>OX589595.1:8029355-9240055 GCA_951329385.1 Polia nebulosa | reverse complement strand
ACGCTCTGTGACGCGGATCAGATAATCTCGGGAACTAATGTCAGTCCCCGAGAACGCCCGCCTCACGAAACGCATCACCCTAGGGCGAGTGTTGCCCTCCCTGAAGCAGATAAGCTTGCCGATGAGTGCTCTAGCCTCACCGATACGACGCTCAAACCTACACTGCCAAGCTGGTACAGCAGATCGTGTAGCTCTGTCACATTGGTGAAGCACACTTGACGTGAGCTACACGACATGCCGCTGCAGCTGCGCAGTATAAGATTGAGTGGGTATCGGCAAGGTATTTGCTGCTATCAAAACAATTTGATAGCTGCGAATCTAGAGCACACACCAGCGCCTTAATTTTCTTATGCATGGGCAAACGAGGTAGACGAGGTCTACGCCCAGGCGGTGTGGAATGCATCCTCCAATGCGCTCCTCAATCGTTCATTGCATCGAGTACTCACGGATATAGCCGCGTCATCATCATCCTCACCAACGTGGTCGGGTCGCGGTGAAGCACTGGGTTGCAGTTGCACCACGGCCGGTGGCGAAACAGGTGACACACGGCTACTCCGTGATTCAAGGCGTAGTCTATCAAGTACGGCGTCATCCAACATACGGTTACGGATGGATAACTCGCACTTGATCCGACAGCCGCTGGGCCGAAACGTTGACAGCTGGTTCAGGCACCTGAAACAGAGACGAGCACGGTACGCAGTCAGGTTCATTCCCCCCTCTATAGCCCCAAAGTATGAGCGCATGACATTTTTGTTTATGGATTGCGTCCATCTCATGCGCTGCACACTTCCACCGGCAGCGTGGACCCCATCAGAGGCCGGATGGCCTCGAGGTCCTAAGCTGGCTGGAGGTCAGCCTCTTCCACGTCGACGCGCAGGTGGTGGTGACGTCGGCGGCGAGAAATATTCGTCGCTCGAGCTCGACGCAACTGCAGCGGCCGGAATCACTCGACTCACGGCTGGTGCAGGTCCCGACGGCTCACTCTACAGTATGTAGGCTTACCTGGGTAAAAGGGCTCTGCCTAGGTGGACATATACTTCCCTACTACTCGTGGGAACAAAATGGAACAGAATAAATTAAACTCAAACAACGAAGATGTGGGTGCGAAGATGAGGGTGTGCCAAGCATATTGGCGGAGGTTTCGCTTGCCGGCAACGGCAACAAGAGCCGAGGAGGCTCACCAACGCAGTCACGGACTCAGTCGTTTGAGGACGTGACCAATTTAGTTTTAAGTGTATCCGACAAGGAATGTGGTAAGCGTGGCGCGAACGTTTCCTCCAAATTTTGGGGGAAACGGTCGCGCGGTGACAGGCTGGACCAATCGGGGTCGGGGAGTGTGTCCTCGAGTGAGGAGAATCTTCCCGCCGCCAAGGTCCCGACAGCGAGCAGGGGCAGAGGTCGTGCGACACCTTTAGGAGCACCCGCTCCGGTGGTGGCGCGTGACTCCCGTTGTCTCTTTGTAAAGCGGCCTGATACGCCGGCAGCCAGCGGAGTGAGTGATTCCGACGGAGCTATGCAGGTGGCGCGCGTGAACACCGCCTCACTGATTAGCACTAAGGCGGAGCTCAATGCTGCGAGGCGTGAGGGCCGCAAGGCGATAGTGACGGATGAGGTCTCCGAAATGTCTCGATTGGCCAGAGAAAGGCGGTCCAGGACCACCGCTGCCACGGAGAGTTTGACAGCGGAGGCTTTGAATCAACAGGTAATGGACGGTGTGGACGTAATCCTGAAGGTGGCCACAAAGTCTGGCAACCTGAAGGGCACGTTCACACGTGCTTTAAAGGAGGCAGCAGAAGGTATCAAGGAGGCGGTGGAGTTCCTCCTTGTCCGCACGACCTCAGAAGAGACAAAGAAGCTGCAAGAGGAGAACAGCCGTCTCCAACACAAGTTGGAGGAACTTCAGACTGAGGTCGCCGCTCTAAGGGCGGATTTTTGTCGGCAGCAAGAGGCTGGTCTGGCTCCGGCAAGTGTCACTTCTGTCCCAACGCGGGTGGCACTGTGACAGGAAGAGCTGAGTGAGCTGGCGTCTCGTGTCACTGAGATGATGGCTGTCCGGTTAGAGTCGAGGCTACGCCAGACTGAAATCCTCCGGCCGCCACTTGCAGCGGACATGCGATGCACTGAAGAGGCGAGCTCATGGCCCGCTTAACCGAAACCAGCGGAGAGGGGTAAAAAGGTGACTGAAGGAGCCAAAAAACCCGCAGAGCAGACCAAAAGACTCACGAAAGGACCCAAAAAGTCCGCTGATAGAGCCGAAAAGATCGTCGGGGTGGCCAAAAATCCACCGGGCTCGAGCTGTGAGACACCTCGCTCAGACATGCAACCCGCTGCCACCACATCCGGTTCCAACGGCAATGCCTGGACGAAGGTTGTTAGCCGTAAAAAAAGCGCAAGAGGGGCCGTAAGGCTAACACGGCATCGGAACCCAAAGGACGGGCGCAGGAATCTCCAGTCAGCCGACACCCTCCCAAGATCCGTGTCCCACGCTCCGCGGCTGTTGTAGTAACACTGCAGCCCGAAGCCGACCAACGGGGTGTAATCTACAAGACGGTCCTAGGGGAGGCGAAGGATAAGCTCCGGTTTTCGGATTTTAGCACTCCTGCTGGCTTTCGTTTTAAAACGGCAGCCACTGGAGCGAAAATGTTCGAGCTGTCCGGCGCCTCCTGCGGCGAGAGGGCGGACGCTCTGGCCGCCAAGCTACGGGATGCCCTCAATCCAGAGGAAGTCCGGGTGTCCAGGCCTTTCAAAACGGCTGAAGTGATAGTAGATGGGCTGGACGACTCGGTTACCCGTGAGGAAGTAGTGACCGCCATTGCTCGTAGCGGCGGGTGTCCGCCTGAAAACGTCAAGGCTGGAGAAATAAAGTTCAGCGCTGAGGGGCTTGGTACGATCTGGTTGCGGTGTCCAGTGGCGGCAGCAAAGCAGATCTCGGATGGGAGGCGATTGCTGGTGGGATGGGTATCGGCTAGAGTGAGACTCCTGCCACCCAGGACCATGCAATGTTACCGGTGCCTAGAAAGAGGGCATGTCCGGGCACAGTGTACTGCTGAGGTTGACCGCAGCGATCTGTGCTATCGCTGTGGTCAGTCGGGCCATAAGTCAGCCCAGTGCTCCGTGGGAGCAAACTGCAGTCTTTGTGTGGCTGCAGGAAAGCCCGCAGCGCACAGGCTGGGCGGGAAAGCTTGCGACGCTCCCAAGAAGAGGAGCAAACGGTGGGCCAAGACTGTAGGAGGAAACGCATCCCCCCCACAGCCTAGCAACGCCTCGGCCAACTCCCAGCTTGTGGTAGAAGGAGATGCCGAGGAAATGGAGTGTTAGTGATGGCACACCTTCATTTCCTACAGGCAAATATCAACCACTGCACCAGAGCTCAGGATCTTTTGCTCCAAAGCATGGTGGAGTGGTCGATTCAAGTGGCGGTGGTCGCTGAGCCATATTTCATCCCCTCTCGAGATAATTGGGTAGGAGACCTTGATGGTTTGGTGGCCATCATTGGCGGGACCCTAGTGAACGTGTCCCGAGGTCACGGGTGGGTTGCCGCCCTCGTTGATGGTATAGTTACCATCGGGGCATACTTCTCGCCCAACAGGGGTCTCGCCGACTTCGAGAGCTTCCTTGTTCAGTTGGGGGCCGTCATAGGCCGGTTCCACCCTCACCCGGTGCTTTTGCTCGGGGATCTCAACGCCAAGTCTGCGGCATGGGGATCTCCAGTCACTGATACCAGAGGTGAGGTGTTGGAGGATTGGGCTGTCACGACGGGCCTGTCCGTCTTAAATCGGGGCTCGGTCTACACGTGCGTGCGGCAGCGGGGCGGGTCAATAGTGGACGTCTCGTTCGCTAGCCCCGCTATAGCGCAGCGTGTCTGCGGTTGGTATGTGGTTGCAGAGGTAGAGACACTATCGGATCACCGATACATACGTTTCGACGTCTCCACCCAGACCGCGACCACCGGTAGCCGCAGTCAATCGGTCCCGCAAAGAGACGGTCCGCGCTGGGCGCTCAAACGCATTGACAGGGAGGCTCTCGAGTAGGCTGCCATAATACAGGCCTGGATCCGGGAGTCAGTGACATTTGGACCCGTCGACGTCGATGTCGAAGAGGAGGCGCAGTGGTTCAACGGGGCAATGGTGCAAATCTGCGATGCGTCCATGCCTCGCGTCCACGCACAGTCCGCAAGGCACCGAGTGTACTGGTGGTCTGCAGAAATTGCAGAGCTGCGTGTCGCATGTGTGGCTGCTAGACGCCCGTACACGCGGTACTGGTCGAGACGTCGACGGGATCCCGAGGAGGAAGCCGCGCTCTATGAGGCATACCGTTTGGCAAGGAAGGCTCTGTGGCTGGCCATCACTGAGTCGAAGACGCGATCTAGAGAAGAACTGCTGGCAAACCTAGATGTGGACCCGTGGGGGCGCCCATACCGCACGGTCCGAGGGAAACTTCGGCCCTGGGCACCCCCGCTAACGGAGAGTCTAGAACCGCAGCTACTAGAGGTCGTGGTCTCAGCTCTCTTCCCTATGAGAGCAGAGCACGAGCCACCACTGATGGCTTTGCCCACAGCTGCAGAGTCTGAAGAAGAGAGCGCTAGCGTCCCAGAAGTGACACAGCAGGAGATGAGGGCGGCTGTGATGCGGCTCCGGGCTAAAAACACTGCTCCGGGGCCCGATGGTGTTCCTGGCCGTGCTCTTGTTCATGCTCTGAAAGAACTAGAGCCCCCCCTGAGAGGACTCCTCTCAGCGTGTCTTGAGCGAGGCCAGTTTCCCACTCAGTGGAAAACGGGCCAGCTGGTTCTGCTCAGGAAGTCGGGGCGCTCTGCCGACTCACCGTCCGCCTATCGGCCCATAGTGCTGCTAGACGAGGTGGGCAAGCTGTTCGAGCGGATAATCGCGGATCGCCTCGTCAGCCACTTATGCAGTGAGGGACCGAACCTGGACGACAACCAGTTCGGGTTTCGGCATGAGCGCTCTATCATTGACGCCTTAATGAGAGTGAGAGTCCTGGCAGAGGAAGCGGTGTCCCGGGGCGAGTTGGTGCTGGCAGTGTCTTTGGACATCTCCAACGCGTTTAACACCTTGCCCTGGAGTTGCATAAGGGAAGCCTTACGCTACCATCGGGTGCCTCCCTACCTCTGCCACATTGTGGAGGCCTATTTGTCCGGGAGGTGTGTCACTTTCATGGGACGTGACAGCAGAGGACGGCGCGAGATAACATGCGGTGTTCCGCAGGGTTCGGTTCTGGGCCCTGTGGAACATCGGATACGATTGGGTGTTGAGAGGCGAGCTCCCACCGGGGGTGAACCTTACGTGTTATGCGGACGACACGCTAGTCACGGCCCGGGGGAGTTCGTATAGAGAGGCAGCGTTGCTGGCTACGGATGCGGTGTCGCAGGTTGTGAGTCGCATACGACGCTTGGGCCTAGAGGTGGCTCTCAACAAGTCGGAGGCCATCTCCTTCCATGGCCCGCGACGGGCGCCGCCGCCGGGATCACATATTGTGGTCGAGGGTACCAGAATTGCTGTCGAGTCAACCATGAAGTATCTAGGATTGGTGCTCGACAGCCGATGGGACTTTGGTCCCCACTTCCAGCGGTTGGTGCCGAAGTTGATGGGCGCGGCGGGTGCCCTATCAACGATGCTGCCGAATTTAGGGGGCCCGAGTACCGCCTGCAGGCGATTACACGTGGGGATCGTGCAATCGATGGCCCTTTATGGAGCTCCAGTGTGGGCTGCTGACCTGACGGCCCGCCACATCGCAATACTGCGTAAACCACAGAGAGCGATTGCCGTCAGAGTCATCAGAGGATATCGCACGAACTCCTACGAGGCGGCCTGCGTACTGGCCGGATCCCCGCCCTGGGACCTGGAGGCAAAAGCACTCGCAACACTACACCGGTGGCGCGAGGAGGTGCGCATGCGGGGCGGTGAACCGATGCAGCGCGAGATCGAGCTGCGTCGGTCGCAGCTCCGCGAGGTCTTGGTATATATATTGGTAGAGGTCGAGGTAGCGGAGTGGCGGAGAAGGCTCTTGCATCCTACCGCTGGCCTTGTTACAATCGAGGCGGTCCGGCCGGTACTTGACCGCTGGCTCGGGAGGAAATACGGCTCCTTGACGTTTCGGGCGACGCAGGTGCTTTCGGGGCATGGCTGCTTCGGGAAGTACCTGTGTCGTCTGAACAGGGAGCCAAATGCTCGGTGCTATCACTGCACCCACTGTCCGGAGGACACGGCGTGGCATACGCTGGCCGAGTGTGTTGCATGGGAGGAGCCGCGTCGTGCCCTCATTTCGGAAGTCGGAGGCGACCTGTCTCTGCCAGCTGTGGTTTGTTCCATGGTCGGCAGTGCAGAGTCTTGGGATGCGGTGATCTCCTTCTGTGAGAATGTCATCTCACAGAAGGAGGCTGCGGAAAGGGAGAGGGAGATGACTAGTGCGCTCCCTTCCCAAACCAGGCGCACCGGGCGTCGAAGAAGGGCGGACAACGCCCTCTTTCAGCCCCCCTAAAAACGGTCTGGCACCGACAGATTCGGGGACGTCCGTTGGCCCATCAACCGAGACCCGAGATGGCGGCGCGTAGTGTTCCACGTACGCCTCTCTTAGACGTGAAGGGGGGTTAAGACCTTACTCCTCACCACGGGATGAGGCCCGCAGACCGCGGGCCGGTACTAGTCCGGGGCAGCGGAAGTCCCATTCGCACCCGTAGCCCCGGAGTCAAGTATATGAGGGAACACCGGGGTGGTTTTAAGTCAGTAAGAGTCTGACAGACCCCTTCACCCGCCCCAGGCGAAGGACATCCATGAGGATTTTTCCACACCGGCAAAAAAAAAAAAAAGGTCCGAGGCGGAGCTGAGCGACGAACCCGAAGATGTTGGGTGTGTGGTCAGCAATTTGGCCCGGCTTCTTGTCAGTATTTCGTTGTTAGGTCCATTATATTCTCGCCATGTTGTTGTTTGTATCTTGGTTTTCCGGCATTGGTTATTGTTTGAATGATTTCTTATTTTTTTCTGGTTCGTATTTGTGATTTGGACATTATTTTTGGTTTATTTTTACGAAAATGAAATATAAATTTCGGCGAGTAAAAAATTTCCGTCAGTTAACTTGACAGCTGGGCCACAGATTATTATTATTATTATTTCGTCTCTTATGCCACCAAATTGACAAAACCTTCATTCGTTTTGGTGTTCCATGTTTTTTGACGTCTAATAGAAATCTCATCAAAAACTAAAGAACAAATTCAATTCCCTGCCCATTTTAATTTCAAAGCACGAAACGACTCATTAGTAAAACCAGGCTGCGCATCTATACTAACATACCATCTGCGTAATGTTCTTACATGTAGAAAAACTTTATTGAAACATTTTCTGGCATAATTGTACGCAGCAGGAGAGTAATAATGAAGGGTTAAAGCAAATTTACGAAGAGCCGGACAAAATTTACGACGGTATAATCCTGTCTTCGTAGAATTTCTATTGAGTCTATCATAGAGGGGTTTTGTTTCTGCTGTAGCTTGAGGACAGTGTTGACCACGTTTTTTTGGATGTCAAACTTTTTATCTAAATGGTTAACGAAATCTTTCAAGTTTAATATTTTACGTTTTAAATATTTATTTAGTTTTGTAATTTTAACCTCATGATCTAATTCACATCTCGTGGTTCTCGCGAGTGTACTGCCCGTCGATCTTAAGGTGCAGCGACGTGCTGCAATATACTATTCCGCACGAAAGACTGAATTTTTACCTCAACGCGATCGTGCCAAGATCTCTAGATTACTTAAACCTCAAACTGACATCTGGGAGAACCTTTTATCCGAATGGCAATATAGGTGGGAAAGTTCCATCAAAACCCGACACCTCCACCATGTTCTTTCCATCGGTTCGTGAGCGGCTGGCTAGGACATGGCTGGAGATGGATCACTGTATTGCCCAATTTCTCACAGGTCATGGCAACTGTAAAGGTAAATTATTTTCCTTCAAGCTTGTAGCCTCACCTTTATGTCAATGTTCTACACCTGATTACGAACAATCCGTACATCATATCCTATGGGAGTATACTCTTTTGCAAACTGAACGCAACATTATGTTGTATAGTATTTAGTCTACGTCTGGGGTTGTCTATTATGCGGACCTTGTGGAAACTAGAACGAATTTCCGTGCGTTCAAGCTTTTTTGCCATACCTATTATTGAAATCAAACAGCTCACAATTTAAGACCTACTAATATTAGTGTTTTAATCCGTGGTGCTTGGCAACTGAAATTTCCCCAGTAGTAAATGTCCCTTTGTGTCTAATGGCCTAGCTTTGATCTGTCTCCTTCTTCTCTAATTAATTTCGTTAGTAGTGTGGCGGGCTTATCCCAAATTTAAGACCTGAAAATTTCCCTTTCGTTCGCAACTTCGCATCTTCTTCAGCAACTGATTACGTTGCAAAAAAGCTTTTCATTTAATAACAACTGGTTGTGAAGCTCGATTACTAACAGCCAAAAGTAATATTACAACATCTGATTTCTATTTTGTTCTTGAGAAAGAAACCGCTGTTAGACAGACAGATAAAAAGTCGAGGAACTAGTGAGGACTATAGGAAGTGTGGTAACAATTTTACTATTTAGAACACATAACATAACACCACCCCTTGTTTCCCCCAAGGGTTACGTCTGTCTGGATGTACTACTATTAGTACACGTCAGTGTATGTGTACCAATAATATTACACCCTCATTTCGAAAACAACACTTTATAGAACAATTACAAAAACTCAAAAAACGTATAATTACTTCACTTGTAGTACAAGGTACCGATCCTTTTCTTTTAAATTGATCGACCAGTCTTTCCGTAGTAAATGTCCCAATTCTTAAAATGCTTCGAGCATAACTTTGACTAAGCAGATGGAAGCCAGTTTTCTTCTCTACGGTGTATCTGCACAAACCGCTTTTCACGTTCTTCCCTATTTACATTCGGAAACCTAAAATAACAGAAACCTAATTGAACGACTATTCGTTCAATTAGGTTTCTGTTACTTACCTCATAAATTTTATCGATAACAAAATCGATAAACAACATTACATCTCTAACAAGGCAAGGTTAAGCTACTCAGCAATAGAGGGCGTTATTACGAAATTAGCTAATGTTCTGGAACTATTTACGAAAATTATTGTATTTTAATTAATTACTGAGTAAAGAAAAAAAAATACTGAGGATATTTTCTCAGAAAATGATTTTCTTTCGATGTATAGAGCGGAGACAAATACGACTTGACATGCAGGGGTACCACACCAGACTGAGCGACTTTTGTCCACTAGGACATAAGAATCGGATTACGATTTTGTTCGTTATGTCCTGTCTATTGGTAGTACACATTTAATGTCTTTGGACCTCTACTAAGCTCCGTTTAAGAAAACTGTTAAAACCTTTACAACTTTCTGAATATTCGATCGACCTACGAATTTGCGACGTTCATTGTTAATGTTATTTTACAAATTCCTTCGTAATGATGACGTAATCGTTTTTCTTCTACGACACTATGTCCGAGCAGTCGAAACGGACACCATTAATGCCACAGAAAGAGATATCAACAAAATAGGAAACTAAACCGTTCTGGATTGGTCAACATCCCACTATCTGGTTAAATCAAAACATCAAATAAAGATATAAAGTATATTAATTTCGATTTTTTTTTTAACTTTTAAAGAAAAGAACATAATTTCACATTATGCTTGACACATACAGCAACAAACACAACCTCTGCAAATCTCCATAAACAGGATGCATGGACTCCATACTAAAACGGCTAATATAAATAGTAGAATATCCATACATTGTTTCCAGGCCTGAAGCAAACTCATACAGTGAGGGTAAAACCACGGACACATATAATATATTCGCAAACAAGGCCTCCTTCTCATAGAGGCCATGTAAAGGCTACATTCAAAATCAAGTGGTTCTCTAAAACGTTTAGTTTTAAATTTTTTCATTCGTTTCTTCGGGTTTTTGTCAGCCATGTGGACTAAATAGTTCGTCATAGGATGAGATTCCATAGCAATGATAGCGGATTTTGCCGCCGGCATCTTCTGAAATCTTTTTGTAATTCTTTCCAATATTCCCATTAAACCCATTGCTTCAGCGTTTTTTTGTACAGCTGACGCCGCAAGACCAGGTTTACTATACACATCTCGCATGTCCTGGATAACATCTCTTGGATGTTTAATACCTTGGTACACATATCTCGCAATATCGCAAAATGCTTTAGAGCCAAAAGTGCCTAGATCTATTAACGATTCCGTTATCAAGGTAATATCTGTCACTCTTTTGGCTTTCTTGATATATTTCATTCGACGCTTATCTTCTTTCTTCTGCAATTTCGTTTGGCGTTTAAGATTTATTGCACGTTGTTTTAGGCGTTTCTTTCTCGCTTTTTGATACATTTTCTCCTTAATAATTGCTTTTTTTGCTAAGTACTTATCATAGTCCGCCCGTT
This sequence comes from Polia nebulosa, assembly GCA_951329385.1. NCBI lineage: Eukaryota > Metazoa > Arthropoda > Insecta > Lepidoptera > Noctuidae > Polia > Polia nebulosa. The sequence goes on along the minus strand of OX589595.1, from coordinate 9,229,598 downwards.
TCGCAGCTTCAAAGAGCACTTCAGGCATTTTTTCAGACTCTTTCGCACATACATGACTACCGCAAACACATCGTTTTACTCTCAAATTCCTTCGAAGTTCCAAAGTCCTTTGTTCTCTTTTTAATTTTTTCCAATCTTTTTTACATACAGTACTTCCACATACACATGGCTTTAGCTTGCGAGGCTTTTTGGTGAAATCCACTTTCTGTGCGGCTTTTTTCTTCAATCTACAATTGCAACACTTGCATTTGCTACTGTGAAAATTAGCCAGATTGAGAGCTGGAAAGAATGAAAAAAATGGACTAGACTTTCACTTCTAATGATAATCTCATCGAAAACTAACAATAATTAAATTATGCAATGAATACAGTCACACTAACACAACCGTGAAACCGCGAAAAAAACATGAGCTGCCCCACGCAGTTACGATCGCACAAGTCTACGAAACGATCGCAAAAGTCTACGAAATTTACTTAAAGTTTTAATAAACATTCAAAAACATATTCGCGATTTCAGAGTTAGTCCCATTCACTGGACACGGTTGTTTCGTGCGGTTCCTGTGTCGGATAAGGCGGGAGGAAACGTCCGGATGTGACTAATGCGCGGATCTCCCAGAGGACACAGTGGAGATCTACCCCGCTTGGGTGGAGCACCGCCGTATGAAGCGAGAGGGGATAGCGAGTAATGGTGTTAGCCACCACTGACGGGGCCCATCATGGCCGATGCCTGCATTAAAGGGGTCTCGGATAAACTCGTAATATACTTAGTTACCGCGCCCCTGGGCACTCACGCAAGGGAGGAACAGGGGTGGGTTTTAGTCAGTAAAAGTCTGATACGCCCTAGCTCCACCCAGAGCGGGAGAAGTCATAGGATGATTTCCCAGCCCAAAAAAAAAAGGGTTGGTCCCTCGGAAAAAGCTGTTCATAATAATAAGTAGGTTAAAAAAGTATAAGCAAGTATAAGCTAAAAAATTAGGACAGGATCATTGACCCTTAACGAAGTTTTTGAACATATTTTAGAAGTACCCAATGTTTCGAAATGAAAGAAACGTAATCTGTAAATGAGATAAAAAATATTACAACTTGAGTTTAATCAATATGCATTATATGTTACAATTTTTCATATTAAATACCTACAATATTTATGTTATGAAAAAATAGTATTGATAACGAATGGAAGCAATAGGCTAGTCGTTAAAACATCGTAACATTCGTAACACGTAGTAGTTAAAACATCTTACGCCGCAAAAAATTGCACTGTGTCTAGGTACTGAATTTTTGGGATGTTATTCATCAATAGAGTAGAAAAAGTTTGCAGCTTCGAAAGACCACCTCGAAATTTTCTCAAAGGTCTTACGAAGCTGCGTTTAATCTGCCTACGGTGATTGACTTAACAATCAGCAGGACAACTTGACATTAAGTTTATAAGTTGGGCTATTTACTCGACTGCGTGACGCAAGGGAGGGTAATGTGTTTATCAGCCAATGTATGTATATGTATAAAGGGAGGGTAATGTGTTTATCAGCCAATGTATGTATATATGCATGTATGTATGTTTGTTCCTTTGTGGCACTTGTAGAGACCAAACGCGTGGGCCGTTTTTGATCACTATTCTTACGTCAATTGATGCGAGTGCTACAAAATACAATACGGCGACCATCAGACGCCATATTGTAAAAAATAAAAAAAATAAAGTTGACGAACTATATTAAGTGGGGGTATCAAAATAAAGGCGATTCAAAAAATATAACTGGCTAGAATGTAAAAATAAAAAAGTAAAAATAGTTTCAAAAAAATCCACTAGAAAGAAAAAACAAATAGTTCCAAACAACTAATTATTGCCTTGTTTGGAACTTTTTAGTGGTTTTTTTGCAGTCGGGTTTTTTGAAAATATTTATTTTTTTGCGGTTTGGACATAAAGGGAAATTCGAGTTAGGTTACAATCACGATGAATCAGGTGCTAAAGAATTTAACTACTTGAGCTTCTTCCGCGGTTAGAAGCAGTTAATGATTCACTTTAAATTTTAATGCATGGTTTATAAGACGGCTACAACAAGGAAATTAAAACAATTAGATTTAAGGACTACGATATAATGTAAACATGACAGACATGAAATTAACACCTTAGGTCGATTGTTTAGTGTATATAATTCAGGTTTATCATACGCGTATCTGGGACTCGTCCTCGACATCTGGTGGAATTTCGCGGAGCACTTCCGACGTTTGGCTCCCAGACTGGAGCAGGCCGGGGCTGCCTTGAAGCGGCTCCTGCCCAATCTGGGGGGTCAAAACGCCTCCTGCCGGAGGCTCTACGCTGGGGTCGTGCGGTCCATGGCCCTTTACGGGGCACCGGTGTGGGCGCGTTCTCAGAGGCAGCGACCAACTCGCCGGCTGAACGCGTCCCAAAGGGTTATGGCCATTCGGCTGGTCCGAGGATACCACACGGTCTCCGGTGAGGCGGCAAGCCTCCTTGCCGGACTGTCACCGTGGGATCCGGAGGCAAAGGACCTCGCGCACCTATATGAGTGGCGCGAGGAGGCGAAACGCCGGAGCGTAACTCCGCTTCCACGACACTTCGCGGCTCGGCGGACAGGGGACCGGTAGGATCTCATGGCGACGTGGTGAGAGCGACGGTCGCAACTCAGCGCTGGGCACGCCACAATTGCGGCGGTAAGGCCCCTCTTTGAGGAGTGGCTGGAGAGGCGTCGCGGCGTCCTCACGTTCCGCCTGACACAGGTTCTCACCCAACACGGCTGTTTCGGGAGGTTCCTGTGTCGGATAAGGCGGCAGGAAACGCCCGGATGTCACCAATGTACGAATTGCCAAGAGGACACTGTGGAGCATACGGTGGAGTTCTGTCCCGCTTGGGCGGAGCACCGCCGTGTCCTCGTGAAGGCGATCGACGGCTGCAACCTCTCGCGCTCGGCAGCAGTTTCTTGCTTCTGCGAAAAAGTAATGCTCGCAAAGGAGGAGGCGGAACGGGTGCGGGAGACTCGACAGAGTCGCCCTCACGCCCGCAGCAGCAGGCGCCGCAGGAGACACCCTGGGCATCGGGGGTTGCGAAACGATCTCCGGCCACCGAAGGCGCGGGCCTGCGGACGGCGAGTAATGGGTAGCACGCATCCGATCAGCACCAGGCCCGAGAGTCGACGGCGCGTAGTGTTCCACGCGCGCCTTAAAGAGATGTCAGCAATACTTGACGGTGCCCGTCATGGCCGATGCATGCCCAAGGGTCGCGAATAAATTCGAAACAGAGTTACCGCGCCCCTGGGCACTCAGACAAGGAAGAAACAGGGATGGGTTTTAGTCAGTTAAAGAAATCATTGGATGATTTCCCAATATCACACAAAAAAAAACGGTTTAGGTATGGTATGATACCAACCACCAACCAACCGTGAGAGTAGAGACACCGTAGAGTGAACGCGGGTTCACTAATCTTAAGTAACCTGGGTCAAGTCAGGCCATGCCAGTTATGGAGATTAATAATTAATCTGTTGGACCACACTTGAGTTTATGTATGAAATTCAAAAAAAATCAAATACATCATCTACTTATAGATGACGTCGTATCGCTGTAACGTATTGTCGGGGCAAAGTGTTCGGAGGAACCAAAAAAGTTCAATAGCATGGCAAAGCTAAATTATAAATTAAATTAAACCTAAATTCATAATAATTTATAAAAGTATTTACAAAGTTCTATTAGTTTTCAATGTAAGGATCGTCTTTGAAGGTACCTAAAAAGCCTTTTCCATTTGTTTTCATCCTGTCTCTAGAAACTCGAGTCCACAATTTCCCAGCTGTTTTGGTGAAGCCTTCTTGTTGCCTGTGTCTTGCTGCATATTTTAAGTTTCTAATTCGTCTTGACTTCTTTGGAGGATTTTTGTGTGTATTGGGAAAATTGTATATGAAACTAGCGGTCCTGACAAACGTTGTCCTGCCCGAACCTTTCCATTTTAGCGTAATTAAAAAAAACAGAACCCAATTGCAGCGCCACCTACTGGATCCGATTGTAAGTCTAAATCTTTAATATGTCAAAAGCTAGTGTACACGGTTCCAAATGGTCTTTTCCTTTGTACGAGTAAAAGAACCAGCAGAAAAATCCACGGTTAGTCTTTTAAAACTAATAAATTTTCGCAACATTTTTATGTTTTCTTAAGACTAGCCAGACAGTGTAGGTAGGTCAGCCAAAAAAGTACCAGGTCAGTCTAAAACAACAACTTGGATCTAAATACAAAAGAAATGTCAACTACTGACAGTGTCTGATATATTGAGTTTTTAATGATATTTTTGGGCAGACGCTATGGCATCAGTGCCGTAGCTTCAAAATGTATTGAGTCCACAATTGATAGAAGAGAAAACTGATAAAGGTTTTGGCAACTATAATGTTTTAAATAGGTACGTGAATAAAAAATAAATAAAAAAAAAAATTGTAAGAGTACAAACAAAGTCACAAAGTATTAGCCCTGTGATGACCAAAATTAACGCAACATTTAAAAGCCTACATTATTAACGAGTTCGTTGAAAAAAAGTTGGTTGAAATCTCTTTTCTTTAATTTAAACTATTTTTACCACTTTCCTCGGTTTATTTTGTCATTACGCTTCGCTCTGCAATTCGATGAAACTGGGACAGTTCTAACAGAGCCATGGAAAAAAGGTGGTCAGAAAACGTAATCTGAACAGTAACAGTAGATAATATCTCATCAAGCGGGTAGTTTAATGAAACCAGATATTTTTTAAAGATTCTGTATTAAAGAAAAGAAATGAATGATTTCACTTTATCCTTGACACGCTAAGCAGCACACACAACCTCTGCTAATTTCCATGCATAGAATGCATGGACTCCATACTAAAACTGCTAATATAAATAAGCTAAAGTAGAATATCCATAAATTGTTTCCAGACCTGAAGCAAACTCATACAGTGAGGGTAAAACCACGGACACATATAATATATTCGCAAACAAGGCCTCTTTCTCATAGAGGCCATGTAAAGGCTACATTGGAAATCAAGTGGTTCTCTAAAACATTTCGTTTTAAATTGTTTCATTCGTTTCTTCGGGTCTTTGTCAGCCATGATTCCATTACTGATAAAGTGGCAGCCGCTACCGGCAACCTCTTAAATCTTTCTTTAATTCTTTTCACTGTTCCATTTAAACCCTCTGCTTCCAGGCTTCTCGAAATAGTTTTAGCTGCTTGACCAGGGTCTCTTATTGCTCCTTTTACGTCACTGGTAACGTCTCTCGGATGTATAAAACCTTTATATACATATTTTGCTACGTCGCAAAATGCTTTAGAGCCAAAAGTGCCTGAATCTATTAAAGATTCGGCCACCAAAGAGATATCGGTTGGAAGTTTGGTTTTGCTAATTGATTTCATTTCTCGTTTGTCATATTTTTTCCTCAACTTCAATTCCTGTTTAAATTTTTTCTCACTTTCTTTGCGGCGCTTCTTTCTTGCTATCTGATACTGTTTCTCTTTTAGTTTAGCTCGTCTTGCCATTTCCTTTTCATGTCCCGCTTGTTTCGCAGCCTCTAACAGCATTTCAGGCATTTTTGTGACTCTTCTCCACAAATGATTCTGCCACAAATACATTTTTTAAGTTTCACTGCTGCTTTTAACCTTTGTTCTTGTTTAATTTTTTCCACATCTTTTTTACACACTACACTTCCGCATATGTTAGGCTTTAACTTGCGATAGTCAATGTTAAAATTCATTCCAGGTACTCGTAGTTGTTGACTTTTCCTCTTGGCGACGCAAATGCAACATTTACATTTGCTGGAGTGATACTTCGACAATTCTAAAGCTGGAAAGAATGGAGGAGGCTTTCACTACTAGCGACGGTCCTTTCACTACTAGCGACGGTCCTTCATATCGAAAACTAATAATACCTACTTATAAAATATTTTAAAAAATACATGCTGCAATACTAACAATTACATATTATTTTGAAAAATACAGTATTTTTCACCTAACAATTTCAATCTATATTATGAAAATTCTAAGTAGGTATTTTGTACGAAAATTCAAAGTTTACATTAGCAGTAATGCGTGTATAAAGAGTTTTTTTTTTAATTTCGTTTAAAAAGCTGCAAGGGTTTTAGTAAATAACTATAAAAAAAATGATGGAACATATTTTAAAAAAAATTGTAAGATGAGAAAAAAAAGTTGCATGGTTTGAGTTCATGAAGAAGAAAAGTCCTACTAAATAACAAATCATGCCGGTCGCTGCTCCACAATTTTTCCTATAAAAATCTAAGATTTTTCTTCAAGTAAAAAAGAAATACACTAAATTTTAGTAAAAAAGAAACTATTACAGGTATTCTTATAGGTTTTCCTGTAAAAGTAAAGAACTATATTCCATATATTTTTTTCAAATTGTTGGCATAGTGGTTTCCGAGATAAGGGATTCACGGTATTTTTTTTTCTATTTTCTTAAATAATTTAAAAACTATATATTTTAAAATTAAGAAAAACAAACGTTTGAAATCACAGTAGTTTTTATAGCCTTTATAGGCACGCGTTTGACCTCTATCTCACCTGATGGTAAGCGATGATGAGGTCGAAAATGGAGCATGCTTGGCCAGGTAAACTATTCACTCTTGACTAAAGACTCTCAGGTTGTAGCCATCAGGAAACACAGACTCTGGCAGGGAATTCCACTCCTTAGCTGTACGCACAATGAATGTGTTCGCAAAACGTTTTTTGCGTGTGGGTGGGATGTCCACCATGAACTGGTGGCGCATCGCCGTACGGTCAAGTGGTCCGATGATGGAACGGGCTTGGTGGAATTAAACTATGCAATTCCGTCGCACACTCTCCAAAATGCAACCGATAGAAAACCGACAGGCTAGCAACTCGGCGTCGATGCTGAAGACTTTGCAGCCTCGACTTGACGAGCCTATCATTGCCGACGATCGTCTTGGCTCGTTTCTCAATTAACTCAAGCGTATCAAGCTGTTATCTGGCAGATGTATCCCAAAAATGAGAGCAGTACTCTATATACGATCAAACTGAGCTTGATAAAGTTTGAGCAGCTGTTCCGGCGTGAAGTACTGTCTCACCTTTGCTAGGATCCCCAAATTTTTGGCAGCAACTTGAGACATTGTCTTGATATATGACCCAAAATTGAGGGTGGATGTCGTGACAACAAGAAGATCAAGATGATCGGTTATCGGCACGGTTACACCTCGGAAAGATGGAGCAGGGTGGAGTTAGCTCCTTTTAGCGGAGAAAAGACGCCTGGGTTTTAGCAGGATTGAACTTGACCAGATTGGCATCGCTCCATTCAGAGACAGCCTGTAAAGACAAGTTCAAGCGCCCAACCATAGCCTCTCGGAGAGACCGGACCTGAGACCCGCTAGCTCGTGCGTCGGGCACGTATCTCTCGGCAACAGTGCTGTCGTCTGCATACCCAAAGGTACCGTAGGTAGGTTTTAGCAGATCTTTATTATGCAGCAAAAACAATGTTGCCGCGAGCACCGACCCCTGAGGAACACCGGCGTTAATATCCAGCAGTCCGGACGAGCAGCCATCTATGACCACTCGGATAGACCGATTCCTCAAGAAATCTGCAATCCAATCACACAATCCGCGGCGGGTTGACCGAAAGAAGGAAGCTTACCAATAAGGCTTTCCTGCCAGACCCTGTGGAAGGCCTTCGAAATGTCAAGGGAAACCGCAAGTGCTTCCCCGTGTTTCTCGATGGCCTCACTCCAGATGTGAATAGAATACGCTAGAAGATCCCCAGTTGACCAATTTCGGCGAAAGCCGTATTGTCAGTCACTAAGGATATCATTAGCTTCTAGGTATGCCAGGAGCTTACTGAGTATGGAACGCGTACTGAATGGACTATGCTCATATCATATAATATTCTCTGTAACCAAGATAGGTCTATAGTTAGCTGGGTCAGCTCGACTTCTTGAGAACGGGCTGCACGGTAGCTTGCTTCCATGCCACCGGTACTTTTCCAATCTCAAACGAAAGGTGAAATAGGTGTGTCAAAATCGGAGACAGCTCAGGCGCACAAGTCTTCAATACAATTGCCGGTATCTCGTCAGGGTCACTAGCCTTGTTCACATCTACGTTACGCTACGGACGTCCTTCTGATGAATGCGAATGTCCGATATAATCGACCCGCATCCATCAGGAGAATCAGCCTCGTGCAACCAGGATCTAGACGTGAAGATTCCGCAACAACAACAAACAAGTTTGCTTTCTCCTCAGTGGAGTGGGCCAGCGACCCGTCGGGTTTCAGCAGTGGAGGTAGTGAGGGGCGGCAGAAGTTCGATTCAACCGACTTAGCCAGGGACTAAAACACCTTACTACCAGCTGGGTACTAAGCAACTTTGTTCCCAATTCGGGTAATGTGGTCAAACCGAGCCCTCCGCAACACCTTCTTGCAGGACTTGGCAGCCCTGTTGAAGGCTCTCTTCTTCTGACTCACGTCAGTTGCTTTGCGCGTACGAGCGTCAACCCATGCTAGGAAAGCCACGTGTGCGCATCAGCGCGATTGCACTCAGCACCAAACCATGGACGAGCTTCGCCAGACATTGTTACGTCAGAGAAGGGAATGTAGTACTCTATTCCCTGGCGCAACGCATCTGTCATGGCGTCCGCGCACGACAAAACATCAGTCAGGTAGGCTGCCAAGAAAACATGGAAAAAAAGATCGCATGCCATCCCAGTTTGCTGACCTGTATCGCTAAATCCGCCGGGTGCCTCTAGGGCTAGGATCAGTAGTCGGATACAGACTTCACCACACAGTGGTTGGAACTACATAATGGTGAAGAAATCAACACCGAGTAACTGTCTGGATCTGTTGTCAGCAGAAGGTCCAAGCTATTGGCTGTGTACGAATCAACATCTGGCACCCTCGTTGCCCCCTGGACCAGCTGGGTGAGATTTAACGCTAGCGCTAGCTTTCACGTCTCTCGTCCTGCACGGTCTGTGCACTGGTATGGGAAGAGCCACTCCTGATGGTAGGCGTTGAAGTCCTATATCAGTTTGAATTTTTTTTTCTGATTTGCACCCCAAAAGTGACCCCCATATACCAAAATTATTTTACGATACATGTTCGTGTTTGGGTCACAGATACTCTTATGTGTAATAAATTTCAACGCAATCGGTCTAGTAGATACGGAGAAAATTGGCTGTGACAGACGGACAGACATGCAGACAGACAGATACACACACAAGTGATCCTATAAGGGTTCCGTTTGTCATTCAGACTTTCGGAAACCTACAATTAATAATTTCTAGTACAGGCCCCGTTTTTCTACGAGTAAATTTGAAGTCTTGATTTTTTTTACACAAATTCATTTTGAAGCTAAATTATAGCATAATATCTGAAAATAATAGTTATGTTTTTATTCAGTCTCAGGGGGTAATTCAAATATCACTCAGTCCGCGCGTGTGAAGATTGAATGATCTAAATAAACTGTTATAAACTTTCTGAAATGACATTCAAATGATTTGTGAATTTTTATGTTAAAAATTCTTAAACATTTGAAATAACAAAAAAACTTTTTAACAAAAAAAAACAACCACTTCCAAAAACGACTTGTGTGACAATAGGGACATTGAGAAGGAGGGCAGGGCGTTGTCATTACGGTGTAATATGTTGGCTCGCAGGTTCGCACGATGTACTAGACCGGTTAAGGTGACTTTGTTTAAGGCGTATTGTCAGTCGTTTTACACGTACAGCCTGTGGACTAACTTTACGCAGCGGGCGTACAGCGCACTGCGCGTGCAGTACAACAATGCTTTCAGGATGTTGTTAGGGTTTCCGCGGTATTGTAGTGCCTCAACTATGTTTGCTCAGGCGCAGACCGATGATTTTTTCGCGATCATAAGGAAACGGAGCGCATCGCTAATGAGTCGCCTACTGAGCAGCTCGAGCAGCGTCCTGAAGGTATTGTCCGAGCGGTGGGATCTGCCCTTGTTGCAGAGGTGGATGCAGCTTCATCGTAGTGCTTCCCCTCGTATTATGTAGTATTATTGTTATTTTTATTTCATCTTGACATTTCTGTATTATTATTATTTTCTTATTTAATGTGTACGTATTTTATAATCTATTTGATTAAATTGACATGTGTTTGTATTTTATTTAATTGGAACGACATGTGTATGTATTTTATATTTTATTTGATTTGAATGACATGTGTATGTATTGTAATTTGAATTAATTTGAAAGAAAAGAAAGAAAGAAAGAAAAAACGTTTATTTACGGTAAACATGACGCAAAAAACAGAGAAACACAAAAAGAAAAAGAAAAACTGGGGGAAAAAATGCGTCACATCCACGCAAAACGGCCATCGCTCAGCTTAAGTGCTATGACCCTATGCAAGACAGAGCCCCAGCGCTGGTATTCAGCGACAGCCGGCGCCAACGTCATGACGTCGACCGGTGCAGAAAACAATGAGTAAAACTTCTAAAATATTATACAGCGCAAAAAAAATATTAAAAAAAAATAAATAAAAAAAAATAAATAATAAATAATTATTATTATTATTTTTTTTATTTTTTTTTTTTTTGTTATTATTTTTTTTATTTTTTATTAATAATTAATTTTATGTTAAATGTATTATTTTATAAGCGTTAAATTGTCAATTGGAAAGGACTCTGTCTGAAAACATGATTAAATGAAATAGTAACTAGTTGTCAAAATTACTAACATAGTTTTGTAAGTACCTACCTACTGTAACTAACCAAAATATGGATGTACCTTGTCCGAATTAAATAAATTGAATTGAATTGAAAAAAGAAAAACTAAAAATTTAAAAATATTTACTAATTTTGGAAGTCCGCGTTTCTATTTTATGTCTTCGTTATTTGATACCTACCGACTTCCGAAAATAAAGTTATATTTTAATTTTTAATGTATTTTCATTTTTGGATGTCGGTTGTTTTTTTTTTTGTAAAAAAGTGTTTTATTTTTCACTTTTTAGTTGTAGTTGGGGTATATCCCAGAACTAAAAATGCCTAAAACATGGAACTTGGAATTTAAACACACTCGTAATTGGAGAAAACAGTAACGTCATCTACGTATACGTATTATTCGTTTGTTCAGTTTTTCAAAAAGTGCTAAAGAAATTTCGATAAAATTTATGAGACCACCTCGAGAATACATTCTTTCGGATAAAAAAAAAATTGAGAATCGGTACACAACTCACAGATAAATCGGTGGACATACATAAAAAAAACCTACAATACAGTCGAACATAGAACCTCCTCCTTTTTTAAAGTCTGTTAAAAATGAAAACCAGGAAGGCTTCAAAACTTATTTTGAATTAAACAGGCAAACTTAATTTATTTTACTAGCGGCCGCTCTGGCTTTCATCATCAACTTTTTAAGGGTCTACCTTTTATAGCAGAACTTTTTATGTCAAAATATTATTTTGCAAAACAGCGGGTAGCATAAACTTCATTACGCAGTAAATCGTTTGGCAAACACTCATTTATCATACATTCAAAACTAATAATTTTGTAAGTCAGATTCATCTTTAGGGGTAGCGGATAAATCGGGGTAGCGGATAAATTCGTAATAAAGTTACAGCTTTCCTGGGCACTCAGCCAAGGAAGGAACAGGGGTGGGTTTTAGTCAGTAAGAGTCTGACACACCCTCCATAGTTCAGTCAGAATCGTCTTTTGGCATACATTTCATATCGATAGTCATTAAAAGGCAGAACTATCATATCTCAGAAAGTTAACAGTTATAATTATCTTTTGGCATACATTTTATATCCATCCAAACATGCAAACAAGCATACATCATGTATGCAGCAAGCATGCAGCTTGCAAATAATCATACACCATGCATTTAGCAAGCATGCAGCATGCAAGCGAGCAGGCATGGTTTCTGTCACGGCTCCAGCGCTGCGGATCTCCGGCGGGCGGTCCCACGCGAGCTTATCGTCGCAGATGGTTTTAACGCTCACCACCGCGAGCGTCAAAAAATGACCTGCTCCTCAGCTCATGGGCCGCCACGCGGACTAGACTATGTGGAGTCGGTTTTGCAGCGATTCGTTTCTTTCAAAATGATATTTTATAGAAATGGTAATAAGCCTACTAACATTATTCCAAATGAAATTCTGCCATCTTCATAGTATGCCTAGTAAAATTGTACCAAATAATTATGCGGAATTTTAACTTTGCCAAAGGTCAAAGTTAGTTTTGCCAAAAAAATATGCCATCGTAAATTTGGACATATAAACATTCGACCAAACAATAATTATATTATAATTTATATGCCTTAAAAATATTCATTTAAAGAAGATTATGTGAAGTGTGTTATGCCAAATAAATTTTGGAACATCAAAATTCTGTCAGATAGAGGACCCGTTTTTTAATGTCGCACTGGCCCACAGGCCTCCTCTCTGTGAGATGGTGTGGGCCGTAATCCACCACGCGGGCCCAATGCGGGTTGGTTTGTGTCACATGTCTTCTAATTTTTGGTTCTAGGACATGCCGGTTTCCTCACGATGTTTTCCTTCGCCCTTTGGAGGGCAGTGGTGATGAAAAATTCACACAAAATAAAGCGCCTAAAAACCCAGGCGGTTTGAACTCACGACCTACAACTTGTAAGTCACGGCCGTTACGACTGGGCCACCACTGAACACTCCCCGCCTTGTCTGCTATTTAGGGTTTTCCGTACCCGAAGGGTAACCAACGGGACCCTATTACTGAGACTCCGCTGTCCTTCAATCTGTCAGCGGGCTGTATCTCATGATCCGTAATAGGTAGACAGTTGAAATTCTCACAGAATATGTATTTTTGTTGCCGCTATAACATCAAATAATAAAAATTTATTAAAAATTAAAGGGAGCTCCCCCTACTAGAAACGTGCTTTTCTTAGGATCCCTCCATCTGACAGAACCATGATGCTCTGAAATTTATTTGGGATAACACACTTGGCATAATCTTCTTTAAGCGAATATTTTGAGGCATAAAAACTATTTAATATAATTATTGTTTGACCGAATATTTATAAGTCCGAATTTACAATGGCAGAATTTTATTTGGCATAATTACTTTTGGCAAATTTAAAATTTTGCATATTTTCGTTTAGCATAAGGTTTATTTAGAGCGACGATTATTTGGTACAATTTCACTAGGCATAGGTACTATGAAGATGGCAAAATTTCATTCGGAATAATTTTATAAGACTTAATACCATTTCTATAAAATAGCAGTTTTAACCTTAAATTAAAATTAAAATATTTTCTTAAAAAGTCAATATGTTGTGTTACAAAAGTTGGTGACAGAAACGAATATCTGCATAACCGACTACACGTAGTCTTGTCTGCCCTACCTCTAGAATGTAATTTAAGCCCACGTAGGCGCGGAGGGGTGAGGTGGCCCATGAGCTGAGGAGCAGATGGTTGTAACAACCACTGCCGCGGCTGAGACTGAGACCGGCCAGCAAGCCGAAGCTGTGGTGGTGAGCGTTGAAACCATCTGCAATGAAGGTTCGCGTTGGACCGCCACACACTGGGTTCTGTCCTTACAAGGACATGCCCGTAATTTTTTTTCCAAAATATGGGTATTAAAAAAAAATGTGTTAGCTAAATCTTTATTAGTTATCCTTATTACATCACTTATATAAATATTGAGTCGCTACTACTATAAGTTGTCCAGTGCATAAGCTCAAAGTTGACTGTTTACGCAAAAATATTATCTAACGGTTGTAGTACGTGAGTGTACTCGTATGTGTGACTTTCAAAATTGAAGATGTTGCACTTTACTTCTGCCAGTGATCAAGCAAGATTTGTGAATTATTTTATTATTTTATTAACTATACTTTATGCACTGGACCACCTATAGTAGTTAGCGACTCAGTATTTATACACGTGATGTGTTAACTAATAAAGATTAAGCTAATACATTTATTTTTTTGAAAACTCAAATTTTGGAAAATGAGTTACGGGCACGCGCTTGTATGGAGAGGCCCCAGTGTGCGCCGGAGCCCCGCAGCGCCGGAGCCATGACAGAAACCATTCCTGCTGCATGTTGCATGCTCGCTTGCTTGTTTGCATGATGCTTGCTGCATGTATTTTGTATGCTTGTTTGCATGCTGCATACATGGTGTATGCTTATTTGCATGCTGCATGCTTGCTGCATGCATGGTGTATGCTTGTTTGCATGTGTGCATGCTTCTTACAGGGATATAAAAATATGCATTTGAATAACGAAAACTCCATCCACATCGGATCAGCAGTTTTCGAGAAAATTGCGGACAAACAAGATACATACTATACGGGTCAAATACAGAAATTCCTTTTTTGAAGTCGGTTAAAAATCACATAAATGTTCACTATCAACTGTTTCATTGAGTAAAATGCAGAAAGATAATTGAACAATGAATTAAACAATCCCAAAATTCCAATCAATCTCAATCAATTTTTTTTTAATTATTATGGATATGAAATGTATGCTAAAAGATGATTCTAACTGTAAACTTTCTGAGATATGATAGTTCTGCCTTTTAATGACTATCAATATGAAATATATGCCAAAAGACGATTCTGACTATGAAATTTCTACGATATGATGGTTCTACTTTTTAACCGAGTTCAAAAAGGAGGAGGTTCTATGTTCGACTGTATATATGTCCACCGATTTCTCTATCAGTTGTGGACCAATTTTCAAAATTATTTTTTTATCCGAAAGAATATACTACCGAGGGGACCACCCATATAAATGTTATAGAAATTGCTTCAGCGGTTTTTGAAAAACTGAACAAAAACGAAAAATACGTGTACCTAGACGACGTTTTGGATTTCTCCAATTGCGAGTATGTTTAAATTCCACGTTCCATGTTATTGGGGTTTTTAGTGCTGGTGTATAACAACTAAAAAAATCTTTTACAAAAAAAACAACCGACTTAAAAAAATGAAAATACACTAAAAATTTAAAAATAACTAATTTCGGCAGACGGTGTCAACTACCAAAGAAATAAAATACAAACACTGACTTCCAAAATTAAAGTTATTTTTTTAATTTTTAGTGTATTGTTTATATTGTTTCATTTTTTGAAGTCGGTTGTTTTTTGTGAAAGAGTTTTTAATTATTGTGGATATGAAATTCATGCCTAAAGATGATTCTGACTTACAAAATTATGAGTTTTGAATATATGATAAATGGGTGTATGCCGAACGATTTTCTGCAAAATGAAGTTTGCTATCCGCTGTTATGCAAAATAATATTTTGACATAAAAAGTTCTGTTATAAAGGGTAGACCAGACTTTTGTTAGGAAAATCGGAAAATTTAAAAATAAAGTTTTTAAAACTATACCGAGCGACATATAAAATTAAAGGGCTGATTTTAACGTCTCAATATTTTTTTTTTCATATCTGCAACTAAACTCAAAAACTCAACAATCTTAGGATCGGCTTCCAGTTTAACCGGATGCAGCTGAATACCAGTATTTTACGTAGAGCGACTGCCTACGAGTATCTGACCTCCACAATCCAGTTAAGGTAATACCTCTTAGTATGACTGGATGTCAGACTTTCGGGCTTCTGACGACCAGTAACGACAGTCAAAGATCCACGATTGACAGCCGGGACCAACGGCTTAACGTGCTTTCCGAGGCACGGAGGAGTCTCGGTATGTAAAGATGGTCACCCATACATGGACCAACCCCGGCAAGCGTAGCTTAACCTGATGGATCAACCCGTGCGGCTGTTATTACTTTAACCACGATCTCCTCTCTATTATCTCTGAAACTGAGTCTAAAATATTGAAAAAAATACAGGAAATAGTTCTTTCCTAGATTACAGGAAAACCTATGAGAAGTCTATATTTTACAAACTTTATTTATTAACTTGCTTTGGTTTGATTTGTATTCGATTATAAATTAGTAACCCATTTTTCAAACACTTTCTAGTCTTTGATTAAGCTAAAACTTGTATTACTCATAAAATTAAGTACCCAATGCAATAATATAGTAGTAAGAAGCTGGTCTGATGATGGGGCCGATAGGTGTCCATAGGATCACCGCCACCAGAGCCTCGACTAAGAGGGCTCCTAAGCGCATGCATGGAGATGGGCCAGTTTCCGCTTCGTTGGAAGACAGGGAAGCTGGTCCTCATCAAGAAGCCGGGGAGCCCCTCGGACTTTCCGTCCGCTTACCGGTCCATCGTGCTGCTCGACGAGTTGGGCAAGCTCTTTGAAAGAGTATTTGCAGACCGCCTCGTCGGGCAGCTGGTGCGGGTGGGGCCGGATCTGGCGGAGAGGCAGTTCGGCTTTCGCAGGAGGCGCTCCACGGTGGACGCCATCATGCGTGAACGAGCCCTCACGACGGAGGATACAGTGACCCGGGTGGGGTGGTCTTGCCGGTGTCTCTGGACATCGCCAATGCCTTCCAACACCCTGCCCTGGAGTTGCATAGTGGAGGCACTCCGGTATCACCGGATGCTGCCCTGCCTTCGTCGCGTGGTCGAAGCTTATTTGATGGACAGGGCCGTCATCTACCCCGGTCACCAGGGATAGTGGAACAGGCGAGAGATGTCGTGCGATGTCCCACAGGAATCAGTCCTGGGGCTGCCTATGTGGAACATCGGGTACAATTGGGTGCTGCGCGCCGTCCGGCGTCAGCGTAGTATGCTACCCTGATAACACGCTGGTCCTGGCACAGGGGAGGTCGCGCCAGGCGGCGGCCGACCTAATGACTCGCGGGGTTGCGACAGTCGTGGAGAGGAGCCCGGCAACTGGGATTTAAGGTGGCATTGCACAAGTCCGAGGCCATGTGTTTTTAAGGTCCTCGGAACGCGCCACCGGCGTCGAGGGGACGATGAAGTACCTGGGACTCGTCCTCGACAGCCGGTGGAACTTCAGCTTATGGTACGGAACCCTTCGTGTGCGAGTCTGACTCGCACTTGGCCGGTTTTTTATGTTACATTATTATTACTTATTCTACGTTTTATGTCCATTTGGAATAATGCACCTTGAAAATAAGAAACGCTTTTTTAGTGTAGTGGTCATAGTGGTTTCGGAGATTTCCCTCTGTTTAGGCGCGCCTGCTGATTATCTATTAGCAGAGTGTGCTAGATACAGATATCGCCGCAGCATTTCGGTTAAGGCGTTACCGACGCGGCGGCGTGTGATTGAAACTTTGTAGTGACACTTCGCAACTTACCCACCGCACGAGCGGTCGAAATATTTTTGTGCTCTTGTTAAACTAAATTAAAGTAATTTAAAGAAGTTCATGGTTATTATTGAAGAAACCAAACTTTCCACAATTCATCCTTTATGTCATAATAGACATAAAATTTGGCGACCGTGACAGGATTGGTTGGTTGAGTCCGCACGTGGCGTGATCATCGAGACCACTAAAGGCCGAGTGCCCGTCGTGAAGCTGATACCAACGAATATCCTGAAGCCTAAGCATCGATGCAACTAAAGTATCGACACAGGTGAACGGAAGACAAAGAAGAATTGCAGAATATTCATGTGAACCGGATCATCATAAGTTAAGTGCCCTTCCTTCCTCATTCTTACCTAGCTACCTATTTTCTTAACATCCTCAGCTATCCTAAATTCCATTGAAAGGTGTGAAAAACGTGACTTCCACTTGTGCAATAATTTCAATTAATTATTTAGGTATTGCTGAAGGGTGTCATACAAGGTCAAAGTTTTTCGTGATCAAACATAATTGTTATCCACATAATTCACTTTACACTCATTGTATTTCATTAAAGTCCATTACTAATATTCCACATCAGCAAGTTGGCATTAAATATCCAAATAATCATCTTACATTACCATTTTAGTACAACTTGAATTAGTTTTTCATCTACCTCCATCTTATTATTTCTCATGCCATACTAGGACAAGATAACGTAACGTTCCCAACCAGTTTTTAATATTGTTTGCCGAACTTTTCAGATACCTCGGAACATCACGCCAGCACCATTTGGTACGAGCAGAGCTTGCACTCCGTGCTTGGCAGGGTGATCCGGTTTCCTGGTCGGCGAGTGACGTCAAATTGAGGAGCGTGAGATTATTTTAATTAACTTGCTAAATTATTGTTTTTTTTTTTTTTATGCTGAAACGTGATTGAGCTACTGTACTTGATAGTTTGTTATACATACTTTGAATATTTTGTTTAAACTAAATTATACTTCTAAAAAATTTCGCAAGAAGCCGATTCAAAGAAATTACGCGAATTGACTGTCAGGCGTAGCTCAATTAAAGGTCAAATTACCAAGTTTAAAAACTGTTTGGATAAATTATCGTCTTCGGACTCATTAACAAATGTGGAAATAGCTGAATTAAAGATTAAACTTGGTAGATTTGAACAATTATCAGCTAAGTTTGATGAGTTGCAAAGTCAGATTGAAGTCTTAAATAGTGGGAGCTTATCTTTGGAGCTTGAGGAGCGGGACAAAATTGAAGTTGATATGGTGAGTGGGCTTGCCATTGCAAAGGGTTTGTTGGACCGCTGTACGCAATCATGTAGTCATGACTGTCATGAATCCCGATCTGAACCTCATGACTCTGGTGTCAGATTGCCACTTATACAAATCGCAAAGTTTGACGGTGCATATTTTAGGTGGCTCGAATTCAGAGACTCGTTTTTGAGCTTAGTTGATCATAATAAGCAACTCTCGCCGGTACATAAATTTCATTATTTAATATCTTATCTTGAAGGAGACGCGGCACGAATAATTTCCAATCTTGAAGTATCATCTGAAAATTACAAGGCAGCTTGGAAGTTGTTGTGTGATCGTTACGATAATAGAAGACTTCTGATTGATCATCACATGAACTCATTGTTTAACATACGTTCATGTAGCAGGGAAACTGTAAAGTCATTACGATTTTTAGTTGACCATGTTACAAAAAACTTAAGAGCATTATCTAGTCTAGGAATGCCCACTGATAATTGGGATATGTGTGTCATATTTAATTTAACCTCAAAATTAGACAATAATACACTTCTAAAATGGGAGGAATTTAGAAACCAGCTTGGTAACGATATTCCAACCTTAGAAAACTTTAAACAAGTTTTAATAGATCGCGCTGATGTGCTTGAAGCTTTAGATATGAATAAAACAGATAACAGCCACCAAAAGGGTTCACATGTTCAAAATCATCAAAGTCGTTTTAATAACAACACACAGAATAATCACAATAACAATCAGGATAAATATCATAAATGTTTTATTAAGGCAGCAACAGCTACTAATAAAAACACTTCAGGTTCATTTATATGTATAATCTGCAGTCAAAATCATAAAATATATGAGTGCCCTAGTTTCAAAAACAAAACTATACAAGAAAAATGGGCAGATGTAAATAAATACAAACTTTGCTCTAATTGTCTTAAACAGGGTCATCCAGCAAAGGCTTGTGGATTTGGACCATGTTCTGATTGCAAAAAAAGACATAATCGGCTCCTCCACAACCCTAGCCAGGCAGCAAATAATGATCATGCATATTCAGAATCAGAATCTATAAAGGTTAACTCATCGGAATATCAATTCAATCATGTTATTTTATCTACTGCATTAATTGAAGTTCACAATCCTAATAACAATCAATATGAAACAGTACGAGTATTACTCGATTGTGGTAGCCAAGGCAGTTTTATTACAAAATCTTTAAGAGATAAACTGTCACTTGATTCCATCCCAATAACTAGTATTAATATTATAGGTATCGGAAACCACTTGGCTAATAGGGTGGAGGAGAGCTGCATTGTTAAATTGCAATCTATTTACTTATAATATGCTTGTCATGAATGACTTAACTGGTTATTTACCGAAAAACCGCGTAAATTTTAAATTCAAAATACCTAAACACATAAAATTAGCCGATCCTAATTTTAATGAGCCCTCTCAAGTTGATATCTTGATTGGATGCGATCTTTTTTGGGATATCCTAGGAAATGAACAAATTTCTATAGGCCCAAATAACCTAAAGTTACGAAATTCCAAATTGGGCTGGCTAATAGCCGGTCCGATAAATAAAAATAATTTAAATAGCATATATTGCAACAATAGTATAATTACAAAAATAACAAGATTCAAGAGTCTTGCATTGATAAATTACTTACCAAATTCTGGGATATTGAAGAACTCCCAAACAAACCCATTCTCAGCGAAAGTGAAAGGGCTTGCGAAAAACATTTTTTACAAAATACGGTCCGTTTGAGTGACGGACGATTTAATGTTAAATTACCTTTAAATAGTTCTCCAAGCAACTTGGGTGAATCATATAATACTGCAAAAAAAAGATTGTTTAGTTTAGAATCAAGGTTTAGAAAAAATCCTACATTAAAAACGCAATACGTTGATTTTATGAAAGAATATGAAGAGCTAGGACACATGTCTAAAGCAACTAAACGTAAACCATTTCCCTCATACTTTTTATGCCACCATGCTGTATTTAAGGACAATAGCGAGTCAACCAAGGTCCGTGTCGTTTTTGATGGATCCGTTCCCACCTCCTCGGGTATATCTGTCAACGACATTCTTATGGTGGGCCCAAATATACAGGATTCTCTTTTCTCCATACTAATAAGAGCACGTCAATACAAATATTTAATTACGGGTGACATTGAAAAAATGTACAGACAATTGAGAGTAGATGAATCTTGTAGAAACTTGCAATTGATTCTATGGAGAGAAGATGAGTCCTTGCCCATCAGAACAATGCAAATGAATACTCTTACTTATGGCACCACAAGTGCGAGCTATTTAAGCACTCGCTGTCTGTGGCAGGTGGGCGAGGAGTGTGGGGACGAAACTATTAAAAACATAATACAACACGATTTTTATGTCGACGACTTAATCACTGGTTGTGATGATGAAAAACAATTAATTTACATTCAAAATTCCATATCTTCCGCTCTAAAGTCAGCCTGTTTTAATTTACGTAAATATAAAACGAATTCTAAAAATCTATTCAAAAATTCATCTCTAATTACTCAAGATAAATTAACTATAAGTGAAGCGACAAGCACGCTGGGTTTAGGGTGGGAGCCAGAAACTGATAATTTAAACTTTCCTGTACAACCACATCACAAGCAAGATAACATAACAAAAAGACTTATATTATCAAATGCATTTAAAATATTCGATCCTTTAGGGCTATTAAGTCCATGTATAATTACAGCAAAAATTATGCTACAAAATTTATGGCAACAAAAAATTGACTGGGATCAATCTATTCCTCCTGAAATAGAAGAAAAGTGGTTAGAATTTGCAAGTAATCTGAGCTGTTTATTGGATTTACAAATACCTAGAAGTGTTATGCGATTCACCGAAAGTAATAGAACTTCATTCTTACAGTGACGCTTCACAAAAGGCATACGGAGCATGTGTGTACATGAGAAGCACGGAAAATAACCGTGACTTCACGGTACGACTATTAGCTGCTAAATCTAAGGTAGCTCGAATAAATCCTATGACAATACCGCGATTAGAACTTTGCGCTGCGTTGCTGGCTGCTAAACTATGCAAAAGTATCCTAGAGGCTATTCGTTACAAGCCGTCACGAATTGTTCATTGGTGTGACTCAAGCGTAGTGCTAGCATGGCTCAGAGGTGATCCAACCAAACTCAAAACATTTGTCGCGAATAGGGTGGTAGAAATAACCGAGCTCACGGACGCATTCTCATGGCGATATGTACCCACAGACATGAACCCAGCCGATCTCATTTCTAGAGGTATAAATGCCAATCATATAATAAATAATAGCCTGTGGTGGTCAGGTCCAAATTATTTATTGAATAGTGAAAACGATTGGCCAGTTCTAAATTCCATTGACATCAATAACGTACCTGAAATTAAAAATACATCTAAATCTCAAACTACTAAAATTAAAAATAAAACCAAGTACTCACCCAAGACCGTCTTACCTGCTTCGCTCATCTCAACCTTGACACCAACGAAACAAGCAGAGCAATCAGCATCTGAAACAAAAACTCATAAAACACAAAATTCATTAGTTATACCTAATAAAACATATGATCAAAATGAAATAAAAACTTACTTTAACACTGACATACTGCAACCTATAATAGATGTTGAAAAATATAGCAAACTAAACAAACTTATAAAAATAGTCGCATGGGTAAAAAGATTTTGTTTTAACGTTCGTAATGTTCATAACAAACAGGTGTTAGCTCTCAGCGCTAATGAGATAAATGACTCATTTCATTATCTATGTCGTGTTGCTCAGTTGAAGTGTTTTCCTATTGAATACAAAACGCTATCAAAAAACTTACCTTTAAATGTTAAATCAAAATTACTATCTTTGTCACCTTTTTTAGATGACAACAATTTGATTAGAGTTGGAGGACGAATAAGTTCTTCACCTTATAGTTTTGATAAAAAACATCCAATACTACTTGATTCGTCCCATCATTTGACAAAACTTTTATTTGAAAGAGAGCATTTGCGACACATGCATGCTGGTCCACAGCTGTTGTTATCAATGATAAGGGAATCAATATGGCCGATAAATGGCAGAAGGTTAGCTCGCCGCACAGTTCATAATTGTGTGAGATGTTGTCGTGTCCGAGGAAAAACTCTTTGTCCTAAAATGGGTAATTTACCATCACAACGTGTGAGCGCAGATTTTCCATTTAATTCAGTGGGCATAGATTTTGCTGGACCCTTTTATATAATTAATCGTAAGGGTAAAGGTGCAAGGGTGAACAAATGTTACCTTTGCGTATTTGTGTGCTTGCGTTATATGTGCGTTCATTTGGAAGCGGTCTGTGACCTTACTAAGGACGCATTTATAATGACATTACGCAGATTTATTGCCCGTCGTGGCAAACCCAATGAAATATTTTGTGATAACGGTGGTAACTTTGTGGCTGCTGCTAAAGATATAGGAGCTTTTCTTAAATTGCATAATAGGGACTTCTCTGAATTTGCAACTCTCGAAAATATAAAATTTGTATTCTCACCTGCTTGCGCTCCTCACTTTGGCGGCATCTGGGAAGCCGGAGTTAAATCTGCAAAATTCCATATAAAAAGAGTCATGGGAAATAACCATCTTACTTTTGAAGAAATATCTACACTTTTCGCACAAGTGGAGGCCGTTTTGAACAGTCGCCCCTTGTGTCCTTTGTCCTCATCTCCTGATGACTACCTCCCTTTGTCCCCAGGGCACTTCCTTATTGGAAGACCATTAAAGGCACTACCTGAACCAAGCTTGGAAAACCTGAAAGAAAGTCACCTTCAACGATACGCTCGATTGCAACAAATTAATCAGCATTTCTGGTCACGCTGGCAGCGTGAATATATACACGAGCTACAACAACGACTGAAGTGGAAGATGAACTCAAGATCCCTAAATATTGGAGACCTCGTGCTGATCCATGAAGAACATGTACCTCCATTGTGTTGGCGCCTTGGACGGGTTACAAGATTATTCCCCGGCCCGGATGGAGTTTCCAGAGTGGCTGACTTGAAAACCACTAGAGGCGTTCTACGTCGGCCTATTATCAAACTGTGTCCGCTACCCACTGCTGAAGATTTACAGTTGAAAGACAAGCCTTTCAATGGGTGGGAGGATGTTTAGGCGCGCCTGCTGATTATCTATTAGCAGCGTGTGCTAGATACAGATATCGCCGCAGCATTTCGGTTAAGGCGTTACCGACGCGGCGGCGTGTGATTGAAACTTTGTAGTGACACTTCGCAACTTACCCACCGCACGAGCGGTCGAAATATTTTTGTGCTCTTGTTAAACTAAATTAAAGTAATTTAAAGAAGTTCATGGTTATTATTGAAGAAACCAAACTTTCCACAATTCATCCTTTACGAGTATGTCATAATAGACACCCTCCACATACTAATAAAATTTACACTCTTCTTTATAATTATTATCTATTAAAAATAAAGATAGTATAGATGCCCTGTATTCCTGTCCGGTGGTGACGCATGAATTGCCGTTTTATGTAACGGCACACTGAACTGTGATAACTCCGCATGCACTTAAAATTTTATGTTAACATAAACATTATATTTAAGGCATGTTATTCCTTTTTAAATCACTTCAAAAAAGGAGGAGGTTTTCAATTTGTCGGATAATTTTATTTTTTATGTAGGTATTATTACTGGGCCCGATTTAGAATTTTTTTTTTGAAAAATAAATTGTTTGAAAGGGTCTTCCCAAGTGGTCCCGTTTAAGTTTGATGAAGGTCTAATGAAGAGCTTCGGAAATAGACAATTAAAATAAATGATAGCAAACCTTCCATAATAGCTTCATAATAAACAGGAAATCTTAGTGGAAATAGTGAAAACAACTATCTTTAACAATTACGAGTACACTGGCCAACAAGTGATATTAACATACCCTTAAAAATACCGTCAAAATCGTTGCAGTGCAACTCGTAAACAAAAAGTTGACAGTGAGTGACTGACCGTGACGTATAAAATTCTACCAAAAAACGTTCCGTTTCACGCAATATGCTCAATAGGATATTTGGTAGAAATGGAAGAACAATTTCAACTCTTATTCGACAAAGTGAAAATAGAGCTAATAAAAAATAAATAAAAAAAACATAAAAAAAAACATAAACAACAAACAACAACATAAATAACATAAATAATAAATAGAACTTGAAAAAGAGGTAAAACGTTTTAAAAAGGAAATGAAAAACAACAATATTGTCTTGTTTGGTTTGGAAGAGGGGGAAAAATCTTTCACTCAACTACTAGATAAAATAAAGATGGTCTTTAAAGATGATCTAAGTATTAACATAAAAGAATGTGAAGAAAACAAAATGTACCGACTTGAAACAATAAATACAAAAAAAACCAACCCAGACAAACCCAGGCCAATTATTCTGTCCTTGGTTAAGTGCTTGGAAGAAAAGTGTAATCATGGAAAATAAAAAGATCTTAAAGGACCAGTATGTGAAAGATGATTTTTCAAAAGAAGTACTGCAAAAAGGAAAGAGCTACTCCCAAAATTAGAAGAAGAAAGGAAGAAAGGCTTCTGTGGTTTGTAGCATATACTTTGTTATAAATATTCTATTCTGTTATAAATAATCACCAATACAAATAAAAAAAGAAGGGAAATGTTGCATATCTCAAGTACGACAAACTCATTATAAAAGAAAATAAAACCAAGGACAAGAGAAATAGAGAACTTTCTTCGTCGCCTTAAACCAACACCCAACCAAGGAAACAACCTTTGTGGACCTCGAAGGACAACTGGGCCAATTCCTTCGATTTAATGAAAAGATCAAATTCTCCTTGTAACTATCGAAGCAATAAGAGCCAATAACAACTAACAAACGGAAGCCGGAAAACTTAACTAAATAAAAAATAAATAAAAAATAAAAATGTTTATTTCAGTTGCCTGTAGCTTTAGCATACATGATTCGCAGATCACCTTTTAAGCAAGAAGATGCTTGTGTTAGGTGACTCCGCTCTTCCACTTAACATTATACAGAGTAGGCAATTGGAAACAGAATAATAAAAGAATAGAAAATACAAAACAGAAGCGCACTTGTGCGATGTTTGCGAGTGGGTTTGGAGTGTGTGTGAGTGAGTACGTGTAATAGTGTGAGTGTGCGTGAGAGTGTATAATAGTGTGAGTGTACTTATATTGTGTATGAGTTAAATTCGTTTACCTGCATATAGATACAACTTCAGGATTCAGTTAGGTTTAGGTCTAGGTTTAGGTTTAGGTTAGCCCTGCGACAATGTCTTGGGATCGGAGGAAGCCAGGAACAGCTACCTCCACTAACGATTTCATTACTGCGGTCCTATTGATTACCAGACAGATTATAGAAGCGATGTTACCATGTCCTCAATGTCGTCGTAGGTTTTATTCATAAGCCATTCAGTCACAACTAATTTACAGTCACGTAGTTTCAGAGGATAGATGTGTAATTCTTTATTCAATAGGTTGTATGAATGGGAAGATTGCCTTGCATACTGCCTCTTAGCAAAAGCAGATCTGACTGGAACAGTTGGAGCGACTAAGTAGCGTCTTCTGCTACTCGTACTCGGCGTTACGGGATCATACGGGAGGGATTTGTGTTTTCTCAGGATAAGATGGAGTAAATAAAGTTTTCTTACGGACAGAAGGTCAGATGTTAGGTAAAGGCTATGGGTTGGGAACCTATAGGGTTTGAAGAGCATAACCTTAATCAGAGATCGCTGCGCCCTCTCAAGTTCTAAAAATTTAATTTTTGTTGTCTCACCCCAGCATGGCAAACAGTACGTAAAAATCGATTGGGCCAGGGAAACGTAGACTTTCTGAAGAAGATTCTTTGAAGCAATGTGTCGCAATGTTTTAAAAGTCCATATCAATTTTCTAACCCTTTTCATGATCAGTTCAGTATGCATATGCCAGGACAGGCGCTGGTCAATCATGATACCCAGGTATTTAGTAAACTGTAACCTGTCAATTTTTGGACAAGAGCAGTCAGGAATTGGGGGGCTGGCACAGCAGTGGATCTTTATTTGGAATTCGAGTGGTGGTTGAGTGCGGGCATACTTGGTGAAGCATATGTAGTTGGACTTGGAGCCGTTCAGTGTGAGGAGGTTACGATTAAGCCATTCTGAAATCTTTGACAGGCCGGATTCGGCTGACCTTCTAACTTTCGTCCAAGTCTTATCAGCAAAGACTATGGCAGTATCATCCGCGTAAGAGATAATGTGACCCCCGTCAATACTCATATTGCATAGATTATTAATATAAATAAGGAACAATGTCGGACCAAGGACACTCCCCTGCCCGACGCCATACGAAATTGTTTCTTCTGAGCTAGTAAACTCGCCTATTTTTACTGTTTGTTTGCGTTTATTCAGGTAGGATTTGAATAGCTCGAGAGGGGTCCCTCTTATGCCGATGCTTTCGAGCCTACGTAGAAGTATGGGGACAGAGACTGTGTCGAAGGCCTTTTTGAGGTCAAGAAAAACTGCCAGGCATTTGCTACCCTTATCCACTTTGTCAACTATAGTAGATGTTAGTGACAATACCGCATCCTCAGTAGACCTTCCCTGCCTGAACCCAAACTGAGAAGGGGACAGAATGGTATATTTAGAAAGGTATTTAATTAAGCGTGAATTTAAGAGTCTTTCTATGATTTTCGATATAGAAGGCAGAACAGAAATTGGCCTATAGTTTGACGGGTCTGAGCTATCTCCAGACTTGTACACAGGTGTTATTAGGGCTAATTTCAAGGCATCCGGGAAATGTCCCTGCTCAAAGCATACTCGTAGGTTTGTCAAATAACTTAAGATTGGGACAAATTGATCGTGTGCAGCTTTAAGGAATTTAACTGGAATGTTGTCCCAACCAGGGGCACTGTCTAGTTTTAAGCTCATTAGTGTAGCATGAACTTCGCAAGGGTCTGTGTCGAGTAGAACAAAAGATGAGGACGATGTATATGATGAGCTAAGATCGTTATTACTTACTGAAGAAGACGGAGGTGGTGGGTTTTTATCCGCAAGAAGCTTTCCTATGTTAGAGAAAAAGCTATTCACTTTGTTAATGGAGTTCTGTGGGGTATTGGATAGTTCCGAAAGGTCCAAGCTATTTGTTTTTGAAGGTTTTCGCTGCGTAATGTTGTTAATAAGTTCCCACGTTTTTTTAGGATTTTTGTGTGCTTTAGCAAGTTGGTCTCGGTCATGTTTTCTTTTTTGTTTTTTAATTATGCAGTTACAGAAGGTTCGGTATCTTTTGTAGGTAATTTTTAGTACCTCATTGAACGGGTCAAGTCTCAGTCTGCGTTGCATGTTATTTCGGTTGTGTATACAGCGCAATAATCCAACACTCATCCACGGCTTCACGGATCTGTTTTTTAACGGGATCGCCTTTGTGATAGTACTAAGCGTGATGCAGTTGTGGAGAATATCAATTAAATTATTAGTAAGTGTGTTAGGATTGGTTAGTTTTAGCAAGTCTGCCAGGTTACTATCTTTTAAGAGGCCGAGTCCCTTCTCAAAGTTAAAAACTGTTTTTATTTTGGTAGGATTTATTACGTTTGGATGTTTCGTAATTTTTAGGAAAGTCATGAAGTGATCTGTGACAGTTGTGTGAATAATTGCATTGGCCGCTGTTTTACTGGCAGGTTTGAGCTTTATATTTATATGGTCAAGACAATTTTTTCCTCTTGTGGGTAGCGAGTGACCAGGGAGAAGCCCATGAATTGCCAGCATGTTGAGGTAATTAAGTCTATTTGTGCGTGCATGTGATTGCTCACCTTGATTTAATATCAAATTAATATTAATGTCACCAGTGACAATTACATTTTTAGTTGATGCAATGGTAGTAAGGTGATTATTTAAGGATTGGATAAACTCGGCAGCGTTTGCGGTTGAGGGGGACCGATAAATCGCGATTACTGTAAGGTCAGGAGAGATATGGACCTCCAAACAAGAGTGAGCGCGTGAGTTAGCTTTATTTCTCTTATTTTATATTTATGAGTGTTTTTAATATAAGCGACCACTCCATCAGCTTTGTTAAGATGATTTGTAGATTGGTGTGAATTATAGTTGGTTATTTGAGGTACTTGTTTATTTGGATTTAGTCTACATTCAGTTAAAATTATAAGGTCGATATCCGTTTTAAGATTTATTGTGTTTAGTTGTAGGTCGTCGAAGTTCGAATAAATAGATCTAATATTTTGTGAAAGAATGGTAAACCCGGGGGAATTAGGCTTAATATGGTTAGTAAATTCATTGAGTTCGCAGTCGAAGACTTGGGCTATTTCGTAATTGTCTATATCATTCAAAGTCTGTAAGGTGCTATTCATAGTTAGAGGTTTTTCGAGTGCAGAAGAACGTAACTATACAGGCATTTCGTGTATGGCTGAAAGTGTGTGTGTTTGTTGTGAGTATGATAAATAGTCTGAGTGAGTGTGAAATTGAGTGGTAAATGAGTGTGAATGCGCGATAAATTAACATGATATATGGGTTAATATTTAACCTGAAAATAAGCTTAATATTTCTCTTAATACTAGTGAATTTTAACCATAAGTCTCTATAGAATCGAAACAAATAGGGGTAACAACTGAGTAAAATAGGGTGTGTACGACAATTGATCATCAGTAACATAACATAAAATTGGAGTATAATTAATGCAATAATGAGCTTAAATTGAATCCCTATGTTAATTAGTTTTAAACATCTAGTGTCCTTATAGAACCGACAGCCGTACCGTAGTATAAAATCTAGTCATTTAAGTTGCAAAAGATTATGGACCTGTGACTCACTTGTTATGATAATAGTAGGATAGTTGTCGTCCTTTTTAATATGTACTTTGCCAAAGGCTGTCCAGCAGTACTTATATTCTTTGGATTTTGCCAGATCGCGCGCGAGAAAGTGAAGTCGAGCACCTTTTGCAGTTAGCTGTTCCGAGACATATATTGGAGTGGACACTTCCGTCTTAAATCCGAGATGCTTGGCACATAATTTTTCGTTATGCTTTCTGTTATAGTCTCTGGTTTTCTTCAAGAACTCAGTCTTCAGAATAGTTGATGTCATCTCAATTATAATTGTACTATTTTTAGTTTTGGCACGCTTGTTCTGAACTCGGAATATGTCACTAATGTCTGTTTTGGTTATATTACATCCAATTTCATTAGATAGGGAAGTGGCCATTTTTATTAATTCTTCTTTAGATTCTTTAGCCAGCTTAGGTACATTTTTGATCTCAAAGTTAGCCTTTCGACTGACCCTTTGCAGATCCTCTATTTTATCTTCTAACATAGTGATATAATTTCTGTCTTTAGTTGTTTGCACTTCGAGCTGTTCTACTTTATTTTTAAGCTCTTCATTTTGTGCTGACAGAAAAGCAATGGCGGTTTCTATGCTGTTATTTGTTGATTTTATTTCCAGTAGTGTCGGGTAGATTTTCTTCAGCTCTTCTTGCTGTGGTGACATTAGAGATGATATGAGAGATTTGACTTCATCTTTGAAGGCAAAGAAGTCTGAGTCGCAGTAGCATTCTCTTGGTCTTTTACTACGCTGGAATACGAAGTTAGGAGGGGTGCTTAGTTCTGTTTGCTCGGGAATATTTGATTCAGAAAGGGACTTGACGCTCATGTCTTCCATTGTTAGTACCAGGAAATAATAAACAGCGTGTCAGTAATCCAAGTCTGGTTTGCAATTGGTTGGCATGCTGCTGTTTTGCACGATGACGTCGAGATTTAGCTATTTTCTGGTTTAAGTCGATCCGAGTACCAGGAGAGTATATTCGCAAGCAGGACTGTGCGCGCAGTGATAGTGTAGTAGTGTGGAGTGAAAGTTGTTTACGCACACAGCGTTTGTCCTTGCGGCAGATTGTCCTTGAACGGCCCAATGACATGTGAGTAGGCGGGGTTCTGCACTCATCAAGGGCGTGGCGCTGCGCGTGGGCAGGTATAGTGAACAGTCGTACCTTGTAAGTGGCGGGATTACCTGCTCGTACCAGGATACCAGGAGCACCGAAGAGGTCGATTATGATTGCGACGCGCTTCAGGATAGCGAACTTTCTTCGGTTTATGTGCTCCTAATTTTACGTCTGAATTAACTGGCTCGAATTTTGATTTAAATAATTATTAAAAATAATAAATATGGATTGTGCACACGTTGGCACCTGTAGGTGGTCCGAGGGGAAGAGGGATGTTATGAAGGTAGTCACCGGATCACTTGCGCTGCACTGCACCGCCAGGCGTCGCTGCACTGCACCGCCGAGCGTAGCTGCACTGCACCGCCGAGCGTCGCTGTACTGCTCCACCGAGTGCCGCTGCACTGCACTGCCGAGCACTGCTGCACTGCACTGACAAAAGCACCACGAGCGAGCAACGCACACCGTTGTAGCACTTATTTGTCCTGCGTTTAGTGGCGACAATCCGCTGCTGTCACAGTGTAGTCGCTGTGATATAGCACTTTTTCTCGATGTGTTACTTCTTTGATTATTTTTGTCCAAAACAGCTTCCAAAATTCAAAAACAACAGTCGTAGATGATAGCACAGTGTTAAGATGGACTTTCTTTGGTTTATTGAGACTTTTAAGCACGTAAAAATGGCAAAACAAATAAAACAGAAACGGACAAAAAAAAAACTTGTGTTGTGCTCGAAACGTTCCGAGGGTAGATGATACAAATAAAGAAAACTGAAAACCTGAGAAACAAAACCCTCCCCCAAGCCTACTGGACCTCGTGGAGGAAAAAAACCTAGACCCTCTAAGCGGAAGAAAAGAACGAACAACCATACCTAAAAGAACAAACTGGGATGTACATAGCTACCTTGAATACGAGATCACTATAAACACCTGAAAAATTGACGGAATTAGAGCTGGCCATAGACAGTATCAAATGGGATATAATCGGAATTAGTGAAATGAGACGGTTTGGTGAAGGAATTGAGGACTAAAATGGCAAGTATATTCTACACTACATCTACATTGGTGAGACACCAGGACTATACAGTGTAGGCGGTGTAGGCTTTCTTATTAAAAACAAGTTAGCAAGAAAAATAGGAAAAATAATGAGAGTCAATGAAAGAATAGCAGTTCTTAACTTCAAATTACCTTCGCATAAAAATAACGAAGAAATGTGGACCATAATTCAAGCATATTCACCAACTGAATCAGATAGGAAAGAAGATATGTTAAAAACTGACAAATTTTACGAAGATCTACAATCAGCCGTAGAAGTTTCATATAAAAATCTCATTTTAATGGGAGATTTTAATGGTCAGGTAAGGATTTGTAACAAAGAAAAAGAATATACTACAGGGAAACATGGACATGGTCAAAGAAGTAGAAACGGAAAAAAATTAGTCACCTTTGCAATGGAAACCAAACTGAGCAACTTAAACAGTTTCTACAAGAAGAAGAAAATAAAGAAAATGGACATGGATATCACCCAACGGCAAGCACAAGAATGAAATAGACTTTATCCTGACCAACAACAGAAAGTTATTTAAAGATGTGACTACTACTGTAAGTCAGCTTACTTTCCATACAGACCATAGAATGTTAAGAACAATACTATCAGGGAGGCAAGTACAAAAAAGGAGACATGTTCATAACAATAAGGACAGAACCACATTTATATTTACTGTAAATAATGACATACTCCTTGATAACCTAAAAAATTTTATGAACATAAATACAAAAATAAACCATAAACCAATTCAGGAACTATACAACGATATTTTGAATATACTTAAAACAGAAGTAAGGAAAACAAACCGACAAACAACTGAAAGCATATTATCTTCAGAAACTAAGTAATTGATTATAACAAATACGTCGTAAGATATTTGAACTAAGCAAAAAGATAAACGAACACATAAGGAAAGACAGGAAAAGGAAAAGGCAGAAAACTATGAAAACTTTTATTGAAAAAACCGGTGGGATTAAGAAAGCTTTAAAAGAATTAAATCAAAAGAATCCATGTTTGCCAAAATGGAATGGAAAGAAGCGTTATTGGAGTGAAAAGGAGAGACAAGGTGAGATTAGAAAATATATAGAGCAAAACAAAATTCAAAAATATACATACAGTATACAAAAGCCCGAAATGGAGATGGACAGGACACATGCTAGAAGGGATAGAGAAGTGGACGAGACTAGTAACGGAATGATACCCGCGTGATAGTAAAAGGAGCAAAGGTAGACAAACTAAACGATGGGAAGACGACATGAAAAAGATAGCTGGTCCAGAATGGACGCGCATTGCAAAAGACATGCAAAATAGAAAGCACTAGAGGAGGAGGCCTTTGTCGAAGGACAAGCTGAAAAAGATAAACCAGCTGCTGATTGAATATACTTAGTTTAATTGTATAATACAGTTAAAGAAATGTTAAAAGTAGGTTTCTGCAATAAAGGCTTATTTTTAATTCATAAAGGAAGAGGATAAACTGACGAACTACTGATCGGATTTTCATGCGATTATCAACAATAGACAGAGAGATTAATGAGGAAGGTTTAGATGTATAATTTTTGGGTCTACCTTCTATAGCAGAATTTTTTATGTCATAATATTATTTTGCACAACAACGCATAGCATAAACTCCATTTCGCATAAAATCGTTTGGCAGTCACTCATTTAGCATACATTAAAAACTCAAAATTTTGTAAGGCAGAATCATTTTTAGGCATAAATTTCATATCCATAATAATTAAAAAGTAGAACCATCATATCACAGAAAGTTCACAGTCAGAATCGTCTTTTGGCGTAAATTTCCTACCCATAGTCATTAAACATCATAGGCAGAACTATCATATCTCAGAAAATATATAGTTAGAATCATCTGTAGGCATTCATTTAATATCCATAATAATTGCAAGACTCATCTATCATAATAGAATAATTTTGTATTTCATACCACACTAATAAAATTGATTTAAGATTAGTTTAACGTAAATTGTCTATGTATTTTGTTTAATTATTTTTACTAAATAAAACAGTTGATTGTGAACATGTGGTTTTTATTCCCTGTACGAAGCATGCAAACAAGCATACATCATGCATGCAGCATGCAAACAAGCAAAAAAGCATAAACCATGCATGCAGCAATCATGCCTGGCTAAGATTCCCAGTCCCACTCTAGCTAGTCACTTTCGTCCGATTTCCATTCTTCCCTTCCTGACCAAAGTGCTCGAGGCCTGTGTTCACAAGCAATTCTCATACTTCATTTATCACAACTCCCTCATTAGCCCGTATCAATCCGGTTTCAGGCCCGGGCACAGTACCATGACAGCTCTCCTTAAAGTGACTGACGATATCAGGCGAGGAATGGAGGACACTAAAGTTACTACTTTAGTGTTAATCGACTTCTCTAATGCTTTTAATACCGTCAGTCATGAAGTCCTTTTGTCCATCCTTTCTTATCTCATGGTCTCTCAGAGGTACTGGAATGGTTTTCTTCTTATCTTCGGGGGCATAAGCAGTCAACTCATACTGGAGAGACTCTTTTTCAAGGCGGTGTGATCTTGTAGCTGGCGTCCCGCAAGGCGGTATTTTATCTCCTCTTCTATTCTCAATTTTTATAAATTTTATTACCACCGAGCTTCAGTGTGCGTATCATCTCTACGCCGATGATTTACAGCTGTACTGTCAGGCAGGTGTTGACAATTTATTGGATGCGATCGAGGAGCTAAACCGGGATTTACGAGTCGTTAAAAACTGGTCAGATCGATTCGGGGTGGCGGTTAACCCTACAAAGTGTCAGGCAATCATAGTTGGGAGCTCCCATAGTCTGAGAAAGCTGGATTGCCTAAATGTACCTCCCGTAATCATTGACAACACAGTAATTCCGTTTGGCTCCGAGGTTAAGGATCTTGGCTTGCATGTTGACACTTGCCTTGACTGACAGAAGCAGGTCACAAGTGTCAGTCGAAAAGTTACTGGAACGCTGCGGTCGCTCTATCGCCTGAAAAACCTTCTACCAGCTCACATAAAGGCGATGCTTGTACAGTCCCTAATCTTTCCCATAATCGACTATGGCGATGTGTGCTACTATGACCTGAATGCAGATCTTCTCAATAAACTAGACCGCCTTCTAAATAACTGCATTCGATTTGTCTTCAATCTGCGTATGTATGACCATGTATCCGCGCATCGGTTAATTTTAAAATGGTTACCCATTCGTCAGCGTAGAGCGCTAAGGGCCTTGACTACTTTGTTTTCTCTACTCGATAAATCCACTTCTCCTTCTTATTTCACTTCGCATTTTCAGTTTCTGTGCTCGACTCACGCTAAAAATCTTCGTTCAACCAATAATCGTCTTCTGGAATCCTCTCACCACTCTGGGTTTGTCCATTCTTCCTTCCATGTCCAGGCTGTCTCCCTATGAAATGCGCTCCCTCCGAACATCAGGACGGCAACCAGTCGTTTCTCTTTTAAGTTGAAGGCGCGTGAACACATTCGCAAGGAGTTGGAAAAATCGTCACAACGCTGATTCGTTGTTTTCGTTTTTCTCATTTACATTTTTAATTTTGTTGTATGTATGTATTTAAGTATGTATTCACTATTGTATTTTTTTCCCGTGTATTCTTTCCCTTATGTTGCACCTGCCACGTCCGTCTCTGCACAGTAATTCTTACTTGTGCATTAAGTTTAATAAATAAAAATAACATAAATAAAAAAAATCATGAAATATGCAAACAGCATATATTGTATATGCAAAAAGCATGCAGCAAGCATGCAGCAATCACACAGCACGCACACGGCAAGCATGCAGCACGCAGGCAGCAAGCAAGAAGTGTACATGCAGCAATCTTGCATCAAGCATGCAACATGGCATGGTTTCTGTCATGGCTCTGGCACTGCGGGGCTCTGGCTGTCCCAAGCGAACTTATCGTCGCAGATGGTTTTAACCCGTTAGCGCCCACGCGCGCGAAACTCGCACATCCGGCATACCCGCGCTATTTTCCCGCCATTGACATGTTTATGACTTTGTTTACATAAAACGGTTCGCTGACGCTTCTATTGGTGCTAGGCACTTGAAGTTTTTTTTATTGTGTTGTTGAATAAACAGACCTTATCATAAAATGTAAACAATACTTGTGTTACGAGAGTTGAATTCTAATCAAATGCTGTTATCAACGATTTGGCGGGAATAGTATTTGTTCACGTATTAGTTTCATTTCTGATAAAACCACTGTATCAATTTACACGAAATTTTGCATGTTATACTATGAATATACAAGTAGTTTAATAACAGTGTTTTTTTTGTAGAGTCCGATATAATATTTTCCTATTATTCATTCTCAAACTTCATATCACGAAAACCAAACCAAGTAACGGCTTTGCGTTGCGTTTTGTGATGCGTTTTTTTTCTAATACTATGTAATAACTACCTAACAATAAATAAATACCTTCACACTGTGTTCAAACACACAGAAAGTCACATCATTCACCCTCACAATAACAATGTAAACAAAACGTTTGACCTTGACAAGAAATGTCATAACGTAATCTTTTTTCAAAATATTTATCTAAAACGATGTTATAATGACGTAATAACAACATAGTAATGAATATATAAACATAATATATCACATAAACAAACACGAAACTAATTAAAACACACAATATCAACAAATTGTCGTCCGCCGTTGACAAACATAAACATGCAAATAAAAACATTTTTTTTAATTTTTCAAAACAGTATTTCTCTATGGAAATGTTTGTAAAAGTACGATACTATCACGCTCCGAGTGTGTGTAAATTTCCACAGGAATATGACGTTTCGTTATGTAATCATAGAGGTTGAAAGAACACGTGCCACCCGCGGCCCGAAAGGGCCTTACGGGAAGTGGTCCGTATTCTGGGTTCGCGGTCCGAAAGGGCCTTACGGTAGCTGACGGGTCGTTCACCACCGCAGCTTCGGCCTCAGCCGCGGTTACAGGAGTCAGATGAAGAGAGCCTTCAACAGGGCTGCCAAGTCCGGCAAGAAGGTGTTGCGGAGGGCTCGGTTTGACCACATTACCCGAATTGGGAACAAAGTTGCTTAGTACCCAGCTGGTAGTAAGGTGTTTTAGTCCCTGGCTAAGTCGGTTGAATCGAACTTCTGCCACCGCTCACTACCTCCACTGCTGAAACCCGGCGGGTCACTGGCCCACTCCGCTGAGAAGAAAGCAAACTTGTATGCCTCTCTGTTTGCGGAATCTTCGCGTCTAGATCCTGGTGGCGCGAGGCCCCCTGATACTCTTGGTGGATGTGAGTCGATTATGTCAGACATTCGCATTCATCAGAAGGATGTCCGAAGGGTACCGCGTAACCTGGACGTGAACAAGGCTAGTGGCCCCGACGGGATACCGGCAATTGTACTGAGGACTTGTACGCCTGAGTTGTCTCCGATCTTGACAGGCCTATATCGCCTTTCGTTTGAAACTGGAAAAGTGCCGATGGCTTGGAAGCAAGCTAACGTGCAACCGTACCCAAGAAGGGTAGTCGAGCTAACCCAGCAATTTATAGGCCCATCTCGGTAACTTCCGTACTCTGTAAGAGTATGGAACGTATACTGAATGGTAAGCTCCTGGCATACCTTGAAGCTAACGATATCCTAAGTGACCGACAATACGGCTTCCGCGAAAATCGGTCAACAGGAGATCTTCTATGTATGCCATTCAAATCTGGAGTGAGCCATCGACAAACAAGGGGAAGCCCTTGCGGTCTCCCTTGATATCTCGAAGGCCTTCGACCGGGTCTGGCACGACAGCCTAATTGGCAAGCCTTTCCTTCCTTCGGTCTGCCCGCTGGTTTGTGTGATTGGATTGCAGATTTCCTGAGGGATCGGTCTATCCGAGTAGTCATAGATGGCTGCTCGTCCGGACTGCTGGCTATTAATGCCGGTGTTCCTCAGGGGTCGGTGCTCTCGGCAACATTGTTTTTGCTACATATAACGATCTGCTAAAACCCGGTACCTTTGGATATGCAGACGACAGCACTGTTTCCGAGAGATACGTGCCTGACGTACGAGTTAGTGGGTCTCAGGTCCGGTCTCTCCGAGAGGCTTGAACTTGTCCTTGCAGGCTATCTCAGAATGGGGCGATGCCAATCTGATTAAATTCAATGCTGCTAAGACCCAGGCGTGTCTTTTTTCTGCTAAAAGGAGCCAATTTCACCCGGCTCCATCTTTCCGAGGTGTAACCGTGCCGATAACCGACCAACTTGATTTTCTTGGTGTTACTTTAACATCTACCCTCAATTTTGGTCCCTTAATAGA
Organism: Polia nebulosa; assembly: GCA_951329385.1. Classification (NCBI taxonomy): domain Eukaryota; kingdom Metazoa; phylum Arthropoda; class Insecta; order Lepidoptera; family Noctuidae; genus Polia; species Polia nebulosa. The sequence continues at coordinate 9,191,958 of OX589595.1, read as the reverse complement.
GGCAAAGGCTCTAGTGGCTGCCAAAAAGTTGGGGATCCTCGCAAAGACGATACTTCACGCCGGAACAGCTGCTCCAACTCTATCAAGCGCAAGTCCGATCGTGTATGGAGTACTGCTCTCATCTTTGCGACGGATCTGCCTGATACCAGCTTGATGCCCTTGAGTCAATTGAGAAACGAGCCAAGAGGATCATCGGCAATGATGGGCTCGTTGAGTCGAAACTCCAAAGTCTTGAACATAGACGCCGAGTTGCTAGCCTGTCGGTTTTCTATCGATTACATTTTGGGGAGTGTGCGACGGAATTGCATGATTTGATTCCGCCAAGCCCATTTCATCAAAGGACCACAAGACGTACGGCGAAGTGCCACCGGTTCATGGTGGACATCCCATCCATACGCACAAAGCGTTTTGAGAAAACATTCATTGCGCGTACAGCTAGAGAGTGGAATTCTCGACCGGAGTCTGTGTTTCCTGTAAGCTACAACCTGGGAGTCTTTAAGTCAAGAGTGAATAGGTTACTTCTAGGCAAGCGTGCTCCATCTTCGACCACATCATCGCTTACCATCAGGTGAGATAGTGGTCAAACGCGAGCCTATCAAACATAAAAAAAAGGTATTGCTGGTGATTTTATAAATATGTGGTCAATACAAGCTCCGCATCTTGTTGGAAGAGTTATATCTGGGGATGGACCGTGTGAGGCCGTGAGATAAGTGTAGTTACATACTTGATTATTACTTTGGTCGTTTATGTTTAGGTTAATGTCGCTGGCCACAATAATTGTTTCTTGGTTTTTAAGATCAAACAGGATGGTGTCAAGGGAATTAAGGAATTGCTCTGCGTTTATGGAAGAGGGAGATCGGTATATGGCTAGGAAGCTGAATTTCTTATTGGTTTTTAATAATATACAGTCGGCGTCAGCAAGGTTGGATTCTACTGTAACAACATTGCTGTTCCAGGCAGTTCTTGTGTTGATAACAATTCCCCCGTTTTTATTTACTTGATTAGTTGTTCTGAATGCGCTATATCCCTGTAGGTCCTTTATAATGGAGCCATCAGGCAGCAAACGCTCAGTGGGCACGATGACGTCGATATTCGAATCTAACCGATTCAAAGCAATTGCAAAGTCGTATGCCAAAAGACGATTCTGACTGTGGACTTTCTCCTATATGATGGTTCTTCTTTTTCATTGTTATGGATATGAAATTCATGCCTAAAAATGAATCAAATTTACAAAATTATGAGTTTTGAATTTATGATAAATGACTGTATGCCAATCGTTTTTTTGTGATATGAAGTTTATGCTATCCGCTGTTATGCAAAATAATATTATGACATAAAAAGTTCTGCTTATAAAGAGTAGATCTGGCAGTGTTTCTGGTTTCGTTTCTTCGTTTTTCGACACCGACTTCCGAAGTTAAATTTTTTTTTTTTTTGGAAGTCTGTTTGATTTTTTTGTAAATAGGTTTTTTAGAAATTACTTATTCATATGTTTCTTTTTACTTTTATTTTCTGTAATATTGCTGTACTAGCGACCCATCCCAGCTTTGCTCGGGTAAAAATTATGGGTTCCCTCTATCTGGCAGAATCTTATTGCTCCGAAATTCGTTTGACATAAAACACTTGGCATATTCTTTAAACGAATATTTTTGAGGCATAAAAATGATTAAGTATAATTATTGTCTGGCCGAATGTGTACATGTCCGAATTTACAATGCCATACTTTTAAGATGGCTGAATTTTATTTGGCATAATTACCTTTGGCAAAGTTAAAGTTCCGCATAATTTTGTTAAGCATATAGTTTATTTAGAGCGACAATTATTTGGCACAATGTCACTTGGCATACTATGAAGATGGTAGAATTTCATTTAGAATAATTTTATTTGGCATATTGCTATTTCTATAAATTAGCATTTTTAACCTTAAATAAAAATTTTGTCTTAAAAAGTCAATATGTTGTGATACAAAAGTTAGATATAGAATAGAATCGCTGCAAAACCGACTCCACGTAGTCTTGTCTGCCCTACCCCTAGAGTGAAATTTAAGCCCGCGTAGGCGCGGAAGGGCGTGATGTCCTGCGAGCTAAGGAGCAGGTGGTTTTGGTACGCTCAGCCGGCCAGCAAACCGAAGCTGCGGTGGTGAACGTTAAAACCATTTGCGACGATAAGCTCGCTTGGGACTGCCAGAGCCCCGCAGCGCCGGAGCCGTAACAGAAACCATGCCTGCTGCATGATTGATGCAAGATTGCTGCATGTACACTTCTTGCTTGCTGCCTGCGTGCTGCATGCTTGCCGTGTGCGTGCTGTGTGATTGCTGCATGCTTGCTGCATGCTTTTTGCATATACAATATATGCTGTTTGCATATTTCATGTTTTTTTTTATTTATGTTATTTTTATTTATTAAACTTAATGCACAAGTAAGAATTACTGTGCAGAGACGGACGTGGCAGGTGCAACATAAGGGAAAGAATACACGGGAAAAAAATACAATAGTGAATACATACTTAAATACATACATACAACAAAATTAAAAATGTAAATGAGAAAAACGAAAACAACGAATCAGCGTTGTGACGATTTTTCCAACTCCTTGCGAATGTGTTCACGCGCCTTCAACTTAAAAGAGAAACGACTGGTTGCCGTCCTGATGTTCGGAGGGAGCGCATTTCATAGGGAGACAGCCTGGACATGGAAGGAAGAATGGACAAACCCAGAGTGATGAGAGTGCGATCCTCTCATCACTCTGGGTTTGTCCATTGCTGCATGTACACTTCTTGCTTGCTGCCTGCGTGCTGCATGCTTGCCGTGTGCGTGCTGTGTGATTGCTGCATGCTTGCTGCATGCTTTTTGCATATACAATATATGCTGTTTGCATATTTCATGATTTTTTTTATTTATGTTATTTTTATTTATTAAACTTAATGCACAAGTAAGAATTACTGTGCAGAGACGGACGTGGCAGGTGCAACATAAGGGAAAGAATACACGGGAAAAAAATACAATAGTGAATACATACTTAAATACATACATACAACAAAATTAAAAATGTAAATGAGAAAAACGAAAACAACGAATCAGCGTTGTGACGATTTTTCCAACTCCTTGCAAATGTGTTCACGCGCCTTCAACTTAAAAGAGAAACGACTGGTTGCCGTCCTGATGTTCGGAGGGAGCGCATTTCATAGGGAGACAGCCTGGACATGGAAGGAAGAATGGACAAACCCAGAGTGATGAGAGGATCGCAGAAGACGATTATTGGTTGAACGAAGATTTTTAGCGTGAATCGAGCACAGAAACTGAAAATGCGAAGTGAAATAAGAAGGAGAAGTGGATTTATCGAGTAGAGAAAACAAAGTAGTCAAGGCCCTTAGCGCTCTACGCTAACGAATGGGTAACCATTTTAAAATTAACCGATGCGCGGATACATGGTCATACATACGCAGATTGAAGACAAATCGAATGCAGTTATTTAGAAGGCGGTCTAGTTTATTGAGAAGATCTGCATTCAGGTCATAGTCGCACACATCGCCATAGTCGATTATGGGAAAGATTAGGGACTGTACAAGCATCGCCTTTATGTGAGCTGGTAGAAGGTTTTTCAGGCGATAGAGCGACCGCAGCGTTCCAGTAACTTTTCGACTGACACTTGTGACCTGCTTCTGTCAGTCAAGGCAAGTGTCAACATGCAAGCCAAGATCCTTAACCTCGGAGCCAAACGGAATTACTGTGTTGTCAATGATTACGGGAGGTACATTTAGGCAATCCAGCTTTCTCAGACTATGGGAGCTCCCAACTATGAGTGCCTGACACTTTGTAGGGTTAACCGCCACCCCGAATCGATCTGACCAGTTTTTAATGACTCTTAAATCCCGGTTTAGCTCCTCGATCGCATCCGATAAATTGTCAACACCTGCCTGACAGTACAGCTGGTAAATCATCGGCGTAGAGATGATACGCACACTGAAGCTCGGTGGTAATAAAATTTATAAAAATTGAGAATAGAAGAGGAGATAAAATACCGCCTTGGGGGACGCCAGCTACAAGATCACACCACCCTGAAAAAGAGACTCCAGTATTAGTTGACTGCTTACGCCCCCGAAGATAAGAAGAAAACCATTCCAGTACCTCTTGAGAGACCATGAGATAAAAAAGGATGGACAAAAGGACTTCATGACTGACGGTATTAAAAGCATTAGAGAAGTCGATTAACACTAAAGTAGTAACTTTAGTGTCCTCCATTCCTCGCCTGATATCGTCAGTCACTTTAAGGAGAGCTGTCATGGTACTGTGCCCGGGCCTGAAACCGGATTGATACGGGCTAATGAGGGAGTTGTGATAAATGAAGTATGAGAATTGCTTGTGAACACAGGCCTCGAGCACTTTGGTCAGGAAGGGAAGAATGGAAATCGGACAAAAGTGACTAGATAGAGTGGGACTGGGAATCTTAGCCAGGCATGATTGCTGCATGCATGGTTTATGCTTTTTTGCTTGTTTGCATGCTGCATGCATGATGTATGCTTGTTTGCATGCTTCGTACAGGGAATAAAAACCACATGTTCACAATCAACTGTTTTATTTAGTGATAATAGTACAGACTGTTGTCAGAATTATCTGACCCACCCTAAAATCAAACGACTTTGGACCCTCTGCATGTAACATTAAGGTTTATTTAATTTATATGAGCTTATCAGACAACTGCTCGAGGATTTGATGAACAAATACAATAATAATATAGACACGCAAATTTGATCTTTAAAACGTTAGCGTTAGGTTATATTTTATAACTGTGGGAGTCAGGCATACATCATGGAGCATAGCGACTGACCCGCGCGGCTCGACACTAAATGATGCTAGCGCTCAGACGAGTAGTTATATCATTGCGCGTAGTCTGCATCGCACATACTCACATGTCGACTACCCTCAATTACTGCTACCTACCTACCTTCAAATTGCTATAGTTTTTAAGAATCTTGTATAAATATTGGTGTGGAAATATATACATATTCATTCCCAAACGAGCGTCTTACTCAACAGCCCAAGTAGTACCCACATTTTGGTGACCCCGACGTGATCGAAATTAGTCATGGAACATTTTGACGACGCCGTATCAGAAAAGTGCGAAAAGGAAGTTTCTGCTATTGCACTTCAAGCGAAGATCCCACAATTCTGGCGAGCACAACCAAGGCTGTGGTTTGCTCAGTTCGAAGCCGTGATATCACCATATAAGACAAGCGATGAACAAAAATATAACTTGGTCATTGCAGTCCTGGAGAGGAAAGACATCGAACAAATAAGTGATATCATCTGTAAACCACCCGAGTCAGGAAGATACAACGCCTTGAAGAATCGTTTGCTGTCAGTGTACGAGGAGTCCGAGTCCCGTCAATTCCAGAAGCTTTTGAGTGGACTAGAATTAGGAGATCAGAAGCCTACCAACTCCTGAGGGTGATGCGAGAGCTGGCTGGAGAAAAAGTACCTGATAACGCGCTCAAAATTTTATGGATGGGTCACTTACCTTCCCAAGTCCGTGCCGTACTATCCATTAACACGGAATCTCCACTGGATACCCAAGCGATGATGGCGGATAAGATGATGGAGCATACAGAACATACTGTCGCGGAGGTCAGCCAATCTACATCTGCTCCAAGCACCAGTACCAGCCCAGATCTGCAGTTTCAAGTACTGACAAAACAACTCGAGAAGCTGACCCTAGAAATTGCCGCACTGAGGAAGGAGAACGTGAGTCATCGTCGTCCATTTCGCCGCAGCAACTTCCGCTCAAGATCGCGGTCCCGCTCAAGAGCAGGGTCAGGAAAGAGACCAGGCGATCCAGACTGGGAGTGTTTTTATCATCACCGACTCGGAGACAGAGCTAAAAAGTGCGAACCACCATGTTCAAGGAAGCCGTCGGAAAACTAATGACCACATCGGCTGTGGCGGGCGTCGGTGTAGCAAAAATGAATAACCGTCTATGTATAACAGATTTAAATTCAAGAGAGCGATTTCTAGTCGACACAGGTGCAGATATATCGGTGCTAGCCGTAAAAACTAAGCGAACACCGATAGAAACGCCTTTCAAATTATTCGCCGCAAATAATACACCGATTAAGACATATGGAGAATAAACTTTGCAAGTAAATCTTGGACTTCGATGCAACTTCAAGTGGACATTCATAATGGCCGATGTGAAGACGTCAATTCTGGGTGCCGACTTTCTTAAGCACCACCGACTTCTTGTGGACCTACATAGCAAAAAACTCGTAGACAGTCTGACCGAGCTTTCAGTTAACACAATGACGGTAAATACTACACAAGATACAACGCTGTATGTAGTTGAACCAGGACACCGTTATCATGCACTTCTTCAAGAATTCAATGAAGTCTTAAAACCTATGACACCTACGAAGGAAATCAAGCATAATGTAAAGCACCATATTGAGACAACCGGCCCCCCACTCTTCGCTAGACCGCGCCCATTGCCGCCGATCAAATACAACGCAGCCAAAGCTGAGTTTCAAGCAATGATGACAATGGGCATATGTCAACCATCCAAAAGTCCGTGGCCGTGTCCGCTAGCCCGATGCACGTTGTAACAAAAAAAGATGGAAGCCTTCGCATATGTGGTGATTATCGTCGCCTGAACTCAGTAACGCTCCCAGACCGCTACCCAATACCAAGGCTTCAAGACTTCACCTACCAATTAGAGGGCATGAAGATATACTCGAAGATAGACCTGAAAAAAGCATTTTTTTGGATTCCGTTAGCTGAAAGCGACGTAGAAAAGACGGCAATAACGACACCTTTTGGCCTTTTTTCGTTTCGTTGTATGCCATTTGGGTTGCGTAACGCGCCACAGACATTTCAACGATTTATGCATGAAGTCTTGAGAAACCTGGATCACTGCTGTTACTGCTTTATTGATGACGTACTAGTCTACTCTAAAACCCCAGAGGAGCATGAAAAACATTTGCGACTTGTTTTGAAACGTTTGTCAGACTACGGAATCGGAATCAACCTAGAAAAGTGCCTATTTGGTCAAAAGAAGCTAAACTTCCTGGGCTACGAAGTTACAGAAAACGGTATCATGCCCACTGCTGAGCGCATTCAAATAATTTCCAACTACCCGAAACCAGAAAATGTTCAAGACCTGCGACGTTTCCTTGGAATGGTCAATTTTTACCACGATTGTTTACCCAAGCAAGCTGAGACTCAAATAGAATTGAATAAGCTCCTTCATAATAAAAAGAAGAATGACAAAACACCTATCATCTGGAACCAGACCTTAGAAGACGCTTTCAATAATTGCCGACAAAGCATAATGGAAGCTGTACAATTAACTCACCCTGTTCAAGGTGCCCCATTATGCATTATGACAGACGCCTCAAGCTTAAGTGTAGGAGCAGTCTTGCAACAGAAAATAAACAACATATGGAAACCACTATCATTCTTCTCAAAGAAGCTCAGTGACACCCAATCAAGATACAGCGTATACGATCGCGAGCTATTAGCTGTCTATATGGCTGTCAAACATTTTAGAAGATTGATTGAAGGAAATGATGTCGTCGTGTACACGGACCACAAGCCATTGACCTACGCCATGGCCAAATCAGCAAGCGCAAGCGACACTCCAAAACGGGAAAGGCAACTCCACTTTATCAGTCAATTCTGCAGAAAGATTGAGTACATACACGGAAGGGACAACGTTGTTGCGGACGCACTATCTCGCATAACTGCTATTGACTGTCCTTCTGTCATCGATTTCAATAATCTTGCAGACGAACAAACACGAGACGAAGATTTAATTGACCTGTTGAAGCAACAAAATCTCCATTTTATCAAGATAACATTGCCAGGAATAAAAAAACAAATCTACTGCGAAAATACAACAAAAACACCACGACCGTATTTACCGAAATCTTTTCGTGAGACTGCCTTCAAAGCATTACACGAAATAAGCCATCCCGGTATCCGAACGACACGAAAAATGATCACCGAGAAGTACTTCTGGCCAGCAATGAACAGAGACGTTTCTGAATGGACGCGATGCTGCATTACGTGTCAACGTGTTAAAATACACCGACATACGAGAACACCGTTAGTACAGTTTCCCGAGTCCAGAAGATTTGAACACATACATGTTGACATTGTTGGACCACTTACTCCATCAGAAGGATACCGATACTTGATCACAATTATCGATCGATGCTCCAGATGGCCCGAGGCAGTGCCAGTCAGCGACATAAGCGCGGAGACCGTCGCCAGAGTCATATACGATACATGGATTACTCGCTTCGGTTGCCCACTGCGTATTTCTACGGACCAAGGACGCCAGTTCGAGTCATCATTATTTCAAAAACTAATGAACAAACTGGGTATATCAAGAATCCGCACTACTGCCTACCATACGCAGTCAAACGGCCTTGTGGAAAGATTTCACCGTACCCTCAAGACAGCATTAACCGCAAGAGGGAATAAACAACAATGGGTTCAAGAATTATCGACTGTACTATTTGGATTACGCACCGTCATTCATAAAGAGACAAACTACAGTCCCGCTACAATGATTTATGGCACCTCATTAAGATTACCCGCAGATGTTTTTGCACCTGCGAAGATAGATTATGAAGACCCGTTATTGTTACGTCATCTAACAGAATCAATGGCATCGCTTAATGAGTCCTGCGCACGCGCACCCGCTCGAAAACAACGCACGACCTTTGTACCGAAACAGCTGTCGACATGCACTCATGTATTTATACGTGTAGATTGTGCAAAAAAATCATTAACGCCGCCGTACGAAGGCCCGTACGAAGTGATTGAGAAACATGACAAGTACTTCAAGATACGCCTGCCCAACCGAGAATCAGTGGTATCATTGGATAGACTGAAGCCTGCCTACATACTACCAGCAGCCACAGAAGAAGAGGTGGAAGAAAACCCATACGTTACCCGTTCCGGCAGGACCGTCAAAACTACAAAACAAGTACGGTTTTCTTGAAGGGGGATACTGTGGGAGTCAGGCATACATCATGGAGCATAGCGACTGACCCGCGCGGCTCGACACTAAATGATGCTAGCGCTCAGACGAGTAGTTATATCATTGCGCGTAGTCTGCATCGCACATACTCACATGTCGACTACCCTCAATTACTGCTACCTACCTACCTTCAAATTGCTAGTTTTTAAGAATCTTGTATAAATATTGGTGTGGAAATATATACATATTCATTCCCAAACGAGCGTCTTACTCAACAGCCCAAGTAGTACCCACAATAACTATTTGTTATAATTTGATAAGTGTAATAGCTTATTTTAATGATTGAGTTAGAGTAGTAGTTGTTAGAATTACTTGAAATTCTGGTCTCGTGGTCTGTGTGTAAGACTGAGAAAAACAAGGTTCGAGATCTAATCCTGCGACAAAGATATTGTTTTGCTTTCAATATAGAATTTATATTCCAAAACTATTTCTTGTATTATTGTAAAGAACTACAGACTATACATAAACTTTTTAAAATGGTAATATATTCACATAACTTGTAATAAGTGGGTAGTTGAAAAATAAATATTCGTATTCATTATAAAGAACTGTGAACTTAAAGTTTTTTAAATTACCCACCCGTTTACAAGATAAGTTATTAGGCGAAAATCATATTGGTCGTTCTTCAATATTGCAAGCAATATTGTAGAAATGAAAACAAATTAAAAAAGAAACTGGTGGAATGTGTTTTCGAACCCACATGCTGTTCGTCGTCAATCCAGCATCAAACCGCTAAGCCACAAGAACTTGTTGGGAATACGCGAAATTATAGATTGGGTTGTAATTATGTAGTGTGACTTAAAAGCTTTTCAACTTTAATGTTAACGAGATAATGATTAAAATAGCTTAACAAAAACATAATTATAATGCCGGTGACTCCGACTATGTTGGGTGGGTTTACCTTAACGTTACGTGTTAAAGATCAAATTTGAGTGTCTGTGTTATTATTGTTTTTTTGTTCATCGAGTCCTCGTGCACTTGTGTGATAAGCTCATATAAATTACATAAACCTTAATGTACAGCCAGAGGGTTCAAAGTCGATTGATTTTAGGGTGGGTCAGGTAATGTTGACAACAGTCTGTACATGCAGAAAAATAATTAAACAAAATACATAGACAATTTACGTTAAACTAATCTTAAATCAATTTTATTAGTGTGGTATGAAATACCAAATTATTCTATTATGATAGATGAGTCTTGCAATTATTATGGATATTAAATGAATGCCTACAGATGATCCTAACTATATATTTTCTGAGATATGATAGTTCTGCCTATGATGTTTAATGACTATGGATAGGAAATTTACGCCAAAAGACGATTCTGACTGTGAACTTTCTGTGATATGATGGTTCTACTTTTTAATTATTATGGATATGAAATTTATGCCTAAAAATGATTCTGCCTTACAAAATTTTGAGTTTTGAATGTATGCTAAATGAGTGACTGCCAAACGATTTTATGCGAAATGAAGTTTATGCTATGCGTTGTTGTGCAAAATAATATTATGACATAAAAAGTTCTGCTATAGAAGGTGGACCCAAAAATTATACATCTAAACCTTCCTCATTAATCTCTCTGTCTATTGTTGATAATCGCATGAAAATCCGATCAGTAGTTCGTCAGTTTATCCTCTTCCTTTATGAATTAAAAATAAGCCTTTATTGCAGAAACCTACTTTTAACATTTCTTTAACTGTATTATACAATTAAACTAAGTATATTCAATCAGCAGCTGGTTTATCTTTTTCAGCTTGTCCTTCGACAAAGGCCTCCTCCTCTAGTGCTTTCTATTTTGCATGTCTTTTGCAATGCGCGTCCATTCTGGACCAGCTATCTTTTTCATGTCGTCTTCCCATCGTTTAGTTTGTCTACCTTTGCTCCTTTTACTATCACGCGGGTATCATTCCGTTACTAGTCTCGTCCACTTCTCTATCCCTTCTAGCATGTGTCCTGTCCATCTCCATTTCGGGCTTTTGTATACTGTATGTATATTTTTGAATTTTGTTTTGCTCTATATATTTTCAAATCTCACCTTGTCTCTCCTTTTCACTCCAATAACGCTTCTTTCCATTCCATTTTGGCAAACATGGATTCTTTTGATTTAATTCTTTTAAAGCTTTCTTAATCCCACCGGTTTTTTCAATAAAAGTTTTCATAGTTTTCTGCCTTTTCCTTTTCCTGTCTTTCCTTATGTGTTCGTTTATCTTTTTGCTTAGTTCAAATATCTTACGACGTATTTGTTATAATCAATTACTTAGTTTCTGAAGATAATATGCTTTCAGTTGTTTGTCGGTTTGTTTTCCTTACTTCTGTTTTAAGTATATTCAAAATATCGTTGTATCGTTCCTGAATTGGTTTATGGTCTATTTTTGTATTTATGTTCATAAAATTTTTTAGGTTATCAAGGAGTATGTCATTATTTACAGTAAATATAAATGTGGTCCTTATTGTTATGAACATGTCTCCTTTTTTGTACTTGCCTCCCTGGTAGTATTGTTCTTAACATTCTATGGTCTGTATGGAAAGTAAGCTGACTTACTCGTACAGTAGTAGTCACATCTTTAAATAACTTTCTGTTGTTGGTCAGGATAAAGTCTATTTCATTCTTGTGCTTGCCGTTGGGTGATATCCATGTCCATTTTCTTGATTTCTTCTTCTTGTAGAAACTGTTTAAGTTGCTCAGTTTGTTTTCCATTGCAAAGGTGACTAATTTTTTTTCGTTTCTACTTCTTTGACCATGTCCATGTTTCCCTGTAGTATATTCTTTTTCTTTGTTACAAATCCCTACCTGACCATTAAAATCTCCCATTAAAATGAGATTTTTATATGAAACTTCTACGGCTGATTGTAGATCTTCGTAAAATTTGTCAGTTTTTAACATATCTTCATTCCTATCTGATTCAGTTGGTGAATATGCTTGAATTATGGTCCACATTTCTTCGTTATCTTTATGCAAAGGTAATTTGAAGTTAAGAACTGCTATTCTTTCATTGACTCTCATTATTTTTCCTATTTTTCTTGCTAACTTGTTTTTAATAAGAAAGCCTACACCACCTACACTGTATAGTCCTGGTGTCTCACCAATGTAGATGTAGTCTAGAATATACTTGCCATTTTAGTCCTCAATTCCTTCACCAAACCGTCTCATTTCACTAATTCCGATTATATCCCATTTGATACTGTCTATGGCCAGCTCTAATTCCGTCAGTTTTTCAGGTGTTCATAGTGATCTCGTATTCAAGGTAGCTATGTACATCGCAGTTTGTTCTTTTAGGTATGGTTGTTCGTTCTTTTCTTCCGCTTAGAGGGTCTAGGTTTTTTTCCTCCACGAGGTCCAGTAGGCTTGGGGGAGGGTTTTGTTTCTCAGGTTTTCAGTTTTCTTTATTTGTATTTAGTTTAGTTTTCCGGCTTCCGTTTGTTAGTTGGCTCTTATTGCTTCGATAGTTACAAGGAGAATTTGATCTTTTCATTAAATCGAAGGAATTGGTCCAGTTGGCCTTCGAGGTCCACAAAGGTTGTTTCCTTGGTTGAGTGTTGGTTTGAGGCGACGAAGACAGTTCTCTATTTCTCTTGTCCTTGGTATTATTTTCTTTTATAATGAGTTTGTCGTACTTGAGATATGCAACATTTCCCTTCTTTTTTTATTTGTATTGGTGATTATTTATAACAGAATAGAATATTTATAACAAAGTATATGCTACAAACCACAGAAGCCTTTCTTCCTTTCTTCTTCTAATTTTGGGAGTAGCTCTTTCCTTTTTGCAGTACTTCTTTTGAAAAATCATCTTTCACATACTGGTCCTTTAAGATCTTTTTATTTTCCATGATTACACTTTTCTTCCAAGCACTTAACCAAGGACAGAATAATTGGCCTGGGTTTGTCTGGGTTGGTTTTTTTGTATTTATTGTTCCAAGTCGGTACATTTTGTTTTCTTCACATTCTTTTATGTTAATACTTAGATCATCTTTAAAGACCATCTTTATTTTATCTAGTAGTTGAGTGAAAGATTTTTCCCCCTCTTCCAAACCAAACAAGACAATATTGTTGTTTTTCATTTCCTTTTTAAAACGTTTTACCTCTTTTTCAAGTTTATATTTTCCGTTATAGGTCGTAGTTTTCTTCCATTTCTTCCATAATTGTGTTCATTATAGACTCCGTTATTGATATTGTTTCATTTATAAGCTCTATCTTTACTTTGTCGAATAAGAGTTGAAATTGTTCTTCCATTTCTACCAAATATCCTATTGAGCATATTGCGTGAAACGGAACGTTTTTTGGTAGAATTTTATACGTCACGGTCAGTCACTCACTGTCAACTTTTTGTTTACGAGTTGCACTGCAACGATTTTGACGGTATTTTTGAGAGTACGTTAATATCACTTGTTGGCCAGTGTAATTGTTAAAGATAGTTGTTTTCACTATTTCCACTAAGATTTCCTGTTTATTATGAAGCTATTATGGAAGGTTTGCTATCATTTATTTTAATTGTCTATTTCCGAAGCTCTTCATTAGACCTTCATCAAACTTAAACGGGACCACTTGGGAAGACCCTTTCAAACAATTTATTTTTCTAAATTTTTTTTCTAAATCGGGCCCAGTAATAATACCTACATAAAAAATAAAATTTTCCGACAAATTGAAAACCTCCTCCTTTTTTGAAGTGATTTAAAAAGGAATAACATGCCTTAAATATAATGTTTATGTTAACATAAAATTTTAAGTGCATGCGGAGTTATCACAGTTCAGTGTGCCGTTACATAAAACGGCAATTCATGCGTCACCACCTGTTCAGGATGTTTAGGTTGCTTTTCGTTTGAGGGATTGTTAATTAACAGAAACAACGTCGTTTGCGTACGCTCCGTATATTGACACTAAAAAATCAACACCTTCTAACATGTGGACTGTATTAATAAATGATTCGCTACAGCTAGGTAAGTAACACACGCATACATTGATAGATACGCACACAACATCTCAGAATAATTTGGACATTCCGCCCACCAAAGAACATCGTTCTTTAGTCACTATTATCTATATTATAATCTAGGTAAGTAGGTACACAATATGACCTAAGAGTACACTAATAAATAATCTACACAAAACAACTAAATAGTGAGTTCAACAACAAAAAAAACTAATTTCTTTTAACAATAAAATAGTAGGTGCATGTACTAACAGGTGAATGTGACTCAAAACATTATAAGTGCACCTATGAACTCAAAAGAGTAGTAGTTGCTTGACGCGTTGAAAACCACTCTCACCTTTGTAGTATCCTTATCTTCTCTCACCACCGCATGATGAGGAAGATACACCGCACGGGGATTCTCTTTCTCATTGACTTCCGTCATGTGGTTTAAACTTAAATATTCCTCAAATACTTTATTATACGCTATTCTCAACTGGGGATCACGTGATAACTTTCTCTCTAAACTCTCTAACAATTTGATAGTTTGTAGTTTTTTCTCTCTGTTTTGACTGACCGTACTGACACTTAGGATCATCAGTCGCAAAAGGTAACCTTACTATAAATCTTCCCCTATCATCTCTAACAGTGGTTAAATCAAATAAGTCTTCACATACCTTCTCGTTTTCAGTCATCTCCTTTTGTATTGTGTTAGGTTCATTCTCCATTTCCCAAAATTGTTTAAGTAAATCAGTCTCTTCTAAATGTACATGCATGCTAGTCAGATTACTTCCTGCCGACGAAGAGGGTTCTCTTGACACGTTACCTGAAATAATCCACCCTAAAAGTGTGTTTTGTGCAATTAAATTACCCTGAGATTGCCTGATAATACCATCAAGCAATATCTTTCCATACACTTCAGCCCCTAGCAATATATCAATTTTACCTGGTGTTGCATAGGTGTGGTCTGCTAAAGGTAGGCTTTTAATTTCAACCCACTCATGAGTCTTTAGATTGGCTGTGGGAAGCATAGACGTCAAAGAACGCATGACATAAGCGTTAACTTGAATATAATTTGCTGGATTATGGCGTGATTCCACTTGAAGCGAAACTCTGTATTTTATTCTCGAATGACCATCTCCCAGCCCTGACACAAAACCATTTACTGGTATACGTTTTAACCCAAGTAACTGAACAGTAGCCTGAGTAACTAACGAGACTTGAGACCCTTGATCTAATAAAGCTCGAATACATTGTTTAGAACCTTGTGAATTAAATACCTTAACTCTAGCTGTTGCAAGAAGTATCCTGGCTGGCTGCAACTCTTCTCTAGTAAATGTAGTAGTAATGTGTGTATCACCTTGTGATGTGCTCGCTTTCTCATGTTGTTCACTCGGTGACATTGTTACCTCACTTGCTTGTTTGCTGGTCTCGTTTTTCTCTCTCTCGAAGTGTAGCATTGTGTGGTGTCTCCTACCACATTTCTTGCAGCTCATTGATTGACGACATTTAATGACAGAATGTGTAGGTGACAGGCAGTTGAAACACAATCCCTTCTTTTGCACAAACTCTTGTCTTTCCTTCGGTGTCATAAGTCCGAAACGTTTGCAATGGTAAATATAATGGTTCTCGTGACACATTGCACACTCAACATCTTTTGACTTTGTTTTATTTTCAACTGACGTGTGAAACGTTTTTGATTTTTGTGCAGACTTCCCTGTCTGTGTTGAATGTTGAGTGGTGGAATCGATCATTTCCAAGGATCTAAATCTATACTCTAAATAGTCTATCAACTGCGACCAAGTGGGCAGTCCATCACTAGACAAAGTATTAAGATACTGTTCCCATTGTTTTATTGATTCCGCTTCCAACTTTGCGACGGTTAGATAAACAATTATTTCATCTCAGCTATCTGTTCTGATGCCTATATTCTGCAGTGACTTCAAACAAGTTGATGTGGTGTCTAGTAAATGTTTTATTGAATTAGCCGACTCAGTATTTATTTTCTTAAGCCCAATCAGGTTATTCATAATAGCATTGCAATTGTAACGCTTGTTATTATACCTTTTTACCAGTTGTTTCCACGCCTCCTCATAATTTGTTTCAGTAGTTGCAAAGTTTCGTAAAAGATTTATAGCTTCACCCGACAAATTACTTTTCAAATAGTGCAATTTTTGAACTGACGTTATGGATTTGTTGTTGTGAATTAGTGATGAAAACATATCATAAAACGTTTGCCATTCCTCATATTTACCTCCAAATGTAGGTAGTGTGATACGCGGTAGCTTAACATCACTGCAGTAGCTATTCTCATTACTACTAGTGGCTGAAGCCATTGGCGATTGAGAAAATGGAGGTGTCAAAAATAGCTCCAACTCTTCACGCAAACTAGTTTTATATTGCACGTACAGTTCCTCAAACTGTTCGTAATAGCTCTCGGTGAAATATGCTTCCTTTTTATCTTTCGAAGCTGCAGAAATTATAAGCTTATGTCCCTCTTTGAATTCAGTATATTGTAGCTCAAATACCTCCAATCTTGTTTCTAAATAAGGGCGTTTTATCCTTTCTTTCGGCGTTTTCTTATAATTTCGTTCGGCTGTCTTCAAATTGTTCATTAACTGTTCTTGTAATGTAACTAACTTCTCCATTATACTTGTATAATAAGGCGCGTAACTGTTTTAATCCCAACACACTATTATAGTTATTTAGTCTCGGAAAACACTAATTGTTCAAGTCTTTAACTCACATACGTTGTAGGTATTGTCTCGTTGTTTAAAAAACCACACTCGTAAATAACTAAATAGTTCTCACTCAATCAGTCACCGTTATAAAATAATATATAACTTGTTATTTAGTTATAAAATGTCTCAATGTGTAAGTTGCCGATCACCGGACGAATCCTTATCTAAGGAATGCGGTCTTTTGTTCTCGCGGTGCGCGGCGAAGCTCGATCGTAGATGATACGAGTACAATTCGGCTCGTTATGGACCATATGTTCAGGATGTTTATGTTCTCGTTTGAGGGATTGTTAATTAACAGAAACAACGTCGTTTTCGTACGCTCCGTATATTGACACTAAAAAATCAACACCTTCTAACATGTGGACTGTATTAATAAATGATTCGCTATAGCTAGGTAAGTAACACACGCATACATTGATAGATACGCACGCAACATCTCAGAATAATTTGGACACCACCGGACAGGAGTACAGGGCATTTATACTATCTATATTTTTAATAGATAATAATTATAAAGAAGAGTGTAAATTTTATTAGTATGTGGAGGGAAATCTCCGAAACCACTATGACCACTACACTAAAAAAGCGTTTCTTATTTTCAAGGTGCATTATTCCAAATGGACATAAAACGTAGAATAAGTAATAATAATGTAACATAAAAAACCGGCCAAGTGCGAGTCAGACTCGCACACGAAGGGTTCCGTACCATAAGCTGAAGTTCCACCGGCTGTCGAGGCCGAGTCCCAGGTACTTCATCGTCCCCTCGACGCCGGTGGCGCGTTCCGAGGACCGTAAAAACACATGGCCTCGGACTTGTGCAATGCCACCTTAAATCCCAGTTGCCGGGCTCCTCTCCACGACTGTCGCAACCCCGCGAGTCATTAGGTCGGCCGCCGCCTGGCGCGACCTCTCCTGTGACAGGACCAGCGTGTTATCAGGGTAGCATACTACGCTGACGCCGGACGGCGCGCAGCACCCGGTTGTACCCGATGTTCCACAGAGGCGGCCCCAGGACAGATTCCTGTGGGACACCGCACGACATCTCTCGCCTGTTTCACTAAGAAGTTATTGGATGATTTCCCACCCCAAAAAAAAAAAAGGCAACGATTTATATTCTGGAACTTACATTGCCGGTATAGTACCTACCAAAGTACTACAGTGGTCATCATTTGGAACATAGACTATCGCTAAAACGATAGGTAAATATTCCATCTTGGCGTAACCTTGACCCGCCGTCGGCGCTAAAATTCGGTGCGGATGGGGTGATTGTTTGGGTCTAATGTGGTACTTAGAACATTTCACATAGTGACTCAGGGATATTAAAAAAAAGGTTATATAGTCTAGTTTAATGATAAGTAGGTTTTAAAGACACAAACTTCAAAATTATTGGTAAAAACATAGGTGAAACCAATTTTAACGTATACCGCTAACGGTTACGTTAAGGTTTACATTTTTTTTGAAGTACTTAGAACACGTTATCATATTAGTATTCACTTATATCGATTCTTTATAGTTGCAGCTATATCACTAATTTTTTGTTTGTTTGTAGCTATAGTAGTTTACTAGATATTAAGCTTTAATTTGGTAACGGCACAGGACCGCTTGCGTGAAGTAATGCCGATCGAGCGGGTGGCGTAGCTGCTATGTCAAAGTTCGCTTGGGGAGCGGTTGAATGGACCTTATGAAAAATGCCTTCCTTTTTCTAATACAAATGTTATTTCTTATTTATTTATAAATGGTAGCTTCACAGCTGACAATAAGTAAACATAAATTGGATAATTCTAAACAATACGCCAATTACGAAACCCCACCGAGTGTTTCCACGTTGCCGTCGTGGTGGGGCTTATGGGTCTCCATGATCCTGGGGACTTCCGGCATGAGTGACTCACTTGTGCCGGAGGGCTCCAGGAGAGTGACCTGACTAAGAGGAAAACACCGGGGGTCGCGTCCATTGTCAGTCGATCATCGTCGACTGCCAGTGGATGTGACCTCCACCCAATCCTAAGTTTGGAGGCGTGGCTATGGGATGCGTACCGGAGGGATGTCCGGATGCTAGCGCCTCACAAGAGGGCCGCGCCGTTGGGCGGCTTGAGCAAGCTGTTCGAGCCTCCTAACGGCGTGGAACCTGGGGGAATCTTCGTCGCTGCTCTCTGGTACGCATCTGTTCATCAGATGCGACCGTGAGAGCAGCGCCGAAACTAGGAAGGGCCCATAAGGGCAGAGTGTGTGAGTGAGTGAGTGAATGAGAGAGAGTGAATGGATTCATACGATATGCGAGGAGAAGATAGGGAGGTTGAGTAGGGGAGTTAGGGACCACACCCTTCAAAGGAACAAAACAACATGGAAAAGACTATTGCGAATTCAAGTACCCAGGGCGGCAACCACCTTGAAGGTGGGGACCTTCAAGTTGGTTGCCGGCCTGGGAACCGCTGCGCTCCACGGAGCGTCTCGCCCCCATTCGTATACTGGGGGGGGCGACATTGGTCTTCCGCATGCCGGCGACGGCATCAAGAGCCTAGGAGGCTCGCGATCATCTCCTCCATTCGAGGAGATGATCAATTTCCGCTTTAAGACGCCCGACAAGCCGCGGTCGGGCGAAAAAAGCCAAACCGAAGTCGGCAAGGAGGTGGGGAGTGGTGCTGCGTCGGAGTCCAACGCAGCACCACTCTTCACCGCTCTGGGCTCTGGTAGCCTGGAGCGTGAGAAGGGGAGCGCTTCCGGAGTAGCCGTGAGTCAACTGGGCTCGCGGTTCTTCCGGAACCAGAAGCGCTCCAAGTCGGAGGATGGTGGGGAGTCGTCCTCTGATGTAGAGGTGATGGCCCCGGTTCCCAAGATCCCCACCGGTTGGAGGGGAGGGGGAGCGACGCGGAGGCCCAACAAGGCCACCAAGGCCGGCAGGAGAGCCGCGAGGCTCGCCCTGATGGCGCGCCACCCCGCTGCGGTGGAGTCTTGTGCCTCGGCCTCCGGGTCTTCGGGTGCAGAGCCGGACGCCGTTAGCTCCAACTCGGAGCGAGCGGCCAGGCTTGCGGGGGTCGTGGAGGCCGCCATCAAAGGTGTGGTGCAGAAGAGGCTGCCCACATCCAGAAGCAGGGCCACATCCGCAGCCACGGCCTCCATAGTGGCGGCAGAGGCAAGTTTCGGCGGGCCTCCGTATGCATTGGACGAGACGTCCAAACTGCGGGCGGACGTCGCTCGCCTGACCGCCACTACGGAGCTCCTGGTTAACGAGAACCAGAAGCTCCGGGCAGACCTGGCCGAGCTCCGAGGAGGTCATCGGAGGGACGCGCAGGAGGAGCTCCAGCACGGGCCAAGTCAGCCCCTGCCCGCCGCGGAGAACCAAGTTCTCGAACTGGTGCGGCAGGAGCTGGCTGCCTTCAACAGGCGGTTCTCCGTGCTGGAGGGCATTGTACTGCGCCCGCCCGCGGGGCTGTGCTGAAGCCCGCGGGGTAAGCCCCGTCAAAGACGTCGAAGGCGCCGAAGGCGCAGGGCCGGGGAGAAGGAGAAGGGGGGCGCCAGGGCCGGGTGGCGCGGTACAGGCTGCGAGGGTCCCAGCCAAGGCGACAAGGCGGCCGCCCCAGACTATCCCGCCTCCTAAACCTCCTAAACCATCTGCGGCCGAGGCTGCCGAATGGCAAGTGGCCGGGGAGAAGGAGAAGGCGGAAAAGGCGAAAAGGGCGGTCAAACGACGAGAGCGGCGGAAGCGGCGCAAGGAGCGGGCCGCTGCGGCTAGGCTCCGCGCCCCGAAGTCCGCGGCTGTAGTTATCACGCTACAGCCGGAAGCGGTCCAGATGGGCGTGACCTACCGCAGCGTGCTCGCCAAAACCAAGGCGGCGGTGAGCCTCGAGGAGGTGGGGTGTGCCGACGGCGTCCGGGTGAAGGTCACCAAGACCGGAGCCCGGATGTTGGAGGTCCCCGGCGCCTCCAGTGGTCCAGCCGCTGACGCCCTGGCTGAAAAGATCAGGGCGTTACTGGTTGACGAGGCTCGAGTGTCCAGGTCCACCAAGAGCGCAGACATGCGCATAATGGGCCTGGACGACTCTGTGACGGAGGCGGAGGTGGCGGCCGCCGTCGCCAGGACTGGAGGGTGCCCTGCCGAGCAGGTGGGGGTAGGCACTCTCCGTCCTGATCGCGCGGGGCTGCTAACCGTAACGGTGAGCTGCCCCGTGTCGGCGGCGGGCCAAATCACCGGGAAGGGCCGAAGGTTCTTGGTGGGCTCGGTGTCTGCGCAGGTAAAGCTGCTGGAACCCAGACCTCTGAAGTGCTTCCGCTGCCATGTGGGCGACCACGTGGCAGCGAGGTGCACCTCGGAGGTGGACAGAGGGAACCACTGCTTGCGCTGTGGTCAGCCCGGTCACAAGGCCGGCTCCTGTGAGGCCGCGCCGCACTGCGTAGCATGTGCGGCAGCTGGCAAGCCGGCCGATCACCGGGCTGGGAGCAGGACCTGCGCCCCACCCACCAAGACCAGGGCCAGGGGCAGGCCCTCTACCGCCACCACCACGACCGCCACCGTCGCGGCCGCCGCCGTCACCGCTTCCGCCGATGCTGCCCCCACAGCCGTCGTCGCCACCGCATCGCGGTGGCTGGACCCTCGCCGAGGGCTGGGGAGGAGGAGGCTGTAATGGAATGCCAATAACGGCCCCATTACGAAGAATTAAGACTGGCCTGTTGGTCTAGTGGTTAGTGGCCCTGACTGCTATGCCGGAGGTCGTGGGTTCGATTCCCACCCAGGACAAATGTTTGTGTGATGAGCACGATCATTTGTTCTGTGTCTGGGTGTAATTTATCTATAATATGTATATATTTAGAATTATATAAGTATGTTTATCAGTTGTCTAGTACCCATAACACAAGCTCTGCTTAACTTGGGACTAGATGGCGTTGTGTGATAGTTGTGGAATATTATTATTATTATTATTATTATTACGCCTCCTCCACATGAATCTCAACCACTGCGCCACTGCTCAGGACCTGTTGTTCCAGAGCATGGCGCAGTGGTCGATTAACGTCGCCGTGGTCGCTGAGCCGTACTATGTCCCGCCCAGGGATGACTGGGTGGAGGACCTGGACGGCTCGGTGACCATCATTTCGTCGGCCGCCGCCGGTACCCCGACCCTTGAGGATGTCAAGAGAGGTCGGGTTGCGTAGCAGCACGGTTCGGGGAGATAGTAGAAGTAGGGGTGTACTCCCCGAACCGATCTCTCGCCGAGTTCCAAAACTCCCTCGTGGAGTTGAGAGACGTCGTCGTCGGGTACCGTTCCCTCCCCGTACTCGTCCTCGGGGACTTCAATGCCAAGAGCTTGGCTTGGGGTTCCCGGTACACGGACGCGCGGGGCAGGATGGTGGAGGACTGGGCTCTGGAGACAGACCTGGTCGTCCTGAACCGGGGTTCTGTCCCCACGTGCGTGCGGTGGCGGGGCGAATCGGTGGTGGATATCTCATTCGCCAGCCCCGCCCTGTCACCGCGCGTTGTTGACTGGCACGTCATGGAGGAGGTGGAGACGTATTCCGATCATCGGTATATCCGGTTTGACGTCTCCGCCCAGACCTCGAGCGTGCCGGTCCGACAGACCCCGAGTGGTCCGCGTTGGTTGCTGAAGCAGCTGGACCGGGAGCTACTCCTGGAAGCCTCGATCGTGCAGGCCTGGGTGACATCACCGGACAGGCCTGCCGACATAAACGACGAGGCAGAGTGGTTCCAGGAGGCCATGTCCGAGATTTGTGACGTGGCAATGCCCGGGGTCCGGCCTTGTGCTCGGCGCCAGGTGTACTGGTGGTCGGCGGCGCTTACGGCTTTACGCCAAGGGTGTATTGCCGCGCGACGCCGGTACACCAGGTACCGCAGGCGGCTCCGTAACCGCACGCCGGAAACGGAAGCCGTCGAGGCGGAGCTATACGAGGGGTACAGAGCGGCGAGGACCGCCCTCCGAGCGGAGATCTTGCGGGCCAAGAGAACGGCCCGCGAGGAGTCGCTGGAGACTCTGAACAGAGATCCGTGGGGGCGCCCGTACAAAGCGGTGCGGGAGACACTCCGCCCATGGGCCCCCCGCTGACGCAGAGTCTCCGGCCGCAGCTCGTGGAGGGCGTGGTGAACGCTCTGTTCCCCTCGCGAGGGGAACATACCCCTCCGCCTATAGCTCCGCCTCCTGCGGTACCTGACGCGGACCAAGAAGACGACGACGACGCTCCCGAGGTGACCGAGGTAGAGCTGAGAGCGGCGGTGCGTAGGCTGAACGCCAAAAGCACCGCCCCAGGACCCGATGGCTTTCATGGGAAAGCCTGGGTCCTGGCCTTGCAAGAGGCTCTCGGGCCTCGACTCAGAGGGCTTCTAAGCGCAAGCTTGGAGAGGGGCCAGTTTCCACGTCGGTGGAAGACGGGGAAGCTGGTCCTGATCAAGAAGGTGGGCGCCCTGCGGACTCTCCGTCCGTTTACCGGCCCATTGTGCTGCTCGACGAGGTGGGCAAGCTCTTTGAAAGAGTAATTGCAGACCGCCTCGTCGGGCAGATGGTGCGGGTGGGGCCGGATCTGGCGGAGAGCCAGTACGGCTTCCGCAGGGGGCGCTCCACGGTGGACGCCATCATGCGCGTACGAGCCCTCACGACGGGGGATGCAGTGGCCCGGGGTAGAGTCGTCTTGGCGGTGTCTCTGGACATCGCCAATGCGTTCAACACCGCAGGGTGTTGAAGGCATTCAGGATTCATTCCAGGAGTTGCATAGTGGAGGCACTCCGGTATCACCGGGTGCCGCCCTACCTCCGTCGCGTAGTCGAGGCGTATTTGACGGACAGAGCCGTCATCTACCCCGGTCATCAGGGAGAATGGAACCGGCGAGAGATGTCGTGCGGTGTTCCACAGGGATCGGTCCTGGGGCCGCCTTTGTGGAACATCGGATACGACTGGGTGCTGCGCTACGACCTCCCCATTGGCTTCAGCGTAGTGTGCTACGCTGACGACACGCTAGTCTTGGCGCAGGGGTGGTCGCACGAGGCGGCGGCCGACCGTATGACACGCGGGTTGCGACAGGCATAGAGAGGATCCGGCAACTGGGACTCGAGGTGGCATTGCACAAGTCCGAGGCCATGTGCTTTCATGGTTATCGGTACGAGCCACCGGCAGGTTCCTAGATCACGGTAGGAAGGGTTCGCATCGGCGTCGAGGGTACGATGAAGTACCTGGGACTCTTCCTCGACAGCCGGTGGAACTTCGTCGAGCATTTTCGACGTTTGGCTCCCAGATTGGACAGGACCGGGGCCGCCTTGAAGCGGCTCCTACCCAATCTGAAGGGGCCAAACGCCTCCTGCCGGAGGCTCTACGCGGGAATCGTGCGGTCCATGGCCCTCTACGGGGCACCGGTGTGGGCGCGTTCATTGAGGCAGCGATCAACGCGCCAGATGAACGCGTCCCAGAGGGTCATGGCGATCCGCATCATCCGGGGATACCGCACAGTCTCCCGTGAGGCTGCGAGCCTCCTTGCCGGACTGTCACCGTGGGATCTGGAGGCAAAAATCCTCGCGCACCTCTATGAGTGGCGCGAGGAGGCAAAACGCCGGGGCGAAACTCCGGCTAGGCGGACAGAGCTCCGGCAGGATCTCATGGTGACATGGAGAGAGCGACTGTCGCAACCCAGGGCACGCCACCGTCGAGGCGGTAGTGCCCCTCTTTGAGGAGTGGCTGGAGAGGCGCCATGGCGCCCTCACCTTCCGCCTGACGCAGGTGCTCACCGGACATGGCTGTTTCGGGAGGTACCTGTGCCGGATCAAGGCGGAGGTGACCCCCGGGTGTTTCCACTGCGAGGATGGCCCAGAGGACACGGTGGAGCATACGGTGGAGGTTTGCCCCGCTTGGGCAGAGCACCGCCGTGTCCTCGTGGATGCGATAGGCGGCAGTGACCTCTCGCGCCGTGCCCTGGTTCAGGCCATGGTACGGAGCGAGAGGGAATGGGGGGCCGTCTCCTCCTTCTGCGAAGCAGTAATGCTCGCGAAGAGGGAGGCGGCACACGTTAGGGAGACTCAACAGCGGCAGAGTCGCCCTAGCGCCCTCAGCAGCAGCCGCCGCAGGAGATGCCAGGGGCTGCGAGACGATCTCCGGCCACCGTAGACCCGGGCCTGCGGACGGCGAGTAGTGGGTAACTCGCCGTCCGATCAGCACCAGGCCCGAGAGTCGACGGCGCGTAGTGTTCCACGCGCGCCTCAAAGAGTTGTCAGCAAAGGACGGGGCCTGCCACGGCCAATGCCTGCCCGGGGGTTGAGGATAAATTCGAAAGAGTTACCTCGCCCCCGGGCGCGTAGGGCAGGGAGGAACAGGGGTGGGTTTTAGTCAGTACCCCCAAAAAAAAAAAAAACGCTAATTACGAAGTACACAGACAAAACAATAAGCATAGAAGAGAGTGACATGAAGTATGTATAGTGTGTTCGTGCGTGTATTTGTACGGTGTGGGTGTCTGTGGATGTGTGTATGTATGACTAACTGGCACTACAGGCGTAACTGGGCCACTCGCGTTTGGTCTAACATAAGGATGACCTCTTTTTTAAGACAGTTCCGAGTGATATTAAAGAGGTCCAGTGTTGGAAACTTGTCATTATATAATGCTGGTAGTCGCAAGAAAGGTGACATCTTCATATAATTAGTGGCAGCCGAAGGAACAGCTAACAGATTGGTATAACTAGTACGTTTAAGTGGGACGTTAAAGTTAACTTTTCAGAGCAATTGTGGGCAGTCAAATTTGTTATTAAGTATGTTAGGTATATATTAACACCATGTCATTTATCTGTTGTCTACTCGTATCTTCCAGATTATTTAGTTTGTGGTATCGACAGGAGTCCGGGTAATTTAAGATGCCAGCTTTAGCTTTGTAATTTAAATGCTTGATAAATTTCCGTTGTATAGACTCGATAAGCTCAATATATTTCTTATAAAATGGACGCCATATAACACGCTTGCGGATTCTAATATGCTCCTTACATAGCAGTAGTATAAAGTTTTCAAACACAGTGGAGTATTAAACTGCTTGCTGTTACGTATAACGAATCCTAGAGACTTGTATGCTTTACTGGTGATATGAGCAATGTGGGCCTCGAACGTGAATTTGTCGTCTAGAATCACACCCACATCCTTGACCTGTGATGCTCGCGGAATAATATCGTTACTGATAGTGTAATTGTAATGTATAATGTTGCGTTTCCTTGAAAAGGTTATTATTTGACATTTCTTAGTGTTTACCTTTATAATTATTGTTTAAGTTATAGTAGTCACTAAGTCTATCTAAGTCAGATTGGATCAATTGGCAGTCATTGAAATTATTTATTATCAAATTTTTTTTTTGTCGTCGGCATATAGAAGGTGCTCAGAATGAACAAAACATTGCGTTATGTCAAATAAATAAATATTATAAAGTAAGGGGGATAACATGGAGCCCTGGGGCACCCCGGAAGTAACTTCGACATGTTAGGTTATTTTATCTGTGGTTTAAAATCGACTAAATTGACAAGTCTATTATTGAGATTAATTATTTAAGGTGGCAACACCAAGCGATGACAGTTGTCAAGGCGGAAAAGAAGGCACGTTTCGGAAATGGAGTCGTTCACTTGGTTTTAAGGTGAGCTACAGGTCGGACTTACGACGTTACCCGGATGATATTTATGAATAATTATTATTTAAGAATAACTAATAATAATAATAATAATTGTTTATTGATCAAAAAGGTACAGATGGTGTGAAAACAAAACTTAAGCTAGTTACAAGTAAGTTATACAAAGTTATGTTACAAACATATGGTAGAACATGCTGGTGTATCTGTTGACGATTAACGTTACCCTGTCTCTTAAACTAGGGTATGCCTGTATCTTAAGAGACAGTGGACGGCCATAAGGTTATGCTCTAATATTACCTTTTTATTAAGTGAGGAGTTGTCGAACTTGAATATTGTGGTAGATTGAATAGCATTGTAACAGCTAGTCGGGAGAAGCACAGGAATCTGGCGACGTGTGCTATCGGGTCACGCGGGCGATAAGGGGCGTAACCCTTTCCCCATAAGGGAAACCGATCCTTTAAATAACTCGATATTTCTACCTAACACAAGCAAGGCATTTAGGAGGTTTGTTACTTTGGGATTTAGGGGTAAGTTTACATTTCAGAAGTGGTAAGTACATGCCTAATTATATACAGGGTGTAAGGTACATGAACGCACATACGTGTTCCAGTGATTCAGTACATGATTCTAGACCCCCTAGCGTTGGAATTTTTCATCGGCTTTTTCCTAATTTTTGAAAAAAAAAATCTGCGTTTTTTTACATTAAACTGTATAAAATCGTTTTACCTACCTCAATGATATTTTTAATTAAAAAATAATTAGTTCACTTTTTTTGCAAAAAAAAACGCAATGTAAATAAAATTAAAAGATGCTCCCTACTCAGCTGATTTCTTAAGTTCACCGGAGGTCATCGCGGGCCCAGTAGGTACTTACGCACGCAATATCGGCCAAAGACCGCCGCCGACGTTTCTTTGTCGGTAAATGCTCACACAGACCGCCGACTTTCCTTTGTCGGTAAATGCTCACACAGACCTATGAATCTAACAGACGCGACACGTTAGGCATTTTAAGTGTCTACAAAAATTGATATCCCATTGACTACTTTTATTTGAACTTATTTTGAGGGGAGGTTATTTTTATAAACCTTCATCGAAATAAGTAAAGAAGATCTAAAAAAAAATGTGTTACAGTTTACTGATAACGACTTATTTCTTAGATACATTTTTGTTATCATCAAAGATAAGTTAAGTAATACAATACAACAACGTTACTTACTCATTTCCTTAAAACCACATTCCTACATTTCGTATACCTACATCAAAATAATTAATTAGTGAGTAGGTAGTAGGTACAACTTAATGCGATTGTACAGTCTATCAATTTCATTGATCTATGCGGTCTGTGAGCGGCGGCATATTCAAAAGCGTACCTACAGTAATAAATAAAATTTTATTTCTTTAGCATTTCGCCGACGACGAATTTTTGTTTTTTGTTAGTTGCGTGTTTACGTTCATCGCAAACGGATGTGCAGTTGGTAGCTAATTTAGCTTGTTATCGTAAAGTTATCAAAAACAAGTTATTTTATGTGTTTGTTAGTATGTGAGTTTTTTGTTTTGCTTGTTGAGTGTGTGTTTGTTGTGTACGAGTGTTTTTAAACAACACCTCAGTGCCCAGGAAAATGCTCATGCATGAAGCATGTAGGAGCCTCGGGATCGTAAGAAATGTATATAATTTGTATAGTATTTTTTTTTTTTTTTTTATTGACATTTTATTATTATTATTTTTTTTTTGACTTGAATACTTTGTTAAGTATTATATTTATTTTTTATTTTTTGATTGACATATTATTATTACTATTTTGTTTGACACAAACATTTACTTTGTAAAGTATTATATTTTTATTTTTTTTGATTACTTAATTATTGTAAATGTGAGGACTATGTGGGTTATTATTATTATTTTCTCCTCCTTTTTACAGTAATTTTTAACGTTGTCTGACAGTTTGAGTACTTTTGCGGCCTACCCAAATGTCGTTTCTTTGGTATTGTTCGTCATGTCATTGAGCTCCTTAGTGGTTTTTAAGTTGAGCTATTCGACTATTGACAAATGCTTGCACTGACTGGACAGGTCCACTCAAATATGTTTGGTTCTTTCTTTAAAAGAACACTATAGACACTAAGCTGCATGGTCCTCATATAGAATAATGTGAATGCGAGAACTATGTATGTCGTTATATTCATGTAGATTTTATGATTGTCTGGCAGTTTGAGTATTTTTGCGGCCTACTCAAATGTCCTTACTTTGGTATTGTTCGCCGGTTCGTTGAGCTCCTCAAAGTTCTGAGTTGAGCTTCGCGATGACTGACAAATGCTTGCACTGTCTGGACAGGTCCACTCGAATTCGTGTGTTGCTTTCTTCAAAAAGCTCATCCCAGACATAAACGTACATGGTTCTCATATGATTTAACCAGTACTCATTGTATGGATTTGAACACTAAAAGAGACTTTGACCTCTGAGTTTGTTTCGGTGTTTCTTCTCAGGGTAGTCAGCTAGGAAACACCGGCCTCGTCTAGCTTAAACTGACAAAAAACATTGACGTGTAAAAGTGTTCCTTGTAACCTATTTACTGAATAAACATCATTTATCATTATCATTTATCAATGAACGAACTTTAAGGTGAGTTTGTTCATTAGTTAAGTACACGGTTAATAACCGCGTCCCTGACAGAGGTGTTCGTGGTTGGCGAGCGACAGAGCTGTAGGTACCTACGAAATTTCAAAATTCAAAATCACCAAGGTCACTTGTGTAGGGACGCGATTGGCGACCGCAGGCGCTTTATACTACATTCCTGGAGCGCAATGTAGGTACTTACAAGCTTCATTATTAGTATCTATCCTTATCTTTATCTAACCTTATCTTCAGTATTCTTGAGGGATTAAAAATGTATGTGATATCAATGTTGTCGTCATTAGAATAAACAGTTAAAGGTGCCACGGAACATTATACGCATTTGTCGTTTTAAACGTTTAACGCACGTATGCGCTTTTGTCTATTAAGTATCTGATCTAGTTGTTTATCACATCGATCGGTAACATCGGAAACATCGATGTAAATGTATTTTTATCACAAAGTAGATACGTAGTCTATCTAGGTACAAGCGCCTAGCGGCGCGACCACCTGGTCGCGCCGCAACGCTTATACACACAGACACAGGTGTGTATGTGTGTATCAGACGTGGTAGGTAACTACGTACTACACGCTCGCGCGCGCCTACTTCATTGCGAAGCGTTGAGATCGCATTGTTCACAATACATTGCGTGCTTGAAAATGTCAATTTCTTTAATCGATCATTACCGAGATTAATGATTATCATAATTTTGTTACTGACATTAGGTGTAACGAAGTTTAACAGCCTGTATTTTACGTGTTTAAATTTCGCTTTATAATCATGGATTATGAGTCTATATTAGATCACACTAACAAAATATCGTGTTTAATATGAAATTAGATTTTATGGATCATTCTAAGGGGTTTCGCTTTATAATCATGGATTACGATTATATTATATTAAACTAAGAAAATGTCGTGTTTTAACCACCTTAATTTCATTTAAAAAAAAAACATGAAGGTGCAATAAAATATTTTTAATAATATGAATTTAGGTTTTATGGATCATTCTACAGGGTATAAAGGGGTATTTTTGAGCTTAGACGCACCTTTCCGAAGATATTGTCAAAATGCAATAACTTTTCGTGACTTTTATTGTGTGTGTGCATTGTTCCAAAACCCTTTTAACATTTCTGTTTTAAGAACGTCGCGAGCCATGTCGGACAGAAACCGTAAGTATTTTTATTCAAATTCTTCATGTGTTCTTTTGTGCGTATAGGTTCGGTGAGCTATTTATCTATAAATCTATACTTATAGACTGGTGTTATAAAGAGGTAAAGTTTGTGAAGTGGTAGGGTGTAATCTCTGGATCTACTGAGCCGATTTTGAAGATTCTGTTACCAGGGAGAGGCCACGTTATTTGTGAGTGTCATAGGCTATAAATTATATATTTTATGGGCTGTATTTTCGAAGTTAGTGCGGGCGAGGTGCTAGTTGTTGATATATAAGTAGTCTTTTTCAGACTTTCATTCTTAAACAATGAAACATATTTTTTCCTATTCTAAGTGGTTGCAATAATGCAAGTGGTACTCTCGGTTGAGGCAACTCTATCAATCTAAAACTATCAGTGTACTGGAAAACTTGGAACAATTTAAGTTGTATTTTAACAAATGTTTTAATTTCACTCACTGAGTTTTCTATACGGATGGATGTTTGCGTGGTTGTGGAATGTAGTGGACCTCTATGCGGCGTGCACTCCAGATGAGATGTAAGAGTATAGGATGCAGTAGACCCCTATTCGGAAGTGTGGAGTAGTTGGTTGCGCGCCATAACACCAATTTCAAGTAGTTCGTGGTGCGCGTTCCGCCTCACCATTGGGTGACCTTCCTCGAGGAAGAGTTTTGACCAAAGGGTGAGCTGTAGTTTAGATTTTAATAGACGCTTTGAATATGAGGCCGCCATATAAGGTGTGCTGTAGTTCAGTTTAATAAACGCTTGTAACATAATGCAGCCATAGGTGAGCTGTTGTTCACAAGTTTAATAAACGCTTTTTTTTTATAATACAGCCATGTAAGTGAGCTGTAGTTCTGAGTTTGATGGACACCTGTATCGTAAATGGCAGCCCATTTAGGTGAGTTGTAGTGTAGTTTAGTTGACGCTTGTGTCATATGAAGACACGTAGGTGAGCTGTAGCTCGAGTTTAATTAACCGCGCTTGCGTGAGCAACAAGCAATTTAAGTGAGAATACTCTAACGATTAATATTTTAACGAGTTTGGTCCTAACAATAAATTGCAGGATATCGAGCGGTGGTTAGGAGAAATAAATCAATGTGGCGTGCAAATATATTAAGTAGGTACATACATTTATTAAAGGACAGAGATTATTAGGTTAGTATTAACATTATCCTCGGATTGTGGTCTTAATTTATTATGCAATCATTGTGTCATCAAAGTGGATTGAAATTACAATTTAAGGTATGCCAATTAAAAATAATATCACAAGCGCACACAATTTGTTTAAGATGTCAAAGCATCATTCAAATAGTCGTTTACGTTATAATAATATATCTACATAGTAAGTCTTTAAGTTTATTTTTATAGCCATTTACGTTTAAGTGTTTATTTTGATTTTGGAATTTATTATAAACTTGTGGGGCTGCAGAATGTTCTTTTTCACGTAAAAACTGTTTAGCTTTTCGCTAGCTTAACATATCATTTCGCCTGTTACGTTTAACAGTATCTAACAAGTTGGGGAACAAGAGTGTATTTAACTTAACAATAAGGCAGTTTCATAACTAAACAAAGACGGTAGTGTTAGAATTTTGTGTTTTTGAAGAAGGGTTCACAACTGTCCGTTACTTGTAGTTCAAATATGACTCTTGTGGATCGCTTTTGAGCTTTTAAAGCGGCTTTCTCTGTTTGAAGAATTAGCCTAAAATATAATATCGTCTTACTTAATACAGATGCCACAAGACCATAAGCTGTGAGTGGTGTATCTGTGTCAACTGTCAGTCATGTCAACTGTCATGTCACGTTAGGTCTCTTATTAGAATATAGAGTTTTGAGTTAAATAGAGTCAAGAGTTAAATAGAGTCTAGAGTTAAATAGAGTTTAGAGGTAAATAGAGTCGAGGTAAATAGAGTCTAGAGTTAAATAGAGTCTAGAGTTAAATAGAGTCTAGAGTTAAATAGAGTCTATAGTTAAATAGAGTCTAGAGTTAAAAGAGTCTAGAGTTAAATAGAGTCTAGAGTTAAGTAGAGTATACAGTTAAGTAGGGTCTACAGTTAAGTAGAGTCTACAGTTAAGTAGAGTCTACAGTTAAGTAGGGTCTACAGTTAAGTAGGGTCAACAGTTAAGTAGAGTCTACAGTTAAGTAGAGTCAACAGTTAAGTAGAGTATACAGTTAAGTGAGTCTACAGTTAATTAGAATCTACAGTTAAGTATAGTCTACAATTAAGTAGAGTCTACAGTTAAGTAGAGTCTACAGTTAGGTAGAGTCTACAGTTAAGTAGAGTATACAGTTAAGTAGTGTACAGTTAAGTAGATAGAGTATACAGTTTAGTAGAGACTGCAATTAAGTAGAGTATAAAGTTAGTAGAGTATACTGTTAAGTAGAGTCTACAGTTAAGTAGTCTACAGTTAGGTAGTCTACAGTTAAGTAGTCTAGAATTAAGTAGAGTCTTCAGTCTAGTAGTCTTCAGTTTAGTAGTCTTCAGTTTAGTAGTAAGTCAAGTGAAGTAGAGTCTTAGCTCAAGTGAAGTAGTATTTAATCAAGTTTGTTTTTTTTTAATATTGTAGTCCACAGTCAAAAGCTTGCGTCATATCACAGTTCACAGTACACCTTTAGTACATATTTTTTTATTTATTATTCAGTTGAATAACATATTATTATTAAATGAAGTGAGTGAAACTTTAGTTTCAATTCTAAGTTGAATCAATTGTTTTACTTCAAAGTAGAACTATTTAGTTTTAATTTGTGTATGGTAAACAAGATAGCAACCATGTGATTGGTTTGTCAGTTTAGCAACCATGTGACTGGTTTGCCAGTTTAGCAACCGTCTGATTGGTTTGCCAGTTTAGCAACCATGTGTGATTGGTTTGCCAGTTTAGCAACCGTCTGATTGGTTTGCCAGTTTGGCAACCATGTGATTGGTTTGCCAGTTTAGCAACCAAGTGATTGGTTTAACAGTTTTTAACTAAAAAAAGAAATATATACATAAAAAAAATACAAGGAAAATAATAACAAAAAAAAAATGAATGAAAAAAAAAGGAAAAAAATTGAAAAATAAAGCATAATTATATTATTATAATTTATAAGCATATATTACTATATCATTTCGATGAACTAGTTTGTCACTTGTGGCACCTTCTCTCGGGTCAGAGGCCTATGGTATCTCCCGGGATCAGTAGCCGATGGTATCTCCCGGGATCAGTAGCCTATGGTATCTCCCGGGATCAGAAGCCTATGGTATCTCCCGGGATCAGTAGCCGATGGTATCCCCCGGGATCAGTAGCCGATGGTATCCCCCGGGATCAGTAGCCTATGGTATCTCCCGAAATAAGTAGCCTATGGTATCTCCCGGGATAAGTAGCCTATGGTATCTCCCGAGATAGGTAGCCTGTGACATTTTCTTTTTGTATGTGTAAGAAGGCACACCAGTTATGGAGGCTTAATTAATTTGGTTTAAAGCTTGTGCTCAAGTTTCTGTTGCGTTTTTGATGGCATATTGGAGTGTGCTAGCTAACAAGTGGTGGATAATTTAATTTTATAATTATATTATGGAGGATTTATTATTATTTTTCTGTTTTACATATGTTGCATACAAATATGTTAAGATTGTTGCATACGATTATATATATTCAAGTTCTTTAAACTTAACAGACAGATGTGGTTCCCTTTCAAACTGACTAAAACCACACTGTTCCTTCCCTGCCCTGAGTGCCCAGGGATGCGGTAACTCTGTTTTGAATTTATCCACGACCCCTGGGCAGGAGATACAGCCCGCTGACAGATAGACGGACGGACGGAAAGCGGACTCTTAGTAAAAATCTGTATAAATCTTAGTAAATATGCAACTATTCTCTGTAAACGATTAATGTTAGAATAATTATGAATTAATGATTTAATGAATGATTGATTTTTTGATATTATATTGTTAAATGAATGATGATGAGATGTATGATCATTGAAGTGTGATGATACTACTTCTGGTAGATCCTGTTTCACTTTCTCATTGGGCATGTTTGGCCAGTACATCTCATCCTTTACTAAAAATTGAGGACCTGACCACCACAAAGAACACTCGCTGATAAGGTCAGCCTTCAGCCCGCGAGAAACAAGATCTGCCGGATTATCCTTAGACGGCACGTAGCTCCATGTATGCCCAGCAGTGCTTTCTTGTATTTCATCGATGCGATTTCGTACAAAAGGTTTTAATGATTTTGGTGCCATTGAGAGCCAACTTAACACTATTGTCGAATCGCACCAAAACCGGCATCTACTAACGGGCTTGGTAAAGGAATCTAGGACACTAGTACACAGTCTTGTTCCCAACAAGTCTTGTTCTTGTTAAACAGTAAATCAATAATAATTTATATAAATAAAAACTAACAAAGTAACTTAACACCTAGTATTATATAAAATCAAAAACCAAAGTATAATATTTCTAAGAATCAACTAAAATTAATATTCAACATACAAACACATTTTTTGTATTAGTAGATAATTACTTATCAGCTGGCCGGTGTAGCTATGACGCGTCTTTTGTTCTATCGGCCAGCGGTTTCGCTACGTCACACCAACCGGTTGCGTGAGGTTTCTGTATAATTATTTTAGCTTCAACAACACAAGGACGACAAGACCTAACGGGTCAAATATCTGACTGATTACGGATAAGATATGACGCTTTGTGATTCGTTTGTTGGCGTCGATACACATTGAAAATGCCAGAGAATCAGATTCACATAGCCAATGTAGGCCTAACGTTTTAGAAGACACGTTTCTATTCTCAGACAAATTCAACCTATTAGAATGACCTGAAACACCAGCAATTTCAGTCAAATTTTCTGGGCTATTTGACTGCCATTTTCGCAGATGAAAATTAGCTGAAGCTAAAATGGAAACGACTTCTTTCCCTATCTCTACTACTTCTGATATGGAATCACCACCACTAAGATAATCGTCGACATAAAAGTCGCGTTCGATGGAAGTCTTGACAGCGTTATTAGTGGTGGTCTTTGCCAAACTAACCAGGCACTTTGTAGCTAAGTATGGAGCTGAGGCTGTCCCATAGGTGACGGTATTGAGACTGTACGTCTGAAGAGGTAATTTGGGATCAGCACGATACACTATTTGTTGCAAATGACGTTGTGACGGTGTCACAGAAATAGCCCTGTACATTTTTTCGATGTCTCCAGAAATCACAAACTTATGCTGACGTAGTCGTAATAATATGGAAAATAGATTTTCCTGGACAGTGGGACCCACCATTTGGATATCGTTAAGCGATATTCCAGATGTAGTTGCTGCTGATGCATCAAAAACTACCCGGAGTTTGGTTGTGGTACAAAACTCTCTGATGACCCCATAATGTGGCAAAAAATACTCATTTTGTGGAGTTGAATGAGATTTTCGTGGTGTGTTGTTGACAGTCATATGTCCCAAGCTCTCGTATTCCCGCATAAAGGCAACATACCTCTCTTTAAATGCAGGATCACGTTGAAAACGTCGCTCCAATGATAAAAATCTACGTTTTGCCATTTCATAAGAGTCGCCTAATACACTTGGATCATTTTTAAGAGGCATTGTAACAATAAATTGACCATTTTGATCACGTATAGTGTTAAGACGAAAACTATCCCCACAAGCTCGTTCTTCCTGTGATAAAGAATGTTTAGAAGAAACGGAATCAAGCTCCCAAAACTTGTTTAAATTATTATGTAAGTCTATCATTGAGACGTTACCAAAATGTGACTGTGATTTTGTTGATGGATGTAATGGAAGAGCCACAGGGCCTGATACAATCCATCCAAACTTGGTCTCGTGTAATTTTGGCTGATTTTTGCCTAGGTTAATAGACGCGGCACCTAAGACATTCCAAAATGCTTCAGCACCAACAAGAATGTCAATTTCTGAAGGAACATTGAACGAAGGATCAGCCAGTTGTAAGTTCAATGGTATGGGAACTTTACCTTTATCAATCAAAGCAGACGCCAGTATATTGGTAATTGTAGGCAATACATTACAATTTATATTTGTCTTATAGCTACCGCTCCGAGATTCGATGGTTATGTTGCAAGACTGTGTACTAGATGTAATCTGACCGTTAATACCTGTAACCATGGAACTCGTGCTACGTCGAGGCAATCCCAGCTTATCGCAAAGTGTCTGCGTAATAAAATTGGCTGTGATACCATTATCCAGCAGGATCCTGGCGTCGATCTTGCTGCCTCGGTTGTTCACCACACGCACCAACGCTGTGGAAAGTAAAATATGGGAAGTAGTATGCTGTGAAGAAGTGTCACTAGATAAGACGACATTTTCTGAAGCGGCAGTATGTGAAGGGCCACCTTTAGAAATGTCAGTGGGTAAGGCAACACTACTAGGCATAGGGTTTTGGAAATTGTTAGGTTTAGAATCCTCAACATGCAGAAGAGTGTTATGTTTACCTTTACAATATTTGCAACGAGCTAATCTGCATCGCTTGGTCAAATGACCAGAACGCAAACAATTAAAGCAAACCTTAAACTCTTTTGCCTTTGATATACGAGTTTCCACAGACAGACTACGGAATTCTTCACACGTATACAACCGATGATTTTTATTGCATATGGGACATTTTAACTTACTAGCCGTATTATAATTATTGCTATTACTAGAATTAGTTGCCACAATCAAAGCTTTATGTTTATTTTCTACTTTAATGTTATTTTTATTTTCTGTATTAAATGTGTCTTTATTGTATTCTAACGTTTCTAATAAATCAGCCTTTTTACTAACGAATGAACAAAATTGGGACAATGTGGGTTTTTTTTGTAAAGTACTACGATGAGCTTCCCAATCTCTACTCGTGACAGGACCTAATTTAATAGACATCATATAAATAATCAACGTATCCCATTCTTCCGTGGGCTCGTTCAATGTTTTGAGAGCTCTAAGATTTTTATTAATTACGTCCACTATACGACGTAAACAACTACAAGACTCCTTCTCTATATATTCTACATTGAACAATGCATTCACGTGATTGTCTACTAAAAGCCGACTATTATCAAAACGATCACATAGTAACTTCCACGCCATTTGATAACTATCACCTTTAAAGTCCTTAGATAGGTCCCGAACAGATGTGTTGCTGTGGAGTTTGTTGCGCCACTTCTTCTTTACAGCTAAAACACTAGGAAGTGGTGGCGGGCGGGCGTTTTTGGGGGACTGTCCTTATGTGGAACTTTGACGTTCAAAAAGCGCTGGCTCTCAATTTAGTTTGAATAAATGACTTTTGATTTAATTTGATTACTAGTTCGATCATATTAGATACAATAATGATGTGAAATATTTT
This sequence comes from Polia nebulosa, assembly GCA_951329385.1. Classification (NCBI taxonomy): domain Eukaryota; kingdom Metazoa; phylum Arthropoda; class Insecta; order Lepidoptera; family Noctuidae; genus Polia; species Polia nebulosa. The sequence continues at coordinate 9,154,586 of OX589595.1, read as the reverse complement.
CTTGATTAAAATAATGTAAATTTTTTCTTCTCTTCTTGCTCATGGTGTAAAACGTATCAATTGCCTGAGTGTAAGGTTCTTCCCGACTTATGTGTATGAGGACATACACAAGGTCAGGATGGACGAGTGTTAAGTTAATTAATCTGTGGTTTAAAATCGACTAAATTCACAAGTCTATTATTGAGATTAATTATTTAAGGTGGCAACACCAAGCGATGACAGTTGTCAAGGCGGAAAAGAAGGCACGTTTCGGAAATGGAGTCGTCCACTTGGTTTTAGGGCGAGCTACAGGTCGGACTTACGACGTTACCCGGATGATATTTATAAATAATTACTATTTAAGAATAACTTCAATATTGTGGTAGATTGAATAGCATTGTGACAGCTAGTCGGGAGAAGCACAGGAATCTGGCGACGTGTGTTATCGGGTCACGCGGGTGATAAGGGGCGTGACCCTTCCCCCATAAGGGAAACCGATCTTTTAAGTAACTCGATATTTCTACCTAACACAAGTGAGGGATTTAGGAGGTTTGTTACTTTGGGATTTAGGGGTAAGTTTACTGACATAGTCAGATCGGTAGGTACCGATAATTACCGCTTGCCGCAGATTTCTCAGGTAAGATTCTATCCATCTAAGCAAGTCCCCTTAATACGTGGGTATTAAGGGGAACTTGCTTAGGCTTTTAGTTTTTTGGTCAGAATGAAAAAGTCCACCCGGTCAAACGCTTTTTCGAAATCGGTGTATATTAAGTCCACTTGGGCACCGTCGTTCATACCCGTAACAACATAGTTGGTAAGCTCAAGAAGGTTGGTATTGACTGTACGAGATTTTACAAATCCGTATTGGGAAGAGGGAATGCACTGCTTAGTTGCGGCGTAAATGTGATCGTATACAATTTTCTCTAACATTTTACCAAAGATGTTCAATATTTTATTATTGTACGGTAATTAGATACTTCCCGTTTCTTTATATGGATCAGTACTATTTGAACCTCGCGCCACTGTCACGGGAACGTGCCCTGGTCGAGAGATCGCTGGAAAATGATCATTAAGGGAGAAGTTAAACCTGATTCACATTTTTTAATAAAAATACTTAAAACTGTTTTTAAATGATTAGATAGCAAGAAGGGAGCTCCCTTCTTGCTATCTAATCATTTAAAAACAGTTTTAAGTGATTCAGGGGTGATGGCGATGGAATGAGTAACGTTTGACAAAGGGGAATCCTCGAAATGCAAAAGGCTATCACCGCTGGTAGGACTAAAAACACTTTGAAAATAATTATTAAATGCATTGCATATCCTCACCGTTCGAGTATGTTGCACCTTGATATACCATATTACGAGGGTATCCGGAAGATTTCCTTTTATTATTCACATACCTCCAAAATTCTTTGGGTGATTTTATTATTTGTTCCTCGCAACTGTTAATATATTTAGCGTAAGACTCCTCTTGGAGAAGTTTTACCCGAGACCTCAACAAGGCAATTTCAGCGTAGTCCGTTTGGTATTTGAATTTTTTACATCTTTTGTGTGCTTTAAATTTTTCTCTGATAGAATTTATTAACGATTGAGGGTACCACTTCGTGTATCGGAAACGTCCTGACACTTTTACTGCTGGAACGTGTGACTTTATGAGTGAGTGTAGTGTTTCGTAAAGCCTGTCGACGCATTCCTCTACACCCCGTTGTTCGAAACAATGGTTCCCAGTCTATGTTAACGGGCTCCGAATTAATTTTACCGAAAACAGAATTAAATAACTTTTTTAAATTCTAGGTTGAGAGCAAATCGGTTTATAACTGTAATTGTCGATGCAAAGTTCCAATAGGGTGTGATATCTGTCTATGGCCACCAGGGATATATCACTTAGTGTGCACTCTAAAGGTATATTAGACATGACTAGGTCGAGGACATTGTCACAGCAATTGGGTTTTAGGTTGAATTGAGACATATTCATAAAATCCAAACAGTTTTAGAAATTCAGTTGTGATATCAAACAAATCCGAATTGCTTTTAGATTTCCAACCGTATCCGTCCGAAGACCATGTTAAGAAGGGTAAGTTAAAGTCGCCTACTACTATATATCATTGGGGTTCAAATTATAGGAATGAAGCAGTGAATCTTTAAAGTCCTTCAGATATTTTGAGGAACTGCAGTTGGGGCGTATATAGACTGCGGCTAAATGTAGATCGCCTTTCTGTAATGATTGCATGAAAGCATTGTTCCCGATCATGATCCAAATACAATCTGCGGTTCCAATATGACCTTGCTATGGCAGAATAAGCACGTTTAATAAGGATCATAACACCTCCACCATTCTTACCACCAGGGCGATCGTATATAAATACATCATAACGATCGTCACATATTTCTGTATCCAGTATTCCGTCGCACAACCAACTTTCCGTAATAATTATAATATCGAAGTCATACGATTCAATGTTACGATAAAACAAGGGTAGTTTAGTCATAAGTCCGCGCGTATTTTGATAAAAAATGCTTAAATTATTCATGTTTTATTTAATTAAAGCGTGACAAGTAGGTAACTGGAATAATGCGATAGTTCGCAGAACAACGAAATTAGATAAATTAACACAATTTTATTTTCTCTAACGAAATAAAATTAAAAATAAGTACTTAGAAAAAAATGCTAAAGCGCCAACTATACTTAAATCTTATGCGAAAAAATTTTCTAAAGCGCCAAATAGTTAAAAATAACAGCAATGCATAATAGCTAACAGACTATTAAACAATAAAATTCAAAAAATTAAAATTGCTAATGTAACAGTGTCGTCCACATTACAAAAAAGAAAAAATGCTTATTTTGCTGCTGTGAAGAGAATGTTGAACCCCACCGAGTGTTTCGACGTTGCCGTCGTGGTGGGGCTTATGGGTCTCCATGATCCTGGGGACTTCCAGCATGAGTGACTCACTTGTGCCGGAGGGCTCCAGGAGAGTGACCTGACTAAGAGGAACACACCGGGGGTCGCGTCCATTGTCAGTCGATCATCGTCGACTGCCAGTGGATGCGACCGCCACCCAATCCTCAGCTTGGAGGCTATGGGATGCGTACTGGAGGGATGTCCGGATGCTAGCGCCTCACAAGAGGGCCGCGCCGTTGGGAGACTTGAGCAAGCTGTTCGAGCCTCCTAACGGCGTGGAACCTGGTGGAATCTTCGTCGCTACTCTCTGGTACGCATCTGTTCATCAGATGCGACGTGAGAGTGGCGTCGAAACTGGGTGGGGCCCATAAGGGCAGAGTGTGTGAGTGAGAGAGTGAATGTGGACCATGCGATATGCGAGGATAAGATAGGGAGGTCGAGTAAGGGGAGATAGGGACCACACCCTTAAAAGGAAAATCACACCATGGACAAGACTTAAGCGAATTCCTGTACCCAGGGCGGCAACCATCTCGAAGGTGGCGAACCCGCTGCGCTCCAAGGAGCGTCTCGCCTCCATTCGTATACTAGGGGGGCGACTTTGGTCTTCCGCATGCCGGCGACGGCATCAAGAGCCGAGGAGGCTCCAGATCATCTCCTCCATTCGAGGAGATGATCAATTTTCGCTTCAAGACGCCCGACTAGCCGCGGTCGGGCGAAACAAGCCAAACAGAAGTCGGCAAAGAGGTGGGGAGTGGTGCGGCGTCGGAGTCCAACGTAGCACCACTCCTCACCGCTCTGGGCTCCTTTTGTAGCCTGGAGCGTGAGGAGGGGAGCGCTTCCGGAGGAGCCGTGAGTCAGGGCTCGCGGTTCCTCCGGAACCAGAAGCGTTCCAAATCAGGGGATGGCAGGGAGTCATCCTCTGATGTAGAGGTGATGGCGCTGCCTCCCAAGATTCCCACCAGCGTGAGGGGTAGGGAATCTGGGAGTCGAAGCAACGCCACGAAGGCTGGAAGGCGAGCCCTGAGGCTCGCCGCGGAGGAGGAGCGCCGCTCCGCCGCTGGGGGATCCCGGGTATCGGTCTCGGGGTCCTCGAGCGGACGATCGGCGGTCACTGTCAGCTCCAAGTCGGAGCGAGCGGACAGGCTTGCGGGGGTCGTGGAGAGCGCGATCAAGGATGTGGTCCAGAAGAGGCTTGCTTCTTCCAGGAGCAGGGCCACATCCGCGGCCACGGCCTCCATTGTGGCGGCGGCGGAGGCGAGCTTCGGCGGGCCTCCGTCTGCGGACGAGACGTCCGAATTGCAGACGGAGGTCGCCCGCCTGACCGCCATTACGGAGCTTCTGGTTAAGGAGAACCAGAGGCTCCGGGCAGACCTGGCCGAGCTCCGACGAGGAGCTGGCCCCCGGAGGGACGCGCAGGATGAGCTCCAGCACGGGCCAAGTCAGCCCCTGCCCGTCGCGGAGAACCAGGTTCTCGATCTGGTGCGGCAGGAGCTGGCTGCCTTCAACAGGCGGTTCTCCGTGCTGGAGGGCATCGTGCTGCGCCCCCCGCTGACGGCGAGCCAGTCGGCGTTTTGCCAGTGGCAACCGGGCTCATTTGCTGCCGCTGCGGCTGCTGCGCCCAAACAAGGTTCGGCGGGACGGGCCGACAGCGGGTCTGTGCTGAGACCCGCGGGGTCGGCCCCGCCGAAGGCGCCAAAGGCGCCGCCCAAACCGGGTGGGGCGGCTGCACGGGCGGCGAAAGCCCCGAAGGCCCCAGCCCAGGTGGCGAGACGGCCGTCACAGCCTGCCCCGACTTCCCAACCTCCTCCGGCCGAGGCTGCCGAATGGCAAGTGGCCGGGGAGAAAGAGAAGGCGGAAAAGGTGAAAAGGGCGGCCAAACGACGAGAGAGGCGGAAGCGGCGCAAGGAGCGGGTCGCTGCGGCTAGGCTCCGCGCCCCGAAGTCCGCGGCTGTAGTTATCACGCTACAGCCGGAAGCGGTCCAGAAGGGCGTGACCTAATGCAGCGTGCTCGCCAAAACCAAGGCGGCGGTGAGCCTCGAGGAGGTGGGGTGTGCCGACGGCGTCCGGGTGAAGGTCACCAAGACCGGAGCCCGGATGCTGGAGGTCCCCGGCGCCTCCAGTGGTCCAGCCGCTGACGCCCTGGCTGAAAAGATCAGGGCGTTACTGGTTGACGAGCCTCGAGTGTCCAGGTCCACCAAGAGCGCAGACATGCGCATAATGGGCCTGGACGACTCTGTGACGGAGGCGGAGGTGGCGGCCGCCGTCGCCAGGACTGGAGGGTGCCCTGCCGAGCAGGTGAGGGTAGGCACTCTCCGTCCTGACCACGCGGGGCTTCTTACCGTAACGGTGAGCTGCCCCGTGTCGGCGGCGAGCCAGATAACTGGGAAGGGCCGAAGGCTCTTGGTGGGCTGGGTGTCTGCGCAGGTCAAGCTGCTGGAACCCAGACCTATGAGGTGCTTCCGCTGCCATGTGGGCGACCACGTGGCAGCGAGGTGCACCTCAAAGGTGGACAGTGGGAACCAGTGCTTCCGCTGTGGTCAGCCCGGTCACAAGGCCGGCTCCTGTGAGGCCGCGCTGCACTGCGTAGCATGTGCGGCAGCTGGCAAGCCGGCCGATCACCGGGCTGGGAGCAGGACCTGCGCCCCACCCGCCAAGACCAGGGCCAGGGGTAGGCCCTCCACCGCCACCGCCGCAGCCGCCGCCGTCGCCGCTTCCGCCGATGCTGCCCCCACAGACGTCGTCGCCACCGCAAACATCGCGGTGGCTGGACCCTCGCAGAGGGCTGGGGAGGAGGAGGCTGTAATGGAATGCCAATAACGGCCCCATTACGCCTCCTCCAGGCGAACATCAACCACTGCGCCGATGCTCAGGACCTGTTGTTCCAGAGCATGGCGCAGTGGTCGATTAACATCGCCGTGGTCCCTGAGCCGTACTATGTCCCGCCCGGGGATGACTGGGTGGAGGACCTGGACGGCTCAGTGACCATCATTTCGTCGGCCGCCGCTGGTACCTCGACCCTCGAGGATGTCAAGAGGGGTCGGGGTTGCGTAGCAGCACGGTTCGGGGAGATAGTAGTGGTAGGGGTGTACTTTTCCCCGAGCCGAACTCTCGCCGAGTTCCACAACTCCCTCGCGGAGTTGAGAGACGTCGTCGTCGAATACCGTTCCCTCCCTGCGCTCGTCCTCGGGGACTTCAATGCCAAGAACTTGGCTTGGGGTTCCCGGTACACGGACGCGCGGGGCAGGATGGTGGAGGACTGGGCTCTGGAGACAGGCCTGGTCGTCCTGAACCGGGGTTCTGTCCCCACGTGCGTGCGGATGCGGGGCGAATCGGTGGTGGATATCTCATTCGCCAGCCCCGCTCTGTCACCGCGTGTAGTTGACTGGCGCGTAATGGAGGAGGTGGAGACGTATTCCGATCGCAGATATATCCGGTTTGACGTCTCCGTCCAGACCTCGAGCGTGCCGGTCCGACAGACCCCGAGTGGTCCGCGTTGGTCGCTCAAGCAGCTGGACCGGGAGCTACTCCTGGAAGCCTCGATCGTGCAGGCCTGGGTGACATCACCGGACAGGCCTGCCGACATAAACGACGAGGCAGAGTGGTTCCAGGAGGCCATGTCCGAGATATGTGACGTGGCAATGCCCCGGGTCCAGCCTTGTGCTCGGTGACAGGTGTACTGGTGGTCGATGGCGCCTACGGCTTTACGCCAAGGGTGTATTGCCGCGCGACGCCGGTACTCCAGGTACCGCAGACGGCTCCGTAACCGCACGCCGGAAACGGAATCCGTCGAGGCGGAGCTATACGAAGGGTACAGAGCTGCTAGGACCGCCCTCCGAGCGGAGATCTTGCGGGCCAAGAGATCGGTCCGCGAGGAGTCGCTGGAGACTCTGAACAGATATCCATGGGGGCGCCCGTACAAAGCGGTGCGGGGGAAACTCCGCCCATGGGCACCCCCACTGACACAGAGTCTCCGGCCGCAGATCGTGGAGGGCGTGGTGAGCGCTCTGTTCCCCTCGCGAGGGGAACATACTCCTCCGCCTATGGCTCCGTCTCCTGCGGTACCTGACGCGGACCAAGACGACGACGACGATGCTCCCGAGGTGACCGAGGTAGAGCTGAGAGCGGCGGTGCGTAGGCTGAATGCCAAAAACACCGCCCCAGGAGCCGATGGCTTTCATGGGAAAGCCTGGGTCCTGGCCTGGCAAGAGGCTCTCGGGCCTCGACTCAGAGGGCTTCTAAGCGCAAGCTTGGAGAGGGGCCAGTTTCCACGTCGGTGGAAGACGGGGAAGCTGGTCCTGATCAAGAAGGTGGGCCGCCCTGCGGACTCTCCGTCCGCTTACCGGCCCATTGTGCTGCTCGACGAGGTGGGCAAGCTCTTTGAAAGAGTAATTGCAGACCGCCTCGTCGGGCAGATGGTGCGGGTGGGGCCGGATCTGGCGGAGAGCCAGTACGGCTTCCGCAGGGGGCGCTCCACGGTGGACGCAGTCATGCGCGTAAGAGCCCTCACGACGGGGGATGCAGTGGCCCGGGGTCGGGTCGTTTGGTGGTGTCTCTGGACATCGCCAATGCCTTTAACACCCTGCCCTGGAGTTGCATAGTGGAGGCACTCCGATATCACCGAGTGCCGCCCTACCTCCGTCGCGTAGTCGAGGCGTATTTGACGGACAGAGCCGTCATCTACCCCGGTCATCAGGGAGTATGGAACCGGCGAGAGATGTCGTGCGGTGTTCCACAGGGATCGGTCCTGGGGCCGCCTTTGTGGAACATCGGATACGACTGGGTGCTGCGCGCCGACCTCCCCATTGGCGTCAGCGTAGTGTGCTACGCTGACGACACGCTGGTCTTAGCGCAGGGGAGGTCGCACGAGGCAGTGGCCGACCGTATGACACGCGGGGTTGCGACAGTCATAGAGAGGATTCGGCAACTGGGACTCGAGGTGGCATTGCACAAGTCCGAGGCCATGTGTTTTCATGGTCCTTGGAACGCGCCACCGGCGGGTTCCCAGATCACGGTAGGAGGGGTTCGCATCGTTGTCGAGGGTACGATGAAGTACCAGGGACTCGTCCTCGACAGCCAGTGGAACTTCGTCGAGCACTTTCGACGTGTGGCTTCCAGATTGGACAGGGCCGGGGCCGTCTTGAAGCGGCTCCTACCCAATCTGAGGGGGCCAAACGCCTCCTGCCGGAGGCTCTACGCGGGGATCGTGCGGTCCATGGCCCTCTACTGGGCACCGGTGTGGGCGCGTTCATTGAGGCAGCGATCAGCTCGCCAGATGAACGCGTCCCAGAGGGTCATGGCGATCCGCATCATCCGAGGATACCGCACGGTCTCCCGTGAGGCTGCGAGCCTCCTTGCCGGACTGTCACCGTGGGATCTAGAGGCAAAAATCCTCGCACACCTGTATGAGTGGCGCGAGGAGGCCAAACGCCGGGGCGAAACTCCGCTGCCGCGACAACTCGCGGCTCGGCGGACGGAGCTCCGGCAGGATCTCATGGTGACGTGGAGAGAGCGACTGTCGCAACCCAGCGCTGTTCACGCCACCATCGCGGCGGTAGTGCCCCTCTTTGAGGAGTGGCTGGAGAGGCGTCACGGCGCCCTCACCTTCCGCCTGACGCAGGTGCTCACCGGATATGGCTGTTTCGGTAGGTACCTGTGTCGGATCAAGGCGGAGGTGACCCCCGGGTGTTTCCACTGCGAGGATGGCCCAGAGGACACGGTGGAGCATACGGTGGAGATTTGCCCCTCTTGGGCAGAGCACCGCCGTGTCCTCGTGGATGCGATAGGCGGCAGTGACCTCTCGCGCCGTGCCCTGGTTCAGGCTATGGTACGGAGCGAGAGGGAATGGAAAGCCGTCTCCTCCTTCTGCGAAGCAGTAATGCTCGCGAAGAGGGAGGCGGCATACGTTAGGGAGACTCTACAACAGCCGAGTCACCCTAGCGCCCTCAGCAGCAGCCGCCGCAGGAGACACCAGGGGCCGCGAGACGATCTCCGGCCACCGTAGACCCGGGCCTGCGGACGGCGTGTAGTGGGTAACTCGCCGTCCGATCAGCACCAGGCCCGAGAGTCGACGGCGCGTAGTGTTTCACGCGCGCCTCAAAGAGTTGTCAGCAAAGGACGGGTCCTGCCACGGCCAATGCCTGCCGGGGGGTTGAGGATAAATTCGAAAGAGTTACCTCGCCCCTGGGCACGTAGGGCAGGGAGGAACAGGGGGTGGGTTTTAGTCAGTAAGAGCCTGACACGCCCTTCCGCTCCACCCTAGAGCGGAAGAACTCATAAGATGATTTAATCACCCCCAAAAAAAAAAAAAAAAAAAAAGAGAATGATGAAAGGAAAAATGTTCTAAAGGGCCTCTTTCCTAAAAATGTTTTGCTAAAGCGACGTTTGTTCAAAAAACATCGGAAACCCGTCACTTTAGATCTTGAAAGCCGGGATATCAATACATTTTCACAAATGCTAAAGCGCCAAAAATTGGCTCCGATTGGCTTGAAACCTAAACAGATCGACGCAGAAAAAAAAAATGTAAACCAACGATATATATAACTCATTATGGCCAAAATGTCACTTTAGCATTTTCTTCTTTCTGATTTCCTACTTTTTGAAGTCGGTTAAAAAGGTGAAGGAGAAATTCTTAGTCAATCCGAAGTTATCACAGTTCAAATTGACTCGTTATTAAAATGGCAACTTCATAGGTAAAGATCGACTTAACTTATTACATATGATTTTACATTTATATCATTTATTTATGATTTTATTATCTAACGAAACAAAGTTTTATTAAAATTGCTTACCTTTTTGGGCTCTCTGCATTGCTTTGGCTGATGAGCCCATTTTTTTGAATACTTCATCTTTATTCACTTTCCTCATATTATTAGTTTTGTTGACAATCATTTGAAAAAGTGGCTTATTCAAAACCTTTTTTATTTCTTCACCGCCAGCAGCACTAACTTTTTTGAATAAATCCTTTTTCGTCTCTTCTTTTGGTACTCCCATACACGTACATGGCTTTTTTATTTTCTTTATGTTAAAAGTTCCAGCCTCCTTAGCTCTGCACACGGGACATTTGTACGCTATGTCGCACTCACATTTGAAATTCTCCTTGTTATCTTTTTTATCTTTACATTCGCATTTTGTGGGCAAGTCTGCTACAGACTCTGTTCTGCACTTACAAAACCGTTTCCCTTGAGTAACTTCTGGTAGCCTATCGATTTTCTTGAATTTCTTCTTATTCTCCTTGTTATCTTTTTTATCTTCGCATTCGCATTTTGTGGGCAAGTCTGCTACAGACTCAGTTTTGCACTTACAAAACCGTTTCCCTTGAGTAACATCTGGTTGGCTATCGATTTTCTTGAATTTCTTCTTTGAATAAGCCATAATAGTCTCCATTTTCCTTTCAGCACATTGAAACGGTGTGAATATCTTCTTCTCGTGAATCGTCTCCATACTTTGTTTTTGTCTTAATTTTTTACCTTTTTTGAGTTTACCATAATATATTTTGTCAATCATTTTTTTGAGCTTTTTCTCCTTACCCTTTTTCTTAGGTTCCACAGTTGTTTTTTCTAGTTCTGGATCTATAAAAAATATGTTAAGTATACAGCGCATGATGTAAGCATTTAGTCTTTCCTACTTAGCTACATGTCTTTTTTTTCCGCATCCAAAATTTTCTCAGGCAACACGAATCAATTTAGCACAAACCTACTGCTCTTATGTTATGTTATTGCTCCCTACATATGCAAAAAAAAAATATACTGAACTACAATTTTTTTTTTTTTGAGTGATTCTTGCATAAATCTTGTCTGTGATGGATACCACGCCTGAGTAAATTTTGAGTGGCGATACAAAATCGGGTGTATTATTACGTAAAGTTAAGGTTTTAAGTAAAAGTCATACCATATTGCTTCCATTTCTCTGCATCACCGTCTCCTCTTCCTCTCACACCAACTCTCTGCTTTTGCCCTTGACCATCGTAATATTCCAAAAAATTTACGTTATTAGAAAATCTAACATTATTTCTATCTTTTCTGCGAGAATGTTTGTTTTGCTGTTGTGTATAATCCTTGTATTGAACAGATTGCGATTTCAAACTTGGGTTAGATTTCAGATATTGTTTTCTTTTGAAAAGACGTGGCGTAGACTTGCGTTTTGGACTAGCATAATCTGTCGAGACAAATATTTATTAGCTATTGAATGTTATGAAACTTCAAAATGTTACGCAAATATTATATAGGTATTTACTTGTTAAACATTGCTTGCACGCTTGCCTATTTCAATGTTTGTTTTAGCTTGCATACCTGCCTATGTGCATTTTGCCTTGTAAGCTTGTTGTTTTAACGGAATCATTGAAAGTGGTAGTTACAAAAACATGTTTTTTTTTAAAGTATTATTTATTTTATTGTGGAAATGTGAATATACGCAAATAGTACATTTTGATGCAAGTACGCAAAGTTTGTCGGCGAGGTTTTTTTGAAGCCAAGAAACTGCAATGATTTGCCCACGTACATGAAACGACGTTTTTCAACACACTCGTCAATAATATGAACAACTTCGTAAACATAATATTTAGTAGCAAATTATTGTGAGAAATGGCCCACGTATTTTTTTCATGCACCTTGGTGGTGGCTACCCGGCAACCAGTGGGGGCTGTTGCGCGACCAGCCTGATACAATAATTAATATAACAAATAGTGGTAGGGACTGGCCGCAGCACTTTTCTGTACTAGTGCGAAATACACTACATTATAACTAGGTACTAAAAATGGTAGGGATAGGAGTGGGTTTTCGAATAAATGTGTTGAAAAATATTTTTTATTTTAAGGAGTCTTAGTGATTATGAGACCAAATCTCTAAAAACGTTAGGTTCATCTGGAATTTTCCCATTTCAAAATCTTACCGTTAACAATAATTTGGGAATAGAATTGCCAAACCGACAAAACAAATAACCAGTTTATAGCAAAAGGTTGATCGTGTTCGGGATAACAATACTCGGAGTAAAGGTTTGAAAAGTATCATAGGTTACCTAAATATTATAATTGCATAACATTTTGTTTGTGGGATTCTGTAAAGTAAAGCCCCGAATACCGGAAACAATGTTTGCCAACAATCTCGCAGTATTGTTCTTTTTTTTTAACATGAATTCGGTACATAAGTAATTCAATATTCCATGTGACCAGTTGCATTGTTCCGCACCTCATATACATGTTGCGAAACTTTGTATCCATTGTATAAGGGGTTGAACGCCTTACTTACCTATGCCTGTCTTGGTTACGTCTGCATTCTGGTTAATATCACTTTTAGTACTATAAGCCTTTTTCAATTCAGCTTTGCTTAATCTTTTTTGTAAAGCGTTAGATAAAACTGAAGCCTTACTATCAGTTTCTACAAGCCGGCGTTTTGGTCGAGCTTCTCTTCTGATCTTCTTCGGTTTTGATGGTAAAGGACCCGTGTAAAAAATATTTCGTGTATGTGGTTCTTTGAAAAAGTCGAAGTTAACCCTTACATCTGACCCTACACGTATGGCTTGATGTCGTTTATTTTTGTATGGGTCTTTGTCTCTGTAAACTCCTGCTCTGATACTTATATCTGATCCTAGAATCACAGGTTTATCCTCGCTTTTATCTCTCTTTTTACGTTGAAATTGTTCTTTACATTTTTCATAGCAATCAGACTCAGGTTTTACACTGGGGGTCATCGCTAACTTGAGACGTTTTAACCGGTTTATTCTCTTTGAACAGTCGACGGGATCGCATGCTTCCGGTGTGCAATCACCAGGATCACATCCATTTTCATGCGACTTATTTCTTGATTTTGAGATTTTTACATTTAATGCATAATAGGATTTGTAAAATGGATTCATAAAACTTCTCATTTTATCAAAATTCAAATCGATACTAGACCTGATATGGACTCGTTTTGAATAGGAAGAACTGTTTGGGAAACGTTGAGGACCAGAATGACGTGGATTCTTTATACTGTTTCGTTTTCCAATAAAGTTTTCTCTAAAGTGATAACCACTTTCAGGTAACTTTGATTTTAAAGGTTCTCCTTCATACAATGTCTTGTTTAGAGCATTAGTTCCTGGGTTTGTTACATTATGCAAGTTTATATTTCTATTTTGTTCTACTTGTACAAATTGAGTCGCTATGGGTTGTTGCCAAAAAAATTCAGATTTCGGTGAGTTTTTCTTTTGAAGACCCAGTGTACATAAGCACTTCTTAAGTAAAAATCTTACGTTCGATGTCTTAACTTCTTTTCGAAATTTATTTGCTTGTGAAATGCAATGTTTTAAAGCAACATCTTCATCTTTCGTATCTTTATTTTTCATTGCATTTACCGTTGAGATTTCACTTACAGTCTTATACTTTTCTGCTCGGTTCGATTCTCGATTTTTGGTGTTCTGAATAATTGAAGCGAAACGATTTTTTGAAATTTCTTTGTTAAAGCTAAATTCGGATCCTTTACAAGCTGCTTGGGGTGAAGGTGAAAAAGAAACTGCAGTTTTCATATATTTTTGTTTATCTATCACTTTCTGATCTATAGTTGTATTATTTTTCAATAATCTGGATTGAGTACATTTAGCATTTATTTCATCACTAAAATTGCTTGTACTGATACTAGATATCCTTTCACGTTTATTTGTGGTGACGTAGTGATCGTGTAATCCTTTAATCTTTCGTCGCCTATTTTCTTCAGAGAACTCATATAGTTCGCGTATTTCAGGGATGCAGGAAGTTGGCGCACACTCGTGACCGCGCAAATCGTAGGAGAATTTACTTAATCTTGTACGAGGAATTTTATAATCGCTAATCTCCGAATTCGGCAACGGATACAAGGTTTTTATACGATCATTAATCACGTTACTTTTGTTCTTTAGTTCCGCTTTGTTGCTTTTCTTTTGAAATTTCAAGGTACTGAAATATCTCTTAATCGTGGAAACAACAGAACTCTCCTTTTCTTTACTGTTTGTTTCCGCGTCTTTTGATGTATATTGTGGAGGTCGATCAAATTTTTGGAACCCAATTGTGTTTAATTTATCTTTGTTATGTGTACGTTTATTTATTAAGTTGTTACTCAAGTTGGACCCAACTTGCTTTACTCGTTGTTTTGAGCGACTGGGTTCAATATTAGTTTCATAATGGTTCCTATTTATTTTTTTAACCGGCTGTCGAGGTTGTCTTATATGAGATTGAGTATTTCGAGATTTGGGCGAAGTTATGGTTTTCGGTGTTTTACTAAATTTTGATCGAGTTCCAAGATCAACTATATTTGAATATTTATGTTGCAATCTCATTTGCCGTAATTTTATAAAATTTTCGTAATCATATGGATAAGGTAATAAGCCGGTTCCGCATTCATAAGGTAAAATCCCTGATCGTTCATGGTTATATCGAATCTCTGCTCTATTTGTTGTTACAGACTCCTTTTGCATGTGCATAACGTATTCATTTTTATTCCGCCAAGGTAAAAGTGTTTCTACTTTCTTCTTGTTTTTTTTCATTAACTTAAGCGTACAAAGACATCTTTGCAAAAAGGGTTCGGTATATGTTTGCTTTGTTTTTACATCACTGGTAGTTGTTTCTGAAGTATCATGACGAACACGAAGTTTATGAGCCTTAATTCCTTTTTGTTGCAAATGCTTCCTCCTTTCCTTTTTTCTTGACATATCAGATATCAATACATCTGTAGTTTTATCGTCATTTATATTTGATTTGGAAAATTCAATACGTAAACTCAAACTTGAACCTATCCGCACCGCTTGTCTTTCAGATTTGTCAGATGAAACTTTGGGTTCAGCTATTGGGTCAACTTTTGGTTCTATTTTTTGTGACTGAGAATGCCTTCCTTTTCGTTTTATTTTTCTAGGCTCACTGGACTGTATTTTTTTAGATCTTAATTTAGATACAGACTGTGATGTAAAAGATGACACTTTCGGGGTAACAGCAGTATTTGTCTCTTTAGAAACATGCTTAACAGCTCGACGATTGCGTTGTTTAATTCTTTCCGCGCATTCATATGGGTTACACTCGCCAGGTGTACAAAAGTCTGGTTCACATTCGTAAGGTAGAAGAGAGGCTCTGAGTGATGTAGCAGGTGGAACCACGTACGCTATTCCTGAAAGTTTTGTTTGCGTTCGTTTTTTTTGCGGTCTCTTTTCAAGTTCTTTATTCTGAAGTGACGCCATTGTCTTTTTCGACACGGCATGACTTGTTTTTTGTTTTTTCTTTTGTAGTTTGAGGGTGCAAAAACATCGTTTTAATTTATGGGCAACTTGAATGTTTTTAGATGATCGTGATGAACTCGACTGAGATGATGAATTTTGTTGAGAACTTATATATCCAGTTCCATGATTTTTAGAACTGACATATCCAGTGCCGCGATGTGTATACTTTTTTCGATAATCTTTTTGTTTAATTTTCTCTTGGTGTCCTGTGACCGGGGCATCATTTTTATTGAATTTCTCTACACACTCACAATCTTCACCAGGAAATGTATCTTTATAAAATTCAATGTTAAAACTGAAACTGGATGAAATTCTGACAGCTTCTTTATCCGGATAATAGCTTTCTGTAGCTATAGTCTTTTCCACTATTTTGGTTGGTGGTTCCTTCGAAATGTATTCTGTTTGCTTTGCAAAGCCTTCAGCACTTTTGGACACATTATGTTTCGATTTCGAGCGCGATTTAGAGCGTGATTTAGACCGCGATCTAGAACTTGTTTTCTGTGAATAGGCGGTACTTCCTACCGATTTACGTCTTAAACGATCCGTGTTGGTTATAGCATGTTTACCTCGAGATTTGGATCTTGATAATAAAATTTCGGCACATCTTTCAGGATCACATTCATACGGTATACACATTAGGGGTTCACATTCTCTCGGAAATGGCAAAACGTTTTTGCGATAAAATTCAGACGCTTGGCTGGCAAATTCTCGCAAATGAGATTCTTGACTTCTTTTGGATTGCGTTTTGATATGGTGATGTTTCTTGCGCTGTTTCATCCTGCTGTGGGTCGGTTTTATACGTTTTTTTCTAGTGACTTTAACATGTTCTTTCGGTTCTTGTAAATCTGCTTCATCTAAATGCTGGTATAATTCAAGTTTAGATTTTTGACGGCTTATTGTAGGACCAGATTTGGAAGCCTTCTGTTTAGGAGAAGATGTTACTGAGGGTGTGGATTTTGTGGAAGGTTTACATTCACAAATGATATTTGCAAAGTCTGATTTAGGTGCAACTTGCACCAGAACCTTTTCTTTTTCTTCTAATCCCCTATCTTTTGCCGACAACTGCAACTTTGCCTTGGGTTTTGATTTATGTGCAGTTTTTTTATCCGTTATCGCTGGTTGGGCTTTTGTTTTTGGAATAGATGTCATTGAGGCAGCCGATGTAGTTAATATAGGTAATTTTTCTTGTTTTACAGTTGCTTTCTCAAATTTTTGCCGTGGTTTTCCAGAAACTGGCTTCTTTCCTTTTAATTGCACTTTTGAAACCGATTGCTTTAGTTTAGATTTAAGAATTGTAGTCATTGAGTAAAAAAAATTTCTTTTAGATTCACAGAGGCAGGGCCCATGTGGTGTTTCATTTTGATCCCGTGACTCTCTTACTTTCACTTTTTTGGTTCGTGAGCTCACTGAAACATGAGATCTGTCTCTTACTGTCTCAGAATGTCGGGTGTGAGATTTTCTTTTTCGCATAACTCCACCGACTTTAGCTTTAAATTTTTTAACACATTCATCAGGCATACATTTACCTACATCACAAGTTCCTGGTTTACACTCTACGTCTTGATTCTCATCATAAGTACGTTTTTTCAGCAATTTCTCTTTAAACAATATTATAGAATCTTTTTTAATTTCAAAAGCTGTTGGACTTTTTAATTCTGTCCCACTATCTTTTGTAGTGCTACTTTGTATATTTTTTGCTTTTTTTCTTGGTTTTCTTGATACTTTGGCAATATCAGTTTCTTGGTCTATTGAAATAACTTTTCGAAATAGAGCTGCTTCTTTTGCCTTCCTTTTTGATCGTATTTTATTCCTGAAAGCTTTTGATGCGTGCGCTGACGCACTGCTAAGTGATTCTGCACACGCACAAGGTTCAGATAAATGTTTTTTAATTTTCAAACGTGCGGATCCAATTTTTGAACTAATTTTTGTACTTAGTTTTCCTCGTCGTATTCTACCTCTCTCTTCAGCCTCAGCACAATACTTGGCTATATCTTCACAAGTCACAATGTGTCTGTAAACCCTAGGATGTTTTTTCTGTTCCTTTTCCATACGTCTTCTGATTTTCCTCAAAGTTTCACAAGAGCAGCAGCTACAGCAGCTACTTAATTTGCTTGTATTTCTAGACACATGCCCTCTATCGACTCGCTCAACCATTTCGAAGACTGTACTACTTGTATCAGTGATATAATCGTCTCTTCTGTGCTTTTTATATCCTGGGCAAGCAGTGTTCGGACAATGATCACTGCTTGCACTTGATAGCAATTGATGTCGCACGTCATCATAGACATCACGAGTTCTTATCAATTTCTCGAGCAACTTTCTTTCTCGCAACGGTAAAAATTTACCATAAAAAAGTTTGTCAATTTCGGACCCTCCCTGTATTATTTGCTTAACATTAGGTTCCTTAGATCTACTCCGATAGACGCAACCAGTGCAAGAGCAACTTGCAGAGTGTAATCGGAATGGCTCCATTGTTTAATTTAAAATTGCTCATTCGCAATACAATTTAACAGTGTTAAAACACACCGTATTTCAAAATTAAACTTCAACACATAACAAGACAAAACAATTTCCCAAGGACGTCACGAATTTTGTAATGTACAAAACCTGCAAAATTAAGAACATATGATTATAATATTAATTACACGTTTTACTATACCATAAGAATTCATAAGGTATTCACCGACATCATTAAATATGTATCAATGCGTTGACGCTGGCCTTTCCCGAGCAGTAAAGCCTACGTTCAGATGACAGGCGCTGAGCGAAAGCTGATTTTGAAATTATGACCATGTGAATGCTAATCCAATGAAATTAATAAATTCGTATCAGCTGTTACGCCTGCCATCGAAACTTTGTGTTCTTCGGACTGCTTCCGACTAACACCGCAACGCTCCTTTTCTTTCTATCCCGCTCGGGTCCGCGTCCTCATACATTTTTATAGAAAAGTCTGCTCAGCCCCGCTCCGCTCTGCTTACAGTGTTCCGACGCATCACTCCGAATACACTACTAAAGTGGAGTGTAGATTTCTGAGAGATGTGACTGGCCAATTCATGCGCCATTAGCTCCGTTTAGCTCCGCTCAGCTCCACCTCAATCCAAACTAACCTAAGTCGCACATAAAGGTACACTCATAGACATAAAGAAACTAGACCAAGCGTTCCCTGTCTGTCTACCTAGTGAATCCGTCCGAAATGTGTGATAAGGACAAAATGATAGTGCGACCAGTTGTTGTTTTTCTAGACCTTCGTCACTACGACCTACATGAAAAAGACAGATGGCCTCACGTTCGCTTTACCTCTATCTAAAATTAGTCAATTTTGTGACGTTGATTCTTAGTCGTGTACTTGTATTTTGTTTATCGTAAAGTGATGTTACTTAGGCCCTGGTTAAGTTAATATAACTTTGGCCAAAGCTCATTAACCAACAGAAACACAGGACACATTTTACAAGCTGTATTTACTATGTTCCCATTGTTATCGAGCTTGCTCTAAAGGTATACCCCAGAGCCAAAGAAGCTTCACTTTGTACACAAAAAGCGTGAATTCTATTTTGCTGGTGCATCACGTGAAATGGACTATATAACTAGAAAGGGGTTACTCCAAATCAAGGCTGTGGAGATGTATGAAAGAAAAGAAAACGCTGCAGTAACATCGACCCCAAATAAATTGGGTTGAACTCCTGAATGTAGAAAGTTTAAAGCAAATCTACTGAATACATAGCCTTTTACAAATATACACTCCAAATATTGGAATGTGGACTCCAAAACAACTATTTTTTCAACTATCATAATGAATTTTGTATTACCATCTTTGAATCCTTTACAAACTAAGGAATCAAGGAAATTCTGTAAAATATCACATTACAAATCAATTTAGAATATAGTAAATAGAAATTGTATTCTTTTCTTGTCATCTCATTCTGAAAAATTCTTTTCAATGGCTTCTTGTCGAAGTTTCAGTGACAAGAATAACTACATTTTTTTTTTCATTTTTTGTTTCTTTTTTGTCGTAAACCAGCAGCAATATCGTTACAAAATGATGGACGTTACGACCTCCCTACAGTCCGGCCTACAGTCAACACATCTTCTGAAAATATGACCATGTTTTTTTAATTTACTTCTTAAACAAATTGCCGATAATTACGTCGTGTGACTTGTAACTCAAATTGTAGGTGTAAGCACACCAAATCTTTCTTGAACCACCAGGACCCCCCCGCCCTAAGGGTGCCATCATTATCAGCCTTTTTAATGTCCCCACTGCTGGGGCACAGGCCTCCTCTCTGTGAGAGGGTGTGTGGTAGGTGGATGTCTTCGAAGTTTTGGTTCTACGAAATACCGGAATTCTCACGATATTTTCCTTCACGGTTTTGAGAACAGTGGTGGTGAAATAACTTATACAAAGTAAAGCGCCTGCCTGGGTTTGAACTCACGACGACCTACAACTTGTAAGTCGCGGCCGTTACCACTGGGCGGCGATGGCCCAGTGCTCTAAGGCCTAAGGGTGCCAGCGGAGTAATTACTTAGCCTACACACCCGTTTTTCTGTATGGCCGGTCTGGCAGCAGAACCTTTTCATATTCATATTAATTTATTTGCCATTTCGCAATGTTTGTACTAATGAAGACAGAAGTGCATGGAGAGTTCCAAACCAAAATCGTTAGTACAGGGTTTCATCGCCTTAATAATACGTCTTGAACGACATAGATGGCGCTAGTATAGTAGTTGGATTGGAAAATATACATCTCTCGTTAAAGAACATTATCTTGTTTTTTGCTAGTTACAATATTACTTAATTTTAACACAAATTCTCCTACGACATTACAAACCTTATAAAGCAAAGCTCGTAATAACTAGGATTCGAACTCGGTGGCATAAAATTTACCGATACCATAGCCACTGGACTATTGCGTCATTACGCAATGAGTTGAAATTATCCTACTCTTTATTATATCGAAGTTGTTTAGCGACTTTAACCTGTATCATAAATCTCAAAAGAATTGAGGGTAGTTTAATATTGACTGTATAAAAATTAAATCTTTTTGTTCAATCATAACGTTCTTTACTATCTTTGAGTGAGTTCAGTTACGATTGCATTTAACAATTTTTTAATATTTATCTTTACCATGAGTTCGCGTTCTAATATTGATATGGCTACGAGGGCCCAAATAATAGCATTGCATAATCAAGGCCTAAATTATTCTGAAATTTCGAGAGAAACTGGCTTAAACGTAAGTAATGTTTTAAAATCACTGTTCGTTATTTATTTTATTATCCATGGTTATCGATACACGAAAATAATAAATAATATATTTCCCTTATAGGTAAAGACTGTCACTTTATGGATAAAGCGGTTTCAAGAAGAGGGTTCGTTGGAACACCGCAGTAGATCTGGCAGAAGACGCCATATTGACTCAGACCAGCGTCAACTTATGGTGCAAGGTTATGAGGAAAATGGCTTTACACCAACAAGATATTACGCAGAGTTGTTTGATACATCTTTGCGGACGGTGTATCGTGCTCTTCATAGTGAAGGTCTGCATTATCGTCGACATGCTATTAAGCCATTGCTAACCGAAGCTAATAAAAGAGCACGATTGGAGTTCGCTTTGAAATACAGACATTTCGACTGGAGCAACGTTATCTTCAGTGATGAAAAGACTTTCAAGTCTAGCCAGCACGGGCGAGTATAGGTTGTGGCGTAGGAATAATACGCGTTATGATAGTGATCACGTTGTGCCTAACTCTGAATCCGGTCGTATAACAGTGAACATTTGGGGATGGATGACAGCTGCAGGACCAGGAGAACTTACTGTAATACCCAGTCGTGCAAACAGTGTTAACTACTTAGATGTGCTGAATGACGTCATGTTGCCCACTGTGCGGAATGTTTTTCCTGTAGAAGACATGCCAGTAATAACGTTCGTGCAGGACAATTGTCCTATACACCGTTCCATAATTGTGCAAGAGTAGTTTAGCCAGCAATCGGACATACGAATTATTCCTTGGCCTGCGAGATCGCCAGATTTAAACCCCATTGAAAATTTATGGGGCGTTATGGTTCAAAAGTGGGGCAATAGGAACGAAAGGACTAAGGAAGCACTGAGTACTCACTGCATGGAGGTATGGGATTCTATACGGGGTCACAATTTATGTGAAAAATTAATAGACTCCATGGGTTCGCGGTTGCAAGCTGTAATCGATCAAAATGGCGGATACACGAAATATTAAAGAATATAAAGTGTTGACTATTGAATTGAGTAAAAATGAAAAGACCGGGGTAGCTATAATTTATATGATAAATTACAGTAATCAAACTTGGTGTAAGTTGGATAAATTTATACATTACTTTATAACAACAAAATGTTATTACACCAATGATTTTGATTTCTTATATAATATAAGAAATTAAAATAAAAACAATATAAATATAGATTCCTTTCCAACATAATAAATTATTTATTTATTATTATAAACAACTCGGTCCCAAAATGACAGCTATAACCCGGTCTTACAATTGTTATTGATTTTAGGTTTAGCTTCAATTTCTTCCTCCTTCTGGAACGAATACTTAAGCTATGAACCTTAGTCATAACATAATGCACAAATCAATCATTATAGTCAATACCACTAAACATAATTATGCAAAACGTAAAATTTTTATAATTTATGAGTAGGTAAAATATTTACAGAACTAAGGTTGCATATATAGTGAAAGTTATTATAACATAATGTAAATAAAACTAAATAATAGAAGAATAGCACAACACAGTTTTGATTTAGAATACTTATAATATCTATTATACAGTTTTACTTTGTTAAGGTCTTCTATTTTGTAATAGAGTTATTCAGTTATAAATTTTACTTGTATTTCTCCATAACAAGTGAATTAAATCATTGTTAATTGGATGTAAAACTGCTAGGTTAGGTTATACATTCTATAAGAAAGAAAGACATAAATTGTATTCTTCTTTGAGAATTAAATGTTTTAAACTATAATCAATAAAATAGTTTCATTTCTTATCCTTTACGAGAATTAAACTTAGTAAATCTTAAGCTGTAAGAAAAATATATCTAAATCTTCTTACATAAATGTTTTTTACTAATAATACTAATACTTACCACCAATTATGAAAGTAATTTGTATAATATATATTTATATAATGTTATATATAGTAGTATATGTATACTTGTATATTATCCCTATATTCATTTATACATCTTATACCTCATATTTTTTTATATTATTTATAACAAAAAATAAAATAAAAACGTTTAAAAATACAAAAAATAGAATATAAATTATATATTATAATAATTAAATTTAAAAAAAGTCGACAGAGAGCTGGGTTGCGAACCGGTGCCCTGTTGAACGATCTATGTTATTCTGCCATGCTTATCCACCTGAGCTACTGATTATTTATTCTGGAACGTGAAAATAAGAGCTACTTTGTGAATGTAGGGATTTTTATTATTTATGATCGACGCCATCTGTAGTCGAATTAACCGATATACCAATTGGCTTATTTAGTTTGGTTTAGATGGCGCTGTATTAAGTACTCGGAAATAAGAAAATATAGTAATTTTTGTTTATTTGAATATAAATATATTATTATTACTTAGTAATTATTTTAGGTATTAAAAACCTTATTATCTGCCTCTGCATAATAAGGTTTATAAGCTTTGCAGTGTTATTTTCATGATTGAACAGCGCCATCTAGTCGTCTCATGAAAGTCATGATACGTAATGCAAAACCTCACAGTCAAAAGTCGACCTTAGGCTCTCCATGCACTTTTGTCTTCAATAGTACATTGCTAAGTACCACTGCAACATATTATTTCTTATGTAACTTTACTAGCTGAGCAAACGTTGTTCTGCGGTTAAAAAATGGGCGATGGGGGTAGGAGGGTGAAAAATACTTCACGACTTATTCTCATACCTATTTAAAAAAAAAAAACATTAAAATCGGTCGAGCTGTTTCGGAGGAGTGCAACCACAAACACCATAACTCGAGATTTTTATAGATTAGTAATTAGTAGGTAGGAACCACAATAGCTTTCCCAATTGAAAAGCTAAAAAATTTAAGCAACTATGGCTGCTATCATGACTATTTAACCGACTTCAAAAAAAGGAGGAGATTCTCAATTCGACTGTATGATTTTTGTGTGTTACCTCATAACTTTTTACTAGGTGACACGATTTTTTTTTTATTTGAAAGCTTCACATGTGGTACCATTTTAATTTGGTGAAGATCTGATAAAGAACTTCGGAGATACACAATGGAACTGTTCAATAAATGATAGCAAACCTTCCAGAATTGCTGCAATCGCATGTCTGTATATTGTTTTCACCACTTCTCAACATTACATCACGCTGATACGCTCTGCAGGGGTACACAGATTTGTACAGTTCACCCTGATACAAACTAAAATCACCAACTATGTTCAAATTACCTATTTTTGGGGCTATCAATTCGGGCATAACTTTACTATTAATTTAGTTTTTTAGAATGGGGTACAACGACTAAAAAGTGAAAAATAAATAACTTTTTACAAAAAGAAAACAACCGACTTCCATAAATAATACTAAAAAATGCTAAATAACTTTAATTTCGGCAGTCGGTGTCAAATAACAAAGGAACCAAACTAGAAACACCGACTTCCGGAATCAAAGTTATTTTGTAGCACTGCCCGCACACGATATTGTACCGCGCGCATACTGTGTTTGTACTACCTTCCACCGCGCCCCACTATCGCGTCCACCACCGCCGCCGGCTGCGAACTGAGAGTATATAAGCCATACTCGCCAGCCATTCTCTCAGTCCCAATGTTCTCCCAGCCTCCAACCAGCTGACCAGGCCCACCTTGACAGGGTGGACGCTGAAGTTGAAAGGAGAGCTTCCCTCCCTCCCGTCGAAGATCCAGATGACCCTCTACCCCCCGTCACTCCAGACGAGGTGGAGGACATCATCAAAAAGCTCCAGTCCCGGAAGGCCCCTGGCGCTGCCGGCATCACCAACAGAGTTATCCAGCTCTTCCCCGCCCAATTAATTTTGCTTATGACCGCCATCTTCACAGCTAAGCTAGCTAGGTTCTTCTTCTTTACAGCTATGTCTGTCAAATGGAGTTTTTCCTAGTCTACTTAAAAAAGCATTGGTGACGCCTGTATTCAAATCTGGAGACAAGTACTGCGTTAATAACTACAGACCCATTTCAGTATTAACGGGCCTCTCGAAAATTTTGGAAAGAATTATAAATAATAGGTTAATAAAATATCTTGAGGACAACAAATTACTATCAAATCCTACCCACCCCAATCCTATCCTATCCTACTTTTTTCTGATTATCTTAAAAATCGTTATCAGTGTGTAAAAATCGGTCAGTATAAAAGTTCAGAACTTAAAAACAGCTGCTACGGC
Organism: Polia nebulosa; assembly: GCA_951329385.1. NCBI lineage: Eukaryota > Metazoa > Arthropoda > Insecta > Lepidoptera > Noctuidae > Polia > Polia nebulosa. The sequence goes on along the minus strand of OX589595.1, from coordinate 9,130,080 downwards.
ATTCCACAAGGAAGTATTTTGGGACCAACATTGTTTTTAATTTATATAAATGAACTGTGCAACCTGAAATTACCAGATGGTATCATAATGTCATACGCAGATGACACAGCCCTGTTGTTTACGGCTAAATCACAAGAAGAGGTCTATAAAAACGCTCAGAGTGGCTTTAACATAGTATCAAATTGGCTTTGTATGAATCTACTAACATTAAATGCAGATAAAACCAAATACATTCTGTTTAGAATGAGAAACTCTAATATTCTACTTAATAACCTTACCATTTATGCTCACAACTGTACGACAGACGCTGACGCTGCTTGTTCGTGTCCTACTCTAGCTAAAGCCGATCATATGAAATACTTAGGTGTTACACTTGACACAAATCTAAATTTCCGTAAACACATTGATTTTCAATGTACTCGAGTTCGTAAATTAATATATATCTTTAAAAATTTACGTCACATTGCTGACTTTAAATTAATTAAACAGGTATATTTGGCTTTGTGCCAATCTGTACTTACATACTGCATAACTTCATGGGGCGGTGCTGCGAAATCAATTTTACTCCCTCTAGAACGCGCTCAAAGAGCGATTCTAAAGGTGGCCACCTTTAGGCCTTTTAGATTCCCTACACACCAGCTTTACATTGCATGTGAGTTGCTAACAGTACGCCAATTATTTATATTGCACATCATTTTACACCAGCACGTAGAACTCGCCTACAAGCCAGTACCTTCTGACAAAAGAAGGAAAGATTTGGTTTGCATAAAGCCTCAAACTAGGCATGCTTTTGTAAACCGTTTCTATGTCTATTTAGGACCCGATTTATATAATAAGCTCAATAGGATACTTAATATTTATAGTGCCGGTTACAAACATTGTAGTCTAAAAAAAAGCGAATATTTGGGTAGACTTGATTACACAGACACAGAAAAGCTGTTAGAATTACTTCAATAGTTATATAGATATTAAATTGGTTATTTTTAATTTGTGTTTAGTACAATAAGTAGCATAGTATTATTTCAATAATTAATTAACAGTGGACCAATAATCAGATGATCGGTTAGTCTGGGGATGGCCTGAAACACAGGTTTTTATTAACCTAGTTCAGGCATGTTGCCAAAAAAATTATAATGTCAGTACCAACGCACTTTTCAGTAATTTAAAACATGTGTAAATTAAACTAGTTTTTATTTAGGTATTTAAGCCAATCTGTTAAGCACATTGTACTACTAATACTAAGTATTTATAAGTTTATAAATGTATTATTTTGTAAAAGAACTCAAATAAATAAATTATTATTATTATTCCGTTTATTCATTTTTTAAACATATTAATTACATTTTTAAATATTTAAATATAAAGGATAAAAAAAACATTTAAAAATATAAAAAACAGTATCCCACCGGTATCGGGAATAGAGTCCAAGCTACCGGCGGTCAGGGCTCCAGAGAGAGGAACCGCCTGACAATGCGAGCCGTGTCCAGAAGTACTGCTTTCTGAATCAAGCCCTTGATCCAGCCGCCTAACGAGAGCCTCCTGAGGTGTTGGTCGAGGCTCGTGGCTATTAGGCCATTGGCTGACACGACTATCGGTACAATGATCGCTGAGTCCACATCCCACATGTCGACAACCTCGCGAGCCAAGTCAATATACTTGATTTGTTTATCTTTCTCGGCTTTCACGAGGTTCTCGTCATGTGGGACGGTAATATCAACAATCATTGCACGCCTCTCGATTCGGTCCACCACCACTATATCAGGCTTATTGGCTACAATAGTCCTGTCAGTGATGATGGACCGATCCCAGTACAATGAGATATGACCATTATCGAGAACTGGGTCGGGCGCATATCTGTAGTACGGCACTTCCGATTCCACAAGAGAGTACTTCAGAGCAAGTTGCTGATGGATAATCCTGGCTACAAGGTTGTGCCTGTGCAAGTACTCACCGTTAGCTAGACGAGAACAACCAGAGATTATGTGGCGGATTGATTCTCCCGGACGATGACATGCCCGACATATGTCAACCGTGCCGTCCTTCACAATAAATCTCCGGTAGTTTTTCGTCATGATAACTTCGTCCATAATTGCACAGACAAAACCTTCGGTTTCCCCAAAGAGGTCACCGACACGCAACCAGGTTACGGACGCTAGTTGGTCTACATCGGACCCATGTAGGGCCCGGAAAAAGCGTCCGTGAAGTTCCTTACTCTGCCATACTTCCCTGCGACCGTTAGTGTCAAGCACTAGAGGTTTGCGCCAGTTCTCGTTAGCCAAGGAGAGTGGGGTAAGGCCCTTGTCCACCGCCACTACATCTCGATGCATACCCACGTCAGCAGCTAGGAAATATTCCCTCAGACTGCATACCTCGCGGTTGTGTAGGGTCTTAGCATTTAAAAAGCCTCGGCCTCCACACTTCCGCGGAATATACAGTCTCATCACTGACGAACGTGGGTGATGCATTCGGTATGCAGTTAGTAGTGTACGGACCCGCCTATCCAGGGTGTCAAGTTCTGTTTGAGTCCATTTGAGTACGCCGAAAGAGTACATCAATACTGGCATGACCCAACCGTTGAAGGCGCGCACCTTGTTTCCGCCCGATAGAAGGCTATTAAATACCTTCTTCAGGCGGCCAAAGAAGCGCTCCCTCAACGATTGTTTCATGTCAGCAACATTGATACCTAACGCTTCCGACATACCCAAATACTTATAGGTTTCGGTTGGAGAGAGGGATCTCAGGTTTATGGAATCCGAGAGTTGTGTTCCCACGGATTCCACAATCTCCCCTCGCTTTACATGCATGACTGCACATTTGTCCACACCAAACTCCATCCTGATGGCACTACTGAAGGTTTCAGTTACCTTCAGTAGCTCCATCAGTTGCAGATTGTTGGGGGCAAAAAGTTTCAGGTCATCCATGTAAAGAAGGTGAGATATTACCTGACCACCTCTCTTCAACCGATAGCCTAGCCCTGAAGCCTCCAGCAGTGTGCTTAGAGGGTTCAAGGCTAGGCAAAACCAAAGCGGACTCAAACTGTCCCCCTGGAATATACCCCGCTCGATCCTTACCGGTTCGCTATTCCTCTGGATATTTCGACATCCTGGATAGCGAAGGACCGTCCTCCATTGCCTCATACACGACATCAAGAAGGTGCGTAGCATTGCATCAACTTTATACAATTCTAGCACCCTCATGAGCCATGTATGAGGAACTGAGTCATAGGCCTTCTTATAGTCTATCCAACATGTCGACAGATCCTTTCGGGAACGCCGAACCTGCTGGCTAATGGTCATATCTATGAGGAGAAGCTCCTTAGTACCGCGGGATCCATTCCTACATCCATTTTGAGAGGCAGACATGATACAGTTACTATCAATATGTGTGTTAATCTTAGCTCTCAAAATGGATGTAAGAACCTTATAGACCGTCGGTAAGCACGTGATCGGTCTAAGCGTAAGCGTTCGACAAAGTCTGGCACAATGGCTTAATTTATAAGCTGTATCAACTAGGAGTGCCAGACCGTCTCGTACTCATCTTACGAGACTTTCTGTCGAATCGTACTTTCCGCTATCGTATAGAGGGAGCACTCTCCTCCCCTCACCCCATAAGAGCAGGAGTCCCTCAAGGCTCCGTAATATCCCCCCTAGCTTTCACGCTGTTCACCAGCGATATCCCAAAAAATAATATGTCACATCTAGCATTATTTGCTGATGATACGGCCATCTACTATACTGGCCGTGTACCCAACCGAATAGCTCGCAATCTCCAATCCTCCGCAACCACCCTGGGCGAGTGGTTTCGGAGATGGAGAATCGAGGTTAATCCCGACAAAAGTCAGGCTGTTCTCTACTCGAGACCCCAATCACCATGTACGATAAACCTATTCCTTGGGAGAAAAAGGCTAAGTACTTGGGTGTCGTACTCGACCAGCACCTAACCTTCGCGGAGCACATAAGACAGGCCCGCTCGCGGGCCGCTTTTGCTCAAGGTAGGCTTCATAACATTCTCAATAAACGCAGCACTATGTCATTCAAGTGCAAAATGCGTACTTTCACCACGGTCATTCGACCAATCATGACGTACGCTGGCCCTGTCTTCGCACACGCCAAGCCCCGCCTCTTACATAAAATGCAGACTCTTCAAAACCGCTTCCTCCGCAATGCGGCGGGAGCTCCCTACTTTGTCCGTAACGAAGAGCTGCATGTAGACTTCAGACTCCCCACCATCCAGCAGTTCTTGAAACGTCTCACCAAGCGTTTTATGGATACTGCTGAAAAACATCGAAATCCCCTAATCGCATCGGCCGCCCGATACGTACCCTCCCTCCTCATACCTGACGACCCCACCACTCTGCTCCAAGAGAGCCGTAGGGAAACCAGCACAATTCACAAACGCAGACCGCCGTCGTTCCGCCCTCGCCGTCGAGGCCCGTCGCGAAGACCCAGTCAATGCCCTCCCAGTCTCTTGCTAGCACGCGCCGCTGAGCCAGCTGATCCCCCAATTAATGGAAACTTGATCCAGCCTTCCCTTGCTGCCCCTCCCCCAGTGACGCCCTAAGCCGAGGCCCGTACTCCGCAGGGAGTGCCCTTAGCGTAGTCACTTAGTATGTAAGAAATAATAAGTCCTGGCTGGAGGCTTTAATAAATTAGAGCCTTCACAGGCAAGTCCGGTTAAGCAGACGACAGCCTCATAGGCTGACCTGAAAAAAAAAAAAAAAACCATTCTCTCAGTTCGACTCGCACGGACACGCTTCCTTCGGAACAGTTTCGGGCAGTTGAGCGCTCTCTGGCTTGCACGGTCGGCATCCATCGCGGAACCGATATCGGGCGGTCATACCAAGTACACTCGGCGTAGTGAATTTCTTGCTAGTGTATAGTTACGAAAATAGTGTTTGTCAAGTGTACAATAAATATCCTTTGCTGATTCAACTGGTTTACGAGTGGTTTTATTGGAACAGTCCTTATAAGTGGCGCACAACGTGGAGACCGAAGATAGAAAATATTTAAGGCCACGGCCCACTCGCGGACCAGTTCGATTTGGAAGCAGTTCACCAGAAGATATGGCTATCAACATGTCAGACAGCCAGTTTAAGGAGCTCATCCTTGCGATCACCACCGGCACACGAGGGAGGAGTACCTTTGCACAATGTCCAGCTAAATAAGGAGGATCAAAGGCGGAAGTTGAAGCTTTCTTAGCAGCAGTGACAGTGTTTAAAGAAGTGGAAAAGATATCTGATGCGAACACTCTTGAAGGCTTACCTTTAGTTCTGATCGGTGACGCAGCGATTTGGTGGCAAGGTGTTAAAAGCACTGTGAATACATGGGAACTTTTTAAGGAACGCTTGCGCCATACCTTTGCTCCAACGAAGTTAAGACTATGTAATCTATCAGGAAATAGTTGGTGTTAAGCAAGATAACCAGACCCCTACCGAGATTTTCATTGTCAAGAAGCGGGCGCTTCTTGCTGAAATGTTAGAGCCAAGATCAGCCTCATTTCTGGCCAGATTAAATTCACCGTGAGAGAGAAGATTTGTAGGGATTCAATAAAAACTTTTGATGATCTATTAAACAAGGCAAGGGATACTGAAATAACACTAGTAGAGAAAAATAATCAAAAAGAGGAATCAGATTATTTACACGACAAAGATATAACAACACAACATAAAAATAGTAAAAAACAAAACAAGACACGCTGTGGTTACTGCCGTCTTCCCGGTCACACAGCCGAGGTATGTAGAAAGAAGGCAAGAGATGACACAGATAAGCATGATGTTGTTGTTGTTAAGGCTGAAACTAGCTCGAGCACCCAAAACGAGGAGAAACCGAATAATAATAATCATAATAATAATATTCCACAACTATCACACAACGCCATCTAGTCCCAAGCTAAGCAGAGCTTGTGTTATGGGTACTAGACAACTGATAAACATACTTATATATTTCTAAATACATACATATCATAGATAAATTACACCCAGACACAGAACAAATGATCGTGCTCATTACACAAACATTTGTCCTGGGTGGGAATCGAACACACGACCTCCGGCATAGCAGTCAGGGTCACTAACCACTAGACCAACAGGCCAGTCATCCGACGAAGTTTGCCTGTTATGGTTGTGGTGAGCCAGGTGTGATACGCAGTCGCTGCCCAAAATGTAAAAACAAGCAGTCGATAACGGCAGTCGATTTTTGTTTCTGCTCAGCCAATATGACTGCTGATGTACGACCACGTCCCACTGTGCCTATTACCATTGAAGGAATGACTGGGATAGCGTATATTGATACATGTGCAAAATCGAGTGTTGCCTCCTACCAGCTATATAAACGTCTAGAACGGAACGGCGTAAGTTTTGAGAAGGAGACAATGTACATAACACTTGCCGATGGAGTGCCAAGGAAGCAGGACGTCCTTACAGTCAAGACGACCGTCAACCTCTATGGCCGAGACGTAACCACGTCCTTCGTGATCTTTCCTGACGCCCGAGAAAACAGGACACTACTCGGGGTAGGATTTATAGAAGATGCTATGTTGGCCCTAGACCTACCCCAACGAACTTGTCATTTTGCTGATGAACCACGTAAGACTTACGATCTTAATCCAGAGGGTCTGGATGAATCAAAGGATATAGCGGGTGTTTTATCCAGCGTGTGCTTGCCAGCAATGGAATCGCCAATGATGAACACGCCCAGCCCTGTACTATCGCCTGTTGGTATGGCAAAATTCACTCCGCAACAGCATCTGGAACCGTCTATGCAAATGATGACGCCTCCACATTCTCCTCAGAGAAGTGGCTTTATTGTGCCTGGAGCAACAGAGCAGGCTTTGGAACGACCTTATGGACCATTAATACCCATAGGATTCTCGACTCCACCCAAGAGATCACGAACAGTCCTATTAGATGGATACTCTCCAATTATTGATGCCCTGTACGAAGATGCGCGAAGGAACATCAATGAGACCAATGTCGAGCTGTCACCAGACTCTGCTGGGTTATTCCCAGGAACTGAGATCTCTTCTGTTTCCATGTGCAACCATGAGTCCCTACTGACGGAGGAAGAGACCAGGCGCTTACACATTTCCTTGAGAGAAATGAAGCGGTATTTGTATCCAATGGCAAGCCAACAATGGAGACTGAACACACCATTGATACGGGATCATACAAGCCTATATCTGTCCCACCATATAGACTATCGCCAGTTAAGATGCAAACCCTGAAGGCAAAAATACAGAAGATGTGTGAGCAAGGAGTTATTGTGCCATGTTTGTCACCTTGGTCAGCGCCAGTCGTACTAGTTCCGAAAAAGGACGGCAGTACACGAGTCTGTGTCGATTACCGCAAATTGAATGCAATTACGACTGCTGATGTGTACCCGCTGCCACGTATCGACAATCTGCTGCACAATGCTAAACCTACGCGTTACATGAGCACCATAGACCTCCGTGCCGGCTACTGGCAGATTCATGTTAGGGATGAAGACCAAGTAAAGACAGCCTTCATCACACCTTTCGGTATGTATATAAATTTTTGAGAATGCCCTTTGGTCTACGAAATGCACCTGCTACTTTTCAGCGCCTTATGGACAGATTTCACATATCCCTCAGTCACATTAGGCTCCTCATATATTTAGATGACCTAATAGTCATGTCTGCCAGTCTAGATGAACATTTTAGAGACCTGCAAGACGTCTTCAATCGCTTAATTGAGTACAATCTCACAGCAAACAAGGACAAATGTGTTTTCTTCTGCTCTAAGGTCAAATATCTAGGACATTATATAACACCTGACGGTCTTCAGGTAGATCCAGGAAAAGTTGCTTCCATAATGAATATGGCGGCGCCAACAAATTTGAAGCACTTGATATCATTCGTGCAGATGTGTTCGTGGTATAGGCGATTTATATCTAATTTTGCAAAGATCACCGAACCACTCTCTCGTCTGATGAAGAAGAATTCTGTTTGGACCTGGAATGACGAACAGAAAACAGCGTTTGACGAGTTACGGAAACTTTTAGTCACGGCGCCGGTACTGGTCCAGGCAGACCAAACCAAACCTTTTACAATTAAATCAGACGCAAGTAGCTACGCGATCGGTGCTGTTTTGGTGCAGGGGGAGGGCGAGAATGAGCATCCAGTTGAGTATGCTAGCCGCCTCCTTACTCCAGCTGAAAGAAATTATTCAACAACATAACAAGAAGCACTAGCTGTTATCTGGGCGGTGAACAAATTTCGTGGTTTCATCGAGGGAACGAATTTCACAGTACTGACCGATCATCAAGCCCTGAAGTGGCTTATGACATTAAAGTCCCCAACCGGTCGACTAGCACGATGGGCCCTGCAACTGCAACCCTATTATCTGACGATTAAATACATCAACGGCCGAACGAACGTTGTCGCCGACACCTTGTCACGTCCTAATTACGATCCTACAATCGAAAAAGACTTCGAATTATGCAGTATGGTAATTGATATGCCACGGAAGAAATCAAGAGAAATAAGAGAGGAACAATTAAAAGACAAAGACTTGGAGAAAATAATAAACGAACTAGAAGGAACTCAATATGAAAATGGAAGATATTGGAGTACAAAAGGATATCTTACGAATCAGGGGCTACTCTACAGGTACAAATCAGAAAATGATAATGAAAATGCTCAACTAGTTGTTCCCAAGCATGAGCAAGCAAAAGTTATCAGCGTGTATCATGATGAAGCTTCCGCTGGTCATTATGGAGTGGAGAAAACCATTGAACGCATTGCCAAGCGATATTTCTGGAAGGGGATGAGAACCCAAATAGAAATTTATATCCGAAACTGTATCCAATGCCAGCGATACAAACCAAGCAATCTTAAACCAGTGGGCCTACTCCAAACCACGGCTCTTAACCAAAGATTTGAAGTCGTATTCTTCGATTTGTTCGGGCCTTTACCTAAAACGGCTAAAGATGAGACATGGATCTTCATTGTAGAAGACCTGGCTAGTAGATGGGTTGAGCTATTCGCATTGAAGCAAGCTACCGCAGAGGAATGTGCTAGGGTATTTTATGGATGAGATCATTCTACGGTATGGCACACCAAGACGGTTCATTAGCGATAATGGGTCTCAATTTGTAAGTAACGTGATGCAGCAATTGACATACTGTTTGGACATCGAACATGGTTTTACCCCTGTTTATCACTCTGAAACTAACCCCGTCGAAAGGCGCAACCGAGATTTAAAAACGCAGTTGGCAATACTAGTAGGGGAAAACCATAACAAATGGTCAGAACACTTGCCAAGCATACGTTTCGCCATGAACACGGTTGTCTGTTCATCTACTGGGTATACGCCAGCCTACTTAACTTTTGGCCGAGATCTTCGCACGATCGACGACACAAATCACGATCTGCTACACATAATACAAAATGAAAATTTTGTTCCCGAGATAACACCGAAGTTATTGATGATGGTCACTACCTTGAAAAGAGCCCATGAAATACAGGAGATGAAAGAGGAGAAGCGAAAAGAATACGCTGATAAGAGACGTCAACCATGTCCCAACTATCAGCCTGACGATCAAGTTATGGTTGATGTTCATGCCTTAAGCAAATCATCACAAGGTTTCAGTGCTAAACTACTCGTAGCACCTCGTCGAGATGGCCCATACCTTATCAAAGACATTCATGGACCATCTTCTTTTCAGATTGCTGATACCACCACTCCAAACCAGACTGCAGGGTTGTATCATTCGTCAGCCCTGCGCCCGTACCAAGGGTCATCAGACGTCCTGCCCGAGCCGGTCTTACCTTTACGCCGGCGAGGTCGCCCGCGGAAGAACAAGCCAACTCCACCGGAGGCCCTAGCAACCACTGCCAAGCCTCGACCCCGTGGAAGACCGCCAAAGAAGCAGCCACCTATTTAAGTCCTGTCTACCTCATCGGGACGTCATCGGAGACAACCTCAATACTGTTGAACGAACTTTGTTTGTAATTGAATAAAACATTTTTCATTTTCATTTTTTCAGAGGGGGAGACTGTAGTACTACCCGCACACGATATTGTACCGCGCGCATACTGTGTTTGTACTACCTTCCACCGCGCCCCACTATCGCGTCCACCACCGCCGCCGGCTGCGAACTGAGAGTATATAAGCCATACTCGCCAGCCATTCTCTCCCCGCCCGATCACCATATATGGCAAGCCGATCTCCTGGGAGAAGCAAGCCAAATACTTGGGAGTCATATTAGATGAACATCTAACATTTGCCAAGCACATAAGTAGCGTTCGCTCGCGAGCCTACTTCGCGCTAGGCAGACTCCATAATTTGTTGTCCGACCGCAGTAAACTGTCACTCAAGTGCAAACTGCGGCTGTTCACCACGGTGATCCGTCCCATCATGACGTACGCCTGTGCTGTCTTCGCACACGCCAAGTCACATCTCCTCCACAAGATGCAGACCCTGCAGAACCGCTTCATCCGCAGAGCAGTGGGAGCCCCCTACTTTGTTCGGAATGAGGAGCTGCATGTGGATTTCAGACTCCCCACCGTCCAGCAGTTCATAAAACGCCTCACCAAGCGTTTCTTCGAAAAGGCTGCTAAACATAGAAACCCCCTAATCGTATCGGCCGGCCGATACATTCCCTCCCTTATTAATAACGTTCGCCGACCCCGGCACACATTAATCACACCCAACGACGCTACGACCCTGCTCCAAGAGAGCCGTAGGGAAACTAGCACGTTAAAAAAACGCAGACCACCGTCCTTCCGTCCTCGCCGCCGAGGACCGTCGCGAGACCCCACACAGAGTCAAGCATCCAGTCCCTTGATAGAGCCAGCCCGCGCCGCTGTGCCGATAGTTTCAAGCCCAGTGCATGACATATTCACACGACACCGACTCACACCGTGACGCGGCGTGTCCTAAGTTAATTTAGGCACGTCGCGAAGCTACCTGACATACACACACCCCCTGTCGTGCGCGGCATGTCCGAACACAGCAGGGGACTTAAGACACAGAAATCCCCCCAGTCCCTTTGCTCAAGCCAGCACGCACCGCTGAGCTGTAGTTTTAAAAATTCGTCCTCAAATAATCACATCATGATTCAGCTGTCCCTTGAGGCCCTCCCCCAGCGACGCCCTGAGCCGAGGCCCGTACCCCAAAGGAGGTGCCCTTAGCGTAGTCGCTGGTAGTTTTTAAGTATAAGTCCTGGCTGGAGGCTTTAACAATAATCAAAACCACCACGGGCACGTCCGCTTAAGCAGTCGACAACCACTATGGTTGAACTGCGAGTTTCAGACACAAAAAAAAAACCATTCTCTCAGTTCGACTCGCACGGACACGCTTCCTTCGGAACGGTTTCGGGCAGTTGAGCGCTCTCTGGCTTGCACGGTCGGCATCCATTGCGGAACCGATATCGGGCGGTCATACCAAGTACACTCGGCGTAGTGAATTTCTTGCTAGTGTATAGTTACGAAAATAGTGTTTGTCAAGTGTACAATAAATATCCTTTGCTGATTCAACTGGTTTACGAGTGGTTTTATTGGAACAGTCCTTATAATTTTGCATTTTTTAGTATTATTTATGGAAGTCGGTTGTATTTTTTTTTTAAATAATTCTATATTGTAAACGGTAAATATTTATTTGTCAGTTTCCTTAAATATCAACATTACAACATCTTACAAAACGATTTATACACTCTCATTGTCAGTTTTATTTTTCTTGTAAAAAATACTATAATACTTTTTTCTCAAAGATTCATCATCGGACTCTTCTTGAATCGCATTTACTACGACAGTCACATAGGTTAAATTCTTTTCATCGGATCTGAATTTGCTGCGGTTTTCTTTTTCTGGTTCTTTAAAGTGATCTATGTAAGAAACCTCTAGTTCATTTTGTATCTCATGTTCCATATTTCGGGTAGGTTTCCTAACATGTTTGATAGATTTTGTTGTGTGTATTTTATCCGCATGTGCACAATGCACAGATTTCTGTGGACTTTGAACTCTTTTATGTGCTGATTTAACGGTCATATATTCAAATTTGTTCTCATACGCTGCTTGTGGATTGGTTACTTCAGCTTTTTTCTCGAAAAAATATGGAAACTCTAAGCCCAATGTTGCAAACAAGTGTTCCCACCAGTCAGTAAATAAGTAAACAAGAATAAAGACTAAAGTCATCGTTAAGAACAGAATGCAGCAGCAGTTGTTTCTCATGGGGTAGCCTGCTGGTGAGCAAGACGTCGAGCAGATCTTGGAGCAAGAGCACTTCTGTGTAAAACAGAAGACCAAGCACAGAGGTATGACAGCCACCGCGTGGAGAACTGTTGATGTCCAACTGTGAACAGCTTGAATAATCAAACGCAGTAAATCTTCCAAGGCGAGGACAATGGTCATGACAACCCGTAATAATGTCTGCACAGTGCAGAAGATCGGCGCAAGCAGCGCCGATAAACAAGAATAACACATTTTGATTTCTGCTCTCTGCTGGCTCTCTGTTACTTTATATCAATTTATAAAGTTACAATATTTTTTTAAGTATTTTATTAATACATTACTTTTAGAACTGTGTCGTACTTTTAATTTTTCGTTTTTTATCTAAGATTTTTCTAATTATTTGTCTAGCATATTAACTTTTATGGTTTTCTTTAAACTAACTGACACTGACATTTTATGATTTAGCACGAGTTTAGCACATAATATGTATCTAGCATGGACCATAGATGATACACGGCATGGACCTACTTATTTGATAGTGTATTATCTATGCATGGACCATGGACCCACAGAGATCCAGAGATCATTGTTATAATTTTTTTAAAGATTTCTTCATCATAATAATAGGTGTACCTATTAGTGGGTAGATTACACTCAGAAATCGTACAGCGCTCTTCGCATTCAATATAATAATGCGTTCCGGGTGTTGATGGGGTTGTTCCGCTTCTGTAGCGCGTCAGGGATGTTTCTGACGCGCGGATTGATTGCTTCTACGCTACGACGCGAAAAAGATGCGCTTCCCTGTTGCGCCGGGTGCGGGCCAGCCCCAACATCATTCTGAGGTGTGTCGTGATCAGACTGAATAGTTTGTGTGTGAATCGCCTGCTGCAAGCTTTCTACTTCGGTGTTGGGCTTGTAGCAGGGTTTCAGTCACCTTTATATGTGTAAGATTAAGTGTATACACTGGACAGCAAATAAACCGAGCCACCCGCTACCTAGGCACTCTAATTCGATTTTCTCAAAAACTAAAAAACCTACAATTATCAAAGTTGTACCTACAGAAAGTGCGTTTCATGGTTATTAAAATGAAAGAAACTCATTGGGTTTAATCAATATTTCAGTGTTTATTAAGGATTTTACAAAGAAGAGTCGTTTTCCAGTCGTGACAATCGTTAGTAATGATAAAGTGAAAAAAAAAATTAAGCCAAAAACAAAGATAAAATCAAAAAAAAGTTTTTGATCAACATTCCGTATTCCCTCTCCTTGCTCGGATAACTGCCAGCATCCTTGTATTCATCGACCTTACGAGCCTGACGATAAAATCTTGAGGAATTGTATTCCACTCCTCTTCAATTGCGATTCGCAGCTCTGGAAGCCTTGTTGGAGCAGGTACCCGGGCTCGAACCCGACGTTTCAGCTCATCCCATAAGTGTTCTATCGGATTCAAGTCCGGGCTTCGAGCTGGCCAGTCCATCGTAAGAATGCTGACGTCGCGTAGATACTGGGTCACCACATGAGCAACATGAGGCCGTGCATTATCATGCATCAATTGCATATCCTGTCCGATATATCCTGCGTAAGGTACCACATGGTCTGCGAGGATTTCAGTAATGTAGCGATGAGAAGTCAGTCCACGTGTACGGCCCGTCGGTTCGATGAAAACTAACGCTGTATGTGCTGTTAACGAGATGCCGCCCCAGACCATTACAGATCCTCCTCCATAAGCAACAGTTTCCTCGATGCAACACTGAGAATAACGTTCTCCAGGGCGACGATATACTCTCTGACGTCGATCACTTCCATGTAGACTCACCCTGGTCTCATCAGTGAAGAGTACATTACTCCACTGCTCTAATGTCCAATTCCTATGCTCTCGAGCAAATTCAAGTCGACGGTGTGCTACCGTTAATGCTGGGCCTGTTGCAGCTCTTTTGGGGTCAGGTTCCGTTCAGCAAGTCTCCTTCTGACGGTATATGAACTTATGACCACTTGGCGTTCGTCACGCAGACTTTGTTGGACTTGAACTGCGTTGAGGTGACGATTTCGCAGAACAGTAAGGTGGATATAACGATCATCTGCTGCTGATGTAACCCTAGGTCTGCCCGTACCTGGACGGCGATCGAATGCTCCAGTCTCTAGGTATCGTCTGTTAACTCGTTGCACCGAAGATCTGCTGCTTGAAGTAATGCTACAGCTTGAGCTGCTTCCTGAGGTGTTATCCATTATTAATCGAAAAAAGTAGCAAAAACACACGCGTCTGAGCAAACGATAGACAAAAACTGAAGAAATGATAAGAAATATCCGACTACCCTCATTTTAGAGAAAAAGAACGCTAATTTCACAGAGTACATTATAATAGGCTAATTTCAAACTCTGGTGAAAACAGAGCAAATCGTTAGCACTGTGTTTGTTGCTTGATTACAGTGTGAGTTGACGGTACTTTCGAATTAATTTGTAGTCATTTTAATCACCATGAAACGCACTTTTTGTAGGTATAACTTTGATAGTTGTAAGTTTTATACTTTTTGAGAAAATCGAATCAGAGTTCCTAGGTAGCGGGTGGCTCGGTTTATTTGCTGACCAGTGTAGATTAAGTTTACTAACATAGTTGTTAAGGAATATTGTTTCTAACAAATTGAGTCTATGTTGAGACTTAGAGCATTTAACCTAGTATGACCCCATCGTAGTATACCTACTTATTATACAGGGTTATTGGTAACTCAACGTATTCCCGGCAGAATGTGATAGTGTAACCTAATTGCAACAATCAAGCACTCGAGCAAAGACTACAATAATATATAGGGTAAAACCAGGTGGTTTCGAGAACATCCAAGTTTTCAATTAGGTACCAGTTTCAAAGAAACATAATGGTGCCGATTCTGTTGTTCAATAACTAAAGTAAAATTAGAGAATCGCTATCTTTTACTAAAAGGTAGTGCAAGAAAGGAACGGCTATAGCTATGAACTAAGTTAGAGATGTAAAACTAGTTTACGCCTTGCGCTTTACCGTGTTTTCAGTCGAAATGCTTTTACGTGTACCCTTAATTTGTATGGAAATATTAGTTCAACTAAATTTGACAGCTCTAAATTTACGTCCATCTCTTTCTTGTTTTATTAGAGAGAAAAAGATAGCCAATTAACTAAATTAAGTTTAGTTTGTGCACATCCGAATCGTACCATTATTTAGTAACAAAATAATAATAATAAATAATAATAATTTATTTAATAAAGAACAGTATTACATATACACAAAAACAAAAAAAAAACGAAAACGAAAACGAAAATTTAAAAACGAAAGCTTTTCGCGCTGGCAGAAGGTAGTACCGTACTTATTAGTATCCCTGAGTCAGAGCTATGACAAATGAGGTGTGCCAGACATAGATAATACACTTGTAAATAAGTAGTGCCAGACACTGGCACCTAAGGGAGTGTCCAGATCTGACGAATGCGCCGCTCGCGACCAGTTACAGCAATTGTTTGGTGCGCCTCTCGTACATTTGCATAAATTTCTTGTAGCGCGTAGCAGGAGTGCGAGCGGCGAGAGAGCGACGCGCGAGCAGTGCGCAAGGGGCGCGCGAACTTGAAAAGCACGCGCGCAGTCGCGAGCGGCGCATTCGCCAGATCTGGGACACACCCTAACGGCTCACGTACAACTAATCCGTCATCGGCCGAAGTTTGCTCGGGCGACGACGGCTGAACTCGGACGATCGAATCAAACACTTGTAAAAGAGAGTGCGTCGTACACAAACACGACCGTCATCGTCCGATGACGCCCGAAAACGGCCGATCAACCGTCGAGTCCGAACTTTTTGGGATTTCTCGCCAGTCTGCCGGCGTTGGGGTCTACCACAGAATCGGTTTTATATAGGCGTCTACAATGCAAATTGAGTGTACTTATAGTAATTTAATTTAATCATTCTGTCTTTATTCTGTTGTTTCTTTCAGTGTTATTATCTACCTAAACGACTAAGGACATTGAAAAATAAATTAGTTGTGTTTATAAAAAACCAACCCTGTGGGATAAACATTCAAATAATTACAATAATCGAAATGTTTTGAAACGGTTATGCGCTGAAGTTGCATCGGAAATGGATATAGCGGTTCCAGATATTAAAAAAAACATTAAGTTAAGGTACCTATTTCGTAAAGAATATAAGAAATGCAATGAACCAGGTTGATCGGGATGCTGCGGCGGATCACAAATCACCTTCGTTGACATATCATAATCGTTATTATTCCTGGCGAAACAAATCACACCGAAACCTTTAACCGAAAATGTGCCTGAACCTCCAAGCCAAGAAACTGAACATGATACGGAACCATCCCATTTTTCTGAGTATTTATCTGAATCACAGCCACAAACAATACCGCACCATGGACCCTCATGCCTAGGGGTAGCGGATAAATATTGTTACGTCAACCGTATTACTCTAGAACGTTCGAGAATGTAGTAGAAATTTCCAGAAGTTTCCACTAGGTTCGAGAATATTCCATTGTGGTACTGTGTAGAAGTTCATAGATGTTTCTAGAATATTCCACTATAGGATAGTTCGACAATGTTCTGGAAACTTCCATGACTGTATAAATAGGCCGGACGGCGGCGAGTGAGTCAGTCTGTTCTCGACTACGGAAGCGAATACAAGCGATTACGAAGAGAATAATAATAATAATAATAATAATAATAATGTTTATTTTCTCACCACAACAAAACAGTAGGTACATCATCGAAAATGTTAAGATAATGGCTTTATCATTGTGGGAGACTGGTGCCTAAACTAGGCTGCAAGCCTGTATTTCAGGACACCAGGACTCCGTCTTTTACACAGTAAACATCTAGATACATTACTATTAGGTATTTTAATTTTATCAGTGAACCCGAACACAAATTATCGACAAGTTTACGCTAGTATATATATATATATGTGGGCATGTAAGTATGTGTGTGTGATGTGTATGGGTGTGTAATGGTGTGTGTGTTGTGTGTGGGTGGCGGTGTATGTGAGTGTTAGTATGTATAATTGTTACATTAGTAATGTTACACTAAGGTTACAAGTAGTTTTTCGGTTTCGTCATAATTTATATCTAGTAGGAAGGAAGTTATTTTCCTTTTACACAAAATCTTAGTAAGATTAACTATCGGAAGCTTCCTATTAATTTTGTTGTAAAGAAAACCACCTAGGTGGCAGAAGAAACGCTTTGAGAATTGGGTTGAAAGGCGAGGGTCTGGGCGATCTACGGGGTTGTATCGTCTCTTACCTTGTGAAGCCGAAGGGTGGTATCTTAGCATAGAATGTTGTTTCAATATTATGCTTTGAATGAATAGTTGACGTACTGTCAGAACTTTCGCATCTTTATATAAGAGCTCTGTAGGGTAACGGTAAGGTAGAAACGAGGACACTTTCAGTATGGCTCTTTGCGTTCTCTCCAAAACAAGGAGTGTAGACTTCGGAGCTCCACCCCATACATTGATACAGTAGGTTAATAATGATTGAGCGAGGGCGAAGTATACTGATTTTGTTAGCTTCGCATCTGCTACTTCTCTCAGTGTTCTAAAGATGTATATCAGCTTGCGTAACCTAGTGTTAAGTGCATCAATGTGTTCCCGAAAATTAAGAGTATTATCTATTACTATACCCAGATATTTAACAAGTTGAGTGCTTCGAAGGTGTGGACAATTACATGCATTTTTTTCATGTGGTGTTGAACAAGTGTGTGCTATGATTGCTGGTGTTACTGATGTGGCACCGTTATTATTAGTTTTTAGAGTGAATGTTATATAATTAGTTTTGTCAGCATTTAGTGTTAACTTGTTATTTCGTAACCACTCCGTCACAGTATTGAAGCCCAACTGAGCGTGTGAAAAGACCTCACCCCACGTGTCAGCATTGAAGAGTAAGGCGGTATCGTCTGCAAATGTTATAATCCTCCCATTGGGGAGTGTGAGCTTACCCAGGTCGTCGATGTATATGAGGAAGAGAGTTGGGCCAAGTACGCTGCCCTGGGGCACGCCGTAAGAGACTGTTCGTTCTTCACTAACGTACTCACCCATCTTAACGCACTGAGTTCGCTCACTTAAGTAGTCTTTAAACAGCTCTAGCT
Organism: Polia nebulosa; assembly: GCA_951329385.1. Lineage (NCBI taxonomy): Eukaryota > Metazoa > Arthropoda > Insecta > Lepidoptera > Noctuidae > Polia > Polia nebulosa. The sequence continues at coordinate 9,111,792 of OX589595.1, read as the reverse complement.
GTGCTCCTCTGATTCCAATGTTCTCCATTTTTCGAATAAGGATGGGCACAGAAACCGTGTCAAATGCCTTAGCAAGGTCCAGAAATATTCCCAATACCCTTTTCCTGCTGTCCAAATTAGTAACGATATAGTTGGTAAGATCGTGTACTGCATCAGACGTGGATTTGCTAGATCTAAAGCCATATTGTGTTGGAGAAAGTAGATTCTGCTTCTCAAGGTAATCTTTCAGTCTATTATTCATAACCCGCTCGAGCACCTTAGACAAAGCTGGCAGCACAGCAATAGGCCTATAATTGTTGACACGGCTTCTGTCCCCACTCTTAAAGATCGGGTGTACAATAGATCTTTTAAAAACATTGGGGAATTTGCCTGTTGAGAGAGCTAGGTTACAAATATATGTCAGAGGTGGTACAATTAACCCTTTATGCTTCTTAAGAAGGCCACTAGATATTTTATCCCACCCCACCGCGCAATCATTGCGAAGAGAGGTTAACAATCCTTCAACTTCATCTTCATTTGTTGGTAATAGAACCATTGATTGCGAGATATTCTTTGCTAGTGAAATTGAATAATCTGTTGGACTCGCAATTTTTTCCGCAAGATTCCTACCAATGTCAGCAAAAAAGTCATTTACTGTGTTTACTGACATTTCTGGAGTCGATGACAACCGTAGCAAATCAGACGGTGATTCTTTCTTGTTGGTTCTATATGTTATGTTGTTTATCGCTTTCCAAAGTTGCTTAGAATTTTTTCCTGCTTTAGTTATTTCATTTTTTTCATATTCAGTTTTAATTTTCTTTAGCAATTTGTTACAGAAGTTTCTGTACCTAATAAAGATGATTTTAAGATCGCTATTATCTGGTGTCTTTTTTAATTTTTTATGCAAGTTGTCTCTGTGTCGGACACAACGAAGAAGGCCTGACGTCATCCATGCCTTCACGATTTTTTTACGATTCGGGACTCTGACAGTTTGTGAGTTAGCATCAATAACTTTCTTTATTTGATTTACCATAGTCTCTGCTGCAACACTTGGATCTCGTGTGTTATATACTCCACTGAAGTTGAGTTGGTTGATGTCAATATCCAACTGCTCATGATTGATTCGGATCATTGATTTTTTTACAACCGTTTTAGAATTTTTATTTTCGAGGAACAATATTACCGTTTCATGATCAGTTAGTGCCGAATGAGCTACAAGTGCTGAAGCAGATCGCTGAGTTTTTAAAGCGATGTGATCAAGACAGGCATGTCCACGTGTAGGCAATGTGTGAGTAGGCAGTAGACCATGAGAGGCTAATAAATTTAAATAGTTATGCTTGTTTGAATCTTGGCTTTGATCCTGGATATTAATGTTAATATCTCCGCTAATTATTATATTTTTGTAGCATGCAATACTTGTTAACGTTAGGTTTAATGAGTTTAGAAAATTATTTATGTCTTTATAGCCTGGCGGTCGGTATATTGCTAGTAGTATAGTGTTTTGATTAATTGTTATTTGTAAACAGTTTGCATCTATGAACGAAGGCTCTTGAACAGAGACCATAAGTTCTTTCCTAACATAGACCACTACACCCTCATTTTGGGTGAGATTGTTAGCAGTGCTAAAACAATCGTAACCATCCATGTTGGGCAAGTTATGAGTGTTAGGAAGCCAGCATTCGGTTAGTGTTATTACATCCCAATCAATCTTTGTTCTAGCTAATAATGTGTGGAGGCCTGCAATATTTTTTTTTATACTACGGATATTTTGATTTATAATTTTTAGTGATAAATTTGGCTTAAAATTAGGTGGAATACAACTGTCAAGATCACAGACCGATGAATCCGACACAGATACCAAGTCTATTTTTTGTATATTGTCTATTATGTTATCGAACTTTATATTTTAAGTTTCTTTTGCACATTTTAACGGAGCTAAGGTTTTCTAGAGTGTATGTTTTAGTGACAGTCGTTGGTGGTACTTCTAGAGTGTCATATATTGTAAGGATTCCCGAAATATAAGTATAAATAATTATTAACGAAAGTATGTAAAATTTAAGTAGCTGCTTCTGTTTTGTGTAGTAGTAGTAGTAGTAGTGTGTAAAGTAATGTGTAATAATATTGTACGAACAATGAAAGTTGTATGTAAGAATGTAGGGTAACTGTAAGTTTGTTGAGCATAGATCTGTACATGTTTATATAGAACTAGGTTAGTATTACGAGTACTTTCTAACATAATTATAACATATTTTAACAGGAATAAAAAAGTACTTAAAAACAACTCAGTAAGAAGTAAAATAAAAAATACTAGTCATTCCTCTTCACGCAGTTTAGCCAGATCCTCTTCCGACTTTATAAGTTGACTGGGCATACCTTCCCTTTTACGTATGTATACTTTGCCGTTTGAAGCCCAACATTGTACGTAATCACTGTTTTTTATGAACTCCCTGGCAAGGTAATACAGGTGTTTTGCTGCTGAAGTGAGCGCTTCTGATATATATATTGGTTTTTTCGGTCCCGAAGGTTGCAAATGGGTAGTGTTCAGCCGGTTTTCTGGATTAAGTTTATTATAGTTTTTAGAAGTCCGCAAGAATTGATCTTTTCTTGTAGAAGATGAAAATTCTACAATGACAGTGCCCACTGTCTCTCTCTTGCTTCTTAGACGGTAAATGTTTTTTATGTCTGATGGTGAGACATGTTGTTTGGTAATACAACCGACTTTTTGCACCAGCTCCGTAAGTGTTTCGCGGGTCTCAGGTTTTAAAGTTGGGATATTTCTCAATTCGATTGTACCCTCTTTTAGGTTTCTTTCTAAATAGTCTATTTTACGCTCTAACATTTTTATCACCTTTTGGTTGCTCTTGGTTTCCGCCTGTAATTGATCTATATCTCGAATAGCTTCATCGTATTTATCGGATAAGAATTGCACGGAAGTTCGGATATCTTCATTCTGTATTCGAATTTCCTTGTTTTGGTTGCTAATGATGTTGTTTTGGGACCTTATCTCTTCAAGAGCTGAGTGTAGTGAATCAATTTTTGTATTTTGTTGGGATTGCTGTGATACAAATTCGGAGAACATGGACTTCAACTCAAGCATCATAGTTTCGATTCGTTGTAACTCGGCATCTTCGCCCCGTTTTCTTTTTCTCTGAGTAATATGTATGTTTGTATCATTATTTAAACACGTTGTTAGGTTCGGTTCGGATTCAGAATTATGCATAGGAGAAGCTGAGGTTTTAGTGGGTGAACGCATCATTTTCTTCATATTAGCGGTATATTAAATTGTGTAATATTAGTTACGAAGTTAACCAGAGAAGATAAGTAGTTGAAAATAATATGTAACCTGCTTTTTACTATATTAATGAGGCACCTTACTCACTGAATTGTCGTATATTGTTTTACTGCGCACTATTACGGCGGTTGGTCGATGACCCCTAATGAATGAATAGTGATTATAAGCGATTTAGTTTTTGTGTAAATAAGTTGTTGAGTTAATAAAGGATATTTAGTTAATTGGTGTATAATAATTTATCCCATACCCAGCTCGTAAAAATATGCCTAGGGGTAGCGGCTCTGAGTGGAGCGGGAGGGCGTGTCAGACTCTTACTGACTAAAACCCACCCCTGTTCCTTCCTGCTTTTAGTGCCCGAGGGCGAGGTAACTCTGTTTCGAATTTATCCTCAACCCCCGGGCAGGCATCGGCCATGACGGGCCCCGTCTCTATTGCTGACAACTCTTTGAGGCGCGCGTGGAACACTACGCGCCGTCGACTCTCGGGCCTGTTGCTGATCGGACGGCGAGCTACCCATTACTCGGCGTCCGCAGGCCCGGGTCTACGGTGGCCGGAGATCGTCTCGCGGCGCCGGAAGTCCCAGGCGTCTCCTGAGGCGGCTGCTGCTGAGATCGTGAGGGCGACTCCGTTGTTGAGTCTCCCTCACGCGTCCCGCCTCCGCCTTCCCCGCTTGGGCAGAACACCGCCGTGTCCTCGTGGATGCAATAGGCGGCACAGACCTGGTGCGCCCGGCCCTAGTCCAGGCCATGGTATGGAGGAAGAAGGAATAAGAAGCAGTCTCCTCCTTCTGCAGAGCAGTAAAAGGGGTGGAACGGGTGAGGGAGACTCTACGGAGTGACCCTCACGCCACCAGCCGCAGCCGCCGCAGGAGACGCCCTGGGTATTGGAGGTCGCAGGACGATCTCCGGCCACCGTAGACTTGGGCCTGCGGACGGTGAGTAATGGGTAGCTCGCCGTCCGATCAGCACCAGGCCCGAGAGTCAACGGTGCGTACCTCAAAGAGATGTCAGGCACCACTGACGGGCCCATCATGGCCGGTGCCTGCATGCCAGGGGGTAGCGGATAAATTCGTAACAGAGTTACCGCTCCCCTGGGCACTCAGGCAAGGAAGGAACCGGAGTGGGTTTTAGTCAGTAAGAGTCTGACAAGTCCTCCCGCTCCACGCAGACCAGGAGAAGTCATAGGAAGATTTCCGCGAGACCCAAAAAAGAAAAAGGTATACCAAAAGCGCATTCAATTACTACTCGGGCATTTGATAAACGTTCATTATAAATTGTTTCCGGTTTTCACACTATATGAAACTAAACGACAATGCTAAAGATCGAAAAGAATGTCCAGTTGCAAGATACCTGAAATTAAAAGGTAACAGTGTCACAAGAATTATTAAGTAGGTACTTAACTAACCCTACAATAAGATACCCCGATACAATAAGATTGCCTCGCGCGCCGTGTCCTCGTAGAGGCGATCGGCGGCAGCGACCTCTCGCGCTCGGCCCTGGTCCAGCCCATGGTACGGAGCGAGAGCAATAGGAAGAAGTCTCCTCCTTCTGCGAAGCAGTATCCTCGCGAAGGAGAAGGCGGAACGAGTGAGGGAGGCTCAACAACAGAGTCGCCCTCACCGCTCCACGCAAAGCAGGAGATGTCATTGGACGTTATCCCACATTCAAAAAAAAAAAAGAAGAAAATAGGTACCCAGATAGTATCATAACGACAGTAAAGTAAATTGTTTCATGCCTTATCGTAAGTGGTATGAAAGATTTCTTTGGAAATACCGAACCAGTCAACTAATCATTGTTGGTTTCAAAATGAATAGATCGATCTCTTACATCTATATAATTATATAAAATTGAAAGTCCTGACTGACTGATACATCAGCGCACAGCCTAAACCGCTGGTCCTAGAGACATGAAATTTGTAGGGTTTGTTATTTGTGAAGTGTAGGTATCCACTAAGAAAGAGTTTTTTGAAATTAATTAAGAGGGTAAAAAAGGGTGGTGTGGCGTGTTGATAGCCAACACCTGAACTTGGGTCGTTTTTAAGGACGGCCAAATATGGCGGTACAATAATTTATATGAAAATTAAATCTCTATTGATGAAATCTCTGAGACACCATTATTAATGCAACGCTTTGCAGCAAGATCCCACGTACCTTGTGTATTTCTGAGACCATATCTCAGACCCAGGGAGATTTGAAGAGTGACTTCCTGTAGCAGCTGGTATCGTCACCGGCCGGCGAAAAAAATCTTGAATAATCCGCCGATTTAATGCTTGAAATTACACAAATCAACACTGCACTCACAATGTCTCACAGACGCAGGTCTATTTATTTTATGAGGATATTCAGATTTTCATCAGAAAAAGAATTTTCAAAAGCGATCGCTTAATGGCAGTTTAGCTGAGACTGGTTAATGCTGCGACCGCCCTCTGGCGAGCGTATCAGATCGAGGACATTCGATACCACAGGGCTCTGCAGGCATTAAATTTTGTAAGAATTCATCAATAGACACTCAATAATGTCACCTTTCTCTACAACGAATAAGCTAAAGATATAATAAATCCTATTTTATTTTATTTGCTATTTTATTCGTATTGATTAATAAAAAAGGCAATTGACGCTTCACCAAAGGGGTTAAAAGATTATAACGGAGGAAGTACTAATTCCACGCGGGCGGAGCCGCTGGGAGAAGCTAGTAAACACTAAAAAATAAACAAAATATCATTTCAATTGTAAATTTATATCAAAAAATAAAATACTGTGGTCCAATTCGATTCTGTGGTTCGAGTTTCGTCTCCCAAGTTTGTCGTTGTGTCCATGTCCGTCCATAGCCAATCCAAAGTTAATATAGTTGTGGAATATAAAGTTTCGTCTTCACTCTCTCTTCGTGAATTATTCTTAGAAGTACCGTCTTGGGACGTAGAAGTACCGTCTTGGGACGTAGAAGTACCGTTTTCTAAGTCCCAAGAGGACTTAGAAAACAGGTGACTATACTTTATAATCCAATCGCTCATAGCCATGGTAGAAGTAACATTAATGCTTGGTGTATCATTCCTTGAGCACTCAGTGATTTCACCAGGTGTTGGGATGAATTTCAGAAACGCGGGTGGCTCAGCTTTAGCGTAGCCGAGACTGTAGAAGACCTTGTCAAGCACGCCAGTCGCTCTGAATATAAAGAAGATAATAACGACAGCAATGAAGGACATGAGGCAGTCGCATGTACCGCCTCTCGCACCGACGGGGCAGGGGCCTCCACCACCACACATAAAACATTTAAGCCTGGCCGTTAGAAGGAACACCACACAGATTGGTATCAGTGAGATTATTTGCAGCATAAATGATATAAAGTTGTATAAGGTTTGCAGCAGCATTCGTATCACGTTCTCAATCATGAGGATCACGGTCATGAAGACCCTCACTAACATTTGGATGCCGCATATTACGGTGGAGAGCAGCGCGTGCGCTGTGCGACACATAGTTCAGTGAGTATCTGGAACAATTCATTATCGATTCGTATACAGAGTATTGGTAGTCTTGGGTATGGATGTGGATGGCTATAAGTATAGAGGAAAGCCAAAGAAACGATGGCTGGACTGTATGAAAGAGGATGGGTAAAAAGGGGGTGACTACAGAGATGACGACTAATAGAGGAGTATGGAAGAAAAAGACATATTGCGCCGACCCCAAATAATGGGATAAGGGCAGGAGAATGATGGTACAGAGTATTAGTAGGTTGAAAGTAGGCGAAAATAAATCTTAATATTACGAAAGTCGATACTTCAATAAGACTCATACGGACGTTAATTTTATTATTTATTTATTATATTCTTTATTGTACACCATGCACAATACATAACTAAAGAAACTTAAAAACTAAAGCAAATACAATGGGCGGCCTTATCGCTTTCCGCAATCTCTTCCAGGCAACCTAGAATGGAGAGTAATTGCCTGGACAAGATATGGGGCTGTCATTGGTGTGACAATACAATATTCAATACAATACAACAGATACACATATACATACATATGCATACACATATATAATATATATACACATATAAATTAAAAATAAATGACGGCCAATGATAATCACAGTGACAGGTAGTGTTCCTTTACCAGCCTTTTAAACACAGGCAATGATTGAGCGCGTTTTATTGCGTCAGGTAATGCATTCCACAGACGAGCAGCTTGGACAGCAAAGGATTTATCCAAGAAAGTCGTGGAATGCATTGGCATTTTCAGTCGTAAGTTATCTGATGACCTGAGACATTTCGTGTGGGAATCACAAAGAAACTGAAAACGATTTTTGAGGTAAAGAGGGGTGAAAGGGGAAAAGAGTATATTATACAAAAGGGAAAGAATGTGGGCATTCCGGCGAAGGCGAATTGGCAACCACTTGAGCTTCATACGGAATTCGGAAACATGGTCATACTTTCGTAAACCGAATATTTTATGAACCTTATACAAAAATTTTGAAGCCGCTCAAGTTTATCGAGTTGTTCTTGAGTAAGGTCAAGATAGCTGGCAGCAGCATAATCAAGGATGAGCAGAAGAAGCGATTGTGCAAGTGCAATCCTGGTGGCAGTCGGAAGAAAATTACGCAGTCTCCTCAATGATACAGCAGATGCAAATAGCTAGCGGCTAACTTCCTGCAGTTGGGTAGTCCAAGAAAAGGTAATGAATATCCCCAAGTCTAACTTTTTCAGAGAAAGGAATAACAGAGTTATCGGGAGAAAATAAAAAACAGAGTTATTTTACAGATCATTTTCACCGTTTGTTGGTCTAGTGGAAGCGCTATTGCTGAACATGTGGAGCACCTCATGCCTCAAGCAAAGTCAGCCTCAGGCCTCATGTTTTTAGGTTTTTCAATCAGTTATTGCTCAGTAGCTGCCGGAATTCTGGGTTTGTGACCAGTTTTTATGAGAGTGGGTAGATTCATGGGTAATCGATGTAAATGACGTCCGGTTTTGTAGTTCATCTACTTTTATTTATAGCTTTGAACACATATTACCTGTACGCTTTTTGAGGTCGAGAAAGAAAAGTTCCAGTGCGTTTCATCGGTTTGCTGTATAGATTTTTAGTTAATAAATAAACGCATAAAAACAATAAATAATAAAAACTTTAAAAAAATATATTTACATATTTTTTTTAAGTGTAAAGACAAAAGATTTGACAATTAGTTATATGTCATTGCTTTGTTCTTTTGACGTGTCTCTATGGTTTAGTTAAAAGATTTATGAGGTTTTGTTTTTAGATCTACAGCCGTATACCGGGGCCTATACTTCCGCTGTTATGACCCCTCAACACCCACCTACCCAGTCACGGGTTTATTTTCACCATGCGGTTAATCGCTTACCAAATTGAAAACCCACTTAATGTTTCCGAATTGCATAAAGTGGTCAAATCGCCTCATCTTTAATAGGTTATGTGAATGTGGCTTTCCACATAGGGTGGCCAAATCGCCTCACAAAGCCACATAGGGTGACCAAATCACCTCACAAAGCCGCTTTGGGTTGCCAAATAACCTCACAAATTCACATCAGCCTTTTAATGTCCCCACTGCTGGGGCGCAGGCCTTCTCCCTCTGAGAGGGTGTGGGCTTTAATCCACCGCGCGGGCCCAATGCGGGTTGGTGGATGTTACATGTCTTCGAATTTTTGGTTCTAGGTCATGCCGGTTTCCTCATGATGTTTTCCTTCCCCGTTTTGAGAGCAGTGCTGATGAAATAACGTACACAAAGTAAAGCGCCTGCCTGGGTTTGAACTCACGACCTACAACTTGTAAGTCGCGGCTGTTACAACTGGGCCACCACTGCTCTCACAAATATTCACAAATTCACATAGGGTGACCGAATCTCCTCAGAAAGCCACATAAGGTGGCCAAATCACTTCACAAAGCCACATTGGATTACCAAATCACCTCACATATCAACACAGGGTGACCGAGTCACCTCACAATAAGCCACACAGGGTGGCCGAATCACCTCACAAAGCTATATGGGGTTGCCAAATCATCTAACATATCCGCATAGGGTGACCGAATCGCTTCACAAAGCCACATTGGGTTGCCAAATCACCTTACAAAGCCACATTGGGTTGCCAAAACACCTCACATATCGACATAGAGTTACCCAAGGGTGACCGAATCGCCTCAGAAAGCCACATAGGGTTATCGAATAGCCTCGTAAGTTACATAGGGTTACAGAATCGCCTCACAAATCAACATACGGTTACAAAATTACTCATAAAGCTTTTGTTCTGAATAAATAATACAGTAAATATACTAATATGCTTTATTTAAATCGTAACAATCTAAGTGAAATAATTACCTGATTGTTCACAATAATACCTAAATGAAGTAAAAAATAACTTTTACCTAAAACAAAGTGAACATGTTATGTTCGATTCTTCAGTTATAAAGGACCACACGTGTCATTATTTCCATATTTTAAGTATATTTATATTTTAAAATATTTTCATTCTTAGTATTTTCAATTTTTTTAAACCATTTTTTTTAATACTTTTTCGTCAAATCCGTATGATTTCATAAAATGATATATAATTGTTAGAGCGATTATCGACATAATACAGTCGCAAACTCCACTCCTTTGTGCTGGGCAGCTTGAACAAGAGGAATACAATAGGCACTTTAATTTGGAGGTCAGTATGAATACCAGGCACACCGGCAGGATTGATATCATCTGCAGAATTATTGAGAGGAAACTGTAGATTGTGTTCAAGACCAATTTTATCATATTTTCTATCATCATTAGGACCACCATGAAGATCCTCACTATCATTTGACACGCGCATAATAAGGTTTGTACAATTGCGCTGCATGTACGACACATGGTTGTGGTATCTGGAACAATAAAATTATTTATTAATGATAATTAATTATTTATTAAGGCGTGAGCTTAAAGACACAACTAAAAAGCAACAAACAAGTCACTTTTCAAGCAATCTGATGCAGTTGGTGGCAGTTATTTTAATTCAATAATAGATTTCAAGCCATAGGACACGGTGGAGCATACGGTGGAGGTATGCCCCGCTTGGGCGGAGCAACGCCGTGTCCTCGTGGATGCGATAGGTGGCGGCGACCTCTCGCGCCCGGCCCTGGTTCAGGCCATGGTACGGAGTGAGACGGAATGGGAAACAGTCCACCTCCGCCTTCTGCGAAGCAGTAATGTTCGCGAAGGCGGAGGCGGGATGCGTGAGGGAAGCTCAACGGAGTGGCCCTCAGGACCCCGGCAGCTACCACCGCAGGAGAGGCACTGGGCGTAGGACGTCGCGAGACGATCTCCGGCCACCGTAGACCCGGGCCTGCGGATCAGCACCAGGCCCGTGAGTCGACGGCACGTAGTGTTCCACGCGCGCCTCAAAGAGATGTTGTCAGCCACCACTGACGGGGCCCATCGTGGCCTGTGCCTGCATGCCTAGGGGTAGCGGATAAATTCTCAACATGAGTTACCGCTCCCCTGGGCACTCAGGCAGGGAAGAAACAGGGGTGGGTTTTAGTCAGTAAGAATCTGACACGCCCTCCCGCTCGACCCAGAACGAGAGAAGTCATTGGATGATTTCCCAACCCACAAAAAAAAAAGACTTCACGCCATCAATACATCAGATTGCATTTACTTGTAAAAGTCCGGTCAATTTAGACATTCGAAGGTATATAAAGTCACAACAAGCTGAAAATCAATAAAATTGTTCAAAACATAATTATAAACAATGTTTAAAAGTTCCCCATCATTCCCGTGTATGGAAAAAAGTTTATTCAAGGTCAAAGGTAAAAAAATGAGTTTGTCGCGATTTTCAGCAAAACGGTAAGTTTTATCATAAAAGTACTTCAGACAAAAATTGTAGATCATAAAATTATCTATAAAAAATGTAGCCATATTTTTTTCTTACTAGCCACCGTTTCTGAGATATAACGATTCAAAAAGTTTTAAAAGTTGTTATCGTCATAATATGCACACGTTTCCACGCCACCTATGAGGTAGTGTACTTAGGAAACCACACTGCTCCACGGGTCAGTTGTGATCCTGTTTAATGTAAAACTATTGCAAAATAACGGAAATTTTCAAAGATTGGAAAAGATAAAAGCGATGTAAATTAAAAAAAAGTGGTGAAGTTCATTCGCCTGATTCGTAAGTTTCAAATTCTTCTTGTTCTTCTTCTTGATCTTCTTCTTGTTCTTCTTCTCCTGCTTCTTCTTCATCTTCATTTTGGATGCAAGTAAATTGCGTCAATAGCGATGTATCGCATGACACTTCGTCGGAATTAAACGAATCCTCCATTGTTTGTGATTCAATATTAGAGCACGACCGGCCTTGACAATTTGTGCATGCCAAAGAACTTGACGCAATTTACTTGCATCCAAAATGAAGATGAAGAAGAAGCAGGAAAAGAAGAACAAGAAGAAGATCAAAAAGAAGAACAAGAAGAATTGGAAACTTACGAATCGGGCGAATGAACTTCACCACTTTTTTTTAATTTACATCGCTTTTATCTTTTCCAATCTTTGAAAATTTCCGTTATTTTGCAATAGTTTTACATTAAACAGGATCACAACTGACCCGTGGAGTAGGCCTACTGAGGAAATCACGTTAAAAAAAACGCGCTAAGTACACTACCTCATAGGTGGCGTGGAAACGTGTGCATATTATGACGAGAACAACTTTTAAAAATTTTTGATTCGTTAATCTCAGAAACGGTGGCTAGTAACAAAAAAGCATTGATACATTTTTATAGATAATTTTATGATCTACAATTTTTGTCTGAAGTACTTTTATAATAAAACTTACCGTTTTGCTGAAAATCGCGAAAAACTCATTTTTTACCTTTGACCTTGAATAAAAAAATTTCCATACACGGGAATGATGGGGAACTTTTAAACATTGTTTATAATTATGTTTTGAACAATTTTACTGATTTTCAGCTTGTTGGGACTTTATGTACCTTCACTCTCATTTTTTGGTCTAGATTGACCGGACTATAAAGTGACTTGTTTGGAACTTTTTAGCTATTATTACGCAGTCGAGTTTATTGATTTTTTTTTTATCTGCATTTTAGTGGGTTATATTTTTGGAATTGCCTCTTCGAGCACTTTATTTTGTTGTCCCACATGATTATGTCACTAAAAATACGACCTCACTAACCTAATGGCAGCCGCCATTTTTTTTTTTCAGATTTTTAAAGCTTATGTCACTTTGGTATTCAAACTTAAACCAAATCTATAATGATCAATCATGATGCATCGTAAGTGCGTTTACAAACATAGAATCTCACGTTCACAAACACCGAGACCCGTAAAAACTATCTGTAGGCCATACAAATATATTTTGTTCCGTGCGGGAGTCGAACCCGCGACACGTAGCACTGCAGCCGATCACATTCACTGCGCCAACCGTGTCATCAAAATTACCTTCCTTCTGGGGCAGTTGGGCAAAAAAGAAAGATTTGCCACCTAAGAGTTTTCACAAACATATAGTTTTAATCACACAGACCATTTTTAATAACACGGACCATATTCCGTCCACAGATGAACCGTATGGATGATATCAAGCACATCGCAGTCACAACGTCCCAGCGACAGTTCTCTCTCTCTCATGCACGAGTGGCCTCCCGCATCACAAACAAAGTGTATTTTTTGCATTACACTTAGTTTCACACCACATTTCCTATGATAAGTACCCTTTACTATTTAAAACATTAAAAAAACTTATTTTTGAGCTCTTTTAGAAGCTAGTTATCTTAGGATCGCTTCCCAGGTTCTTTCCCAGAGCAAAGCGATATATTGAGTTTTGTCTATCTTGGAGTCTGGATTCGTGCCCGCTCCCTCCTCTTTTTCTTACTCCTCCGCTGTTCCGCTGTTTTTTTCTGAATTACGGGACCTAAGACAGTTTAATCGTGTCTCCGAGACTCTTCGAGCTTCATTGCCTTACCGTTTTTCTGGTGGTCGCCAAAAAGACAAGAAAAGGTATTTATTTCCAATAGGCTTGTCATGAATCGAAAATCTAATGGCCCGTTCGCAAAACTAGGTCTTCGTGGAGAAGAACGAACCAAGAAACTCCACGGTAGCTCTCTTGTGGTGTTATACCCACACATCATAAATAATAGTTTATCACAATAAATCCAATTCTATAATCTATCGCTTGTGCCAATTTACAACGTGAAATATCTTGCCGTTTAGAAACAATAACAGTGACCAGGCAAAGAACATGAATAGGTATTCCTTAATACCATTTAATATAATTAGAAACAAGGGCCTTAACATAGCACATACACAGAATCAACACAATCATTAGCAACCAACAAAATATAACATCAAATAACTTACGTGAGCCTTTGCAATCAATCTTTCACATCAAGTATATTAGCAGTTATTAGAACAGAGCTTCTTCTCCATGAGGTTGTATATATTACACTTTCAGCAACTTAATAATGAATAAGAGTAACTAGTAACACATCTTTTATAGTAAGTTGTGAGTAGATACTTTTCTTAAACGTCACATATAATATCCCGCCATTTTCTACCAAACACACATTGTCATGAATAAACTAATGTTAGATATTCCCCTTCCAACCTACCCGCAATGAGTGGAAGTGTATAAAAATGCATGGCGCGCTAAAAACATCGAAACCCCCTAATTGTATCGGCCGCCCGATACGTACCCTCCCGCATCTCCAAGGTGCGCCGGCCCAGACATACCCTACTCATACCTGATGACCCCACCACTCTGCTCCAGGAGAGCCGTAGGGAAACCAGCACACTACGCAAACGCAGACCGCCGTCGTTCCGCCCTCGCCGTCGAGGTCCGTCGCGAAGACCCAGTCAATGCCCTCCCAGTCTCTTGCCAGCACGCGCCGCTGAGCCAACTGATTCCCCAATTAATGGAAACTTGATCCAGCCTTCCCTTGCTGTCCCTCCCCCAGTGACGCCCTAAGCCGAGGCCCTTACTCCACAGGGAGTGCCCTTAGCGTAGTCACTTAGTTTATAAGAAATAATAAGTCCTGGCTGGAGGCTTTAATAATTTAGAGCCTTCACAGGCAAGCTCGGTTAAGCAGACGACAGCCTCCTAGGCTGACCTGCAAGATGTCACTCAAAAAAAAAAAAAAAAAAAAAAGTCAACGGGCTCTTCTTCGTTTGGCTCCGGACGCGACTGACGTATTTTAGAGTCGTTATAATGTTATTCAAAGATCGTGTTTATAATGTTGTAGAAGTAGGAACGTACTTGTTATTGTAAAACGTTTTTAAGCAATAAAACTTTCTTGGTTGACGAGTCATTTATTTTCATTTAAATAATAACCGCTTCTGGTCCTTAAGATCAGAAGTGGGATAACCACGCGTTCTAAGCCGTTTTTGCCATCTAAATACCTAAGTGCTTGGTTATTTTATCCTGTCAAAGAGAACGTTAAAGTGAAGTGTTGTACTTTTAATCGTAAAGTGCAGACTTGTCAACCGTAAGTAAGTTTTGTTTCCTTATAAAGTGTCGAGAGCGTGTTTCGGTTCAGAGGACGTAAGAACTCGTTGGAGCGACAATTTGCTAGTCTCAGTTCTTACGAATCGCGCCGCGATAGTTTTAACTACACGCCAATTTTTATCACGCACTACCCTCAAAATAGATTGATAGACCATAGCGACAGATTTTATAAGCATCAGTGTTTTGCGTAGAACTCGTGGCAGTTCTCGTTCTTGTAGATCAGTGTTTTTCAAACTGTAGGTCGCGACTCGCGACCCCAGGGGGTTCCAAAGTTTTGCTTGACCTCACGGTCGCAAGCCAAGTAAAAATATAAAGCGAGGATTGCTAGTCTTGCACTAAAAGAAGGCCCATGCCTGTTCATTTTTCAATATTTTTAAAATCTTTGTTCTATTTTTTTCACGCAAATAGTATGATCTGAAACATAATATTCGACTTAGATGTTTAGGTTTAAAAATAGACCACAAGAGTGCATTACGCCCGCTCGCTCACCGCGTTGTTACGGCCCTAGGGGGTAGCCACAATTATTTTTACTTAATAATTGGTCGCATGTTCAAAAGTATTGAAAAGTAGATATTGCAAAACTTGACGACTTGTGTGACAGTGCTCTTGGTCAAATTCTTATGAGGTTAGAAGTTATTGAGCGTAAGTTACCGAGTATCAATTAGTGAACGTCCGTTACATTCAAATACCGAAAGCCAGTTATTTTTATCAAATACGGTTGAACGAACCCCTGATTGCAAACAATGTTCAAGTTTTAAGCGGCTACACTTTTTAAGTTGAAAACTACCTACCTGTTGAAGTTTTAACTCTGGCGGGTTTGAAATTCCTTTTTCGGGAAGGTAAGTCAGTAGTTACCAGGGGCGACTGATTGTACATGGTCAGGTACGGCCGAGCCCAGGGAAAGTGAATACTCTCTTTCGATCATCGGAACCTACTAACGTTACCGGTCCTGTAGTTTCTGGGGCTTACAAGCTATTTTCGCTGTTAAATTGCAGGGCATGCCTCTTAAGACAGCAAGCATATCAAGCCTGCTGAGGAAGGGTAAACATATTTTGCGTGCCGCTGAGCAGTATGCTCGCGACTACCCACATACATAAACTGCTTGACTAACGAACCGGTTTTAGCAATATTTGTTACCAGTGTCCCATGGAACTTTATACATATGCCAATGCTATTGGAGTTCTGAGAGTTGGGTGACTTCAGCCACATTGGTTAACTTTCAAGGTTGAGCAACCCTTGAAGGGGTTGGTCCGTGGATGGGCGACTGAATTATTACATACCGAGACTTTTCCGTGCCTCGGATTGGACCTGTTTCAGGATAGTGAAGACTAGATGTGCAGTCGCTGCGTGTGAGGTGCTGGTGCTTGCCTGCATCCGCTGTGTCATGCGCAGTGGCCCGCGTCGTGGTGCGCGGTGGCGCCCTGCGTGAAGCGCTATGGTGTGCGCTGCGTGAAGCGCTATGCTGTGCGCTGGGCACTTCTTGGTGCGCTGGCTGTGCGCTCCGTGGTGCGCAGTGAGGCGCTTCATGGTGCGCATGGAATGCACTATATGGTGTGCTGTGCTGCGCTGGGTGTGCGCTTCATGGCGTGCGCTGCGTGGTGCGCATGGTTTGCGCTCCGTGGAGAGATGCCGACTTGATGCCTGTGTCTTCATGACGCATTGCTCAGTACCGCGGGCATATGAGAGACATGCGGACTCTATGCCTCTGTCTTTATGACGTGGTTGGTAAGTGACGACAAGCAAACGTGGAGCCTCTGTCGTGGTTATATTGATGAGCATGCTAACGTTTGGGCCTCTGCTCTGTTTTGCGGTCATGGTGGAGACATGCAGAACTTTTGGGCCTCTGTCCCAATGACGCAATGTGTCACAAATTCATAGTAAGCATAACCTTTGGGCCTCTACTATCTATTCGTGAAAACGACAAGCGAACGTTTGGGCCTCTGTCGATAACAATGTATTGCGAGTGATGGAAATCCGGATTCTATCATTAGCTATGCACTGAATGTCTTGGGTTTGAAGCTGTTTCAACTTTAAAAATCACTATTGATGGTCCTTGTTGCTGGCGCTTGAGTGCACGCTTGCGCCTGGAACACTGGACAAATTCGTGAATCCTTACTTATGAAACTACTTCAGGCTGAATAAGCTTCAAACCATAGTGGTCATGTTATTTAATTACTCATGTACTCTGTATTTCCAGATAATGATGACGGTCAAAATAATGATGATGGCCAGGTTGTGAGTTGTGACAGATGGATCTGATGGGAATGAAATTGCGGTCGAGGACGTCACGCTATCAGGAACGGCCGTGTTAGATATTCCCCTTCCAACCTACCCGCAACGAGTGGAAGTGTATAAAAATGCATGGCGCGCTGTCAACGGGCTCTTCTTCGTTTGGCTCCGGACGCGACTGACGTATTTTAGAGTCGTTATAATGTTATTCAAAGATCGTGTTTATAATGTTGTAGAAGTAGGAACGTACTTGTTATTGTAAAACTTTTTTAAGCAATAAAACTTTCTTGGTTGATGAGTCATTTATTTTCATTTAAATAATAACCGCTTCTGGTCCTTAAGACTAATAATAGATGTGATAATAATCAATTATTGTGTAGTCCAATTGTTTTAAAACATAATAAGATTGTATTAAGCAATTTAATAACACTGGATCTTTAATTCTTAGTTGATATTCGAAAAATATATGAACAAACGAAACTAATGAACATAAAACAATTATATATTTATCATACTTGCATGCTTGTCCGAAAAATATTAAATAAATCTCTCCATACTAACTTATCCTTTGTACGGTTAAAACAACAAACACAGCGAAGTTCACGCCGAGCGAGTTTTTTAGTTCTACCCAAGACAAGAACGAAGATTGGCAAATCAATGTTTACATATGCAGGCGCAGATATTTACAATAAGCTACCGTCGTCCATTAAAAATGTAAGCTCCTATAATGTATTCAAAGTACAACTTGCTCGATATGTAGTCGAAAAATATAGTTAAACTCCAATAGCAGCCTAGTTGGCTGCTACTGAATGCATTATAGAAGTACCTACCTATACAAAAAAAAAACGAACGATGAATATCCTAGTAACATGTACTATTTTATTGTATTTCTCATGTAAGTGACTGTAGTCTTTTATGAGAATAAATTTCTTTAAACACAATATCAACACTATCTGACAGTATTGTCCCAATCGTTTCAAACAACTTATTACATTAAAGTAGCAATATAAAATCCAAGATACAACACAACGATCATTAAAAAATGCGTAATAATTTATAGGAGTATCATCAATTCTGCTTTTTAGAAGTTAAGCGTTTTATATCTGTACACACAATAAGATTTACTTAGGTAGGTACGTCTACATTTGTTCCAAGGTTCATAAATGTGACCAATGTTTAAAATGCAACGACCAATATTCTTGGAAAATCAAAATATATAATGAAATGATATCACATAATTCATTAAATCTAACACATGCAACATTTTATTACATAACTGGTGGCGCCGCGCCTATCGGATATGAGTGGTGGCGCGGACTCAGAGTATAATAATAATACGGCGCGGACTCTAAAGTAGTCAATGACATGAAGGCACCATTGGCTTGTCATTCTATTACCATCATAAACAATCAGTTGTCAGACAGAACTGTGTCACAGACAATTAATCAATTATTATTTTTATTCCATTTATTTAACTTTATGTCCTACATACTATTTACATTTTTAAATATTCAAATATAAAACAATATAAAAACATATAAAAATATAAATATAAAAATAGCTACCGGTGGTCAGGGCTCCTCAGAAAGGAATCTCCTAACAATACGCGCCGTGTCCAGGAGTACCGCTTTCTGTATCAAGCCCTTGATCCAGCCGCCCAACGAGAGCCTCCTGAGATGTTGGTCGAGGCTCTTGGCTATTAAGCCATTGGCCGTCACGACTATCGGCACAATGACTGCTGTATCCACCTCCCACATGTCGACAACCTCGCGAGCCAGATCAAGAAAAAGATCAATACTTTGTTTTTTATCTTTATCAGCCTTCACGAGGTTCCCGTCATGAGGGACAGCTATATCAACAATCATTGTGCGACGCTCTTGTCGATCTATCACCACTATGTCAGGCTTATTGGCAACAATAGTCCTATCAGTGATGATAGATCGATCCCAATACAACGTGATATTGCTATTTTCGAGAACTGGGTCGGGCTCATACCTAGTACGGTACTTCAGATTCCACAAGGTTGTATTTAAGAGCAAGTTGCTGGTGGATAATCCTGGCTACAAGGTTGTGTCTGTGCAAATAGTCTCCGTTAGCTAGACGAGAACAACCAGAAATAATGTGTCGGATTGATTCCCCGGGCCGGTGGCATGCCCGACAGATGTCAACCGTACCGTCCTTCACAATATATTTCCGGTAGTTATTCGTCATCATAACTTCGTCCATAATCACACAGACAAAACCTTCGGTTTCCCCGAATAAGTCACCAAAGCGCAGCCAGGATACGGACGCTAAGAAATCTACATCGGGTCCATGTAGGACCCGGTAAAAGCGTCCGTGAAGCTCCTTGCTCTGCCATACATCCCTGCGGTCATTAGTATCCCGTACTTTAAGTTTGCGCCAGTTCTCGTTTGCCAAGGAGAGCGGGGTGAGGCCCTTGTCCACAGCGACCACATCTCGATGCATACCCACGTCGGTTTCTAGGAAATATTCCCTGAGACTGCATATCTCGCGGTTGTGTAGGGTCTTAGCATTTAAGAAACCACGACCCCCACATTTCCACGGGATATACAGCCTCATCACCGATGATCGTGGGTGATGCATCCGATTTGCGGTCAGCAGTGTCCTCCTATCCAGGGCGTCAAGTTCCGTTTGAGTCCATTTGAGTATGCCGAAAGAGTACATCAATACCGGCATGACCCAACCGTTGAAGGCGCACACCTTGTTCCCGCCTGATAAAAGACTATGTAGTACTTTTTTCAGGCGGCCATAGAAGCGCTCCCTCAGCGACTGTTTCACATCAGCAGTATTGATGCCTAACGCTTCCGACATACCCAAATACTTGTAGGTTTCGGTTGAGCAGAGGGATCTAAGGTGTATGGAATCCGAGAGTTGAGTTCCCACGGATTCCATAATCTCCCCTCGCTTTACATGCATGACTGCACATTTTTCCACTCCAAATTCCATCCTGATGGCGCTACTGAAGGTTTCTGTTACCTTCAGTAGCTTCATCAGTTGCAAGTTGTTGGGGGCAAAGAGTTTCAGATCATCCATGTAAAGGAGGTGTGATATGACCTGACCACCTCTTCTCAACCGATTGCCCTGTCCCGAACCCTCCAGTTGTGTACTGAGAGGGTTGAGGGCCAGACAAAACCACAGTGGACTCAGACTGTCGCCCTGGAATATGCCACGCTCGATCCTTATCGGTTCGCTGTCCTCCTGTATCTGACGACATCCTGGATAGTGAAGGACTGTACTCCACTGCCCCATACACGACATCAGGAAGGTGCGCAGAGTTGCATCAACTTTGTACAACTCCAGCACCCTCATGAGCCATGTATGTGGCACCGAGTCATAGGCCTTCTTGTAATCTATCCAACATGTCGACAGATCTCTTCGAGAACGACGAACCTGTTGGCTAATAGCAATATCGATGAGGAGCAGCTCCTTAGTACCACGGGACCCATTCCTACATCCATTCTGGGAGGCTGACATGATACGATTTTTATCAATATGGATGTTAATTTTAGCTCTCAGAATGGATGTAAGAACTTTATAGACCGTCGGTAAACACGTGATCGGTCTATAATTCTTAGGTTCCGCAGTACTACCTGATTTATGGAGCAGGTGGGTTATTCCTGTCGTAAGAAACTGGGGCAGCGACCCTGACTCTAAGGCAGACTGGAACTGAGCAGCCAAGCGAGCGTGCGACCTTTGGAACCATTTAATCCAGAAATTGTACAGTCCGTCCGGCCCTGGAGATTTCCAGTTAGGCAACGGACGTACTGCACGAGCTACATCTTGGGGGCTGATGGTAATTGCCCCCATTTCTGGTAAAAGGTCGCACGCACGCTCGACCTCTCGAGTCCAATAACCCTCGGTGTGCCTGACAGGCACCGACCAGATGCTGCGCCAGAATGAACTCATAGCGTCATCATCCGGTAGATGCCTATCAGATACACCTTGGTCCGGTCGCTCCCAATCCCTATAAACCCACCTTTCGTTGCTTTGGAAAGTGCGATTCTGAGTGTACCGCTCCACTCGCCGTTTGTACCAACGAATACGGTTTGCCTATGCATAGACCTTCTGCTTCAGAAAGTCAATACGCTCTGTGACGCGGCTCAGATAATCTCGGGAACTGATATCAGTCCCCGAGAACGCCCGCCCCACGAAACGCATCACCCTAGGGCGAGTGTTGCCCTCCCTGAAGCGGATAAGCTTGCCGATGAGTGCTCTAGCCTCACCGATACGACGCTCAATTCTACACCTCCAAGCTGGTACAGCAGGTCGTGTAGCTCTGTCACAATTGGTGAACTTGACGTGAGCTACACGACATGCCGCTGCAGCTGCGCAGTATAAGATTGAGTGGGTATCGGCAAGGTCTTTGCTGCTATCAAAACAATTTGATAGCTGCGAATCTAGAGCACACACCAGCGCCTTATTTTTCGTATGCATGGGCAAACGAGGTAGACGAGGTCTAAGCAAACGCGGTGTGGAGCGGTAATCCCGGAATGCATCCTCCAAAGCGCTCCTCAATCGTTCATTGCATTGAGTACTCACGGATATAGCCGCGTCATCATCATCCTCACCAACGCGAACGTGGTCGGGTCGCGGTGAAGCACTGGGTTGCAGTTGCACCGCGGCCGGTGGCGAAACAGGTGAGACACGGCTACTCCGTGATTCGAGGCGTAGTCTATCAAGTACGGCGTCATCCAGCATACGGTTACGCTGGATGACCCGCACCTGATCCGACAGTCGTTGGGCCGAAACGTTGACAGCTGGCTCAAGCACCTGAAACAGAGAGAGCATCCGACCACGGTACGCAGTCCGGTTACTTCCCCCCTCTGTAGCCCCAAAGTATGAGCGCATGACGTTTTCGTTAATGGTTTGCGTCCATCGGCAGCGGGAACCCTATCAGAGGCCGGCGGGCCTCGAGGTTCCAAGCTGGCTGGTGGTCGGCCTCTTCCCCGTCGACGCGCAGGTGTTGGAGTCGTCGGCGGAGTGGTGTATTCGTCGCTCGAGCTCGACGCAACTGCTGCGGCCGGAATCACTGGACTCACGGCAAGCGCGGGTCTCGGCGGCTGCGAGGCGGAGCTGAGCGACGAACCCGAAGATGTTGCTTGTGCATTTTGTAAACGTGCCCGGCTTCTTGTCAGCATTTTCGGTCAATTACATTTTCATTACCATTTTATTTCAATTTTGTTTCTGTATTGTTGTGGTGATACTCGTATAATATGATTTCTTCCTGGTTTTTTTTTGTTGGTTGGTCATTTTTCTTGGTTTAATATTAGTAAATTAAATAAAAATATCAGTGAGAAAATTTTCTTCGTCAGTCAATTTGACAGCCGGGCCACAGATTCTTATTATTACTATTATTTAATTAATTATTTTGTCGAATTAATTTTAGGTAAAAATTTTAAAAAAAGACTGCAGCACTGAAGCACTCCGGAAGTGCCGTCCATGGTGCGGTCAGAAGTGAAAACTTGGAACAAAAATGCCCAACGCGCCTCACCGTAGCACGGTGCTACGCTTTCGTAGCGGTCACGACACCTGCTAAAGGTGAAATTACACGGTTCACTTTTGTCTTTCAATTTGATTGAACCGTGTAATTTTACCTTAAGCCTGCTGTCTTCAACGGTAACAGTCTCGAGTTCAATTGATTTTTCCCATCTGAAAAATTCCCAACACGCCTAAAAAAGTTTTCACTTCAAAAATTGCGACTTTGACCTTCAATATCTCCAGAACCAGTGGATTCGCAAGTATGGTCTAGTGGAAAAAAAAACAAATAATGGGTAGAATATGTGGCTTTCGGCTTCGGAAACTGTCTTTTTACACCCGATTTAGTAGTCTATGATTGGATCTCTGCACACGAGATAATTTTGATAACTTTTAAAATATTTCTGCATAAATAAAAAAACAATCCTGTTCAATTAAATAGTGTGCGAAATCGCCTATGTTATAGAAATCATTCGTCGTACGCCCAAAATTTTATCAGTTTTAGTTGAGGGCCTCAGCAGTAACACTTTTTCACCCGGGCCTGCGGACGGCGAGCAATGAGTAGCTCGCCGTCCGATCAGCACCAGTCCCGTGAGTCAACGGCGCGTAGTGTTCCACACGCGCCTCCGAGTTGTCAGCATTCATGACGGGGCCCATCATGGCCGATGCCTGCACAGGGGTTGAGGATAAATTCGAAACAGAGTTACCGCGCCCCTGGGCACTCAGGGCAGAGAAGGAACTGGGGAGGGTTTTATTCAGTATGAGTCTGACACGCCCTCCCGCTCCACCCTAGAGCGGAAGATATCATTGGATGATATCCCACCCCACAAAAAAAAGCAGTAACACTTTCGTAACAGCGATCGGCTATGCGTCGAGATCAATGCCGCAAGACAAAATTATAACTATGGACAGGGACCAAACAGGGGCACAGGCAATACACAGGTCTGTAAGTCTGAAGTAGGGATAATAAGCAAGTAATTATTATGAAAGGTACGTGTAAAGTTCGCGTTTCGCTGCGCAGTACCCCCCACTCCTCATCCCCGCTGTCACATGAATTTGCTACTGCGCAGCGACCCGCTTTGTGTTCCGATCCGCCATGAGCTTTAATTCTACCTGTAACTTGGATTAGATAAACTTGAAAAATAACCGAGGTCCAATATTATACAGCCCATAACAGTAATCCCTTTCTAACAGTTAATCTACGGTAAGGGAAGAAGTTAAAAAAAGACATTTATAAATCAAAATAATTTAATGAAATCAACATAATTATCATACCACACGATAATAATTTTTAAATAAAAATATAATACTGTATTAAATTAACATTAGAAATATAAGTGCAAACAAAGAAGTCAAAGTGGCCGTTTTGTTAGATGGTGCTGAGTTAAGGGTGGTGATACAAGAGCCTACAAAAGTACGAGACGAGTTTAAAAATTCTAAGAACTAAAACAGCAATAACGTTATTGGGAATCGTAAGTTGAGTAATGAACTGAAAACGTTGATGCATAGAGAGAACATAAATTTAAAGGCATACAATAACGATAATGGAACATCAGATGGTTATAAAGTGGTTGCCCAATAAAAATTTTCTAGCAAACTGTTGGACAGTATGGACAATCAAACGGACGGATGCACCAAACTAAAAGATGTTCTTAACCATAACAGAATCCATAAAACAATACAACAATCAAAAGTTTAGACCGACAGACCCTCAAATAATTACTGTTTCAATTCAAAATAGTATCTATATTTTTAAATAATAAAGTCTCGAAGTTGATTTCACAATCAAATTGACTTGTATGAAAATTAAGCTAAGAGGAAAAACGAGTTATCATTAGAATTCGAAAATGTATCATGAATTCCGACAAGGTGATGATGACTTAGGCCTTTGGTGTGGTTTGATGTATAAATTAAACGTAAATGTACGAAGCATTGTGCCCGTAGTTTCGTCCAGGCGTGATGAAGAGTTACAGTTTGTAAGCTTGGCGCATCATCAGGTCGAAATAGCAGTCATTGTCGATGGACACGCTGATTCCGCTGTAGTAGTTCATGAACTCCTCCAAAGTAACCTGCGGGAGATATATAGATTAATGTTGAATTAATAAAAGAAATGAATGTCGAATGAGTATAGGTATTAGAGATGAATTGTGTGAGGAATGATATGAAAAAATGGCGAATGATAGCGCGACGGTTGATAAAGGAGAATGGAAGAAAAAAAATTTATACCTACCTTGGCCTGACATAAGACAAGGACAGAAAGACAATGATGAGTAAAGATAAGATAAAGATAAATTTATTGGCATGAAAAAGTGTACAACCAGAGTGAGCCCCCGACTCCGGTTTGCAGAGGAGTCGGGGTAACAGGTGTTCCCATCTTGCGATGGGAACACCTGTGAGATGCAAGATGGGAACACAGGTGTTCCCATCTTGCGATGGGAACACCTGTGTTACAGGAATTAGTGGTGCCGATTCTCTTATTCAATAACTGTACTAAAATTAGAAAATCGCTATCTTTTACTAAAAGGCAGTGCGAGAAAAGGACGGCTATAGCTATGAACTAAGTTAGAGATGTCAATTTAGTTTACGCCTTGCACTTTACCGTATTTTTAATCGACAAGTTTTTACATGTAGGTAGGTACCCTTAATTTGTATGGAAATATTAGTTCAACTACATTTGACAGCTCTAATTTACATCCGTCTCTTTCTTGTTTTATTAGAGAGAAAAAGATAGCAATAGCCTAAATTAAGTTTAGTTTGTGCGCGACAGAATCGCAACCAGTGTCTTCTCCCATTAGGTGAATTTATGCTAGTACTGGGTGGCGCAAAAGTAAAGACCCTATTTGGTTCAGCTATAACATTTTTTCTAAATTAGAAAACTAGATTTAGATTTTTTTAAATGTATATTTGTGCCATTAAATTTCGTACCATTAGGATTTAAAGATGATGTCTTTTAAATGGTGACCTCCAGAGTTGATACACATTTGAGCCCTATTTATGACATTTTGCATAACTTGCCGTAACACTTCCTGCGATATGTTCGTTATTTCTTGACGAATGTTTTCTTTTAGAGCTGCGAGAGTCTGTGGCTTGTTCACATACACCCGAGATTTCAAAAAACCCCAAAGAAAGAAGTCTGGACTGGTCAGATCGGGTGATCTTGCAGGCCAAGGCAAATCGCCAAAACGAGAGATAACTCGGCCTGGAAAAGCGTCCCTCACTAAGTCCATAGTGTCGCGCGCTGTGTGTGCCGTAGCGCCGTCTTGTTGAAACCAGATGTGCTCCAGCCCCAATTCGTCCAAACTGGGTATCAAAAACTCACGTAACATGGTTCTGTAGCGTTCTCCAGTGACAGTAATCGCATTGCCTCCAGCGTCTTCGAAAAAATAGGGTCCGATCACTCTGTCAACACAGATGCCACACCATACAGTAACTTTTAGTGGGTGTAGAGGTGTTTCTTGAATAATGCGCGGATTATCAGTGCCCCAGAACCGAGTATTCTGCTTATTGACATGCCCTGAGAGATGGAAATGCGCTTCGTCACTCATAACCAATTTTGAAGGAAAATCATCCTCTTCAAGGTTGAGGTTTATGACGCGCTGGCAGTAATCTAGACGAGCTCGGTGGTCAGCAGGCAGCAGCTGATGAGTCATTTGAGTTTTATACGGGAACATCTTTAAGTCTTTCACCAAAATACGCTGCAGGGTCCGTCTGGAAATGCCCAATTGCGTGGCACGTCGCCTCGTTGATGTTTCTGGACACTCTTCCACATCTTCGCGCACAGCATCGATATTTTCAGCTGAACGGCCTGTTCTTGGTCTCCCAGACTTAGGTCTATCCAATGTTGAGCCAGTTGCTTCAAGGCGTGTGGCAAAGCGTCGAATTGTGCGACCAATCGGTGCCGGACGGTGGGGAAATCGTCGACGAAATTCACGTTGTGTTCTTATCACTGATGAATTATTCCGTAAGAACATTGACACAATTATTCCACGTTCTTGGGGAGTAAAACGGTCCATGTTTATTTTCAGTGTATTTTACATTTGTTCACTACACAATTTTCAACAACAGAATGACAGAAAATGTCATATAAAAAAAAAAAGGTATTTTCTTTAGTGCCACTACTTTTGCGCCACCCAGTATAACCGTTGAATTAAATACAAAAATTACACGAGTAGAGTGATAGAGCAGTTTGAAAATGGAGTCAGTAATAATAAACGAATGTAATAATAATTTGGATCCTAAACCACCGCGCCGGTAGATTTGACCTTGATTCCGATACCGGTGGGATACAATTTTTTAATGTTTGTTTTTTTTTTATTATTATTTTATACTGAAATATTTAAAATGTAATTTATAAATTGTATATTTAAATGAATAAACGAATAATAATAACATTTTTTTAGAAACAACCTTGTAGCCAGGAATATCCTACCAACTTGCTCTGAAATACTGTCTTGTGGAATCGGAAGTGCCGTACTACAGGTATGCGCCTGACCTTGTTCTCGATAATGGTCATATCTCATTGTACTGGGATCGGTCCATCATCACTGACTATTGTAGCCAATAAGCCTGATATAGTGGTGGTGGACCGAATCGAGAGGTGTGCAATGATTGTTGACCGTCCCACATGACAAGAACCTCGTGAAAGCTGAGAAAGATAAGCAAATCAAGTATCTTGACTTGGTTCGCGAGGTTGTCGACATGGGGGATGTGGACTCAGCGATCATTGTGTCGATATTCGTGTCAGCCAATGGCCTTATAGCCACGAGCCTCGACTAACACCTCAGGAGGCTCTCGTTAGGCGGCTGGATCAAGGGCTTGATTCAGAAAACTGTACTTTTGGATACTCGTATTGTCAGGCGGTTCCTCTCTCTAGAGCCCTGACCGCCGTAGCTTGGACCCTGTTCTCGATACCGGTGGGATACTTTTTTTTATATATTTTTTTTTTTTATCTTTTTTATCGGAATATTTAAAAAATATAATTTAACATGTATATGTATATTAATGAATAAATAGAATAATATTTTATGACAATGACGTGTTTACAATATATGGTTAGTGTTTCATTAGTTTTCCGAGATGGCAGAAGACGGCGTTTCAACATTTCAACATCAGCCTTTTATTGTCCCCACTGCTGGGGCACAGGCTTCCTCTCTGTGAGAGAGTGAGGGCCGTATCCACCACGCGGGCCCAGTGCGGGTTGGTTAGGTCTATTGATCAATTAAATAATTATAATTTCACTGTAACACATTATTACAAGTTATACAATTAACATAGAATACATAAGAACAAATAAGAATCATTTAGTTGGAAATGATTTTAATTGAAATTAGAAACTTAAAACATAAAAAGTAAGGCAAAGCTCTCGTGTGTGTTTGTGTGGGTGAAGGTGAGATTGTTTTAAAAAAAACTTTTGATATTGGTTGTATTTTTTGTAAAAAAGTTTTTATTTTCACTAACTGGTCATATTCTGGCTACCGAGTCACTTTTTCTAACTCGTCATATCTGGCTACGGAGCCACTTGTCGGTGACTGCCCAGTGCCCACTCCCATGAGGTAAGTGGGCAGATATTTCAAAAAATATATACTTTATTGTACAAACAAGCTAAAGAAGTGATATTGACGTCTCACCATCACAGCGGTCTTTTCAGTCTGACGAATTATGTCCGTCCTACGTTTATTTACACTGAGACTGAGGTCAAAAGTCAGTGACAGTAAGTAAAGTGTCTCGGAAAGGGCATGTTATAAGGAAGAATCGAACGCTTAGACGAGGGTGTTGCAATTTTTTAGGTACTCAATTATAAGGGATAGTAAATTATTCGTAGTTCTTACTTTGCCATCCACCTGTCCTTCAGACTCAAAGTTGGCCAGGAATTTGTTCAGAATCAGGTCTGCCGTCTCTTCACCGCTCATGTATCTGAAAAAAGAAGATTATGGGATGATTCCTGGGTACGAAATATAGATTCAATTTAGTCCATAAGTAAGATTATCAAAACATATTTAATACGTATTTTTGCTTTACCAAATCAATAAAAAAAATACAAAGATAAAACGCATCAAATTTCAGGAGGAGTGTAGGTAAAAAGTAGTACATTTTTACGGTGTGACGCCACGCGAAATTTCAACGTACTATATCGTCCTCATTTTTTGTTTTCGAAAATACACGTGCAATAGTTTGACGGACCAAATAGATTTTTTAGTCATTTATTTATCCTATTGTCAAAAACCACGACGTTTTTAAACATTCACTTCGAGATCCTCAACAGCTGACCTACAATCGGTTGGTCTGCATGACACATTGCACGAAGTTTACAAAATAAAATTTCTGAAAACCAGGCTTTTCCGTTATTCAGTCTGGGTTTATGGAAGTTAGATAGGCAGTTGCTCCATGCTAATTACTGGTATTCAGCTTCATTCGGTTTGATTGGGGATGATGATGACCTGCTTTCTGGCAATTATTGAGTGCATCCTGTCATCCTGGGGGAAGTCAAGAGTGAACAGGTTACTTCTAGGCAAGCGTGCGCCAACGTCGACCACATCATCGCTTACCATCAGGTGAGATGGTGGTCAAGCGCAAAGCCTATCAAAGATTTGAAAAAAAAAACACGATATCCTTTAATTAAACGTAAGTTTCACAGTTTCAGTGGTAAACAAAGTCGCAAGCACTTGCTGAATCCTGCCCAGGGGTCGTGGATAGATGCGAAATAGAGTTACCACGCCCCTGGGCACTCAGGGCAGGGAAGGAACAGGGGTGGTTAAGAGTCTGACACGCCGTCCCGCTCCACCCAGAGCGGGAGGTCATTGGATGATTTCCCACCCCGAAAAAAAAAATCAAGTACTTCCTGGATGAGAGACACAGAACTGGGTAGTATAGCAAAAAGAAAGGAGACCTACTCGTATAGGAAACGTGCACGGCGTAGTCTGTGCCATCTAGTGGAGTAAATCCGAAACTTTTACCCTTTAAAAACTTGTCATTGCCATTTCCGTGCCTTATATGTATACACACACACATCATGCACACATGCAGCACGCGTAATGTAGACTGGCATCTAGTGAGTGAAATCCGCAACTTTTACTGCATAAATACTTGACATTAACATTTTATGTGCCGCCATCTATAGTTCCTACACGCTCCCTATATGGCCCGGAATGGATGTTTCCAGGCTGATATGTGGATGAGAGGCAAGTTTGTTACCTGGGATGTGCAGTGACGGAGTAGACTCCTCGTATATCCTCGACGGTGATGACGCCGTCTCCGGTCTTGTCCAGCTTCCTGAAAGCCTGTTCCACGATAGCCCGGCGGCCATCTGACATGGGGGGCTGCAAACATTTATTTATTTAATTTAAAAACAAAAACTTAAAAATTCTTCGTATTTTTCTTAGCAAACCATTTCATATGATACCCACAATATTATGACAATGAATAAAAAATAACTAGATAGTCCACCATCAATGGGATTCCGCCATATTAGATTTAGAATAACTTAGCTAATCATGAATTGTCATCCAAACTAAACAAGTATGCAAAATTTCAGTTAACCGGAAACCAGGAAGGAGGAAAAATTAACTTCTAAGATTTTTTAAACACAGGGTCTAAAATGACACATCACAAAGCCGTTAACTACGCATACTGTACGTCTAACAAAGTAGATTTGCTCAAAAATTATTGCTGGGAAACGACTTTTATTTTTAGGTGTAAAAAAAAAACAATTGTAAAGTAGATTTCTTCTCAGGGTTGGTGAATGGGCTATTTAATAAGTTCGCACGTTATGAGGTGTATTAAATGTATATTATAATGTAAAACAAAACAGTAACTGGCACAAACAGGTAAAAAAGGTAAAAACAATAAAAATTTAGGGAGCGTATCGCGACTGTTGTTTTTGTCTTCGCGCTCTTTCGTCCACTGCTCTTGGCGGGAACGTGGCGGGTGTCGAGGAGTTGTAGGCGACGGTGGATATTCGCGTCGCCGCGTTTATGAGCACGTTTACAGATAGCATCATAAGGCCATGCATGTTACACAATTTTTTATTGCGCGCAATGTAATGCGAACCTAACCAAGTGGAGTTAAACCCCGCCCCTTCGCTCTAAGCCACGTAGGTACCTACTTGTCGGATACGTTTGATATTCATTGCGTTTTTGTAACTGCAAATGCGTAATTTCGAAAAAAATTCGAAAATTCTGTTAGTGTTTGTTTGGAAAAAAGTTTAGTCATAATAACACTTCACTGGAGTTAATTTTCGTAAAAAAGTAAAAAAAAAAATTGCGACCTTCAGTATCTCCAGAACCAGTGGATGCCCAGGTATGGTCTAGTAGAAAAAAATGATCCTAATAATGGGTAGAATATGTGGCTTT
The DNA here is from genome assembly GCA_951329385.1 of Polia nebulosa. Lineage (NCBI taxonomy): Eukaryota > Metazoa > Arthropoda > Insecta > Lepidoptera > Noctuidae > Polia > Polia nebulosa. The sequence goes on along the minus strand of OX589595.1, from coordinate 9,080,971 downwards.
CGGCTTCGGAAAATGTCTCTTTACAACCGATAGAACTTACGTTTTAAGTGAAGCTCTACACATGATTTAGACATGTCACATCCACCAATCCGCATTGGGCCCGCATGGTGGATTACGGTCCACACCCTCTCACAGAGAAGAGGCCTGTGCCCCAGCAGTGGGGACATTAATAGGCTGATAATGATGATGATGGTGAAGTGAAGCTAATAAAAGCGTATTAAAAACTACAGGCAGTGGTGGCTTTAATGACTTATACGTTTTCAACCAGTCTACCTTTGAGTGATGCAGGTACAGAGCAACGATCAATAGAAATCATATCATTTGTAAATGAGATTGAGTAGGTAATTGATCAACATCAATTTTCAAAATATTTCCTATATTTTGAGAACCGATTGCGATCGATTATATCAGCTCTACATTTTTCGACATTTTCATATTGAGGTATCAGTAGATTCGTCTTATGTGCCGAAGTGACTTTATGAATTTAAAAAAAAAAAACAACGGTCGCCGTTACGTATGTGAAGTATTTTTGAAGTTATACTCCTTTAGGCGCGTTATGAAAAAATGATGAGTGAAATTTTAACATGCGCGCGCATCACTGTCACGCAAAATTCACAGGTTGAAGTTAGCTAGAACCGATCCACCCTGAAGTTAGCAATGGTCTGTGGTTCATAAAAAATGATTGTTTTCCTTTTGTAAACCTTGTGACAGTTTGGTTTTTTATCTTGTTACGCCAAAGAAGTATAACTTCTTACGTGCGTACATAAGTACACACACACACTTTTTTTTGATTACATAGTCTAGAGACGCGGAGTATCAAAATAAATTGCTCGAAGAGAAAATTCAAAAAAAAGCTAAGTTACTAAAATGAAGTAAATAGATGAATTCACAAAGTATATAAAAAGCGATTAAAAAGTTCCAAACAAGCAACTTTTCAAGCAGTCTGATGCAGCATTTGTTTTAATTTAATAAAACACAGATTAAAAGCCTATGCTAAATTGTATGCAGATCCATTGAGCCGTTCTGACGTGATTAATATAAACATAACAAATAAACATTGACAAAAACTTACACGAATGTGTGCCAGGAACTCGTCGAGACTAATGGAGCCGCTCTTGTCAGTGTCGAACCTTTCAAATAGCTCCATGGCGTCCTGGAAGTAATGCAAACATATTCTTTTTTAACCGACTTCAATAAAAGGAGGAGGTTCTCAATTCGACTGTATTTTTTTTTTAATGTGTGTTTCCTCATAACTTTTTACTAGGTGAACCGATTTTGATGATTTCTTTTATTTGAAAGCTGGTGCTTTACATGTGGTCCCATTTAAATTTGGTGAAGATCTGATGTAGAACTTCGGAGATAGACAATGGAACTCTTCAATAAATAATAGCAAACCTTCCAGAATTGCTGTAATCGCATGTCTGTATATTGTTTTCACCACTTCACAACATTACATCACGCTGATACGCTCTAAACGGGTATACAGATTTGTACAGTGCACCCTGATACACCCTAATTTCACAAACTATGTTCGAATTCCCTATTTTTGGGGCTATCAATTCGGGCATAACTTTACTATTCATTTAGTTTTATAATGGGGTACAACAACCAAAAAGTGAAAAATAAAAAACTTTTTACAAAAAAAAATACAACCGACTTCCATAGATAATACTAAAAAATGCAAAATGACTTTCATTTCGGAAGTCGGTGTCAAATAACGAAGCAACCAAACTAGAAACACCGACCGAAGTCGGTTGTACTTTTTTTTTTTTGTAAAAAGTTTTTACAGTTTTATTAATAAATAATAATAAATCTTTATTAACAGAAAGTTGAGAACAGTTAATCTATACGAGTTTCTAACAATAATAAATGTGGGCATCCAAGAAAAAGGACCCAGTAGTGGGGTATTGAGTTAAGACTAGATTCGGTCAATTGATAGTAAGGATTTAAAAAAAAATCAAAAACTGGGACATTTTTTTTGTCAGACATTCAATTCAATTATGAAGTTGAAACTCGGAAAAAGCATTTTTCTCAAATCAAGTTTCTTTCACTAAACTTTTCTCTTAAAATTTCTGGTACTTAGAAACATTAAGTCATTTACTTTATGAACTTAGGTAATAATATATTTCAAGTGTTGATAAGGTGTTATACAATTACGTTATTGCCTTTTCCACAGTAATAATAGAACATATTTTGTATTTTTGATTCTATTTACGAGTTATGACATTTTTTCGATTGGCGGCGCTAGTGGACTGTAAGAGGCCTCTTAAGGCTTATTCTCTCTCACAACTATGCGAGGCTTGCTGCAATAGTTGTCGGTTGCTAACCACTATCTTGAATGTGTTCGTAGATATTAGCACAATGAGATGCTGCTGAAGTAGCCGCAATTATTAGCTACCGTCTAATCTTGTGAGGCTGTATGGATGTTTGTTACTCTTTCACGCAAAAACTACTGAACAGATTTTGATGACATGTCCCAGCAGTGGGAAAGTTAAGGCGCAGTTGACTTCTAATGATTTTTAATTGAACATGACGTCTAACTGACTAGTCTTACCTCTTTGAAAAAAAAATGTTACTCTAGACAAGTTCCTATGTAATTTGATATGTGAATATTTGAAATTATATTTTATTAGTGTAATTAATCTGTAAAGTTTAAAAATTGCATCGCAGATAAAAAAATGATAATCACGCAAAATCTATAAAGCGTATTTTTATGAAACCTTCACCATTTTAAAGATTATTTCTATTTTAGTATACGTGTTTTAGTGTCAAGTCCCTCATTAGCAGACACAATTAAAAACCTATTGTTATGGCGACGCGAGGGGCCTGACGCATTAATACCTGTTGTTTTATGTATAATAAATTAATAATTTGTCTAATTTTGGACAGCGCTCCTTGATGGGCGAGTCCTATTACTGGGTGGACTTATGACGCGTTACGTAAGCTCAGCACAGAACACGCAAGCTAAACACACCTGAAAAGGCTGATTATGCTTATGCTATTTGAATTTACGGACATAAGTTAACAGCCACTTTGCTAAACAATCCTTTTGCCTGACTGTATCTTCCGAGACAGCGTCTGTCGTGATGTCTCAGAAACATGTTGTAGTTAACCATATCTCTGTACACAATACCTTTTAGAGGATGTTTTCCTTAATGGAATAACTTTAGAGCATCTTTCGTGCATGTGTTTTCGAGCAAAAGTTGCATTCATTTACGGCTAACCGCAACAGATATATATCTACACACACACACAGATATATATGTGTGGCTCATCTCTAACTTGATAGACCCAATTTTTTTGTTTTCGTTTCTACAGCACATTTTTTAAATCAAACTGAGTGGGCTCAGTTAAGTGACCACGTTTATTGCTTCATTGGAGGCGTTGCTCAGGTAATCAAGGGTGCAGGTAAACGGAGATTTGGGGCACTTCAGCAAATGGGACATCATAGTGTGAATGTTTGACGGCACGGTTGGCGTAGTGGTTGAACGTTCGGCTGCTGCGCTGCGTGTTGCGGGTTCGATCCCCGCACGGAACAAATATTTGTATGGCCTACAGATAATTGTTCCAGGTCTGGGTGTCTTGTGTACGTGAGTTTAAATGTTTGTGAACGCACCCAAGATACAAGAGAAATTCCTAGGCAACATTTTTTCCAAAAAAAACAAAAAATAAATATGTTCCACACTCGCACTGGGTGTTTGAGGGATCAATAATCCTCTATTTCGCCAAATTGCAATCGATTCAGTGCTTTCGAACCAAATAGGCCACTGCAAATCACGACTAAGAGACAGGTGTTCCTTAGGAGTTTTTCTTTTTTTTGTGGGGCTGGGCAATCATCCAATGACTTCCCCCGCTCTAGGTGCAGCGGGTGTCAGACTTTTACTGACTAAATCGCACCCCAATTCCTTCAGTTGCCTGAGTGCCCAGGGGCGCGGTAACTCAGTTTCGAATTTATCCGCGACCCCTGGACAGTCCTTGGGCGTAACACGTTGACTGAAAATTTGAAAGTCATGATGTGTTCAATCATTTAGTTGTAGTTCAGAGTCATTATATTAGAACTACGAAAAAGCCCTTACTGCTACAAAAACTTCTCACCACAGACAGGTAGACCGTAGACTGTACCCAGTTTCATAAAAGGGATGATGCAATAAAAACTACGCTTAACTAACAGCCCTTTTCAAACCAGTATTTTTAGGGTTCCATACGGTTACAAACGGAACCGTATTACTAAACCCCCGCTATCCGTACGTCTGTCTGTCAGCGTCCAGTATTACACGAAGCGTTAAGGTAGACAGTTTAAATATGTCAAATGACAGTGTGTATTTATATTCCCGCTATAACAATAAAAATTAAACTAAATTAAACGACGACTAAATACAAGCGACGTGTATTTTTTGGTTTATGTCACGGAACCCTTCGTGTGCAAGTCAGACTCGCACTTGGCTGGCCTCATTTGTTCCGGCGAGAACGCTGCGTCCCACATTCCGTTGTGTGAGTCACATTTATATGTGCCACGGGGTTTGCCGGGGAGCTTTTGTTTGACGAGAGGGCCGGGATGCATAATAGTCTGTCTTGTCTCGGCTTTACTTATGGCGCATTATACGACTTCCAATGATTTTTAATTGAAAATCACGTCTAAACATCTAGTCTTATTTCTTCGAAAAAATATATGTTACTCTAGATAACTTTCTTCGTAATTTGCTATGTGAATATTTGAAATTATATTTTTAAAACATGGTGTAATTAATTTGTAATTTTATGTCTAACGCGGATAAAAAATTGAGAATCACGCAAAAACTATAAAGCGTATTTTCATGAAATCTTCACCATTTTAAAGATAATTTTAATATTTATGTTTTAGTATACATGTTTTAGTAAGTAATAAATCAATAATGCGTCTAAGCTCGGACAGCGCTCCTTGATGGGCGAGTCATATTACTGCGTAGACGCGTTAGTGAGCTCGGCACAGAACACGCAAGCTAACCACTCAAGGTCATTGGCAGTTAATAGCGCCTTAAGTGACTATAGTTTTATTTTACTGTTTCTCAATTGCTATGGTGTAAATGTCGTAGCCAAGTAGCTTAATTCGCCATTCAATTAACAGCCAGCCTTTTTAACGCGTCAAGCAAGCCCCTCATTAGCAGACACAATTAAAAACCTATTGTAGCGTTACCTTATGGTAACGCTCCTTGCGTTACGAGCGTTGTTCCTCACGGTATTTCACACAAACTATCAAATCCTTATACTTAGAAATGAATGAACCGATTGAAATTAAACTTGGTACGTAGACGCAAGGCCTAGGGTCTAAAAAGTTACTTACGAACCTTTTCGAAAAAGATTTCTCAGAGACATTGAGAGCAAAGTTTTCCATAGAATGTGAAAAATCATCACTCTCTCTTCCTCTCTAAACTCTTTTTCCATTCAATCAAACAGCTAGGCAAAAGACTTGAATCGACAGATAGCCAAGCCTGGGCCCGCGGATGGCGATTAATGGGTAGCTCGCCGTCCGATCAGCACCAGGCCCGCGAGTCTACGGCGCGTAGTGTTCCACGCACGCCTCAGAGTTGTCAGCATTCATGACGGACCTGGGCCTGCGGACGGCGAGCAGTAGGTAGCTCGCCGTCCGATCAGCACAAGGCCCGTGAGTCGACGGCGCGTAGTGTTCCACGCGCGCCTCTAAGAGATGAGTGTCAGCCACCACTGACGGGGCCCATCGTGGCCGGTGCCTGCATGCATAGGGGTAGCGGATAAATTCTGAAAATGAGTTACCGCACCCCTGGGCACTCAGGCAGGGAAGGAACAGGGGTGGGTTTTAGTCAGTAAGAGTCTGACACGCCCTTCCGCTCCACCCAGAGCGGGAGAAGTCATTGTATGATTTCCCAACCCACAAAAAAAAAAGATAGCCTAGCCTGCTAGCCTAGACATTTGAGAGAAGCTGCGGCTGTCCGTAGCCTAAGTAAAACAAGCTGACGGAGCCCCGCGGCGTGGGACTACTGTAATATCTGTCTGCAGACTCTGCAGTTGTGGTGGGTAACGATATATAATGATGATAAAACAAACAGAAAATTCTTAACTTTTACAATACCACCAGCAGCCATTATAGTTTGCTTAATTACTTACTTAATTGAAATCAAAAAATTAAGATTTTTGTTTTTGTCTAAACTTAATTATCTCGATAACTAACGATGTAGTAATTAAAGCTACCCGTGATCTCTTCTTTTTCAATGTGGACATTTGAACAAGATCGGTTTTAATTTTTTTTTTTGTTTTACCTCATGGCTGAGTTCCAGTCCAGTCTCCTTGAGTCCGTTAAAGAACTCGTGCTGGTTCAACATCCTGCTGCCATCGTCATCCATTGTTCGAAAGATCCTGAAAAAGTACGATTTTACGGTTATTTATTACATTAAATAAATCGAAATGAAAACCTTTTTCAGTGCCTAAACTAATGATCCCGAGACGAGCTTCAAAAGTTTGATAAGGGTATTCTTCGTTCCTTTGTGTCGATAAACTGTAGTAAGAATGTTTCACATATAAAAATATCAGTCCGTAAGCTATATTATCAAAAAGTATTGAACACGTATTTTTTGCTATAGCAAACCAATAAAAAATTACAAAGGCAAAATGCATCAACATTCAGGAGTAGGGGCTTGTGACGTCACTTAACGGTACAAAGGATTATTCGGTTTTGGACAGATTGTCCAAAATCGAAGTGTCAGAAACGGCCGTTTTTGGTACTTTTGCCTACTACTTTGGATACGAAACATTCTAAGACCTGTTTTAACAACGTAAAAATGCTTTATCCTCTTTGTAAAAATCGTGAAGTTGGATTTTTTAATATTTATTTTCTGTGCTATGCTACGATTTTTTATTTAATGAGGGCGCCACTGGGCCGTTAGTAGGGCCTTAAATTGTGTAAACAATGGATATATAGGCGATAGCAGCAATCGCGGTTGATTTGCTGTCATTTTTTGAAGAGTTCCGTTGTCTGTCTCCGAACGCATCATCAGATCTTTATGAAATTTAAATGGGACCGTTTCGGAACAAATTCCTTTCGAACCAAAGCAAGATTTTTTGAAATCCGTCCATAAATGACGGAGTTATACACGAATATATATAAAAAATAAAAAAATACAAACATCCGAATTGATAACCTCCTCCTTTTGGAAGTCGGTTAAAAAGTGTAACGAGGTGTGACATTACGCGAAATTTCAACGCACTGCATCGTCCTCGTTTTTGGTTTACGTGACAAAAGATAAAATACATGTCCAATAGTTTTTGGTAATCTAACTAATTCGAATTTTTTAGAAAACCAGCCTATTACATTTTATCTGACCAGTATTTAGCAACCTGTACAGCTCTCTCATTGGCCTCATATAAATCCTGGAAGGTGTAGCAGGATGTACAGAACGGGCCGCAAATTAGGTGACGCATGACCTGTGAAGGGGCTCCACACTGTCACTGTGTTTGAGATGGATCGAAGAAGCCCCATTTGACCAGATTATTTGTGCAGTCGGTTAAGATACCTCCACATTGGCCACTGCAGTTTACGTTCAGGGGTTCCATGGTATTTATTCATCATCAGCCATTTAATGTCCCCACTGCTGGGGTACAGGCCTCCTCTCTGTGAGAGGGCGTCGGCCGTAATCCACCACGCGGGCCCAATGCGGGTTGGTGGATGTCACATGTCTTCGAATTTTTAGTTCTAGGACATGCCTGTTTCCTCACGACGTTTTCCTTCACCGTTTTGAGAGCAGTGGTGTTGAAATAATTTACACAAAGTAAAGCGCCTGCCTGGGTTTCAACTCACGGCTTACAACTTGCAACTTGTGGCTTATTTATTATATATTTTATTGTACACCTTATAATGATCACAAGACAAACAAGTGTACAATAGTCTCCCCAAATGTTATTTGTTGTGTTAAGTTTACCATACTTAATTAATTGCTGGCGATTCCCTGCGTGATCGAAACAGAAATCCAAAGTTACTGACACAGCCCGAAGAATTGAATATATATTTATGTAGTTATTATATTAAATATTTATGTATGTTTATTATTAGTATATAAATATTTTCGTTCCCGTTTCTTATTATTTTTAATTATTATTACTTTGATTGTTTTTTTTTTCATGCACCTGCTATATTGTCTCTCCACCACCCTCGGTTGACTAGTAGAGAATGCCTAAGGCATTAAGTCCGCCTTTGTACTTTTGTTGCATGAAGTGTAAATAAATAAATTGCCACACACAAGTGGGAGTGAGTGGAACTGATGAGTGAGTATAGTGCCTTGTGGTACCCCCATTTTGACTTTTAACCCCCGTGAATTGATACCATTTATTTGAACTTGCTGTTGTCTGACATTTAAATTAGACTTCACTAAACTAAGTGTAAATTTACCTAATCCATAATATTTTAAGAGTAAGGTTTCATGATTGACACAATAAAATGCATTTGAGAGTTCGCAAAGATTTCTATAGTATCTTGGGCCTCTTCCCAAACTGTAAATATGTTTTAATAAAGTGATACCAACGTCAGTAGTACAACGTCCTTTGGTGAAACCAAACTGTTGATCGTGTAAGATTTTATTGATGTTAAAATGATTGAGCATTTGATCGAGCCTTACTTTTTCAAAAACACCTTGCTGAAAACCGGCAACATCGATACAGGTCTATAATTATTAGTGTCTTTACTGTCGCCGGCTTTAAATATATTATAACCTTACTGTATTTAATTATGTCTGGAAAGACTCCTTGGTCCACACACAAATTAAATATTAAAGCCAAGTATGGTGCTATGGTCTCAATTATAGATGTGCATACTTTGATAGACATTCCCCATATGTCTTCGGTTAATTTGGTTTTGATTTGCTGGAAAGCCTTTATAACTGTCATAAGGTTTATATGTTTGAATTTTAATTCAACCGGACAGCCTGGAACATTTGGTCTTAATAAAACAACTGATGCATCAAGTGAGGAATTTAAAGCTTCTGTTGTGTTATAAGGTATATCGGTGAAATAATTCACAAACTCTTGAGCTATTAATTTCTAAGTTGGAGCTTATGGCTCCACGTAAAGTCTCCAATAAGTTAAGGTTGTTAAATGCAAAAAGCACGAGAACGAGTCGATATTCCGATGATTCAGGGCGGTCTTTGTCCAGCAGAGGATGTCTTTTAGCGAAAGGCTGGATCCTTGAAAGCTTTTCATCATCATGTTGCTGATGAAAAGCTTTCAAGAGTTATACGTAGTTTCAGCCTACAACCGGCGCTTGATGGAAAAGCCTATTTCCAGCACTGAAATGATGATGACGAGAAGATTGTTTACCTGCCAAGCCCCAGGATGCCAGAGGCTCCTCGCGACAAGCAGAGCAGACGCAGTTTCTCCAGAGGATCTGTGGCAGCTGACAGCGCGCGCGCAGACTTCTGCATCAGCTCCTCCTCCTGCCGCGAGGTCGCCGACAATGGTCTGTGCCATGCTACTGTAAGTTTGAAAGAAAATAATGATGTTAATAAGAAAGGCTCAATCAAACTGTAACACGACTTTTGAGCATGGGTTCCATGCTTTGTTCCATCAGAAGTGGCCACACTCATTGGGGACGATCTGGGGATCTTACTCAGGCCTCGATGTTCGGCAATATCGGTCGATACAAATAACGAGTGAAAAAGGACAGTTTTGCGAAGCCGAAAGCCACTGTATATTTTACCCATTATTTGGATCATTTTTTTCCACTAGACCATACCTGGGAATCCACTGGGTCTGGAGATATTGAAGGTCAAAGTCGCAATTATTAGAAGTGGCCACACTCATTGGGGACGATCTGGGGATCTTACTCAGGCCTCGATGTTCGGCAATATCGGTCGATACAAATAACGAGTGAAAAAGGACAGTTTTGCGAAGCCGAAAGCCACATATTTTACCCATTATTTGGATCATTTTTTTCCACTAGACCATACCTGGGAATCCACTGGGTCTGGAGATATTGAAGGTCAAAGTCGCAATTATTTTTTTAATTTTTACGAAAATGAATTCAGTGTTATTACTAAACTTTTTTCCTAACAAACATTACCTGAATTTTCGTTTTTTTTTTTCGTAATTACGCATTTGCAGTTACAAAAACGCAATGAATATCAAACGTATCTGACAAGTACCTACGTGACTTAGAGCGAACGGGCAGGATTTAACTCCACTTGCCTGGGTTTGCGTTACATTGCGCGCAATAAAAAACAGTTTTTTTTTTTTCATACCTAAAAATAAAAGTCGTTTCCCAGCAATAAATTTTGCGCAGAACTACTTTGTTAGACGTACAGTATGCGTAGTTAACGGCTCGGTGATGTGTCTTTTTACACCCTGTATACCAACGAGGCACTTCGGAGTATGTCTCAGTAGCAGCCCAGTTAATGACAATGTAACTGGAGTAATTTAGGTCTGTGAACATCTCTGCTTAATCCTTTGGGGAAAACAAGCGGGAGTTATTTACATGTGTACAATTTTAGAACCATTATCCATCGATTTCGCGAATCATAGTAAATGGAAGTCGTTGACTCGTGACCTTGCCATGTATTCAACTCGTTATGGGTTCAATTTTAGCCCAACTCCAGTATGGAAACATACACGTAATTAAATCCGTGATTAATGAATGAAGCTTTTACAAAAATATCAATTACAGTAATAATTATGTAGCTGTTTTAGGGTTGGGTCCGTACCCCAAAGGGTCCAAACGTAACCCTATTGGTGTCACTCACGTGTCCATCTGTCCACCGTCTGTCACAAAATTTACTCTGGAAGACTTTTTGACTTCCCGTTGACCTATGAACTTGAAATTTGGTGATAATTTTTATTACTACGTATATTTTAGAGGTAGACGACACGGTTGGCGCAGTGGTTGAGCGTTCGGCTGCTGCGCTGCGTGTCGCGGGTTCGATTCCCGCACGGAACAAATATTTGTATGACCTACAGATAGTTGTTCCGGGTCTGGGTGTCTTGTGTATGTGAGTATTATATGTTTGTGAACGCACCCACGATACAGGAGTAATTCCTAGTGTGGAGCAACGTTTAAAAAAAAAAAAAAAAAAAAAAAAAAAAAAAAAAAAAAATTACTAAAAAAATTCAATATATTGATAAATCAGATTTTTCTTCGATAATTTCCTCATTTGGTACGGGTTTTTCTATAAGAAGTATTCATTGTCACTCCGCTACATACCTACCTACCTATCTATGGTATTTCTACTACATCTACATAATTATCTTTGGATCCGTATGGAAATAAAAAAAAGATCATTTTTTCTAATATTAATAGAATATAGAATAGTATTTGGTTCTAAGGATAATTTGTCATATAGCAGTTTCGCTTGTCAAGTAAAATTTGCAATAACTAATGTGCCAATAGAACGACTCGACAAACTGTTTTACAGTTTGGCAGAATTAATTAATGTTATTGTTAAAATAAACAATAAAAAATAAAATTTTAAGAAAAGTATATGTATCTACCTTTTTTTTGTAGTGGTGGACCTCTCCCGCTCTGGGTGGAGCGGGCGAGCGTGTCAGACTTTTACTGACTAAAACCCACCCCTGTTCCTTCCCTGCCTGAGTGCCCAGGGGTGCGGTAACTCCGTTTCGAATTTATCCACGACCCCTGGGCAGATAGGTATCTACCTAAATATGTAAACCAACAAGTCAGTTCGTGGAGAACACAAAATAATAACTTGCGAAATAGGTAGGTTTAAAAAGACCTCTAGCTCCCCAGGCGTCCCTTGCGTAAATACAGGATTCGAATTAAGCCTAAAATGTAAGTGGCTTATGCGGAACGTGCAAGTGGTTAAAACCGTGATTAATTAAAGAAACCGACATACTCGTATATTAGAAAACTACGGAAGCACCTATTTTTAACCGACTTCGAAAAAGGAGGAGGTTCTATGTTCGTCTGCATGTATGTTTTTTTTTATGTATGTCCACCGATTTCTCTGTCAATTGGGGACCGATTTTCAAAATTCTTTTTTTATCTGATAGATAAAAAAAAAATCTCCCGAGGTGGTCCCATATAAATTTTATCGAAATTGCTTCAGCGCTTTTTGAAAAACTGAAAAAAACGAAAAATACTACCTAGATGTCGTTTCGGTGTTCTCCAATTACGATTATGTTTAAATTCCACGTTCTATGTTATTGGGGTTTTTAGTTCTGGGGTATAACAACTAAAAATTGAAAAAAAAAAAACATTTTACAAAAAAAAAAACATCCGACTTCCAAAAAAAAAAATTAAAAAATAACTTTAATTTCGGCAGTCGGTGTCAGAAAACGAAGACACAAAACCAGAAACACCGACTTCCGAAATTAAAGTTATTTTTTAATTTTCAGTGTTTTTTTTTTGGAAGGTGGTTCTTATTTGTATGTAACTGTAGTTCTTTAAACAGTATAGTTTTTTTTTTTTTTTTCCTTTTGTACTACCAAAAAAAATATTACAGGTAGCACTTCGTCCGCGTAGATTTCGAAAATACAGCTCCCATGCTACTTCCTACTAATATTATAAATGTGAAAGTTTGTGAGGATGTATGTTGGTTACTCATTCACGCAAAAATTACTGAACGAATTTTGATGAAACTTTACAGTAATATTGCTTATACATCAGAATAACACATAGGCTATTTTTTATAGTACTAATACCACGCGGGCGAAGCCGAGGCAGAAGCTAGTAATAAGTATATTTATAGCAGAGGGAATGGGGCCCTAATTCACCACGCGGGCCCAGACCCAGTGCGGGTTGGTCGATGTCTCATCTTCGAATTTTTGGTTCTAGGACATGCCGGTTTCCTTACGCTGTTTTCCTACACCGTTTTGAGATTACAGTGATAATGTAATAATTTACACAAGATTTTCACATTTTTAACATCAAAAATAACAAAGTTTCATACAAAATCTCCTATTTTAACCCCTTACTTAGATGGAATTATTGGAAATGCTTCCCGCATTTCCGATAATTCCATCTTAGTGCACACAGTAAATAACTTAACATTTGTGCAAAATTTAATGCTTCTAGACCCAGCAGTTTCAGCTGTGCGTTGATAGATCATTCAGTGATTCAGTCAGCCAGTCAGTTTCTTACTTTATTTAAATAGATAAGTAGAAGATAGATTTCTGTATTTGATTTTAAGGTTAAATTGTCCTATTATGAGCAATCTCGCTTGTCAAGAGAGTAAACAAACAAGTCAGTTTGTGGGGGACGCAAAAATAATAACAAGCGAAATAGGTAGGTCTATGAAAATCTCTGGGTACCCAGGCAGCCCTAAAAATACAAGGCGTCATGGATATAATATTATGGGTTAAACTTCAGCCCAAAATCTCGCTGGTTAATAAGCCGAAACGCGCCCGTGATTAAATCCGTGATAAATGAATGAATATGTTACGAAGCATAAAATTGTTATCTAACTGTACTTCTATAAATAGTATTCGTTTCCACCCCGTACTACTTAATATCAACGGTACTACTCTGAAGGTCGTGTAGGCAGGAGGTTGAATCCTAATAATATCTAGCTGTATCTGTGGGACAGTAATCCAATCCCACACAATCCACACATTCTAGAAACGCCTAGACTACAAACAATGACGAAACGTTAAGAGGGAGACAAACGCTAGCTCTGATTCAGTCGCACCACGTGCGTCTTTAGGTCTACAACCTCGATAACAACAGAATACAATATAGTAGGTACCTAAGCTTATCAGTAATACCTAGTTACGTAACCATTATCTGAACTTGGTCATTGAGAAAGCAATGTGCGTATGTTCGATCTTGAAGAGCATAACAATACTTAGGTAATCTTTTAAGCCGTAAAAAGTCTGAATGAAGGGAAGTCTGAATAAAGACGGGCTATTGGGTTGAGCTAAATACGATAGTATTTAGCTCAACCCAATAGCCCGCCTTTTTTATTGTCATGAGCTAGTACCTATAGCTACTTAAACCATTCACTAATCTCAAATTTTACAACATTTTGGCTGTTACGCTTAGCAAACGGACAACCATAGGCGTCCGTTACACGCTCATTGCAAACATCACTCAATCCCAAAAGTCATGCATCACATGACTGATGGTTGGATGATGCGAAAATCAAATTACTTTTCGAAATTTTTTCATCCAGTCATCACTATTAGTAGTAGATGATAGGTTATCCGTCATGCAGTCACAAACTTAACTATATTAAAACTGACAGCAAAACCTACCGTGTAATGTACGCCTTAGGGTACATCCATACCCGGGCCTGCGGACGGCGAGTAATGGGTAGCTCGCCGTCCGATCAGCACCAGGCCCGAGAGTCGACGGCGTGTAGTGTTCCACGCGCGCCTCAAAGAGTTGTCAGCAATAAGGACGGGACCCGTGATGGCCGATGCCTGCCCGGGGGTTGAGGATAAATTCGAAACAGAGTTACCTCGCCACTGGGCACTCAGGGCAGGAAGGAACAGGGGTGGGTTTTAGTCAGTAAGAGTCTGACACGCCCTCCCGCTCCACCCAGAGCGGGAGAAGTCATTGTATGATTTCCCACCCCACAAAAAAAAAGGGTAGGTACATCCGTACACATCTAGTGACCTAGTCAGCACATTACCTGTCTCGGAAACATCTGCAAAGCAGCAGCTGATCCGAGTTCTCAAGCGTGTTTAACTAACTGTTAATAAAGTAACGCCTGCATTGCAGAGCTCTACGGAATATAATCTGTTCGCATTGCTGTTTCTGCTGATAATGCATTCAAATTGCAATTTGCAATTCCGCAAGCCAGCTAGCCAGGGCTTTTTGTTTACATTCAGCCTTTCAATTCTTACTCGTATTTGGATTACTATCAAGTTAATTTTGATGGAACTTTGCCAAACGGTGGCGTAAAATATTTCGATATTTGGTTTAAAAGATATACTGCTCTATTTGCTAAAGGCGTCCTCTCCTCTATTTGGTTCTCTTTCTTTAGGTACTTTACTCTACACCCATTATCATAGTTGGACGTGAATGTTCACCTTCTTTAGAATCGATGGTTTCCTAACTTTTTAAATACCTACTTTAGAACCAGAACCTGGCTACATTAATTGCTGCGTCAGTAGCGTTCATGAGCTGGTGTATTCGCTAGCTCATTTGACATCAATTTGATAGGCACAACACAGTACACTTAGACTATGAAAGGTTATAGACAAAGTGTCAAAAGCCAGCAATCTGAAGTACCAGAAAGAGAAGCCGGCTTGTATCTGTACACGCGAAATAAGCTCACACAGACAAAATGAGAAGCCGAAACGTCATCGTTATGTTCGGCAAGGTCACTCACACATTTTAACGATCCTGCTTCATTTAATGTCCACTGACGTTGCGTCTATGTATAACCTTTCATAGTCTAAGGTAGTACATTGCTCGGCGGACATCGATTATAATAGGCACTACGGTTTTCCTATACGTCAAAGGAGTAATGTACGTAAAAGTGCCTATCAAATTGATGTCAACTGAGTTAGCGAATACACCCCCCTCTGGTCCATAGTGCAGGTGTATGGGCCACTAGGGGAATTGGGACGTATATTAATAGATAACACAGTGCAAAATAAAAATAAGATGCAATATATTTACGTATCTCAATTAAAACCCATTTATATACTTACAATAAAATCAGCTACAAACTACGAACAACCAATAAAGGTTGCGTTAATAGTCTGTCGATTAAAACCCACTACATTTAAGGACTAAGCTTAACCAACAGTATAAGCAAAACATAAATATCAATAAAAGACCGTATTAAAGAAATCTCCATCAATCTGCGGCACTTTACTGAACCGTTATTGGTGTATTTACAAAACAAGGCTTGACACGCGATCGCAAACTTTGTGATAAAATCCAAAACAGTTCTTTGACCTACATTTAACGAGCTTTTTTGTACAACTTTGGGGGCGGGGGGGAGGGGGGGGGTCTTTAAGTCAATCAAGAATGAATAGGTTACTACTTGGCCAGCTTGCTCCATCGTCGACCACATCTCATCGCTTATCATCATGTGAGATAGTGGTCAATCACGTCTCTATAAATGATAAAAAAGTTGGTCGTCACGGGACGCCCGGCAGATGTGAAACATCTTATAATAATTCTTATAATATAATATAATAATATGTTTTATTTGCACAAAAAATAAAAGGTTACATTAACGCTATTACATAAACGTACTAAAGATCAGGAATATAACCACTGAGTACGAACCCTGTCTCTCAAACTAGGGTTACCTGTATCTTGAGAGACAGTTTACAGCTAATGGCTCAATTACACCTTCCGATTTCAAGGGACCCAATTTAGGAAACAGGAAGGTGTAATAGCAGTTAGAGCAGTTAGTGTCCGATTTAGTGAGATTGAAAGGTCCCGATTTGACTTCCTAAATTGTGTACGATTTAGGATAGTGTAATCGCATCACTTCGATTTAGAGCTAAGTGTTGCCAATTTAGCGACTTTGTCGCTACATATGGGCTAGTAGTATTTTTGTTAGTGTTTAAAATTAAATTAAATTTCACAGTCCCTTTCTCAGAAAAAAATCTGAGTCCGCTCTTTTTATTTTTTTGACCGCTCCTGGTAGAATCAGTTTTTAAGAGACTTTAGAGTGACTTTTGATATTCTGTCTAGGGACTCGAATTTGTAAGAGTTGGCAACACTGCCGACTTAGGAGCCCGATTAAGGAGTTCAATTTAGGATAGTGTAATCGCTCGCTTCCTGCTTCCTAGTTTTTGTTCCTAAATTGGGTCCCTTGAAATCGGAAGGTGTAATTGTGCCTTAACCCAACGGGCGACTTAGCGACAATATGCTCCAGTCAATAGTAGAACATATTGTCGCTATGTATTCAAAATTAGTTAAATAAATAATAAACAAGTAACAATAATTAATACAATAATAAGATTGTCTATTTTAATATTAGAATTTAAAATTGTTGTTGTTATTGGTTGTTGTTGATTGTTGTAGTGTTACTTTTTTTCGCATAGATGTTTCTAGGGAGAAGGGAGTCGAGAGCAGCGGCGTAGTGGGGGTATCGTGGTACGACAGCATCATGCCGTTTGCCGTTACGAGTCGATTTTACTGCCAAGCCGCGCAAATAGGTAGATGTTTGACATCAAAAACACAGTTAGCATCTGTTGTTGTTTATTTATCAATGAACTAACTTGTACCCGCGACTGCGCTCCCAGAGTCTGCTGTCTCGACATTGATAGCGAAACTAACGTTAGCTACCGATCGCTAAATTACTAGCCGTTAAAAAACTCCTTCACTGTGATTTTATTGAAATATGTACAGAGACGGCCTACATTTTAACTTTTCATGAAAAATAGTGTGCAAGCACTATTTTTCATGAAAAGTAACAAATTTTAATGAAAATAAAGAAGACAAATTTTAATGAATAACTTTTACTACTTGTAACAATTAAGTAAATTAACTTGTCAAAATATTAGAGGAGCTCGTGGCTAATGTAATAACAGCCGCACGGGTCGATCTATCAGGTTAAGCTACGCTTGCCGAGGTTGGTTCATAGATGGGTGACCATCTTTACATACCGAGACTCCTCTTTGCCTCGGAAAGCACGTTAAACCGTTGCCGTCAGAAGCCCGAAAGTCTGATATCCAGTCTTACCAAGGGGTATCGTATTACCCAGTAACTGGGTTGTGGAGGTCAGACAGGCAGTCGCTGCATGTAAAATTCTGGTATTTGATAGTTGGGAAAAGGCTAGGCAGATGATGAACTTGTCAAAATATTAAAGGACATAAAAGTTTGCTTCCTTGCAACATTAATTTCTTAGCGAACGAATTCGATCGTTACGCGATCGTTAACTATGTCGAAACTGCAGACCTTTCCCACTGGAACCGTCCTCTTTTTCTGGGATATATTAGCCTATGTGTGATACTCGTAATGTACATTTTTAGCACTGAATGAATTTTTATAATCGGAACAGTACTTTCAGAAATTAACTACCTACTATAAATAATATTAAATTCTTTAATACATTAGATATGTAAAAGAAAGAAAAATTACTAAGAAAATATTAGATAAGTAAGTATAAAAATTGCAAAACTTTTCATGAGAAACAATTAGAACTAAGTACCAAAATACACATGCTAAATATTTAAATGCGTAATGCGACAAAAAGTCGTTGCTTGGTAACAGTTCCCACTGTTATCAACTGCTAATGCGGAAAAAAATGTGTCAAAACTGAACTCAGATAATAAGTAGGTACATACCAAGACGAACAACACTGAAATATAATAAAAAACCTTTAACCTTTCCTAAGAGGTAGGTAGGTAAGTACCTACGAGGGCGAAATCCGATAAGTACTTGACCTCGAAACCCGTAGGTACTGTAAGAAGGTTGAATAAACTTCCTTGAATTTATAAGCTTCGAAGACAACAGCCAAATCAATCTAGAACCAAGATATCGAACAAAATAATTTCGGTACCTAGTTTAGAACATTCCAGTTTACAGCCACACCTGTCTGCCAAGCAATTATTTATTGTACGTCCCGCATGACACATTTTTTACCGTAACTCGCATAGGGGTTGGTAACCGAGTCAGCCTTACTTTCTAAGTCAAATCGATACAGTTCACAACACTGGTGTTCAATTATTTAACTGTTCTCATAAAATATTAGGTTCATACCAGTAGGAAATCTACCAGCTGTCGTTCCTAAATGAATAATTAACTCTAAATTTAGGTCACATTTAGTATCATTAAAGTTTTATTTCAATTCCATGCGTAACTTAACCTTAAAAAATGCAAGTTGTTTCTTTTTCTTTTAAGGGTGGGACTGGCCAGTTAGATTTTGATAAGATATAAAATGTTCTTAGTCCAAACGTCTTAGTATCTGTCAATGCCACGCAAAATGCAACTATCAGCTTAATCGATAAAAAGATTTCAATATTAATAAAATACCACAATAGTAGGTATACGGAATAAAAATTGGAGCAGTAATTAATTAAATACCAGAGAAATAAGAAGCCACAACTAATTACACGTACAAACGTCTCACTCAGTGCCATCAAAAACAACACCGGCAAACAATAATTTAACCATAAAAAAAATAAACAAACTTACTGTTTGATGAGGTTTTAATTTTGCCAAGATACATTTTGTCCAACACTATATTATATATAACAACACACAACACGAACACACGATCAGATCCTTGCACAAAACATGTTTATAAAGACAGGGGAATATAGGAATATACGTCTTGGAGCCTTCGACGGTTACTACTGACTGGCTGGCTGACTGCCGGTGTCGCCAGACAGAGCCCGGAGCGAGCGGAGCGTCTACCTACAAATAGGGTGGCGCCGAAGTGAGACGGAATACTTACGAACTGAGTGAACTGACGATGACGAGTCCAAAAGCAAAAAGTTACAAAGTTATAGTTGAAAAATACGCGGTAATAAAATTTACAGTTATCACAGTTTAGATCTGATGCAGTGGTTTTGAACGACGGGCAACGGTAAAAGCAGTTATGATTTCATTTGTTGAGCGGTTGCATGCTGCGATTAGACGAACATATCTAATAAAACTTTTTTAACACATTTTAAAACAGTCTTAGCTCTATCAGTCAGTGCTTTGGATTCAAGGCTAACCCCTATTATCTAAGTCATTTCCTCCAACTGACTCAATGTTCCTAATTGATACTTATAATTATATATTGAAAATGGTCGAGGGTAGTTTGCTGAGGTTTGTTTAGCCGCTGTCATAAAGCTGAAGAGTTTGTATGTTTGTTTGCTAATCTCAGGAACTACTGTATCGAATTGAAAAAAAAAATTGTGTTGAATAGTCCAATTATCGAGGACGGCTATAGGCTATATAACATCACGCTGCGACCAACAGGAGCGAAGCATCAATGAAAAATATGGCAAAAATGGGAAAAAATCCTATTGAGAGCTTCAGTTGCGTGCGCTGCGTAAACGGTTAAAGTTACGCAAAAATTATGTATGACGGAATTGTTCTCCTTATAAAGTTCTAAAAAAAAGTCCGCGACAGCATATATCTATCTTTTAAGGTTAACTCACTATAATCATTGTTATGGTTTTTATTTTTTACGCTAAGCTTAGTTCAGTAAAACTTAGCGAATGGTGAAATCGTCCCTGAGTCGACTTGAGTGGAGGAAGTTTCCTTCAAAACAACTTCTAGAATATAGGCCCAACATAGTCATCCACAAAAATAAACATATTATGTGACTACACTTATGAACTTCTGTACATATACTCCATGTCAGGAAATAGTCTCATTAAAGAAGACATCAAAATGGCTTCGATATGAATTAGAACAATGGGATAGAATCATGCCGGAACATCGATCTTGGTTAATGGTCCGTGCTAAGGAAATGTACCTATACAGAGTTTAACAATAAACTAGTTACTTAAACTGTTGATACCAGATGGACGTTATTGAAAGCAAGTAATTTATAAATTTGGGTCTTAAAGATGAGGTTAACGTCCACCCATTAAAAAACGTTTTTACAAAAAAAAAAATACAACCGACTTCCAAAAAAGAAAATACACAAAAAAATTAAAAATCACTTAAATTTCGGAAGGTACCTAGTGTTTGTATTTTATTTCTTCGTTATTTGACACCGACTTCCGAAGTTATTTTTCAATTTCCATTGTATTTTCTTTTTAATAAAAAAGTTTTTATTCTTCACTTTTTAGTCGTTATGTCCCCAGAACTAAAATTAATTATTAAAGTTACGCCCGAATAAATAAATAAAAAATAAATATAAATTTATTCAGTTCAATGGAACCCCAAAAAAAAAAAAAAAAAAAAAAAAAAAAAAAAAAAAAAAAAAAAAAAAAAAAAAAAAAATGGTGAATGGATAACCCCAATAACATGGAACATGATGGAAACCAAAACGTCATCTGTGTATCTATACATATTTTTCGTTTTAGTTGATTTTTCCAAAAAGCACTAAAACAATTTCGATAAAATCTTTATGGAACCAACCTCAGCAGTACTATTTCGAATAAAAAAGAATTTTGAAAATCGGTCCATAATAGACAGAGAAATCGATGAACATACATTAAAAAACATACATACCGTACAGTCGAACATAGAACCTTTTCAAAGTCGGTTAATAAAAGCATTGCTATTTTGGGCAAAACCAGAAGTGGTCCTAATTTTAGAGCTGCTAAACTGGTTTTCTTAGCATTTTGTTAATTTCTGCATCTAAAGAATGTGTCCTAAGCTAAGCTCTGTCTGAAGTTATCTATCCATCTCTCTTCATCATTATCATTACTATTGGCACTAGCCACTACTTTTCCAGACACTGCTGAGTTTATAAAGGCCTCTCTCTAAGCAAAATAGAGTCCTAATCGGTGCTAATTTAGTTCAATTTAATCAGTGTCCACCAGAATGGTCTCTCATCCAGGCCTCTCTCTTTCTATAAGCAAAATAGAGTCCTAACCGGTGCTAATTTAGTTCAGTTTAATCAGTGTCCACCAGAATGGTCTCATCCAGGCCTCTCTCTTTCTATTAGCAAAATACGAGTCCTAATCGGTGACAATTTAGTACAATTTAATCAGTGTCCACCAGAATGGTCTCTCATCCAGGCCTCTCTCTTTCTATAAGCAAAATAGAGTCATAATCGGTGACAATTTAGTTCTATTTAATCAGTGTCCACCAGAATGGTCTCATTCAGGCCTCTCTTTCTATAAGCAAAATAGAGTCCTAATCGGTGATAATTTAGTTCAATTTAATCAGTGTCCACCAGAATAGTCTCATCCAGGCCTCTCTTGCTTCAAGCAAAATAGAGTCCTAATCGGTGACAATTTAGTTCAATTTAAACAGTATCCACCAGAATGAGGTATATTATGCAATTACCCGACTGCCCCAGAAAGAAGGTAATTTTATGTTCCTAGTTAAGCGAGTAGTAAACTAAAGAGGTAAAGCGACTTTAAATTGTGAGTTAAGCGTTCATTACACGCTCACGCAAGCATCACTCAATTCCAAAAGTCATGACTGATAAATCAAAATATCGAGATTTTCTCATGCAACCTTCAGTCACTGTATTAGACAATAGGTTAACCGTCAGTCACAACGCTCACTGTGGTTAAATGGACAATGGACGCCTTACTGTAGCGCAGATCGTCCGCATAATCTCTGCAGTCTACACCAGTGCTACATTTCCAATGTACAATGTTACGTGCCGCCGCTCTCTAGGGTCGAGGACACTATTGATTTTATTCTCATCTGTAGTTTAGAGCATTACGTAAATTCCGATTCGTATGCCAAAACCTCCAATACCTTTTTGGTCAAGTCCTAGTAGCATTGAGAAGACACTTTTCGTTGGTGTAGGTACATATATTTAAATGGTCTGAAGAGATAAAGAAGGCTGAGGCAGCATGTACCGAGCAGTCCACATCGCAGAACACCGCAATAGTTGGAGACGCGTCGTATGTGGTCGCAGTCCTCAACAGTGAGGCATCAACGAAGAAGATGAAGAAGTAAGTACACATAAATATAGGTTCGTCAAGCGATGTACCTAAGTCAAATTTCTACTGAATTAAATCAGTTGCCCTTTATATTTACAAAAGAAAAGCTATTAGAGTCAGAATACCGTGAAATTAGTGGAAACACCAAAAACACGGTGCTTGAAGTTAAATGAATATAATATTGTTATAGCCAAAACAGTTCAAGGCACTGGATTCAGGGTTATCACTAGCTTGAAGAAACAGTATACTTACTATTTTTTTAAACTTTACTTCTGTAGAATGTTCTGTATTGTAATGTATTTTTTATTTTACTGTACAATAAAGTATATATATAAATAAGTATCTAAAAAAATAATCCTACTCCTGTTTTACGAGTAGTTACAGGAATTGGTATGACTTTTTAATTCCTACGATACCATTTCCAGATATCGGAAGATAAGATTAGTAGCCTCCAAGTTACTAGTAGTCCGTTTATTTGCTTACTTCCCTCATTTGCTACATCGGTTCCATAGTTCAATTTTATTATAGGAGAAACCCAAATTAACTTTGGAAAGATAGATTTAATCGGATTATGCGAAAGATGGCTACAGACAGGCCACTCTGCAGAGCCTGCATGGAGGAGGACGAGATAGCAGCTTATCTGCTTCTACCTTGCTGCCCAGTGGTCACTGGATACAGGGCAAAGTGCTTGGAAAACCCAGTTTACCTCCGTGAGATAGTAACACCAGGGCGCTGCTGGCCTTCCTTGAGGAACTGGGGTGGATCGATAAACAAACCTGTCCCACCTGTACGCAAAATACTTGCTTTGGACGTGGAGTTGCGGACACCAGCCCGACATACAGTACAAGATGGCATGACTGGGAAAGGGACAGGCATAATAACTATTTAAGAAGGAGACATGCTCCTTCAAACATTCGAGGAAGATGATGTCGAAAACAAATTAAATAACTATCAATTTGTAAACAATCGGTTGACAAGGAAGAGTATAAGAAGAAAACGTGTCCGTCACCGATCCCAAATGTGGGAAAAGGGCAGAAATAATTAACTGAAGGAAACACCCGGAAGTATTGGAACTTCATAGATATACTGAGCTGTTGAAGGTGCTACATTAATAAAGGGTTTAACTGTAAAAGACTAGTCGACAACCCTACTTCACCGCTATTTTGATTAATCAACTAAGAAATTCTTATAAAAACGTGATGAATGGTATCAACGCTGCTGCCACGAAAACAGTAAAACGTATGAAAAAAATACTGTTATACTTTCTACACAAAGCTTTTGCTTTTGATACGAATAAATTACTTGGAACTTGAATAAAATGTCAACACTGTTTTATTATCTTCGTTTTAGTTATGTTTTTTCTTTCTGTCTATCTTTCTTTCTTCTAAGGCTTAAAGTTGCTTTATTAAATTGAAATGGTAGACCATGCCACTAACCCCTGGTTTTTGATAACCTTGTCAAATATCTAAACAGTTTTTTTAACCTGCTATTAAATCTACATAAATAATTACTAGTTATGTTTTTTTTTTTGGGTGGGTTGGGAAATCATCCAATGACAGATTCATAAATATTGAACAAAAGTATTGTTCAATATTGATGAATCTTAACTGAAGAAACGATGTGTGGAGTGTGACAACTGAAATGACGAGAAAGACGACGAGAACAGAGGGCTTTTGAGATGACGGTGAATAGAGAACACATGAAAGAAGAAGACATACTAAATCACCCAATGCGCAATAAATAGCTCGGTTCCCCAGTGACTTAAAAGTCGAAAAATGACAAAGTTAAAACGCATCAAAGATAAGGAGTATGCGCTTGCTTGGATTAAAAAAAATAAAATGTGGCGTGACGTCACGCAAAATTTCAACGCACTGTACCGTTGTTATTTTTTGTCGACGTGACAAAAGAAAAAATGCGTGTTCAATAATTTTTTGGTAATCTAACTGACGGACTAGAATTAGATTGTTTTAGGGCTGATTTTTCGATAATTATAACTGAAGATTTAAATATGCCTGTTTGACATATTTGCTATACAAAAGCTGTCAAACCGCCATTTTTATTCCTCAGGTACCTAAGAGTTATGTGACTATTAATAAATCAGCCCTTAGGAAACTAATCTATTGATAGCGTCAGCGGAAGGCATTGCCGTGACCGAATACTGAGCCAAGCAAGGGATTTAATTTAAAAAAAAATATTTATACCATCGAAGAATAAGACGTCCAAATAAACTGGAATAGGAGGAGGAGAATGATGCTGACTTATTGATGAATACGGGTGTATTGAACCATAAACACGCCCTTATTAATAAATCATAGTTTCTTTCCACAAGTTCCTTTCTTGAACTGTCACAAATCGGTCTATAATCTTGCCTAGTACTTATTTATGCAAAGGTCGTTGCCTCCAGCTTTTATGAAGGTAAACCCGTGTAGGCCGTAGGTACATATGCCGTGTATACCGTCGCGTGACCCTACCCTTAACACGTAATCAAAGTAACAATTACACCAACGTATACTTCGATTAATTCTGTGCCAGTTACTTTAGTTTAACCGTAGTTTAGTTTGAAGGAAATTGTTAGCTAAGCGATTTAAACTTAAATTAGTTTTCATTGTTTTCTTTTTGATTTAGAGTAAAGCTTTCAATGGTTTGTGTACTTTTGTAATTAGTACTAAGCGAACCCCAAAGTCTAAGTTTAATAAACTTGGTTGACGTATCCGTGTGGATAAAAAATCCTTAACAATAAAAAAAATAAACATGATATTTGGAACATTACGCAAGGAAGGAAGGTTTTCTTTACGTCAATGACGTACCTACACCAGGTGGCAGCCCTGAGGCATCAGGTTCAGGCACTATCAAGGCTATCGTGTTTTTGACATTAGATTAATTGACGTCAATGTCATCTTTACGTCACAAGTGACGTTTTCAAAAAGGGTGGTATTACATTTATCCTATATCTTTCTGTATCTAACGTGAGTTTGATCAAAGAAGTAGGACGACTTCATCAAATGGGTCAGCAACACCGATATTTGATGAAAGATTACATGACATTTAAATCAAAATGGCTGCAACTAAGGTTTTGTCTTTCTATTAGTATACGGTGATACTTTCTTAACAATTTAATTGAACGTCGAGTCATTTATACGTAAAAAACGTTTGTCCTCGACTTGTAATTATTTACATAATTATCTTGAATGCTTTTTTCTCTTCGCCTTTCGATCCATGGCTTCACCCAATGCTTTTTTTTCTTTTTTAATAATAATCGAATGTTAATAACATCACTTAAAGTCGCTCCACGTTCCTCCATTTTCTCAGACTACGTAAAATCTTGGACAAAGATATTGGAAAGTGGAAATGGCAACCATCAAAGAAATTTTATCAAATATAGGACAAAGATATTGGATAAGTGTAATACCACCCCCCTAAGTAATGCCAAATGAAGGCGTAAGTACATTTTTCCTTCTTCAACTTCTTCTTGGGCCCAAACAGTGTGATTAAAAAAATGTACCGTCGAAACGATAAGTTGAAGAAGGAAAAATTATTGCTTCGACCGAGGCGTTGCTTAGGTCTTGTAGGACGCAGGTAATGAAAACCCTAATTTTGAACTTTATTAGCTAAAGGGGGTCGAATATAGGTACACATGGAAATCAAATCACGGCTTTTATAATTACACTAGCTTCTGCTAGCGGGTTCGCCCGCGTAGAATTAGTACTTACTCCGATATAAACTTTCAACCCGTTTTTCACCCCCTTAGGGGTGGCATTTCGAAAACCCCTTTCTTAGTGGATACCTACTTTTCACAAAGAACCCACCCTCCAAATTTCATGTCTCTAGGACCAGCGATTTAGGCTGTGCGTTGATATATCAGTCAGTCAGTCAGGACTTTGAATTTTATATGCTAAAAGCTTACACTATAGATAAACAATTATCGTATACGCTAGTGGCACATTAGCGGATTGCAGTTCCTCAATCATAGGTTTACCACTATTGTTTGATTTCTATGTAGGTTCTATATAATTTTATCTATCACCATCACCTGCCTAGCTTTTTCCAAGTTCCATTTCCATTTTGGGATCGGCTACCAGTCAACCGGATGCAGCTAAATATGTTGATCAGGGCCGTTTACTAGGCGTCATCTACCCCAGTCACCAGGGAGAGTGGAACCGGCGAGAGATTTCGTGCGGTGTCCCACAGGGAACAGTCCTGGGGCCGCCTCTATGAAACATCGAGTACGACTGGGTGCTGCGCGCCGACCTCCCTAGCGGCGTCAGCGTCCGCGTTTGTCCTGGCGCAGGGGGGGTTGGACCAGGCGGCAGCTGACCTAATGACTCGCGGGGTTGTGACAGTCGTAGAGAGAATCCGGCAACTGGGACTCGAGGTGGCACTGCACAAGTCCGAGGCCATGTAATACACATGATCCTCGGAACGCGCTATCGTCGGGTTCACAAATAACGGTAGGAGGGGTTCATATCGGCGTCGAGGGGACGATGAAGTACTTGGGACTCGTCCTTGATAGCCGGTGGAACTTCATGGAGCACTTCCGATGTTTGGCTCCCAGACTGGAGCGGGCCGGATCTGCTTTGAAGCGGCTCCAATGCCGCCCAATCTGGGGAGTCCAAATGCCTCCTGTCCTACGACAGGCCCCGCGTAGGGCCTACGCCCTACGCGGGGGTCGTGCGGTCCATGGCCCTTTACGGAGCACCGGTTTGAGCGCGCACCTTGAAGCGGCGACCAGCTCGCCGGTTGAGCTCGTCCCAAAGGGTCATGGCCATCCGGCTAGTCCGGGGATACCGCACGGTCTCCAGTGAGGCGGGGAGCCTCCTTGCCGGACTGTCACAATGGGATCTGGAGGCCAAGAGGTCCTCGCGTTCCTCTGGGAGAAGCGCGAGGTGGCGAAACGCCGTGGCGAAACTCCGCAGCCGCGACATCTAGCTCCGGCAGAATCTCATGGCGACATGGAGAGAGCGACTGTCGCAACCCAGCTCAATCGTGGCGGTAGTGCCCCTCTTTGAGGAGTGGCTGGAGAGGCGCCACGGCGTCCTCACCTTCCGCCTGACGCAGGTCCTCACCGGACACTGACGGGGTCCATCACGGCCGATGCCTGCATGCCAAGGGGTCGCGCATAAATTCGTGACAGAGTTGAGTTTTAGTCAGTAAAAGTCTGACACCGCTCCACCCAGAACGGGAGAAGTCATAAGGTGACTTCCCACCCAAAAAAAAGGGCTGTTTACTAAATTGAGAAATTGGAGTCAAATCCCGTTTTATTATTAATTCAGAAATGGAGAGATAGTTCCATAGTCTAAGGTTCCATGTTAGAATAATAACTTGTAGGTAGCGTAGCGGTACTGCTTGGTAGGGTAGAATCAATCGAAAAGAAAACATTTACATTCTCTGTTTGCCTATGTCGAGCAAACATTGTTCTAACAACATACATAAATAGGTACATGTTTACATTTCTATGAAACAACTCTGTTAAATTGTTATTTTCAATTAATTATAAGTTCTCCTGCTTTTGGATTTTTTTAGAATTCTGAAACTTTTCCAGAATTCAAAATTCCTCATAATTTACTAATCTTCTTTATTATGCCTTGTAGATATGTGAAACATGTGTGTCCGAGGCCTCACAGCGGGCCCTAACAGAATACTAGCTCTGCGTGAGTTGTTGATAATAATATGTTAAACATAATATGAGTTATTTTTTTAAGTGAAACCTTCTTTAGGCACGCTGGGCATTCTTGAGAAGGGGAAAAAGCACTGAACTTGCGTGACCATCACGCTCAGATACATACATAGAGATGTTGTATGTATATCACTTATCTGTATATAGGTAAGTATGTGTTTTCACTTCTGACGTGCAGTCTAACAGACTAACAGTTTTTTTTTTTCATTTATGTACTTATTGTATTTATAATGAGTTCGTGTGGTGACGAACAATTTTTTATTCTTTGAAATTTTTTAAGTAAATGTGATTCTTATGAATTTCAATAAAATAATTCATTTTGTAACTAGGATATGGTCATGGGCATGATACCTATACATCGATAGAAACACCAGCTCCCTGCATTGTGGTAAATATTCTCGCTGTAGGCTTTTGAGTGGAGTCTCGGGAAAAGAGAAAAAAAAGTTATGATGACTGATAAAGGATAACAAAATTCAATATTAAATAAACCGGCCATGTGCGAGTCGGACTCGTGCGCAAAGGGTTCCAAACGAATCATATTTATTAACATGTTATTTTTTTTTAAATATAGACTTCTTCTTATAAGCTTTTCTGTATACTATTTTCCGTATATTCATCAAAATTTTAGGCTCAGAAAATGCTAAATAACATTAAAAATATCATTTATTTTAAAATTATAAAAAAATAGATTTGAGTCATATAATTTACCCTCTCATTATGGCACCACTGGACACGCAGTCGTTTCTGGTCCTCCGTTAAATCATGCGGTATCCATCGACTGTAAAGCTCAACCTTCAGATGTACATTGTACATGTAGAATGTTTTGCACTTGGCTCATTCCTATGCTGACAAGTAATTTTTTTATCAATATTAGATTCTGTAACCACAGTGGCCAGCCGACCTTCTCGTACCTCGTCATGGAGATGATCACGTCCACGTCTAAATTCTTCAATCCACGAATACATAGATCTGCGACATGGTGCTTCGAATTCCATAATTGCTTTTTTTTTTTTTCATTCTTTTATTGTAAGTGGGCACAGACAAATTCTGCAGGTCGTGCACAGTTATTGATTAGATAAGTAATGGATATGTACCTAGTCCTACATACAAGTTAACGGTATTATTGATAGCAAGGGGTCTAGGAATGCGGGCTATTTAATTTAGCAATAAGTACCTACCTTCTGCTTATTATACTGCTTAAAACAAAATCAAGGTCCTTTTTTAGCTTGACTTTTCCACGACTTTCAATACTTTTTAGGGTTACGAAAGTCCGAATGAAAAAACGGAACCTTTATAGGGTCATTCGTGTGTCTGTCTGTCTGTCTGTCTGTATGTCAGTCTGTATGTCAGTCTGTCTGTCAGTCAGTCTGTCACAGTCAATTTCTATCGAATCTACTGAAACGATTGATTTGGTCCACGCATAAATATCTGTGACCCAAACACGAACGTGTAAGTAGCGTAAATACTTAAATAAATTTGGAATATGAGGGTTACTTGTGGTATGAAAATCGGAAAATTTTAAAATAAAGTTCCTCAAACTGAAACTCGAACGACATATCTTAATGAGAGGTTAAATTTTAAGTCCTAAATGTATTTTTTTATTTTTTTTTTTATGTTATTTATCATATTCTGCATAAAATGATAAAAAAGTTTAACGGAGGACAGTCATTGGCTTTCTATAATATCGTGATAGGTGACGAAAGCTAGGTGTACTGCTTTGAACCCGAAAGAAAAAGCCAGTCGGCACAGTGGGTCTTTTCTTTTGAAGATTTGCCGGCAAAAGTTAGGAAAAGTCGAAGCTTTGGTAGAAAAATGGTTGATTCTTTTTTAGGCAAATCAGGACATTATACTACAGTATCGCTTGAAGATCAAACGACAGTGACTGAAGATCAAACGACAGTGACTGCAGATTGGTACGTAAACACTTGCTTGCTGAGAGTCTTAGAAAAAATTCACGATAACGCATCCTCACATTCCGCTAAGGTAAGGGAAGCGTATTTGAAGGCTTCAAATGTGGAACTGATGAGGCATCCGCCTTACAAGCCCGGACCTCGCACTCTGCGACTTCTTTTTGTTTCCAAAAATTAAAGACAAACTTAGAAGCACAGGTTTTACGAGCCCTGATTCGGCGGTGAATGCGTGCCATGAAGCCATTGAAGAGGTCCCTAAGGAAGACTGGTCCAACTGCTTTGTACAATGGTTTCAACGAATGCAAAAATGCATTAATTGCGAGAGAATATACTTTAAAAAACAATAAATGTAACGTAAGTCTTATATCTAGTCTTATTTATCAAAATCCAGACACTTTCAGTACGCTCTAAGTATGCTGCAGTTACCAAACGGGGCGGGCCGCTAGTCCAACTAATATAATAAATGCGAAAGTTTGTATGTTTGTGTTTCAATCACGTAAAAACGGCTGAAGGGATTTGAATGAAATTTTGCACACAGATAGATTATAACCTGGATTCCATAGGCTACTTTTTACCATGCAGGCGATGCCGCTGGCAGAAGCCAGTTAATAATGATTATGAAACTTACCATTATCCATGACGTCGTTTTTATCTCCTTTGCCTTTGGAGCCGGATGAGACGTTTTTATCTCCTTTGCCTTTGGAGGAGACGTTGTCGTAGTTGAAGCAGGCTGCGAACAAAACATTTAAATTAGTGACTAGTCATCAAAATAATGGATAGGTAAGTACATAGAAATAAAAAACTTTTTTACAAAATTACAATCGACTTCTAAAAATTTCAAAATAACTTTTAATTTCTGATGTCGGTGTTTCTATTTTTTTTTTTGTTTCTTCGTTATTTGACACCGACTTCCGAGATTAGAGTTATTTTGCAATTTTTAGAAGTCGGTTGTATTTTTTGTAAAAAAGTTTTTTATTTTTCACGTTTTAGTTGTTTTACCCCAGAAGTAAAACTAAATATTAAAGTTATGCCCGAATGGAGACAACCAAAACGTCATCTGTGTATACATATTTTTTGTTTAAGTATGTTGATTTTTTCAAAAGGTGTTGAATCAATTTCGATAAAATTTATATAGAACCACCTCTGAACCTACCAAAACAAAAAAAAAAACATCAAAATCTATTCACAAATGGCGGAGATATCGCGTAACAAACATACAAAAAAAAACAGACGAATTGAGAACCTCCTCTTTTTTGAAGTCGGTTAAAAACTATAGAAAATGGATACGGTTAGGTGCGGGTTCGAAACAGAGTTACCTCACCCCTGGGCACTCAAAGGCAGGAAGGAACAGGGGTGGGTTTTAGTCAGTAAGAGTCTGACACGCCCTCCCGCTCCACCCAGAGCGGGAGAAGTCATTGGATGATTAGTAAGTACTTCAAGACCAAACAGCACCGCCACACAGCAAAAAAAAAATCTGCAGCTAAAAATTAAATAGAATTGGCTAAAAAAAAATAGAAAACCAGCAATTTTTGAGGTTTTGCGAATGACAGTCTTAAACAAAGGTATACCTTTAGTACCCACGCCCACTTTTCGCCAGCCTCTTCTAGGTTCAGTGAATAGTGACGAGACAGTTTCTTTGTAAAACGTGTGCTTTAATATTTGCAACCCCTTTGTGACCCGTCCTAGCCTGGCCTTGAAGACGATCGATTTGACAGACAATACGTACCTACACTTAATTATTTTCCCACAAGAATTTACTGAACACAATAGTGATCAATACTATACCGTATGTTAAACCGTTTGGTTTTAAAAATTAGCGCTAAGGTACCTACATGTTTTGACAAGATGATAAGTGAAGTATTAAAGAATAAGGCCATCCATAAACGAACTGGGGCCCAATTCTGTACCTTAGAGTGAAGTACGCCATCGACACTGTATCGACACACTACAGACATTATTTTGCCACTATTGCAAATTTGGTATTCTGCAAAAACTTCATTGGCGATTCAGTGGTGTCAATAGGGAAAAGAGGTGTCGTTGTTCGATGGCTTCACAATGGCGGTTTGATCGCCAAAACACTATTGAAACAGGATAGACATATTACAATAGTCTTAATATGGCGTTTCAATGGCATTACAGTGGCCCAATCACCAATAATAATATATAGTGGTCAATGACCATAAATAATTTATAGAATACCGAATGTCAATGAGGAGCTCGTGGCTAAAGTAATAACAGCCGCATGGGTCGATCTATCAGGTTAAGTTACGCTTGCCGGGGTTGATCCGTGGATGGGTGACCATCTTTACATCGCACCATCTTTACAATAGCACGTTAAGCCGTTGGTCACGGCTGTCAATCGCGGATCTTTGGCAGTCGTTACGGGTCGTCAGAAGCACGAAAGTCTGACATCCAGTTCTATCAAGGGGTATCGTTTTACCCAGTAACTGGGTTGTGGAGGTCAGATAAGCAGTCGCTCCATGTAAAATACTGGTATTCAGCTGCATCCGGTTAGACTAGAAGCCGACCCCAAGATAGTTGGGAAAAGGCTACACAGATGACCAAATGTCAATGCCTATTCTATTGAGACACCACTGACACACTACGATACACAATTGACAAGTTAGTTATTTTTAACCGACTTTCGAAAAAGGAGGAGGATGTTCGACTGTATGTTTTTTTTTTTATGTATGTCCGCCTGTTTCTCCGTCAGTTGTAGACCGATTTTCAAAATTCTTTTTTTATCCGAAAGAATATACTCCCGAGGTGGTCCAATATAAATATTATCGAAATTGCTTCAGCACTTTTTGAGAAACGTATACCTCGATGACGTTTTGGTGTTCTCCTAATGTTTAAATTCCACGTTCCATGTTATTGGGGTTTTTAGTTCTGGGGTATAACAACTAAAAAGTGAAAAATAAAAAACTTTTTTACAAAAAAAACAACAGACTTTAAAAAAAAATACACTAAAAATTAAAAAATAACTTTAATTTCGGAAGTCGGTGTCAAATAACGAAGAAGTAAAATACAAACACCGACTTCCGAAATTAAAGTTATTTTTTAATTTTTAGTGTATTTTTTTTTAAAGTCGGTTGTTATTTTGTAAAAAAGTTTTTTTACAGAATTGGGCCCCTCCTTATTAGTGCTTATAGTAGTCGAGACCAACTGCACGAGAGCAGTCGTGTTGCGTTTAGGACATCCTTATACGTTAGTGCCGCCATAGACGGACTGCTTGGAGCAATTAGTGCATTTTTAGCTACGAAAACGAACTGCTTCAGCGGTCCGTTTGTGGCGATCGTCAATTTTGTATTGAAATTGCAGATCGCCCAACAGCGACCGCTTGAAGCTTCCGGCACTAACTGCTCCAAGCAGTCCGTCTATGGCGGCACTAACGCATGTTGATGTTGCGCTTACACCGATCCCAAATAAAATTGGGATTGGGGCGAGAGAAAAATTATGAGATAGGTAGGTACAATTTTTTCCGCAATATTGGTCGACAAAATATACAATATCAAGTAGAGGAAATGTCATTCTGTTTATAAGGAGAAGGACGTATTATAGTACCTTCCTATTTGGAATTTAAGGCACTATTAAATGCCAACGACCTTGAGTGGTTAACTTGCGTGTTCTGTGCTTAGCTCACGTAACGCGTCGAACGTCCACCCAGTAATAGGACTCGCCCATCGAGGAGCGCGGTATATAAAATATAAATAATTAAAATTAAATGATTTTTGAAATGTGAAGGTTTCATAAAAATGTAATTTATAGTTTTTACGTGATTCTCAATTTTTTGTCCGCGTTTATTTATTATATTACGTTAGAAAAATATCATTTCAATTAATCACATATCAAATTACGAAGAAAATTGTCTAAAGTAACATATTTTTTTCAAAGAAATAAAACTAGTCGTTTTGACGTTATGTTCAATTATAAATCATTAAAAGTCGCGCGGTGGATGCAGGAACTGCGTCAATTCCTAGTTCTAGCCTTGAATAGTTTTCCAATGACACGAAACCCATGTTAAAACAATGTCCTGTCATGCGAAGGTGATTTTAGCACGTAAGTAGTGCTAAAATCACCTTCGCATGACAGGTCAACTAGACATTAGCAGATAATCGTTTCACATAATTATCATAAACCTAGATAATAATTATTTCCCTATACTAAAGTCTTATTAGACCTACCTACCTCAGTATCTTTAACCTTGAGATAAGCATGAAAATAATAATAAATATCCACATAACGAAAGCTTCAGAATCGAATCGATCATAACGACTTTCATGTTAGTAATTACCGAGTAGGTATCTATTGATCATTATACCGTGTTATGGATAGTAATCCCCATGGATTAGGCATGGTCGACAAAAGAACTGAAATTACCGACATAATTATTCTGTCCTACAAAATTAGACACACCCACTGCGGGATATTTAAATGAAGGACTGAAGGTGTGTTTGTCACACAGAGCAGGGAAACCTCGTCGGCCATTGCTAGAGATGGCATAGTCAAAACTTTACAAACAAGCCAAGCCATACATGTCAGTGAGTGTCACCTTCAAGCAGAAAACGCACTGACAGGCGACTTGCTTAGCGAGAGCCTTGTTTTTTTTTTGATATCGGGGAATACGTTCAAAAGACGTCTGAATTTTTGGGAGAAAGGGACTAGGGATTGTAAAATTTTTACCTTACTAAAACCACCCCGGTCACGGGACTCCTTCCATGTGCTGCAGGTTGATCACCTTCAGCACATAGAAGTGGTCCCATGACCTCTTAAAATACCAAATACTACCCTGGAACCTTTCTGTACACAACGCCTGTTAGAGCACATCCCTGGGGAGACTGTAAAGAGATCTCCCCTGAGCCTCGCTGTTCACTGCAACACGTTATCACTGTGCCACCGTCTTTCCTGGGAGCACTTGGTGAGACAGACACCCCACTCTGAACGCCTGCGTCCACAGAGTCCCACCTGCCTTAAGGCGCTATTAACTGCCAATGACCTTGAGTGGTTAGCTTGCGTGTTCTATGCCTAGCTCACATAACGCGCTGTACGTCCACCCAGTAATAGGACTCGCCTATCAAGGAGCGCTGTCCGAAATTAGACGCATTATAAATTTAGTACACATAAAACAACAGGTATTAAACTAAAACACTTAAAACACACACACAGAGTAAATTACGTATAAATAATTAAATGATCTTTAAAATGGTGAATGATAAATGATGTTTATTCAGTAAATAGGTTACAAGGAACACTTTTACACGTCAATGTTTTTTGTCAGTTTAAGCTAGATGAGGCCGGTGTTTCCTAGCTGACTACCCTGAGAAGAAACACCGAAACAAACTCAGAGGTCAAAGTCTCTTTTTAACCGACTTCGAAAAAGGAGGAGGTTATCAATTCGGATGTTTGTATTTTTTTTTTTTTTTTTTTTTATGTATGTTCGGGCATAACTCCGACATATATTGACGGATTTGCAAAATTCTTTTTTTGATCGAAAGGGGTTTATTCCGAAATGGTCCCATTTAAATTTCAAAAAGATCTGATGATGGGTTTCGGAGACAGACAACGGAACTCTTCAAAAATTGACAGCAAATCAACCGCGATTGCTGCTATCGTATGTCTATGAATTATTAACACAGTTTAATGGGGAGCCACAACTAAAAAGTGAAAAATAAAAAACTTTTTTACAAAAAAATAGAACCGACTTCCAAAAAAAGTGCAAAATAACTTTAATTTCGGAAGTCGGTGTCAAAAAACGAAGACACAAAACAGGAACACCGACTTCCGAAATTAAAGTTATTTTGCACTTTTTTTGGAAGTCGGTTCTATTTTTTTGTAAAAAAGTTTTTTATAAAGTGTTCAAATCCATACAATGTGTACCGGTTAAATCATATGAGAACCATGTACGTTTATGTCTGGGATGAGCTTTTTGAAGAAAGCAACACACAAATTCGAGTGGACCTGTCCAGACAGTGCAAGCATTTGTCAGTCATCGCGAAGCTCAACTCAGAACTTTGAGGAGCTCAACGAACCGCCGAACAATACCAAAGTAAGGACATTTGAGTAGGCCGCAAAAATACTCAAACTGCCAGACAATCATAAAATCTACATGAATATAACGAAATATTACATAGTTCTCGCATTCACATTATTCTATATGAGGACCATGCAGCTTAGTGTCTGTAGTGGTATTTTGAAGAAAGCACCACACATATTTGAGTGGACCTGTCCAGTCAGTGCAAGCATTTGTCAATAGTGGAATAGCTCAACTTAAAAACCACTAAGGAGCTCAATGACTTGACGAACAATACCAAAAAAAAACATTTGGGTAGACCGCAAAAGTACTCAAACTGTCAGATAACGTTAAAAATTACTGTAAAAAGGAGGAGAAAATAATAATAATAACCCACATAGTCCTCACATTTACAATAATTAAGTAATCAAAAAAAATACAAATATAAAACTTTACAAAGTAAATATTCGTGTCAAACAAAATAGTAATAATAATATGTCAATCAAAAAATAAATATAATACTTAACAAAGTATTCAAGTCAAAAAAAAAAATAACAAATAATAATAATAAAATAAAAAATAATAATAAAATAAAATGAATAATAATAAAATGTCAATCAAAAAAAAATTAAAAATATAATGTAATACTATAGGTACAAGTATTCATGTCAAAAACGAATATTAAAAAAAAATATATAAAAAAATTTCATCAGTAAGTAGTACATATGAAAACAATGGCTCATGTATATCATTGAAGCAGCTCAATCCCACGCCTTTTTGTCCTCAAGAAAGTCATTAATTGTGTAAAAAGCTTTCTGGCATAGCTTACGTTTAATAAACGATTTAAATTTATTTATGCTTAGTTCTTGAATTTGGCTAGGAAGTTTATTATAGTAACGTATACATTGGCATCTAAACGAACCACCTATTTTTTTCTTGAGCCTGGTTTTAGGTACAATAAATTTGTGTTTGTTCCTAGTATTTATGCTATGGATATCACTGTATCTTTTAAACAGATTAATATTTTTATGTGCATACATGAGATTCTCATAAATATATTGAGAGGGAACATTCATAATAATAATCTCTTTAAATTTGTCTCTGAGGGAGTGTCTGGGACTTAATTTATAAATTGCACGAATAGCCCTTTTCTGTAAAACAAAAATTGTCTGAATATCGGCGGCATTTCCCCACAACAGAATGCCGTACGACATCAAACTATGAAAATAACTAAAGTATACTAAACGAGCTGTCTCTAAATCAGTTAAACCACGAATTTTCCTTACGGCGTATGCTGCAGAGCTAAGTTTTTTGGACAGTTTATCTATATGGGAGCTCCAATAAAGCTGCGCATCCAAAGTTAAACCTAAGAACACTGTGGAATCCTCGGGTTTCAACTCTTCACCCTTTATTGACACACTAGTGTTCACTTGTATTACATTGGGTAATGTGAACTTTATGCATTTTGTTTTTTTCTCGTTAAGGAGAAGATTATTGATGTTGAACCAGTTAACTACTATTGAAAGAGCATTATTTACATCATCAACAACCACCTGCTGACGTTTGAGTTTAAATAAAAGTGAAGTGTCATCTGCAAACAGCACTATATCATGTTTATCCTTTATGAGATAAGGCAAGTCGTTGATATAGATTAGAAACAACAAAGGACCCAGAATTGAGCCTTGAGGAACCCCCATTCTAACTACAGACCCGGGAGACCTTTTGCCGATCACATCAACTCTCTGAATCCTATTACTCAAGTATGAAGTAAGAAGATCCAGAGAGGCGCCCCGGACTCCGTAGTAGTGCAGCTTCCTGATCAATGTATCATGGAGAACGCAATCGAAAGCCTTAGACAAATCACAAGGTTTATCAGAAGGTTTCATAAAAATACGCTTTATAGTTCTTGCGTGATTCTCATTTTTTTGTCCGCGTTATACATAACTTTACAAATTAATTACACTATGTTATAAAAATATAATTTGTCTAGAGTAACATACATTTTTTTCAAAGAAATAAGACTATTTTAGTCGTTTAGACGTCATGTTCAATTAAAAACCATTAAAAGTCGTATAACTGCGCCTTAAGGGTTTACTACCCGCCAAGTGGCGCCCTCATTGATTAAAAAATCGTAGCATAACATAGAAAGCAAAGTCATGTCAATAACATAAATATTAATGTCAAAAACGGCCGTTTTTTGGTACTTTTGCTTACTACTTTGGATACGAAACATTTTGAGTCCTGTTTTAACAACGTAAAAATACTTCATCCTCTTTGTAACAAACGCAACGTAGGATTCTTTAATATTTATTTTCTATGCTATGCTACGATTTTTTAATCAATGAGCGCGCCACTTGGCGGGTAGTAGAGCCTTAAATAGTGCATAGCATCTCGAGCAAAGCGAGTAGCGAAGCGAAACTAACTCACTAAAAATTGTTTATCTGACCGCACTGGTCAGTGCATTTTTGGCCTTAGAGACTACTTTTAGAAAATGACAGCCCGTGACTTTTATTTTGACTATAGATGTGACATCAAAAGTTGTATGCTTGCAAGGGTACGAACAGTGTGGAGTGTACGTCGGAATTGCAGGTTTATATCGACGAGCCAGTGCAATCATCGGACCACTGTACGACGGGGATACTTGGTGGGCAACGCAACCACTCGCACAAAACGTTTTGGGACCACATTCAATGTGCGTACAATTGCAATCTGCCTAGCCTTTTCCCAACTATCTTGGGGTCGGCTACCAGTCTAACCGGATGCAGCTGAATACCAATATTTTACATGGAGCGACTGCATGTCTGACCTCCACAACCCAGTTACTGCGTAATACGATACTCCTTGGTAAGACTGGTTGTCGGACTTTCGGGTTTCTGACGACCC
Organism: Polia nebulosa; assembly: GCA_951329385.1. Lineage (NCBI taxonomy): Eukaryota > Metazoa > Arthropoda > Insecta > Lepidoptera > Noctuidae > Polia > Polia nebulosa. Next base: position 9,042,063 of record OX589595.1, on the reverse strand, counting down.
GTAATGACTGTCAATGATCTACGTTTGGCAGCCGGTACCAACAGCTTAACGTGCTTTCCGAGGCACGGAGGAGTTTCGGTATGTAAAGATGGTCACCCATCCAGAGACCAACCCCGCCAAGCATAGCTTAACCTAATGGATCGACCTGTGCGGCTGTTATTACTTTAGCCACAAGCTCCTCTCCTCCTCTCAATGTGCGTACAACTAAGCATTGGAATTCCCTACCGGAGTCTGTGTTTCCTGATGACTACAACCTGGGGGCCTTTAAGTCAAGAGTGAATAGGTTACTTCTAGGCAAACGTGCTCCATCGTCGACCATATTATCGTTTACCGTCACGTGTAGTGATCAAACGCGAGCTTAACAATGATTAAAAAAAAATTTTAGCAATGCCGTCTTACGTCGCCAACGGTGGGCGGTGTGACTCTGTGCTCTGTGGTTTTTCAGCTGATTATTATTATAACTACTGGCCTACAAAACACACTACCGTTGTCACCCAGAATGCTGCCATGCATAAATGAGGCTAGACCGGACACATTTGTTGTACGTCAGACTTGTGGACAATGCCGGTTTCCTATGTCTTACCGAGGACGACTGGTTAAAATAACGACGAGTGTATAACGTAGCATGCGTAGTCGCAGCGTAGCGCGACCCTTTGACGTAGCATTGTCGCGTAAGAAAATATCCACATTTTCACTGTGTACCTAGTACCTACCTATTCCTAATTTTTATCCATGCACTAATTTTAAAGAGAGGTACATGAAGATTAAAAGTTGAATTAAGGGGAGATTATCTGCGATACTAATAATCTTGCGTGACATGGGCATACTTTTTATCCTGGCAAAGTGCACTGTTCCTGAGGGATAGGACACGGAAACAAACTCACGGAAAAAAGTCAGTAACAAAATAACAAATACTTAAGTTATTAACCGACTTCGAAAAAGGAGGAGGTTCTATGTTCGACTATACAGGGTGTAAGGTACATGAACGCACATACGTGTACTAGTGATTCAGTACATGATTCTGGACCCCCTAGCGTTGGAATTTTTCGTCGGCCTTTTCCTAATTTTTGAAAAAAAAATACTTTTTTTTCACTTTTAAACTGTATAAAATCGTTATACCTATCTACCCCAAAGACATTTTAAATGAAAAAAATTAATGAATTATTTTATATTTAATGTGTAATGGGGTAGATAGGTGTAACGATTTTATACAGTTTAAAGTGAAAAATTATTTTTTTTAAATGAAAAAGTTATTAATTAAATTTTTTCATTTAAAATGTCTTTGGGGTAGATAGGTATAACGATTTTATACAGTTTAAAGTGAAAAAAAACATATATTTTTTCAAAAATTAGGAAAAAGCCGACGAAAAATTCTAACGCCATCCAGAATCATGTACTGAATCACTAGTACACGTATGTGCGTTCATGTACCTTACACCCTGTATATTTTTTTTTATATATGTCCACCGATTTCTCTGTCAGTTGTAGACAAAATAATTTTTTTATGCGAAAGTACGAGTATATACTCCCGAGGTGGTCGCATATAAATTTTATCGAATATTTTTTTTCTTTTTTCTTTTTAAAAACGTTGCCCCACACTAGGAATATTCCTGTATCGTGGGTGCGTTCACAAACATGTAAATTCACATACACAAGACACCCAGACCCGGAACAACTATCTGCAGGTCATACAAATATTTGTTCCGTGCGGGGATCGAACCCGCGACACGCAGCGCAGCAGCCGAACGCTCAACCACTGCGCCAACCGTGCCGCCGAATTGCTTTAGCGCTATTTGAAAAACTGAACAAAAACGAAAAATACGTATACATAGATGACGTTTTGGTTTTCTTCAATTACGTGTACTTATGTATAAATTCCACGTTCCATTTTATTGGGGTTTTTAGTTCTGGGTTATATATAACTAAAAAGTGAAAAATAAAGACATTTTTACAAAAAAAACAACCGATTTCCAAACAAGAAAATAGATACACTAAAAAATTAAAAAAAAAAAATAATTTCGGAAGTCGGTGTCAAAAAATAAAGAAATAAAATACAAACACCGACTTTCGAAATTGAAGTTATTTTTTTAATTTTTAGTGTATTTTCTTTTTTGGAAGTCGATTGTTTTTCTACAATATGATTAATTGGTCCATTCCAATATTATTTTTCTTTCCTATCAAACAAAATACATACACACTCATCAGCTAATAGCGTTGATTCTTTACCTATTTACCTGAGCATGTGTTTTATGTCAATCACCATAAAATTGAAGTCATCACTAAATGAGTCACCGATATATATTTACTTTGTAAAGTATTATATTTTTATTATTTTTTTTTATTACTTAATTATTGTAAATGTGAGGACTATGTGGGTTATTATTATTATTTTCTCCTCCTTTTTACAGTAATTTTCAACGTTGTCTGACAGTTTGAGTACTTTTGCGGCCTACCCAAATGTCTTTTCTTTGGTATTGTTCGTCATGTCATTGAGCTCCTTAGTGGTTTTTAAGTTGAGCTATTCGACTATTGACAAATGCTTGCACTGACTGGACAGGTCCACTCAAATATGTTTGGTTCTTTCTTCAAAAGACCACTACAGACACTAAGCTGCATGGTCCTCATATAGAATAATGTGAATGCGAGAACTATGTATGTCGTTATATTCATGTAGATTTTATGATTGTCTGGCAGTTTGAGTTTTTTTTTGCGGCCTACTCAAATGTCCTTACTTTGGTATTGTTCGTCGGTTCGTTGAGCACCTCAGAGTTCTGAGTTGAGCTTCGCGATGACTGACAAATGCTTGCACTGTCTGGACAGGTCCACTCGAATTCGTGTGTTGCTTTCTTCATAAAGCTCATCCCAGACATAAACGTACATGGTTCTCATAGGATCTAACCAGTCCACATTGTATGGATTTGAACACTAAAAGAGACTTTGACCTCTGAGTTTGTTTCGGTGTTTCTTCTCAGGGTAGTCAGCTAGGAAACACCGGCCTCATCTAGCTTAAACTGACAAAAAAACATTGACGTGTAAAAGTGTTCCTTGTAACCTATTTACTGAATAAACATCATTTATCATTTATCATTTATCATTTATGATAGCCTACGCTGAGAAATTAGTCTGTCTGACTAATGTTTAGCTTGTTGTCATCGCCCGCGAACAATCTAGGCTAGGCGATTGGGTTTAAATAGAAAATGCTCTAGAAGTCTAGACTAGTTTACGGTTCCGTAGATTTTATTATCTACTTCATTTGAACAATTGAAGCAACAGCTGGTCCGTTCTGAAAAAATCTTACCTTGAAAACTCCGATGACGTCATTAGATCTAGGCGCCAGATGGTAAGGGTTACAAAGACAAATGCAAAAACAATTTCCAGTGCAAAATAAAATTTTGATGGCGCCTTTTGAGAGGTGCGAGCGCAGTGTTGCCAATTTTTTTTAAAAATCCGAATGGTGGGTACTAAGTAAAACTACTTACTTACCTAAAAGTCAATTACGAGTTGATATTTGCAATAGCAGTTGATTTTTGATAATTTTGGAATTAATAAATATTTATTTAACATAAAACCGAAGTAGAATTTACGTCAAGGGAAAACGTCGACCAAAGGGTCAGCCCCCTTAGCCAAATGACCGCTAACGCTTCGTGCAAAATGTATGGCAAGGACATTACCTGCGGAGAGAACTGTCACGTGACTCAGGCACAGTAATGTCGTTGCCATACATTTTGCACGAAGCGTTAGCGTTAACGTTAACAGAAAAGTATTTTGTCTAACCCCTCTGTACCGACGTTTTCACTTCACGTAGACGGCACAAGACCATTTGGCTCAACCCTGATCAAGAGAAAAGGCCGGCGCTGAATGAAGTGAGCTGTCAATTCAGCCGAAGATCCAAAAAAAAAAGATGGGTTGACAGCTGAATTCAAGCTTTTTCACGGTGAAATTTCACTACAGATCGTAAATGCGCCAATGCGAAACGAATCTTGAACTTGGACCTCTGTGAATCTTGAATTGACCAATGCAGCTCGAATGCAGATGTTACTTTCGCCTATGACCGTTTGCATCTGTCCAGGGCTAATACGACGTCTTAAAACCATTATAATTCCGGTGTGAGAGAGAGACGGAGCTATACAGTACGAATAGCGCTATCCCATTTTCACGCTAGAATCATGATGGTATTAGCAAGTCATAGAAGAGGCTCAGTTCTATAGTACCAAACTAGGCAGGATTAAAAAAAAAATAGTAAATAGGTTAATAACTGTTCCTCGACAAAACGAAAAGAAAATAATCAAGAAGTTAAAATTATGGTTATTTTTAGTTCAGTACAAACTACTTATGTTTATGTGTGTATGTATTAGGTACCTATCGTAATATTTACCAACTGCAGCTTGCAACAATAAGTTGTAACAAATTAAGAATAAGTACACAAACGAACGTACCCACCTCTGTCTTCTTAATCTCCTATAAATAGATAGATATAGTAGGTATGCACCGGTACCTATATAAGTATATACTAGTTAAAAGAAATATTCACTTCCCTTGTTGCGAAAATTAATTACTCAACAAAGACTTCGATACATTTTTAACTAAGTATTCACGCGCATGTAAGTTCTTGGCGGGAAATAAATTCAGTTGAACATAAGTACCTGTATATAAAAATGAATCCCTATTTCCCTTCTTGGTCACGGCATCAGGCGTGAACGGTTGGACCGATTTCTCATTTTTTATTGTGTTATTTTCGGTATTATCAGGAGAAGGTTCCTTTGAATGAAAAAATTAAGAAAGTTGCGCGGAAAATTATAAAATTTCAGAAAACCAACTTCGCGCGTTTGACTGTTCATAGCTAAGACAGGACAACGTCTATCGGGTCGGCTAGTCACCAGTAAAAGGCCATCACTCATTTCATAATATTTTGACGTAACACAAAAAAAGAAAAAAAATATCTCAACAAATACCTAGTACCGAATGGAAATCAAAATAATACTTTCTATAGACTTACCTAACAGCTTCTACTGTGATGATCGAAAGTGAGGCAAAGACACAAGAGCATACAGCCAGCTCCGTCCAGCCGTGACTCTATAATGGCTATGGCCGTTACCGACAGACAATACTTGTCACACGACAAAATCGATCACAACCAATCAAATTGAGTTTAATTATGCATGTGGGAACGATACGGTATGTTTTATTACTTAATGTATTTTTTTTTAAAGCGTTTAAACGCAACATGTGATACAGGCGAGATGAGAAGATGGAATGACGCAGAGGCATTGAACGTGAGACGTCCTTGTTCCTTATTTGGAGAATAAAGACTGCATGGTTGCGGCAGTATTTTATGTAACTATGTTAACAATAAGTGAAATGAATTGTTACTTTTATGCTTACAGGTGCAAAAGTGAATAAACATAATTTAAACTTGAATTTTTCGCTTAAAGAACTGTAGAAGCACAGCCTAGATAAATATCTTTTTCATTCCATCATTACATACCCTTTCCCATCTATGACTAAAATCCAATAAAAAACTGAGTCCTTTCAACAACTGAACACCCTCTATAGTGCTAATAACATAATTTCCAAAACGATACAATTCTCAACCGATGTAGCTTCAACATCAAAAATAAAACACTAACTATATCTTTACATAATACTGGAAATAACAACGTAACAAATTATATAAAGAGTATCTTATCAAGCAAACAAAAGTTAACAAAACCATCCATCAACTACGTCTAGAAAAAAAAGACAATAATTTGTGATTGTAAACCTCCACGGTCATTTAGAGACACGCAGCTATTATGCTATGGCATTATGGTTCCACGGAATGATAGTTTATGGTTTACTCTATCGATCGGTGTCTGTGGACGAAGTACACGTTTTCAAGGACAGAGCCACTTCATGCATAATTTACCTGACAGACATATCTAGGGTGCGACCTAGAAGACATCTGCAACGCCGCAGTGGGCTTCCTTGAAGAGGAAATGTATGCTATCTATTTAATTCCTTCCAGTATTTCTTGGCTGTGTAGGCAAGTAGGTGCTGAAAAGCACACTTGTTTTTCTTGGGACCTTCAAGTTCGTCATGCCTTTGGAATCCGGCCTAAAAAATCTAACCATGCCAAACTAAGGAGTGGAATTCCCTGCAAGGTGTATTCGCTAACTCAGTTGACATCAATTTGATAGGCACTATGTAGTACATTGCTCGGTGGACTTCGATTATAATAGGCACTACGGTTTTCCTATACGTCAAAGCAGCAATGTACGGCAAAGTGCCTATCAAATTGATGTCAACTAAGTTAGCTGCTTATTACGCCTGATAATTGCTACAACGTGGGAGCTTTTATGTCAAGAGTGAATAGGTTACTTCTAAGCAAGCATGCTCCATCTTCGACCACATCATCGCTTACCATTAGGTGAGATAGTGGTCAAACGTGAGCCTATCCAGGATAAAAAAACTAGGATGATTTTTTGCTATTTATCATTTGTCTAGCCTTTTCCCAACTACCTTGTGGTCGGCTTCCAGTCTAACCGGATGCAGCTGAATATCAGTACTTTACATGGAGCGACTGCCTATCTGACCTCCACAACATAGTTACTGGGTAATACGATACCCCTTGGTAAGACTGGTTGTCAGACTTCTGACGACCCATAACGACTGTCAAAGATCTACGATAGACAGCCGAGGCCAGCGGCTTAACGTGCTTTCCGAGGCACGGAGGAGTCTCGGTATGTAAAGATGGTCACCCTTATAGGGACCAACCCCGGCAAGCGTAGCTTAACCTGATGGATCGACCCGTGCGTCTGTTATTATTTTAGCCACGAGCTCCTCTCAATGATTAGTTGTTATTTGCTGATTAAAAATCGCTTTGCCATATTAATGGCTGCTAAGTAAGTGAATCTCGCACTGTACGATACTAGAAGGGACGAGAGAACCAATTAAAAGTGAATGTAGATGCATCTGTACTAATACAAAGCTGAAGAGTGATATTACAAGCACGAACTACTTACTAGCAGGTAAATAATACCTAGATACAGCTCATAGCTGACATGGGTAAAACCCAATTAGTCAGCCAGTAAGGTCCAGTCTTAGAGAGTAGGCATTTCGCTCGGGTCGATCTCCTATGATAAGCAACGCTTGCCGAGGTTGGTACGTGGATGCGTGACCTAGGGTTGCCAACCGTACTCTAAAATAGAGTATTGTACTCTATTTCACGTAGGTGTACTCTACAGGGTGTAACGGAAAGGTGTGGTCATATTTTAAGAACCGGGCTCTGCCCATGGAAATAAACAACTTGCTCCAAGAACAAATCGAAAATTTTAAAAAAAGAAATTGGACTTTCCATACAAAGTTATCATCAGATCAATATTTACATGGGAGGTAAAAAAAAAATTTGAGAATCTCCTCAGGTTTTCTTGAAGAAAGTTGTTCATATCGATGGGCAGATGCAGTTCTTAAAATATGGCCACACCGTTCCCTTACACCCTGTATAATCCATAATACTAATAGAGTACGCTAAAATACTCTTTTTTTTCACAATTAACACTATACTAATACCAGTCATATACAGAGTGTAACGGAAAGGTGTGGTCATATTTTAAGAACCGGTTCTGCCCATGGAAATGAACAACTTTCTCTAATAAAAATAAAAAAATCCCAAAAAAAAATTGGACTTTGCATACAAAGTGATCATCAGCTGATCTATATTTGTATGGGGGGTAAAAATTTTTTTTGAGAATTTTCTCACTTTTTCTTGAATAAAGTTGTTCATATCGATGGGCAGATGCAGTTCTTAAAATATGACCACACCTTTCCGTTACACCTGTATATCCATTGTCATAACCCAAAAATGTAACGTTTACTGTTAATATGTTCATTGAAATTAATGAAAACTATGCCAAAAAAATAGATTAAGAATGTTTGGAGTCATATAATTCTTTTAAAAACAATGAAAAATTGTTATGTAAAAATTGTTTTTTTAAGGTTTATTTACCCTGTTTGAAATCAGATGTACTCTATTTCTTTTAAAAAGAGTTGGCAACCCTAGCGGGACCATCCATTCATACCGTGCGTGAGTAGCCGTTGTTCCCGGGTAATACTGGTATTGCTGCATTCGGTTAGACTGGAAACTGGAAGCCGAACCTAATATATAATGAAGCCTTGATATATCAAATCTGAAGAAGAATAGAAAATATTTATTATTCCAAGTTGAACCTGTCAAGCCATTAATCCTCCCGGGCCTGCGGACGGCGAGTAGTGGGATACTCGCCGTCCGATCAACACCAGGCCACATATTGTGACCAGGCCCGAGAGTCGACGGCGCGTAGTGTTCCACGCGCGCCTCAAAGAGTTGTCAGCATTCATGACGGGGCCCGTCATGACCGATGCCTGCCTAGGTGTTGAGGATAAATTCGAAAGACTTACCTCGCCCCTGGGCACTCAGGCAGGGAAGGAACAGGGGTAGGTTTTAGTCAGTAAGAGTGTGACACGCCCTGAGCTCCACCCAGAGCGGGAGAAGTCATTGGAGTATTTTCCACGACCCCAAAAAAAAAAAAGGCATGAATCCTACTTATAATATAAACTAGCTTCTGCCAGCGGCTTCGCCCGCATGGTAAAAAGTAGCCTATGTTTTAATCCAGGTTATAATCTATCTGTGTGCAAATTTTCATTTAAATCCCTTAAGCCGTTTTTGCGTGATTGAAACACAAACATACAAACTTTCACATTTATAGTTAGGTAATATTAGTAGGATTTTATAGTTTGTGAGGATGTATAGATGTTTGTTACTCTTTCACGCAAAAATTACTGCACGGATTTGGATGAACACTTGAAAACGCCGGCGCATTCAATTAAATGGCCAGGCTGATAGTTAATTCAACTAGGATCACTCAACGTTTAACAACACGGCGTGTTGAACGCGCGCCTCAAAGAGGTGAGTGTCAGCCACCACTGACGGGGCCCATCGTAGTCGGTGCCTGCATGCCTAGGGGTAGCGGATAAATTCTCAACATGAGTTACCGCACCCCTGGGCACTCAGGCAGGGAAGGAACAGGGGTGGGTTTTAGTCAGTAAGAGTCTGACACGCCCTCCCGCTCCACCCAGAGCTGGAGAAGTCATTGGATGATTTCCCACCCCAAAAATAAAAGGGGTCTGTTTAGACCCTTCGGATACGGAACCCTAAAAATTTGCAATTTAAAGCTTAATTTTACGAAAACGGATCCCTGAATCGAAAAATGGTTTTCACAGACCCGTAATATTGATGAATGGCCTATCCAACGACACCCGAAAGTTAAAAGTATTATTATTATTTTATAAAGTTAGTCTATGCGATAGACGAGAAAAGAAAAACATCCCCACTTTACGTGTTTAGGTAAGTACAGGAGGTATCTACCCCAAAAAAACTTTCATGATTTTATTATACCACTATATCGGTGTGATTAATATGTATATCCATGCCAAATTATAGCTTTTTAGTACAAAGAGTACTGAGCTAAGCTGCGGACGGACGGGCAGACGGACATGGTGAAACTTTATGGGCTCCTTCTTCTGCCCGGGGGTTGAGGATAAATTCGAAAGAGTTACCTCGTCCCTGGGCATTCAGGGCAGGGAGGAACAGGGGTGGGTTTTAGTCAGTAAGAGTCTGACACGCCCTTCCGCTCTACCCTAGAGCGGAAGAACTCATAGGATGATTTCTCAACCCCAAAAAAAAAAAAAAAATAATGGGTTCCTTCTTGACTACGGAACCCTAAAAAAGAATGTTTGTATGTTTGTCCTCTGTACGTTCCAAAACCATTGATCAGATTGTGATGAAACTTAAGTAGGGTCTTCAGAGGGCGCCCGCGAGGGTTTCTGGTCCAAAAAATCTAAATCTAAATAAGTAAATTTAAAAAAAAAACTATTGCGGCGCTGCAGCTAGTTATAAATAAAAGTCCTATTCTACAAAAACAAGGATGATGTCATCCTTGTTTTTGTTATGTGTGAGTGCGTTATTAAAACTCATAATATCGCACTCCTTTAAAATATGGGAAAGGATTATTAATAAACGTCTGTTACAAATAACTACTGTTATCGAAAACTAATTCGGTTTTGTAAGAGGAAAATCAACAACTAATGCGCTCTACAGCCTCAGAATCATATAAAAAAACCACAAGATGCGAAAGAAGAACCTACATCTTGAATTTATAGATATGGAAAAAGCTTTCGACCGATTGCCACGACAGTTAAGGGCCTACCTCCGCTTTAGTGGCGCCCTCAATTAATAAAAAATCGTATCTTAGCATGGAAAATAAAGATTAAAGAATCCTATGTTGCGTTTGTTACACAGAGGATATGGTATTTTTACGTTGTTAAAACAGGACTCAAAATGTTTCGTATCCAAGGTAGTAAGCAAAAGTGTCAAAAACGGCCGGTACTTTTGCTTACTACTTTGGACACGAAACAACAAACAAACAAAGTCTTCGTGCTCAAAAGGTACCAGAACGCTTCATCATCGACATGCAGGGCCGATCTAGGGGTGGGCAAGCGGGGCAATACCCAGAGCGGCAAAAATGAGGGCGGCGGTAAAATTGAAGATGGTCGGTTTTACATTTCAAAACTGGCAGCCCAATGTTTGATGAATGACGCGCGGCTCTGACTACCAGAATGTATCGAAAAACTTCAGTGGTAGCCCGCGAAATTCAAATTGTCTTATGACGTTCACATTTTTCGGGCTACCTTGAAGCTTTCACCTTAAGGCCCTACTACCGGTCAAGTGGTGCCCTCATTGAATAAAAAATCGTAGCATAGCATAGAAAATAAATATTAAAGAATCCAATGTCACGTTTGTTACAAAAAGGATAAAGTATTTTTACATGGTTAAAAGAGGACTCAGAATGTTTCGTATCCAAAGTAGTACTTAAGCAAAAGTGTCAAAAATTGCTGTTTTTGGTACTTTTGCTTTCAACTTAAGACAGTCAAAGTTCTAAAGTAGGTAACTACCGTATTTTCGTATTACCGTATCATTGTGACACAAAGTATTATAAAAAAGCTCAAAGGAATTGAAAGTCTCTTGAGCTGTGAAAAGTGGAGGCTATAATTATGAAGGCTGATGATAGATATCCACTGCTTTTAGTATCCAGGTACTAATAGTATTTAGTACCAATGAAAGTAGATTAGGCGTCCATTACACGCTCATGCAATCGTCAGTCAATTCAAGTCATGACTGATGCTTGAATGATGCAAAAATCAAAGTACCTATCGAGATTTTTACATTCAACCATCAGTCAGCGTACTAGACGATCAGTTATCCGTCTGTCACAACCACAACCTTGACTGTGGTAAAACTGGTAAAACCGATAGCAAGACTTAGGTACCGTGTAATGAACGCCTTATGTTTGAAGCTACACTTCACATAAAATGGGTAAATGCCTAATTGTGTTGAACGTCAAGCAAATTGACTAGTTTTATAACCAATTCAGGGAATGACCGGCGTTAAACCGCGTTTGATAAGTAGGTCCATGTCTTTGCGGACTTTATACACCCAACCGTGATTATCATTACGACTGAAAACGTGATCAAAAATATTTTGATATTTTGTTAAAATTTTGCCTTGATGCTTACTGAAATCTTAAAATATGTTGTTTTAACCACTATTAAGTATTCTTTTCCACATGAACAAAGTTAAGATAAATATCTAACAGGAATATTCGAAACGAATACTTTTTGTTACAGGAAAAAGTCAAAGTCAGTCACCATGTATTTTGGATTGGATCCATCCGACCGAAATATAAAACGATTACACTTATTTTTAAACTTACCCGCCATAGAGGCGCTGCTCATTCTGCCGCGTGTAAAATCAATCTTGAAACAATTATCAAACTAAATCTCAATAAAATCTAGGTCTATCTAACCTAATATTTGATTAGCAAATAATTGACAGCAGAACCCTTTTTTATAATTTTAATGACGGGTTTCATAATTGAATTACGCGGCCAATAGTTTTATGAGCAATATGTCACACGCGCGTTGTTTGTTGCGTAATTTTAGAGAAAAGGTCTTATCATTTATTTAACAAAATGGTAACGCAAGTATCTTTAATAAATAAATTAGTTAAAAATAAATAGTGCCAGCATCAGAATATTGTGACTTTCTGCAGTGCAGTTAATTTAAAAGACCATAAAGTGAACACGCCGCTTTAAGAGGAGTATATTTACAGTACGTCATGCGACAAAGACATGTCACATCACAGAACGTAGATACCCTGTGTCACATTAATACCTACATACTTAGAAGGTACAACAGTGTGGAAATAAGACTACTCTTATTCTCTTTTAGTAAAGTTATATCAGTCTTATTATCTAGTAGGTACAATGCTTCTCGTTTTTTAAGGCTTCCTATAAAATATGATCGTTTTCGCGTGGGTTCGTGTCGGTGTTGCCGTCATAAGAAATGACGTAGCGTGGCGTATCATAGATAGATCATTAGGACTTTGGTTTGTCATTATACGTAGTCATTGCACCGGACTGGCCTGACAGAGGCAAGTGCATCACATTATTGATGATTCGGGCTGCCAACCATTGGTTTGAAGCAGTATATATACTTTATTATCCGCAACTGTTTAATGGACTGTAAAAATAAATTTGGTACCCAAAAGTGTATACGCATGTCTAATTGTATCTATAAAAACGTGCAAAAAATTTTTTTTTTTTGTTCTATGCGCACAAAACAGTGTCAAATTTTGCAGACTTAAAGTTTATACTTGGACTTTAAAGTAACAGTTAACTTACTTATGTACCATTAGGAGAGATATATAGGTCCATAGCGGTCACCACCGGTACACCAGTCCCTGAAGTCAGTGGCTCGAAGCGAAATGAAACAAATTAAAGACACAGCCTTCCAAAACTACCTACGACTATTTAGGAAACTATAGAAACATGTTTTCATCATAATAATTATCTAGAAAAGAAACAGCAACAGTAAAATACTGTAGAAACTTTTTTGGGCACAGAAACTGCCAACTCCAATAATGTCATTGTCACTGTCAAAAATCAATCATCTAGTATTCTTACCTCCATGATCACATCACTAGTTTTGGGCTGCATTTTGTCGAGTGAAGTTCAGTGGCTGTTTTAATTATTCGCTTTTTGATTCCTAGTGGATATTGTGATGTAAAATTGGTGTAGTTTTGTGGACATTACGTGGAATAATTTTATTGTAGTATTGACTACCTCAGCGAAGTTTGCCGAGAAGGCTGACTCGACACATTTGTTGCCAAATAAATAAATAATAAATGTTTTATTGCTTCAACATACAACTTATTCTAGTTACAACAGGGAGAATCCTTTTAAGCAAATAGTATGCTTGTACTATGAAGCTCCGCCCTTCCCCAGGTTATATAATTATTATTAAGTTACGAGCCTGTTCAAGATATATATACTTATAAAAATAAAAGACTGAAATTAAATGGAAACAGTATTTGATGAAAGGCAAAAAGGCAAAAAAACGCGCTGGGATGTGTGTGTTATGTGTGTATGAGATGTATGTGTGAGGAGTGTGAAGGTGAATATGTTTGTGTGTGTGAGTAGTGGGTGTGAGTAAGTGTGGAAGTGATGGTTGTGTTTAAGCAATTACATGGTGGAGAATTAATTGTCCTAAGTATGAATTTTGAGTTAATGCAGTTTTTTTTTTTTTTGCTAGCTATCCCTACGACAAGTTTTGGGATCGGTAAATAATAAAAAAATCGGTAAACAAATACTGCAAAAAACATTAGAATGTGTTACATCTGCAATGGAATAAAAATATAAATACACTACGTAAGACTAGGCAATATGGTCAGAAGACTTTAGCCTTCCCTTCGGGGATAATAATAAAAAAAAACATCATTGATTGACATTTGACAATTTCCACATTCATTTGAATTTGAAGGTTACGTGGTTTCTGAGTTTTGTTATTAATTTTGTTTGACCTTGCCGAGTGTGTTTAATAATGCTGAAGGAAATTGCCAATACCTTGAGTAAATAATTGTAATTTGCTCGCTACAAATAACAATGGCTCCGGGAAAGAAGGGTTATGTGCACGGCAAACGCTCAAATCATCATGTGAAGCGAGAGTATGCAGAAAGATTAAACGATTTGAGTTTAGAATCCTCAGAAGAAAATAATTCTGATGGTGAAGGCGTTGCGCCTGAGTTTCCCGTAAGCATGTGGGACTTGAACCATTGCGATCCTAAGAAGTGTTCTGGTAGAAAACTTTCACGACATAACCTCATCAAGAATTTAAAACTCGGTCAGCAGTTCCGCGGTCTTGTGTTGTCACCAGTCGGCAAGCAGTGTGTTAGCCCAAATGACAAGGATATCATTGAAAAATTTGGACTAGCTGTTATAGATTGTTCATGGGCCAAAATTGATGAGACTCCATTTGACAGAATGAAATCACCAAACCCAAGGTTGTTGCCGTTTTTAGTTGCTGCAAACCCTATAAATTATGGTAAACCGTATCAGTTGAGTTGCGTAGAAGCCTTAGCAGCGGCTATGGTTATCACAGGACACAAAAAAGAAGCCAAATTTTATTTATCAAAGTTTTCATGGGGCCATTCATTCTTAGAACTTAATTCTGAAGCTCTGGAGTTGTATGCAGCATGTACTGATAGCAAAAGTGTGTTAGAAGCCCAAGAACAATATTTGGAATCGGCTAGAAATGAGAAGGATGACCGAGAAATGTGGCCTCCAAGTGAATCTGAAACTGAATCTGAAGAAGATGTCAAATCATAATTTAACACTAATTTACAAGAATATGGTTTTTATAGCCACCCATCTGTCCTGTCAGTGAGATGTATCTCATCAGTACCATTACCAGCAGGCGTAGCATGACCAATTTTGTTTCTATTCTACCAAGAATAGACAAATTTCTTTTTATCTAACTTGACATCTTTTCTGCCCGAGCATCATGTTTTACATTGTAGACTTTTGTCGACTGAAGAAAAGAACATTTCTTCTCTTCAGTTTTACCGTCGCTTGCTTAGAACGGTAGAAATCTTTCTACAATTTGTCATTTTGTCTATTCTTCCGTCGACAAAACCCGTTTCTGTGGTGGTCATGCTACGCGTCCAGGAGGAGGAGGTAATAGTAGGTACAGTTAATATGTTGCACTTTGTGAAATTTCAACATCTACATAATTATTACTATTTTCACAAAGTGTGTTTCTATTGCCGCTATAGGTAACATCAAATAATAAAACTTAACTAAGAATTAAAAGGTCCATGCAAGAAATATGTTTGTTTATGGTATGGAACCCTTTGTGTGCCAATCCAACTTGCACTTGACCAGCCTTTTTTTTAAGTGACCATTAACCTAATATCATGCATTCATGTAAAAACATATATACGGCTGAATTGAGAACCACCTCCTTTTTTTCGTCAGTTAAAAATGGTAAATGGTTAGCAAATAATTCTCTGTTATTAAAATGGAAAGTCTGTTATTGTTATGTACAATGAAGTACATAGAATGCGTATATAAATGTGATTAGAATATATTATGTGTGTATTGTGTTTTATTTAAGTGGAAATCTGTAAAAATTTCTCTGTAAATTATTAATTATTAAAAATAAGTTGGATAATTGCTGCCTTATATGTTATCTCCTTTAAGTAGGTATATAAATGCATTTTTCTTTGTCCTTAAAATTTAATGTATGTTGGTACTTACTCTATCAAATTCAATGAAAAAGCGATTTATGAATAATATTTAGTGCTGCTGAAGACAGTCTAATTGAGATTCCTGTAAATTCCTATTCCCAACTCAACTGCCCATTCTATTTATCAACTAGCTGTGCCCGCGGTTTCACCCGCGTTTATGGTGTCTGTACTGTGTCGTAGCGTGATGTTATAAAGTCTATAACCTTCATCAATAAATAGGCTATACAGTGCAAAATAGTACCTCGCAGAGCTACTGGGGGCGGCCGGCCAGCGCAAGCGCACCCCGTCATCCCTCATGATGAATGTGCGCGTGGTACTTGATTAAAACTATGATATCTCTTAAGGCTCAATTACACCTTCCGATTTCAAGGGACCCAATTTAGGAAACAGGAAGGTGTAATAGCAGTTAGTGTCCGATTTAGTGAGATTGAAAGGTCCCGATTTGACTTCCTAAATTGTGTACGATTTAGGATAGTGTAATCGCATCACTCCGATTTAGAGCTAAGTGTTGCCAATTTAGCGACTTTGTCGCTACAAATGGGCGATTAGTATTTTTGTATGTGTTTAAAATTAAATTAAATTTCCCAAAGTCCCTTTCCCAGAAAAAGAATCTGAGTCCGCTCCTGGTAGTAACAGTTTTTAAGAGACTTTATAGCAACTTTTGATATTCTGTCTAGGGACTCGAATTTGTAAGAGTTGGCAACACTGCCGACTTAGGAGCTCGATTTAGGAGTTCAATTTAGGCTTCCTACTTCCTTGTTAGTTCGTTCCTAAATTGGGTCCCTTGAAATCGGAAGGTGTAGGTAATTGAGCCATTAAGATATTCGTTGAAATCAAATGATGTCAAGGGCAGTTTTATTCAAAATTAAATAAGTACCTACCTATGATGAATAACGTATATAAAAGGATTAATATCATGTTTAAGGAGTCTACACACCAAACCCGCACCCGCCGACACAGCCCGGCGGCTTGGTGTCGGCGACTTTGCTTCAAGAATCATGTCGGCGACTCGTACCCGCGCGTGCAAGTCGGCGGCATGGCCGACGACTTGCGTATTCGCACGCTCAGTTGCCCGCCGACACTCCAGCGATAGTGACGTGCTTGTGTTTTTTGGGACCCAGCTAAAATTATTCCACATGCTGCTATTATTAGATCAGCATCAGTATCCATGTTTATTGTAGGCTGCAATATTCGAGAAAAACAACACGTCACGTTCGTACACACTGCAATCACTAACTAAAAAAGTTGTACTGATTTCTTGCCGCCGACTAACTCACCGACACAGCCCCATGACACATGTTGGCGGGTTGGCGGGTTTGGGTCGCCGACACCAAGCCGCCGGGCTGTGTCGGCGGGTCGGCGGGTTTGGTGTGTAGACTCCTTTATGATTACACCTTCGCAAATAATGCATACTTTTTGAACATGTTTGATTACCTTATAAAAGATTATCTAAAGCTCTTTGGATTATAGTGAGTTAACCTTAAAAGATAGACATATGCTGTCGCGGACTTTTTTTTAGAACTTTTAAAGTGAAACAATTCCGTCAAACATAATTTTTGCATAACTTTAACCGTTTAAGCAGCGCACGCAACGGAAGCTCTCAAAAGGAATATTTTTTTCCCGTTTTTGTCACATTTTTCATTGATGATTCGCTCCTGTTGGTCGCAGCGTGATGTTATATAGCCTTCCTCGATAAATGGACTATTCAACACAAAAAGAATTTTCAATTCGATCCAGTACTTCCTGAGATTAGCACGTTCAAACAAACGAACTCTTTAGCTTTATAATATTAGTATAGATAAAACTGTTGAAACCTTGGATTCTAAAGGTTGAAACTTTGAAACTACTATGAGTAATCAATCTATGTAGCCTTTTCGCAAATTATATTTTTGGGTTTGGCTTCCTGTCTAACCCGATTCAGCTAAATAGCAATACATTTCCATGGTACTACTTCTTAAGCCTAGTAACTAGGTAGCAAGTCAGATTTTCCGGCTTCTGACTGTGTTTAGCCACGTAACAAGTCCCTAACTAAAGTTACATTAATTGTAAAAAGCGCCCTCTGTTAGATAACTCGAAAAGCATTCAGTCTCTGACTACCGTACTAACGCCATCTCTTATGCATGGTAGGAATGAAGAAAAAGATTCGTATGAAGTCTGTTAGAGGGAGATACTTGCACCCATTCAAAACTTCTTTTTTTTTAGCGTGCTGTGCTTAGACTGTGTTCGCTACTTCGCTTAGTTTGCTTTTGCTTTCCGAGTGTGTGAGTTGGTTATTGTTCGGTGCAGTGGCTGTTTGAAACTCGCGGATAACTTATTTCTCACTTACTTTAAGTGTGTTATGTTTGTGAATATAATTGTGCTGTGTTTGGTGTGTGTGTAAATATATTTGGAAATTGGAACTTTTGGAGGCTGTAACTTCTGGAACTTCGGTAAGTTTGTCCGTTGACTTCATGCAACCTGTCACGCAGGTGTCTCGCAAGTCGCAAGTCACTAACCTCTGATAAATACCTAAATGCTGTCTTTGGATGCGTCGATTTGAACTTGATGTACTTAACTTACGATTTGTAGATTTGATTGATTTCTACTATAATTATGTAAGTTTTCCCTCACTTGTTTGTCGTTGCCGGTGATAAGCCGATTGCTGACATCGTTACTTTGAAGTATTAAAAACATAATCCGCTATTGAACTTCATATAAATGTGTTGCAGTGTTGCAAATATGTTTTCTTTTTATTTCTTTGAAAAGTACTTAAACTGTGAGCAAGGTTGTTGTAGTCAAAAAGGAGAGCAAAGATGTAAAGGCGAGATAAAAGTTGATGAAAGTTATAACGCAGCGTAGCAATTCACTTCCTGAGTTGCCTTGACTGTTCCTTATGTTCCAATTGCAATCGTAGCATACGTATACTATGGGTACCTATTGTCTACTGAGTGAGAGTTCACCAAATAATCATTTCGTAAATTGTAAATTGCTTGTAACAATGTAAATTGTTTTTTTTTCTGCCTACATTTACTCATAAACGTAACTTTTAATAGGTAGGTAGGTACGTACTTTTTAATTAAAAGTAAAATTAAGACACCGCATTTTCCCGCATGTTTTGGGCTCTATATAAGTTTTTACAAGATTTTATTCGAAACGTCCAGCTGTCCAATATTTTGTCAATGGCAGACAAAAGTTTACTTTCCAAAGAACTTTTATCTGTGCAAGACTGGCTGTTGGCAGTCAAAAAGTAAAAAAGTCCTGTTTTTTTTTTCAAAATTAATGTCTTTCTGACATTTTGGCATTGTGTGTCAAATTTTTTCCCATAATGCGGTAACAATCTCGAAATTTTGAATTGATTTAAAACAAAGATTAAAGTCTGTAAAAATCGTTTGAGTAAACCTATAGTTTGGTCAGGGAGGCGATATATAAGCTATACAAAAATGTAAATTGTTTACAATATTGAAGCTCCGGTCCCTTTGGGCCGGTATGACTTTGTTCTAGTCTTGTAAGTAATTTTTTTATCGCTGATACACCCAGTACCGTACGATTTAAAGACACCTTGTCGAACCCATGGACGTATGTCGCATTTAACTAAAATCTGGTGTAAAATTGTTTTGGCATATTTGTAAAAGATAATCTCTGAAAATACGAGCCGAATACAAAAATTCTTTCGCCGATAGAAAGTTATCGCTGATTATCATTTTTTCCGGGTAAAAACCAGGGCTCCTGTAGAATACCTAGGTAATGTGGGAATGTGCATTTTTCTGCAATGTGCGTTATATCTGTGCAGAATAATTTTTTTTCTTTCTTTTCTTTTTTTTTTTAATGGGAGCAGAGTCGCCGGAATCGCCTCCAGCAGGCGTATTCGCTAACTCAGTTGACATTAATTTGATAGGCACTGTGCCGTACATTGCTGCTTTGACGTATATTAAAAACCGTAGTGCCTATTATAATCGATGTCCACCGAGCAATGAACTGCATAGTGCCTATCAAATTGATGTCAACTGAGTTGGCGAATACACCTACTGACTGAATTTCGATCACGGCGTCCATCTCAACCATAGACTATGAAAGGTTTATAGACAGAGTGTCAAAAGCCAGCAATCTGAAGTACCAGAATGAGAAGCCGGCTTGTATGTACACGCGAAATAAGCTCACACAGATAAAATGAGAAGCCGAAACGTCATCGTTATGTACGTCGAGGTCACTTACACATTTTAACGATCCTGCTTCATTTAATGTCCAATGACGTTGCGTCTATTTCATAGTCTAAGATCTCGACATACTAGCCGCGAGCGATATTATAGTGCGCACCATGGACGTATAAAAAAGTATGTCTATGGTGCGCACTCTATGTTCCCTCACAGTCCTCACACTCATAGTCGATCGGAGAGAGATCAGGCGCAGGCCCATCGTCTGATCTCTCTCCGCCTTTCCAAGGCGGTCACAACGGCAACTTCCAAACTACGCTCTACCATTGAGAAATCCCTAATGGAATAACCCAATAACTGTTGGTTGGACCTAGGAATCGAACGTGAGATTAACGAGGTAGTTCCGTAATAAAAAAATACTTTTTACAAAAAAAAAAACAACCGACTTCCAAAAAAGAAAACATAAGTACTAAAAATTTAAAAATAACTTTAATTTCGGCAGTCGGTGTTTGTATTTTATTTCTTCGCTATTTGACACCGACCTCCGAAATTAAGGCTGGTTTTATAGTCACGCCGCTAGACGCGCCGTTGGGCAGCGCGCTGTTGAACAGCGCGCGTTTGAACAGCGATGCACTATAAAACGACATTAGTAAGGCGCGTTTCGCTGCTGTGAGACAGTCGTGTACAAACATACTAAATGAACGGCAATGCGGTTAGAGTACTGGCTATTTACTTTTTATGGAAAAAAAGGCAACAACAACGTCGAAGAACAGTAACTGTTGATCCTTATAACGCTGTAAGGTTACTGAGAGGCGAACACGTAACAACTTTCTCTGATTTACGAGAAAATAGTTATAAATTTTATAAATATTTTCGCCTATCAACCAGCAGTTTCGAGGAATTACTGTGCAAGTTAGAGTTTTCTTTACGAAGATCCAGCTTACGTCGCATCCCCATAGCTCCAGTGGAAAAATTGGCGATTACTCTAAGGTAAGTGAAATAAAAGAGTAGGTTTTGTAATAAATTATAATATTTGTTTGGTTTGTTAATTTCTTCCCAGGCTTTATTTTTTGCGTCCTTATTCTTATAAAATTCATCGGCCGGGTCCCATAAACATCTTCTAAATCGCACTTCCTCAATTACTCGTCCTGTATCGATGTGATTCATTTTGTACACAACAGTACCTAACGGCGCGTCTCAACGGCGTCACACTAAAACGCACAATGGCCGTAGAAGCGCATGAGCGGCGCGCGCTTCGACAGCGCCGCGCGAATAGGACGCGTTCACCGAACGGCGCTGCTCAAGCGCGCGAATTTGAAACGCTACTACTACCCCAATACATATCCGAGCGCGCGCGCTCCGACGGCGCTGCTGAAACGCGTGACTATAAAATCAGCCTAAGGGTTGGACCTCATCTGGCAGCATCATAGCACGCGGCGGAATCCTCGAGGCGATCGCATTATGCTTTCTGTCTCGGTCTAGCAAATGGCAGTTCTAAGCGACAGAAAGAGAAAGGGCGACGGAAAAAGGCGATTCCGTGCTGCCAGATGAGGTCCAACCCTAACGCGTCAGGCCCCTCTACCATAAGGTAACGCAACAATAGGTTTTTAATTGTGTCTGCTAATGAGGGGCACGCTTAAAGTTATTTTTAATTTTTGTGTATTTTATTTTTTGGAAGTCGATTGTTTCTTTTTTGTTAAAAGTTTTTATTTTTCACTTTTTAGTTGTTATACTCTAGAACTAAAACTCCAATACCATGGAACGTATAGAAAACATTTCAACATACTCGTAATTGGAGGAAACCAAAACGTCATCTATGTATACATATTTTTCGTTTTTGTTCAGTTTTTCAAAAAGCGCTGAAGCGATTTCGATAAAATTTATATGGGAACACCTCGGGAGTATATTATTTCGGATAAAAAAAGAATTTTGAATATCGGTCCACAACTGACAGAAATCGGTGGACATACATAAAAAAAAAAACACATAGGTACAGTCGAACATAGAACCTCTTCCTTTTTCGAAGTCGGTTAAAAATAGTCAATGAGAGGCAGCGATAGTGGCTTTCTATCAATTTTCGTAATTGGATCAGTACTTCCATAGATTACCTTTTAAAATAGTTATGAATACGTTGCCGAGGTGGAAAATCCTCATGGATGTCCTTCGCCCGGGGCAGGCGAAGGGGTCTGTCAGACTCTTACTGACTAAAAACCACCCCGGTGTTCCGTTCCACACTTGGACCGGGGATCGTGAGAGCTAATACGACTTCCATGATCCCCGGCTAGTGCCGGCCCGCCTTTGCGGGCCACCTCTGGCTACCTATCTGATCTCCACAACCCAGTAACTGGGTAACACGATACCCTTTGACTCTTCGTCGGTTAATTTCTTTCATTGTACCAAATAGTCGTGTCAGCCAGTGGACGCGTGTCGTGTGAGCCGCGAGCCTCTATCGACAGTTAAGTAAGCTTTCGTTAGGCGGCTGGATCAAGGGTTTGATGCAGAAAACTACCTCTGCACACGGCTTGTATTGTTAGAAGGTTCCTCTCTGTGGAGCCCTGCCTGGAAGCTTGGACCCCGTTCCCGATACCGGTGGACTATTATTTTTTATTTTCATATTTTTATTTAAAAATATAATTTATAAGTAAGTAAGTAAAAATAAGTGCATAAAGGAATGATGCGCAATCAAATCTGCTTACCTAATTAGAAAAAAACTGGCCAAGTGCGTATCGGATTTCGCACATTAAGGGTTCCGTACCAAATATTGGTATTTGTTAGTAAAGTAAAAGTTTTAAATAAACGTTATCACCAAATTTCAAGTTCATAGGTCAATGGGAAGTTAAACAATTCTTCGTAACAATATTTTGTGACATACGACGGACGGACAGACAGACAGACGGACACGTGAGTGACTAGAATAGGGCGCCGTTTGGACCCTTCGGGAACAGAACCCTAAAAAGCCGTAATTTAGACTAGTTCTTCCCAATAGAAACGGTTTCTTCCCTGCATCATTTCATTGGAATAAGTATTTTTTTTCCAAGGAAAAAACACGTATAGGTCCTACGTAGGTTTGTGGAATGAGTTTCAATGACCATGTAAACAATTTATTTTTTGAGCTAAAAATCTATTGTGAGCGCTATGCCACTTTTCAAAATCATCAAATTCGGTTTCAGAATCTATCGTAATACCTTGGTACCTAAGTAGTTATCGTAATACGGTACGAGTAAATTACCTACTTACTAAATAAATTACCTACTTACTAAATAAATTACCTACTTACTAAATAAATTACCTACTTACTAAATAAATTACCTACTTACTAAATAAATTACCTACTTACTAAATAAATTACGTACTTACTAAATAAATTACCTACTTACTAAATAAATTACCTACTTACTAAATAAATTACCTACTTACTAAATAAATTACCTACTTACTAAATAAATTACCTACTTACTAAAGCAGACTTTTGCGATATAATTTTTTTGCTCAATACTACTTATTACGCAATGTTATTGACTGTTAGGGTTGAAATTGAAGAGCGCCTAAGTTACTTACCACTGTCAGAAAAGTAAAATAAACTAAAACAGTAATAATTGGGTAAAAAATTGTTTCCTTGTACTTTCAGATAAATTATGTTGTGACGCAGTATACGAAGCTTGTTTACACCGTTAATGTCAAATTGTATTCGTAAAAAATCGAGCACTCGCCTCTATTGTTAAAATGGCTTTGACAACCGGCAGAAAAAGGAATGCAACAATGAAGCGATTACAAGGAGACTCTGTGAACAACAACAGTTCCTCCTATACTTCCTGCGATTCCAGAAGTGAATCAGATCGCCAATTCTTAAAGCGATTGCTACTTCAGGGATCTAAAATAAATACATTATTGACGGGAAAGTATTATGTTCATTTAAGAGAAAGTGATTTATTGGATAAATTAAACAAAACAAGAGCATTGTACGATGCCCTTAGAAGTCAGTTGCACTCTAGCAATGAAAGTAGCACAGCAGACTTAAAGCCAATTAGGAAAGCTTTGGTGGAGGCTAAGACGAGCAGTGATATTTTTGCTTTGGTGGATCTAGTAGACAAAGGTGCTGTTATGGGATCGAGAAAATTAAGTGAATGTTGTAGTTGTTGTACATGCAGTTCAAAATGTCGAATCCACGAAAATGTTCAGAAAGGTCGAAGAAACAGACAAACCTGCGCTGGTGGAAACATCGCTCCAAGGTCCAGTCTTGTTTCTAAACAAGAAACAGGTGAAGCCAAGAATATTAAGTCTGACCCGTGCACGTGTACTGGTTTTAAAAAGGAAAAAATAAAGGAAAACAGGGAACTGCTTGAGAAAGTCTGTCCCGCAAAATCAATCATTAAACGAGATCGACCTTCTACACCTTCGAATTACCTTAAATTGATGTCTATTCATAATGAAACTTTGAGAAAATCATACCATAAACTTAAGCGGGCTAAAGCCTATCCGTATAAGGAAAATATTGGCGAAGGTGGGATTAAAACAGTTGAAAAATCTAAATTAGCAACTAATACTATCAAACAAAAAGGATCAAATGAACTGTTAAAAACCGCTCAGAAAAAAATAAAACACAGTATTGAAACTGATCGTAAAGCTTTACAACAAAAAGGACCCGAAGTGAGTCCATCGGTTAGAAATACTGCAGAAGAAAACATGAGTCATGCTAATAAGACCGCAATCAAATTAAAAGACAAAGTTGGTGGCAATCAACAGGCACAGAGTTCCGAATTGAAGCAAAGATCAAGATCAAGAAAAATAAGTCAACCTCTAGAAGAAAATACAAATTTATGTGACACTTCAATCACATATAGTACAATTAATCTGAATAAAATCCCTTTAACAACTGGCAACAATCGACTAAAAAGTCACTCACGAGCAAAAAAACGCAATAAAAAACATAATTTAGCTGAACCAAATACAATGATTTCTGAAAAGCCTAGACTCAACGAAGAATCTTACGCTTTAAAAGGATCAAATCAAGTACAAAATTCAAAAGAACCTAAAATTCCACCACAAAAGGATCCTGCAGACGTAAATAAAAAAATGTACCCTTTCAGTTCTACTCCAGGGAAGGAGCTAATTAAACCGAATACTGTGACTGTATATGTAAATTCGATTAAAAAGAAATATCCGGCTAGCCATAAAAAATCATCTTCGAATTCATTTAATAAAATAAACAAATCTCATTTGAAAACAAGATCATCGATCTTATTTCGTAAAAGATTAAGATTGTTATCAGCGCCGATACGCTTTAGGCCTCGACCTCTAATAAGTGAAGAATCTCACCAACTTGATGTACCTGTTCGTCACAAAAAACCTCATCACAGTGAGGAGCTCTGTCCTTGTGAAAAACGTCTTCTACAGGAGGACTCTCGTTTATCTGTAGAACCTGGTCGTCGTATAAAGAAACCCTTGAAAGTTAAACAAAAAAATAATAAGTCGTACTGCCACAGTCTTAAGAGGTGTCTCTGCAGTATAAAATTTAAAATAAATGAAATTAAACCTAGGATTAGTAAAAATGCCATAAATGATAATCTAAATGACAATGTTAAGCAAAGTATCCACTCAAAGAGATTGCTGTCCTCCGTGAAAACTTTAACAAAAGCGTCTAATGATGACCCTGAACACATGTCAGATCATACAATTAAATGTGAGGGTTCTGAATATGTAAAACAAAGTCAAGTAATAAGAAAAAATAAACTAGCTACTCAAAATGAGAACAATGCTCATCTTGAACCAAAGTACAATGTTACCGACAATAATGTACCAATAGAACACAGCCCTGCTCAATATATCTTCAATAAAACAAAATTATCAATTCATGCATTAATAAGTGACTGTGTATGTAAAGAAGTAGAACAATTTATGAATAAACATTATGGCCAACCAAACATTAAATTTGGGGAAAAAACGACTTCCAGTCGTAATGTTCCTAATAAAGAAAAATTGAAAATTCAAGACGAGCATGCGGTTATCTATACATCAAATAACATCGTATCTAAATGTGAGTGTTTTGATGAAAATATTGGTACTGAAGAAATAGGAAGAAGCAAGCATCTGGATAGATCTAACACTCGCCTTAGGATAAAATCAACTTTAAAAGATGCGTCAATTACGACAGAAAAACCACGGAAGCATCAAAGTCAATATGTTCAAACAGTAATGAATAGTACTTCTAAGCAAAAACGAGAAATATCTTTGAAACAACTAGAAAAAAAAAATACCTATTTTTCCAATCCACGATTTAGTATAGAATTATTGAATACAGATTATAATAATGCTCTTACAATAACCCAAAGCAAGATAAAGAGCGTATACAAAGGTGGCGAAGGTATCAACCAACTGCAATCCAAGCAATCACAAACGAGCACTAAAGCGCCAACAAAACACGGTTTACCTAAAATTAAAAACATACATTTTATTTTAAAGAGGAACAAAACTAAATTACCTGTTATATCTGCGCACCGCGTAAGACCCAGTTTTTCAAGAAAAATCTATAACAGTAAGCGGTCCTCTTGTCTCTGCTCTCCGATTGATAAAGACAATAATATAAAAAAGGATACTGAAATCGATTCTTTGAAAGACGATAAACTTAAGAATGACATGAAAAGTCTACAAAAATTAGTGCCGTCGGAAAATACAAATAAAGAAGAGCAAAGTTTATTACTTAATCTCACTAATAAGCGGTGTTTACGCACTTTAAAGTTAAAGAAAGGAAAATACTACAGTAAAAGTAGTGTTGTAAATGCCAATACAAAATCTAACACTATTGAAGACAAAATAAGGCCAGGCTTTCAAAAAGGCGCAAAGGTCACTAAATCAAAATATTCAAATCCGCTGAGCAAGTGTAACCCTGGTGGATACTTAGAAAAGAATAAAAGTAACAAAGAGTTTGGAACATTAACGGAAAAAACTAAAATAAAATCAAAGTCTAGTGATAAACATACATTAAGAAGTATATCGAAACTTTCATTTGTTAAGGCTGATTTTCAACAACGGAATCCTTCAATGCAAAAGTTTAAGAAAATGAGTAATACCTCTGAGTCTCATCTGCCTCAACATGACAAGGAAATATATTTGGATAATTCTTTTAAACAAAGTGTCAAAATAGGTTCTAATTTTAGTTTCATTAAAGAGTTCTACAAAGGCACAACACAAAACAGGACGAAAAACAAGAACGTTCATTTTTTAAATAATAAACAGGAAAGTAACCTTCTAACCAAAAGATACAGTTCTAATCGAATAACCCACGTAGGTACCAATAAAGTTAGTTCGGTACCAAACAGATGTTTCTGTACATTAAAAATATCAAAAATGGATGAACAACTTCGAAATAGTAAATTGCTATCACCATTTGGAACAAAAAAACTCACAGAAGTTTATGCCATGAGTACAGTTGCCTTAACAGAAACTAAAATGAAAACACCAGAAATATTAAAAGTTAAACATGACTTCCAATGCATCGATTCTTATAAACCTATCAGCTACTCAAAGCATGCGTCAAGTCACATTAAGCAATGGCGATATTTCAACAAAAATCCAACATGTGGTTTCTCCATATCAATGATTGCATTTAAAACTAAGAATATTCAGTCATACACTCGTGAAAGCAAATATAAATTATTGCATATCAGCTCCAGAGAACAAAGCTTGCTTGATTTCAATTCAAATGAAGCCATACGATTTGAATCTGCATTTAGTTGTGAAGTTGATTATCTAAAAAACATCTGTTCTAAAAGACAAAGGATCATTAGAAGTGCACAGTCGCAAAACGATTCGCTTGCTCTAAGCCAACACAATCCTTCAACGAATCATTCTCAACTAACCGGTGTTCAACCTTTACTTAGAAGATGTTATTGTACCATGAACATACAAGTAGCTCGTCAAAAGAGGAAGCTATTGGATTATGAGTGTGAGCCAGGAATTTGTATACCAGGCGAATGTGACCCATACGAATGCCAAAAATTAATATTGAAGCGATTAATGAGAAAAGGCACTGATAGCAGATCAAGAAGCAGTGCCAGTGGCACTTCCTCAACAAGTTCACGTTCAAGAAGACTTCAATCAAGTTTAGCTCGTAAACCGAAATATCGTACAAGAGGCCACTCTGCAAAATCAAGACCTTCCCCACCTCAAACTCAGGGTTTAAAATACCAAACATTACCCCGATCTACTCTAGCACCGGCACCAGCACATAGGCAAGCAGTCAAAGTTGGTTCTACTTTTAGTTTTGATATAGAATTCTCTAAAGGCAGCGCAAAATCCACTCCTCCTACTACAGATGTTGTAAAAGTATCAAAACGCCAGGTATCGTCCAGATCTACAACCTATCACAGACGTGGTAAGGATAGAGGTGCAAGATATAGTGGTGGCAGACACCACAGAGAAACCCCATCGATGATAAAACAAATACATCATAGAGCTTCCAGTGTAACACCAATGCTGAAAAGGTGTTTCTGCACATTAAAATTACAAAAAAAGGGAAGGCAGCAAAAAGAATTGGAGTTACGAAGTATTCATCAAGGTACATCAACACCTCCTGAATTTAGAGTTGAAAGCCCTGTTCTCAGAACAAGTGAAAGAGGTCAAAATACAAAGAGAAAACGTAAGTTTCTGGACTTATTACCATATGAATGTGAACCTGGTATTTGCATCCCGGGCGAATGTGACCCTTACGAGTGTTTGGAGTTGATTAAAAGAAGGAATAAACATACTAAAGACTTTGGAACAGACTCAATCTCATCTAGCACGTCTAGCTCAAGCATGACAACAGGTCAAAAACGAAAAATGAAGGGTATACAGGCAAGAAATATCAGACAAAAACAAGTTAGAACTAGTTACACTTCAGTTAGATCTAAACCTTCCGTAATGTCTATAGACACAGTAAACAAACAAGGACAGGACAGGCAAGTATCAAAACCATCGAGACAAGCAGTCAAAATCAGTTCCAACTTTAGCTTTAACATTGAATTTTATAAAGATAAGACTGGTGGTGGTCCCTCTAACGATTCTGATAGGCGGCCATCGGAAGTCTATGTTCACAAGGCACCGAGAGAAGTTAGAAGAGTTCCAAAAAAAGTATACGCTCATAGAAGGATGAGAGAAGGCTCTTCACAAAGTAGAACATCAAGTCGTGATGACGATTCACAAATAGGTATATTTCAACGCGGTCAATCCACAATGACAAGTGGGTTCGTTAAACGTTGTTTTTGCACCGCAAAGTTACTGAGATATAACGTAGACGCAGCAACTGCCGCAAGACGACCGCCGTCAAAATTGAAGCGATGTTTCTGTACGCTTAAATTGTTGTCTAAAAGACACCGTATCAAAGATGGTGGCGTAGGACACGAAAGAGCTACTAGTGTTGGTATGACGCAAACACGGGGACTTGGACCACCGTTTGAATATGTATCTGAACGTGAAGCCGCTGTCAATTCACAAAAAAAGGGACGATTTTCAGGCCTTTTACCATATGAATGTGAACCTGGTGTATGTGAGCCAGGTTATTGCGACCCTTATGAATGTATAAAGTTAATAAGAAAAAGATTAGCAAAAGAAAAAATGACTGGTACTAAGGGACCAAGAACCAGATCAACATCCTCATATTTTTCGTCATCTAACCCATCAAGAGCAAGAATGACTCAATATAGATCACCCTGGCCAAGTACAAGAATGGCACAGTCAAGTCCAGCTCGGCGTCGAGCAAGAGGCAGAAGACAAGATTATGCAAAGTGCAGCTGTGAAAGTGTCGTTCGAGAAAGAATAGGGTCGCCAGCGTCACCGCAGAGACAAGCCGTTAAAATTGGCTCAAACTTCAGTTTCAATATTGAATTTTATAAAGACAAGAGTCCTAATAATATATTGTGCAAATGCAAAAATAAAAGCAAATGCAAATGCAAAGTGCAAATGCCTGCTCCTGTAGTTAAAAGGTATCGCCCGGTATCTATGAGGGATAGGGGTCATGGTGCCTATCGTAGGATCAGAACCAGAGATAGAGGTATAAGAGGAAGACGATTTCCATCACTAAGTCGTGACTCTCAAATGGACTCAATACAAAGTAGAGACATAGGTTTGGGTCCAATATTAAGACGGTGTTTTTGTACATTAAAACTTCAAAAAAAATCTAAGGCCAAAACCAAAACCAAAGCCGTTGCAAAAGCTGTGTCCAAAGCTGAGAGCAAAGCTGGGTCTAAAACCGGATCCAAATCTAAGGCCAAAACCAAAACCAAAGCCGTTGCAAAAGCCGTGTCCAAAGCCGAGAGCAAAGCTGGGTCCAAAGCCGGGTCCAAAGCGGGGTCCAAAGCCGAGAACAAAGCCGAAACCATCACTGAGCCCAAAGCCGAAGCTAAAGCTGAAACCAAAACGATACAAAAAGAAACAGATAACCAAAAGCCAAGAATAACCAATCCAAATCTTAAATGCATATGTGATCACCCCAATAAAAAAAATGAATGTACTTGTACTCCTCCTGTAAAAGAGGTTGCAACTTTACACGATAAAAGCATCACGACGTCGAAAAAGCCAAAGAATAAATTAGAACCCTATGAATGTGAACCTGGTATTTGTGTACCTGGCGAATGTGATCCGTATGAGTGCTTAAAACTTATTAATAAACGACTTATGTACTCATCGGGAACGTCGACTGATCGACTTGGTGTAAGATCTAAATCGAATATGGCAGTGAGTACAAACCGAGACGGTGGTGCGCAATCGTTTAAACAACACAAGAAACAAATGAAGTCAAGAGATACTTATACTCTATATAGATCACCATGGCCAAGAACAAAAATGACACAACCAAGAACAGCTCGGCGTCGAGGAAGAGGCAGAAGACGCGACTATGCTCTAAGTGAAAGTGTTCTTCAAGATAAAATTGTGACGCCGGCGTCACCGCAGAGACAAGCCGTTAGAATTGGTTCAAACTTCAGTTTCAATATTGAATTTCATAAAGACAAGAGTCCTAATAATATATTGTGCAAATGCAAAAATCCTAATAATATATTGTGCAAATGCAAAAATAAAAGCAAATGCAAATGCAAAGTGCAAATGCCTGCTCCTGTAGTTAAAAGGTATCGCCCGGTATCTATGAGGGATAGGGGTCATGGTGCCTATCATAGGATCAGAACCAGAGATAGAGGGATAAGAGGAAGACGATTTCCATCACTAAGTCGTGACTCTCAAATGGACTCAATACAAAGTAGAGACATAGGTTTGGGTCCAATATTAAAACGGTGTTTTTGTACATTAAAACTTCAAGAAAAATCTAAGGCCAAAACCAAAACCAAAGCCGTTGCAAAAGCCGTGTCCAAAGCCGAGAGCAAAGCTGGGTCCAAAGCCGGGTCCAAAGCGGGGTCCAAAGCCGAGAACAAAGCCGAAACCAGCACTGAGCCCAAAACCGAAGCTAAAGCTGAAACCAAAACGATACAAAAAGAAACAGATAACCAAAAGCCAAGAATAACCAATCCAAATCTTAAATGCATATGTGATCACCCCAATAAAAAAAATGAATGTACTTGTACTCCTCCTGTAAAAGAGGTTGCAACTTTACACGATAAAAGCATCACGACGTCGAAAAAGCCAAAGAATAAATTAGAACCCTATGAATGTGAACCTGGTATTTGTGTACCTGGCGAATGTGATCCGTATGAGTGCTTAAAACTTATTAATAAACGACTTATGTACTCATCGGGAACGTCGACTGATCGACTTGGTGTAAGATCTAAATCGAATATGGCAGTGAGTACAAACCGAGACGGTGGTGCGCAATCGTTTAAACAACACAAGAAACAAATGAGGTCAACAGATACTTATACTCTATATAGATCACCATGGCCAAGAACAAAAATGACACAACCAAGAACAGCTCGGCGTCGAGGAAGAGGCAGAAGACGCGACTATGCTCTAAGTGAAAGTGTTCTTCAAGATAAAATTGTGACGCCGGCGTCACCGCAGAGACAAGCCGTTAGAATTGGTTCAAACTTCAGTTTCAATATTGAATTTCATAAAGACAAGAGTCCTAATAATATATTGTGCAAATGCAAAAATCCTAATAATATATTGTGCAAATGCAAAAATAAAAGCAAATGCAAATGCAAAGTGCAAATTCCTGCTCCTGTAGTTAAAAGGTATCGCCCGGTATCTATGAGGGATAGGGGTCATGGTGCCTATCGTAGGATCAGAACCAGAGATAGAGGGTTAAAAGAAAGACGATTTCCATCACTAAGTCGTGACTCTCAAATGGACTCAATACAAAGTAGAGACATAGGTTTGGGTCCAATATTAAGACGGTGTTTTTGTACATTAAAACTTCAAAAAAAATCTAAGGCCAAAACCAAACCCAAAGCCGTTGCAAAAGCTGTGTCCAAAGCTGTCAGCAAAGCTGAGAGCAAAGCCGAGAGCAAAGCTGGGTCCAAAACCGGATCCAAATCTAAGGCCAAAACCAAACCCAAAGCCGTTGCAAAAGCTGTGTCCAAAGCTGTCAGCACAGCTGAGAGCAAAGCCGAGAGCAAAGCTGAGTCCAAAACCGGATCCAAATCTAAGGCCAAAACCAAACCCAAAGCCGTTGCAAAAGCTGTCAGCAAAGCTGAGAGCAAAGCCGAGAGCAAAGCTGGGTCCAAAACCGGATCCAAAGCTGAGGACAAAGCCGAAACCAGTGCTGAGACCAAAGCCGAAGCCAAAGCTGAGACCAAAACGATGCAAAAAGAAAGTGATAGCCAAAAACAAAAAAAAACCAATCCAAATCCAACTTTACACGATAAAAGCATCACGATGTCGAAAAAGCCTAAGGAAAGTATCGTGGTAGCGAAAAAGACGAAAGAAAGTATCGTCACAGGTACACCTCCTATAAAAGAGGTTACAACTTTACACGATAAAAGCATCACGATGTCGAAAAAGCCTAAGGAAAGTATCGTGGTAGCGAAAAAGACGAAAGAAAGTATCGTCACAGCGAAAAAGACGAAAGAAAGTATCGTCACAGAGAAAAAGTCAAAGAGAAATGTTATGAAAAGGCGGAAAGCATTTCCATATAAATTAGAACCGTATGAATGTGAACCTGGTATTTGTGTACCTGGCGAGTGTGATCCGTATGAGTGCTTAAAACTTATTAATAAACGACTCATGTACTCATCAGGAACGTCGACTGATCAACGTCGAACAAGATCGACTTCGAACATGGCAGTGGCGCAATCTTTTATTCAACTCAAAAAACAAATGACAAAAAATACTTATACTCGGCATAGAGAAAAAATACCACATAGAAATAGAAGACCACATAGAGATGGAAGACCATATAGAGAGGAAATCCGATATAGAGAGAGAAAACCAGAATCTAGAAGCTCAGGATTTAGAAGTATCGATGTTGAGAAACCTACAAAACAGGCAGTGAAGAAGATAGGATCAAATTTTAATTTCGACATAGAATTTTCGAAAGATAAATTACACGGCGGCATGGCTGTTGTAACTTCGAAGCCAGTAAAGCAATACGTATCATATGACAAACCTAGAAGAACCAGTAGCAGATCTACAGACGGACGATCGACTTCTTACAGAAACAAGAAAGCGCAGCGTTACAGAGCAAATCGCGATATAGATTCTCAAGTTTTGGGTCCATCAATGCGCTCTACAATGACTGGAACTGTAGCACCTTTTTTGAAACGATGTTTCTGTACATTACAGTTGCACTGTAAATCAGAAAACCAAGGAACCCCTTTTGACTGTTTGGTTGATATTACAAAAACAGGAAAAAATAAGCGTTCTAAGAAACAAGCAAAATTTCATGACAGAAATCCATGCCCAAAACTTTTAACTTGCGAGTGTGAATCTGACTGTGCCTGTGTGCCTGGTGAATGTGACCCATACGAATGTATGAAAAGAATTAAAAAAAGGATGCAGTCAAAACAAGTTGGTACTATTTACAGAAACCGATCATTTTCTAGCTCTACTGGTGAAGGAAAACAATATAGACTAAGAAAAATGCAACGCAGATCTTCCTGTCCACGTCGGAGAGATATTATGACTTACAGACACGATGATCGATTTGAAGATAATACTAGAAGCCGATCAATTTCTAGCTCATCTAGGTCTTACACTCCAAATTGGAGAAAAGGTAGGGCTATTCAATACGATGATCAATTTCAAGATGATACTAGTTCTAATCGACAATCAGAAGTCACAAGTGATATTAAACCTAGGCGACAAACAGTACGTTTGGGGTCAAATTTCAGTTTAGATTTTGAGTTTTTCAAAAGTATGTCACCACAGAGTCCATGTGTGCCTCAAGTTAATTACATTCCCAAAAAAGATGAACGGAAAAGGTGGAGTGGTAAGAGGGGAAGAGTGAAAAGACTAACAAGTAGCAGGAGAATGTCCTTTGATGAGAGGAACTATGTGCGCAGGAGGGGTGCTAAAAAAGCAACAATAACAAGAGCAATAAGTACCAAGAGTATGTCCTCTTATGGTAAAAGATACAATCCTTCCGACTTTCAATCACTATCAGAATCCAAAATAACTTATTCTAGAGGAATAGGAACACCTTTACTTAAAACATGTTTTTGTACCCTAAAACTAGAAAAAAAAGGAAGATGGCGGCAGTTTAAAACTAAAATAATAAAATCTACCTCAAAGAGTTCATCTAAAAAAATGGAGCCATTCTGTAAATGTGTATCTAAAAATAAGGAGCCTTCCTTTAAATCTATGTCAACTAACACCAAATCAAAAATCAAAACAATAATTGAACCAGCAGCTCGTGGAATAATCACTAAACCTGAAATATGTGAATGTGAAAAATGTCGTAAAGGAAACAAATGTGAATGTAAAAAAAGAAAAAATAATAAAAACTGCAAATGCTATGAAAAGTATGTAGAAGACATACCAGCACAACCGCCACCAAAAAAACCGGTGAATCAAGATAAGTGTAAATGTAATACGCAGAAACCAAGTAAGTGCCTATGTGATAAAGGTTCTAAAGGAATAAAATGCAAATGTAAAAAAAATGCTAAAAACAAGAACTGCAAATGCTTTGAATTAGCACCAATAAAACCGTCAACACCATTCACATATAAAACTTCAACAGTTAAAACGTCAGATAAAAAAACAGCGACGAAAAGAAAATACGACCCATTGAAACAATTAGATCTTCGTGATGACTGTGGAGTATGTGAGACTCCCTATGAGTGCCTTAAAAAGGGATTTCGACGCATGTGTCGATCATCCGGCCAGCGTCTGAAACTGCACCCACGCATGTCTGTTTCTAGCATAGCTGCTACAATCATACCGGGCTATACACACAAAAGAACAAAATATAAAGGCGAACCTTATTCACCAGATCAAATAGAACGAATAGTAGAAGAACCACGATACCCATTTTTGCACGGGAAAAATGCAAGACAAGGCGTTAAAATAACTTCAAACTTTTCTTTTGACATTGAATTTTTCAAAGAAATGTTGCCACCAGTGATGGACAATGTCAACGAAGTGAAAGAAGACTCTCCTCCCTCACACCGAAAAGACAGGACAAAGAATCAAATAAAAGAATACTATCGTGCAGGAGACGCAAGTACCCGCTATGGTGCCAGAAATGATTATAAATACAGCAACGACTCAGAATATAAACCTGACAGAAAATCATCGCCTTTAAAAATTTTAAGAAGATGCTTTTGCACAACAAAATTACACAAATCGAATTATACTCAAGCCTTAACTGTTGGCAGAGTACAAGAAATGAGGCCAATGTCATATTTTGGACCAAGAGAATACTTAGTCCAGTACCAAATACAGCAACCTACAAGAAAGTATTTTAAAACCAATCCTCAAGGACTAGAAACCATAATGTCTTATACACCCAGTAAATACAATAAAGTATACCACAATAAACCATGCTATTGTCGTCGCAAATGTAATTTTGACCTTGTCGATCAAACAAAACAAGGAGCACAGGGTGTACCTGTACATTCGGAATCCATCCATTCAACTTTAAAAAAAATGTTAAATTATTGTAAGAATTTATTAACGAAACGATCCAATAAAACGTATACTAACGAGTCTAAAGGCTGGACAGAATTAAAGAAAGAAGCAACCAATCAACAACCTTTGATTGGCATTTTGAAAGCTTCTAAAAGTGAACGTCATCCAAATAAAGTAGCTACTGCAAATGTAAATCAATCGAAAAGCCTGAAAGTTGCAAAAATAAGAGAAAATAATGATTATAAAAAGAAATATTCTCAATTTCAATCAGGAGACGACAACCATGGGAATAAATTACAAAATACGGGTATAAATCTCGTAAAAAAAAATTATAAGTATTGTCAAAACAAGTTCAAACAAACTGTTCCTATACACGATAAGGTTCGTTTTACTACATTACGAACTGCAAAAGCATTACATTCAAAGCCTAATTATGCCATACCAGCAGGGCAAAAACAGGATCCTAAGTCTGTATCCTATCTATTTAAAAGTCCAAAATTTAAAAACTCTGAGGTTGTTCAATACCTTAAAGTGTGCTCTTGTTGTGGAGGCATTAAAAGAATAAAAAGGAACCCACCCGCTAGCAATTGTTTAGGCATAAAGAACAAAATATTGGAATACAGTGAAGATACAACCGTCATACCGAAAGACTTAATAGCGATACCAAGTAAAATTGATACACCCGTAAAAGAAATCATAAAATCCCAAGAAAATAGGAAAAAAAAGAAGCGGGACTGTCGATATTGCGTTTGTAAGTCTATCTCTAAGCAAAAAACTATGCAAGGTAAAAAAAAATCTCTCAGCGCATATGGAAATTTAGTAATATGTAAAAAAGATCCTGAAAGACGAGCAGAAAACATAAACCATGCAGAATGTATACAAAATCAAAGTGAAAAATTTGTTCGTGGAACGACAATTTGTCCTGCTAAATTCAAAATTAAAGCCCCTACGACAGGATCTGGGTATAAGCTGGCTCCAGATCAAAAAGAGAATTGTAAAAAGCTGAAACAAGAATATGAAATCTGTGGCAATTTGCAT
The DNA here is from genome assembly GCA_951329385.1 of Polia nebulosa. Taxonomy (NCBI): domain Eukaryota; kingdom Metazoa; phylum Arthropoda; class Insecta; order Lepidoptera; family Noctuidae; genus Polia; species Polia nebulosa. Next base: position 9,005,247 of record OX589595.1, on the reverse strand, counting down.
ACAGTAGAAAACAAAGAGTTCATGGATAGAGACAAAATAAAGGACAATGTCAGGAAACTCGCAAAAGATACCACTCAGCTTGCAGCTGAATCAGTTTTAGAAAATGAAGGAGGATTATCGAACACGGTAAATATTCTACGTACTTTGCAGAAAACAGAGTCTATCCCAAAAAACACATACCGAAAATGTCAGTCGTATCTACACGATCATATGCACGCATGGAAAAAGTTCCAAAAGGCGGGTTGTAACCGCTCCGGCGTAGAAACAATGCAATGTTTAAAATTAAGATGTCAAGCAAAGAAATGTGAAAAAGAGGGTGCAAAAAAACTCGAAAACCATCCTGTAACTAATTTCACGATACATTCTAAGAACACAGATCGAAAGAAAGAAGTTCATGCTAAAAAGCCAGCATGGCGGCGTAATTCAGGCTCTGTATTTGGATGGAGTCCATTCATGCTTTCGCTAAGAAAAAGGCCGTGGCTGAGAAATCCAGCGTACTACAAGTGCGCTGGATTTTTCCCGCCTTGTCTAACTGTTCTTCAAGTGTGGAAACAATTTATGGATGTTATTTTATTTATGTTGGCAGCTGCAGCAGTATCTCCTTGTTTATTAGGCATAGAGTTATGTAAAGCGTTGAAGAGTTGCTTTTTGTGTACGGCCTAGTTTGGTGTCTACAATACATTTTATTATTTATTTCGGTTGTTTTTTTTTTCTTAGTACAACCACCGTTAAGTCCGTCTTTATACAGCGTGTTTTACTTGTACATGAAGTTTTAATATATAAATAAAGTAAACAAAATTTCGTCCAGGTGAGCATAATGATTGGTCTTTATTATCGGGTATAGATACGGAAAGTGGCTCCTCAATCCTTACAGACATGACTTATTACACTACGACTGTTCTATAAAGGGCCGGCGAAGGCGACTTCGCCCGGGGCAAGCGAAGGGGTCTGTCAGACTCTTACTGACTAAAAACCGCCCCGGTGTTCCGTTCCACACTTGGACCGGGGATCGTGAGAGCTAATACGACTTCCATGATCCCCGGCTAGTGCCGGCCCGCCTTTGCGGGCCACCTCTGGCTACCTATCTGATCTCCACAACCCAGTAACTGGGTAACACGATACCCTTTGACTCTTCGTCGGTTAATTTCTTTCATTGTACCAAATAGTCGTGTCAGCCAGTGGACGCGTGTCGTGTGAGCCGCGAGCCTCTATCGACAGTTAAGTAAGCTTTCGTTAGGCGGCTGGATCAAGGGTTTGATGCAGAAAACTACCTCTGCACACGGCTTGTATTGTTAGAAGGTTCCTCTCTGTGGAGCCCTGCCTGGAAGCTTGGACCCCGTTCCCGATACCGGTGGACTATTATTTTTTATTTTCATATTTTTATTTAAAAATATAATTTATAAGTAAGTAAGTAAAAATAAGTGAATAAAGGAATGATGCGCAATCAAATCTGCTTACCTAATTAGAAAAAAACTGGCCAAGTGCTTATCGGATTTCGCACATTAAGGGTTCCGTACCAAATATTGGTATTTGTTAGTAAAGTAAAAGTTTTAAATAAACGTTATCACCAAATTTCAAGTTCATAGGTCAGTGGGAAGTTAAACAATTCTTCGTAACAATATTTTGTGACATACGACGGACGGACAGACAGACAGACGGACACGTGAGTGACTAGAATAGGGCGCCGTTTGGACCCTTCGGGAACAGAACCCTAAAAAGCCGTAATTTAGACTAGTTCTTCCCAATAGAAACGGTTCCTGCCCTGCATCATTTCATTGGAATAAGTATTTTTTTTTTCCAAGGAAAAAACACGTATAGGTCCTACGTAGGTATGTGGAATGAGTTTCAATGACCATGTAAACAATTTGTTTTTTGAGCTAAAAATCTATTGTGAGCGCTATGCCACTTTTCAAAATCATTAAATTCGGTTTCAGAATCTATCGTAATACCTTGGTACCTAAGTAGTTATCGTAATACGATACGAGTAAATTACCTACTTACTAAATAAATTACCTACTTACTAAATAAATTACCTACTTACTAAATAAATTACCTACTTACTAAATAAATTACCTACTTACTAAATAAATTACCTACTTACTAAATAAATTACGTACTTACTAAATAAATTACCTACTTACTAAATAAATTACCTACTTACTAAATAAATTACCTACTTACTAAAGCAGACTTTTGCGATATAATTTTTTTGCTCAATACTACTTATTACGCAATGTTATTGACTGTTAGGGTTGAAATTGAAGAGCGCCTAAGTTACTTACCACTGTCAGAAAAGTAAAATAAACTAAAACAGTAATAATTGGGTAAAAAATTGTTTCCTTGTACTTTCAGATAAATTATGTTGTGACGCAGTATACGAAGCTTGTTTACACCGTTAATGTCAAATTGTATTCGTAAAAAATCGAGCACTCGCCTCTATTGTTAAAATGGCTTTGACAACCGGCAGAAAAAGGAATGCAACAATGAAGCGATTACAAGGAGACTCTGTGAACAACAACAGTTCCTCCTATACTTCCTGCGATTCCAGAAGTGAATCAGATCGCCAATTCTTAAAGCGATTGCTACTTCAGGGATCTAAAATAAATACATTATTGACGGGAAAGTATTATGTTCATTTAAGAGAAAGTGATTTATTGGATAAATTAAACAAAACAAGAGCATTGTACGATGCCCTTAGAAGTCAGTTGCACTCTAGCAATGAAAGTAGCACAGCAGACTTAAAGCCAATTAGGAAAGCTTTGGTGGAGGCTAAGACGAGCAGTGATATTTTTGCTTTGGTGGATCTAGTAGACAAAGGTGCTGTTATGGGATCGAGAAAATTAAGTGAATGTTGTAGTTGTTGTACATGCAGTTCAAAATGTCGAATCCACGAAAATGTTCAGAAAGGTCGAAGAAACAGACAAACCTGCGCTGGTGGAAACATCGCTCCAAGGTCCAGTCTTGTTTCTAAACAAGAAACAGGTGAAGCCAAGAATATTAAGTCTGACCCGTGCACGTGTACTTGTTTTAAAAAGGAAAAAATAAAGAAAAACAGGGAACTGCTTGAGAAAGTCTGTCCCGCAAAATCAATCATTAAACGAGATCGACCTTCTACACCTTCGAATTACCTTAAATTGATGTCTATTCATAATGACACTTTGAGAAAATCATACCATAAACTTAAGCGGGCTAAAGCCTATCCGTATAAAGAAAATATTGGCGAAGGTGGGATTAAAACAGTTGAAAAATCTAAATTAGCAACTAATACTATCAAACAAAAAGGATCAAAGGAACTGTTAAAAACCGGTCAGAAAAAAATAAAACACAGTATTGAAACCGATCGTAAAGCTTTACAACAAAAAGGACCCGAAGTGAGTCCATCGGTTAGAAATACTGCAGAAGAAAACATGAGTCATGCTAATAAGACCGCAATCAAATTAAAAGACAAAGTTGGTGGCAATCAACAGGCACAGAGTTCCGAATTGAAGCAAAGATCAAGATCAAGAAAAATAAGTCAACCTCTAGAAGAAAATACAAATTTATGTGACACTTCAATCACATATAGTACAATTAATCTGAATAAAATCCCTTTAACAACTGGCAACAATCGACTAAAAAGTCACTCACGAGCAAAAAAACGCAATAAAAAACATAATTTAGCTGAACCAAATACAATGATTTCTGAAAAGCCCAGACTCAACGAAGAATCTTACGCTTTAAAAGGATCAAATCAAGTACAAAATTCAAAAGAACCTAAAATTCCACCACAAAAGGATCCTGCAGACGTAAATAAAAAAATGTACCCTTTCAGTTCTACTCCAGGGAAGGAGCTAATTAAACCGAATACTGTGACTGTATATGTAAATTCGATTAAAAAGAAATATCCGGCTAGCCATAAAAAATCATCTTCGAATTCATTTAATAAAGTAAACAAATCTCATTTGAAAACAAGATCATCGGTCTTATTTCGTAAAAGATTAAGATTGTTATCAGCGCCGATACGCTTCAGGCCTCGACCTCTAATAAGTGAAGAATCTCACCAACTTGATGTACCTGTTCGTCACAAAAAACCTCATCACAGTGAGGAGCTCTGTCCTTGTGAAAAACGTCTTCTACAGGAGGACTCTCGTTTATCTGTAGAACCTGGTCGTCGTATAAAAAAACCCTTGAAAGTTAAACAAAAGAATAATAAGTCGGACTGCCACAGTCTTAAGAGGTGTCTCTGCAGTATAAAATTTAAAATAAATGAAACCAAACCTAGGATTAGTAAAAATGCCATAAATGATAATCTAAATGACAATGTTAAGCAAAGTATCCACTCAAAGAGATTGCTGTCCTCCGTGAAAACTTTAACAAAAGCGTCTAATGATGACCCTGAACACATGTCAGATCATACAATTAAATGTGAGGGTTCTGAATATGTAAAACAAAGTCAAGTAATAAGAAAAAATAAACTAGCTACTCAAAATGAGAACAATGCTCATCTTGAACCAAAGTACAATGTTACCGACAATAATGTACCAATAGAACACAGCCCTGCTCTATATATCTTCAATAAAACAAAATTATCAATTCATGCATTAATAAGTGACTGTGTATGTAAAGAAGTAGAACAATTTATGAATAAACATTATGGCCAACCAAACATTAAATTTGGGGAAAAAACGACTTCCAGTCGTAATGTTCCTAATAAAGAAAAATTGAAAATTCAAGACGAACATGCGGTTATCTATACATCAAACCACATCGTATCTAAATGTGAGTGTTTTGATGAAAATATTGGTACTGAAGAAATAGGAAGAAGCAAGCATCTGGATAGATCTAACACTCGCCTTAGGATAAAATCAACTTTAAAAGATGCGTCAATTACGACAGAAAAACCACGGAAGCATCAAAATCAATATGTTCAAACAGTAATGAATAGTACCTCTAAGCAAAAACGAGAAATATCTTTGAAACGACTAGAAAAAAAAAATACCTGTTTTTCCAATCCACGATTTAGTATAGAATTATTGAACACAGATTATAATAATGCTCTTACAATAACCCAAAGCAAGATAAAGAGCGTATACAAATGTGGCGAAGGTATCAACCAACTGCAATCCAAGCAATCACAAACGAGCACTAAAGCGCCAACAAAACACGGTTTACCTAAAATTAAAAACATACATTTTATTTTAAAGAGGAACAAAACTAAATTACCTGTTATATCTGCGCACCGCGTAAGACCCAGTTTTTCAAGAAAAATCTATAACAGTAAGCGGTCCTCTTGTCTCTGCTCTCCGATTGATAAAGACAATAATATAAAAAAGGATACTGAAATCGATTGTTTGAAAGACGATAAACTTAAGAATGACATGAAAAGTCTACAAAAATTAGTGCCGTCGGAAAATACAAATAAAGAAGAGCAAAGTTTATTACTTAATCTCACTAATAAGCGGTGTTTACGCACTTTAAAGTTAAAGAAAGGAAAATACTACAGTAAAAGTAGTGTTGTAAATGCCAATACAAAATCTAACACTATTGAAGACAAAATAAGGCCAGGCTTTCAAAAAGGCGCAAAGGTCACTAAATCAAAATATTCAAATCAGCTGAGCAAGTGTAATCCTGGTGGATACTTAGAAAAGAATAAAAGTAACAAAGAGTTTGGAACATTAACGGAAAAAACTAAAATAAAATCAAAGTCTAGTGATAAACATACATTAAGAAGTATATCGAAACTTTCATTTGTTAAGGCTGATTTTCAACAACGGAATCCTTCAATGCAAAAGTTTAAGAAAATGAGTAATACCTCTGAGTCTCATCTGCCTCAACATGACAAGGAAATATATTTGGATAATTCTTTTAAACAAAGTGTCAAAATAGGTTCTAATTTTAGTTTCATTAAAGAGTTCTACAAAGGCACAACACAAAACAGGACGAAAAACAAGAACGTTCATTTTTTAAATAATAAACAGGAAAGTAACCTTCTAACCAAAAGATACAGTTCTAATCGAATAACCCACGTAGGTACCAATAAAGTTAGTTCGGTACCAAACAGATGTTTTTGTACATTAAAAATATCAAAAATGGATGAACAACTTCGAAATAGTAAATTGCTATCACCATTTGGAACAAAAAAACTCACAGAAGTTTATGCCATGAGTACAGTTGCCTTAACAGAAACTAAAATGAAAACACCAGAAATATTAAAAGTTAAACATGACTTCCAATGCATCGATTCTTATAAACCTATCAGCTATTCAAAGCATGCGTCAAGTCACATTAAGCAATGGCGATATTTCAACAAAAATCCAACATGTGGTTTCTCCATATCAATGATTGCATTTAAAGCTAAGAATATTCAATCATACACTCGTGAAAGCAAATATAAATTATTGCATATCAGCTCCAGAGAACAAAGCTTGCTTGATTTCAATTCAAATGAAGCCATACGATTTGAATCTGCATTTAGTTGTGAAGTTGATTATCTAAAAAACATCTGTTCTAAAAGACAAAGGATCATTAGAAGTGCACAGTCGCAAAACGATTCGCTTGCTCTAAGCCAACACAATCCTTCAACGAATCATTCTCAACTAACCGGTGTTCAACCTTTACTTAGAAGATGTTATTGTACCATGAACATACAAGTAGCTCGTCAAAAGAGGAAGCTATTGGATTATGAGTGTGAGCCAGGAATTTGTATACCAGGCGAATGTGACCCATACGAATGCCAAAAATTAATATTGAAGCGATTAATGAGAAAAGGCACTGATAGCAGATCAAGAAGCAGTGCCAGTGGCACTTCCTCAACAAGTTCACGTTCAAGAAGACTTCAATCAAGTTTAGCTCGTAAACCGAAATATCGTACAAGAGGCCACTATGCAAAATCAAGACCTTCCCAACCTCAAACTCAGGGTTTAAAATACCAAACATTACCCCGATCTACTCTAGCACCGGCACCAGCACATAGGCAAGCAGTCAAAGTTGGTTCTACTTTTAGTTTTGATGTAGAATTCTCTAAAGGCAGCGCAAAATCCACTCCTCCTACTACAGATGTTGTAAAAGTATCAAAACGCCACGTATCGTCCAGATCTACAACCTATCACAGACGTGGTAAGGATAGAGGTGCAAGATATAGTGGTGGCAGACACCACAGAGAAACCCCATCGATGATAAAACAAATCCATCATAGAGCTTCCAGTGTAACACCAATGCTGAAAAGGTGTTTCTGCACATTAAAATTACAAAAAAAGGGAAGGCAGCAAAAAGAATTGGAGTTACGAAGTATTCATCAAGGTACATCAACACCTCCTGAATTTAGAGTTGAAAGCCCTGTTCTCAGAACAAGTGAAAGAGGTCAAAATACAAAGAGGAAACGTAAGTTTCTGGACTTATTACCATATGAATGTGAACCTGGTATTTGCATCCCGGGCGAATGTGACCCTTACGAGTGTTTGGAGTTGATTAAAAGAAGGAATAAACATACTAAAGACTTTGGAACAGACTCAATCTCATCTAGCACGTCTAGCTCAAGCATGACAACAGGTCAAAAACGAAAAATGAAGCGTATACAGGCAAGAAATATCAGACAAAAACAAGTTAGAACTAGTTACACTTCAGTTAGATCTAAACCTTCCGTAATGTCTATAGACACAGTAAACAAACAAGGACAGGACAGGCAAGTATCAAAACCATCGAGACAAGCAGTCAAAATCAGTTCCAACTTTAGCTTTAACATTGAATTTTATAAAGATAAGACTGGTGGTGGTCCCTCTAACGATTCTGATAGGCGGCCATCGGAAGTCTATGTTCACAAGGCACCGAGAGAAGTTAGAAGAGTTCCAAAAAAAGTATACGCTCATAGAAGGATGAGAGAAGGCTCTTCACAAAGTAGAACATCAAGTCGTGATGACGATTCACAAATAGGTATATTTCAACGCGGTCAATCCACAATGACAAGTGGGTTCGTTAAACGTTGTTTTTGCACCGCAAAATTACTGAGATATAACGTAGACGCAGCAACTGCCGCAAGACGACCGCCGTCAAAATTGAAGCGATGTTTCTGTACGCTTAAATTGTTGTCTAAAAGACACCGTATCAAAGATGGTGGCGTAGGACACGAAAGAGCTACTAGTGTTGGTATGACGCAAACACGGGGACTTGGACCACCGTTTGAATATGTATCTGAACGTGAAGCCGCTGTCAATACACAAAAAAAGGGACGATTTTCAGGCCTTTTACCATATGAATGTGAACCTGGTATATGTGAGCCAGGTTATTGCGACCCTTATGAATGTATAAAGTTAATAAGAAATAGATTAGCAAAAGAAAAAATGACTGGTACTAAGGGACCAAGAACCAGATCAACATCATCATATTTTTCGTCATCTAACCCATCAAGAGCAAGAATGACTCAATATAGATCACCCTGGCCAAGAACAAGAATGGCACAGTCAAGTCCAGCTCGGCGTCGAGCAAGAGGCAGAAGACAAGATTATGCAAAAAGCAGCTGTGAAAGTGTCGTTCGAGAAAGAATACGGTCGCTAGCGTCACCGCAGAGACAAGCCGTTAAAATTGGCTCAAACTTCAGTTTCAGTATTGAATTTTATAAAGACAAGAGTCCTAATAATATGTGCAAATGCAAAAAAAAAAGCAAATGCAAATGCAAAAAAAAAAGCAAATGCAAATGCAAAGTGCAAATGCCTGCTCCTGTAGTTAAAAGGTGTCGCCCGGTATCTATGAGGGATAGGGGTCATGGTGCCTATCGTAGGATCAGAACCAGAGATAGAGGGATAAGAGGAAGACGATTTCCATCACTAAGTCGTGACTCTCAAATGGACTCAATACAAAGTAGAGACATAGGTTTGGGTCCAATATTAAGACGGTGTTTTTGTACATTAAAACTTCAAAAAAAATCTAAGGCCAAAACCAAAACCAAAGCCGTTGCAAAAGCCGTGTCCAAAGCCGAGAGCAAAGCTGGGTCCAAAGCCGGGTCCAAAGCCGAAACCGGCACTGAGCCCAAAGCCGAAGCTAAAGCTGAAACCAAAACGATACAAAAAGAAACAGATAACCAAAAGCTAAGAATAACCAATCCAAATCTTAAATGCATACGTGATCACCCCAATAAAAAAAATGAATGTACTTGTACTCCTCCTGTAAAAGAGGTTGCAACTTTACACGATAAAAGCATCACGACGTCGAAAAAGCCAAAGGAAAGTATCGTCAAAAAGACGAAAGAAAGTATCGTGGCAGCGACAAAGTCGAAAAAAAGCATCGTCACAGCGATAAAGTCAAAGCGAAAGTTTATGAAAAGGCGGAAAGCATTTCCTTATAAATTAGAACCCTATGAATGTGAACCTGGTATTTGTGTACCTGGCGAATGTGATCCGTATGAGTGCTTAAAACTTATTAATAAACGACCTATGTACTCATCGGGAACGTCGACTGATCGACTTGGTGCAAGATCTAAATCGAATATGGCAGTGTGTACAAACCGAGACTGTGGTGCGCAATCGTTTAAACAACACAAGAAACAAATGAGGTCAAGAGATACTTATACTCTATATAGATCACCATGGCCAAGAACAAAAATGACACAACCAAGAACAGCTCGGCGTCGAGGAAGACGCAGAAGACGCGACTATGCTCTAAGTGAAAGTGTTCTTCAAGATAAAATTGTGACGCCGGCGTCACCGCAGAGACAAGCCGTTAAAATTGGTTCAAACTTCAGTTTCAATATTGAATTTTATAAAGACAAGAGTCCTAATAATATGTGCAAATGCAAAAAAAAAAGCAAATGCAAATGCAAAAAAAAAGCAAATGCAAATGCAAAGTGCAAATGCCTGCTCCTGTAGTTAAAAGGTGTCGCCCGGTATCTATGAGGGATAGGGGTCATGGTGCCTATCGTAGGATCATAACCAGAGATAGAGGGATAAGAGGAAGACGATTTCCATCACTAAGTCGTGACTCTCAAATGGACTCAATACAAAGTAGAGACATAGGTTTGGGTCCAATATTAAGACGGTGTTTTTGTACATTAAAACTTCAAAAAAAATCTAAGGCCAAAACCAAACCCGTTGCAAAAGCTGTGTCCAAAACTGTCAGCAAAGCTGAGAGCAAAGCCGAGAGCAAAGCTGGGTCCAAAACCGGATCCAAATCTAAGGCCAAAACCAAACCCAAAGCCGTTGCAAAAGCTGTGTCCAAAGCTGTCAGCACAGCTGAGAGCAAAGCCGAGAGCAAAGCTGAGTCCAAAACCGGATCCAAATCTAAGGCCAAAACCAAACCCAAAGCCGTTGCAAAAGCTGTGTCCAAAGCTGTCAGCAAAGCTGAGAGCAAAGCCGAGAGCAAAGCTGGGTCCAAAACCGGATCCAAAGTTGAGGACAAAGCCGAAACCAGTGCTGAGGCCAAAGCCGAAGCCAAAGCTGAGACCAAAACGATGCAAAAAGAAAGTGATAGCCAAAAACAAAAAAAAACCAATCCAAATCCAACTTTACACGATAAAAGCATCACGATGTCGAAAAAGCCTAAGGAAAGTATCGTGGTAGCGAAAAAGACGAAAGAAAGTATCGTCACAGCGAAAAAGACGAAAGAAAGTATCGTCACAGAGAAAAAGTCAAAGAGAAATGTCATGAAAAGGCGGAAAGCATTTCCATATAAATTAGAACCGTATGAATGTGAACCTGGTATTTGTGTACCTGGCGAGTGTGATCCGTATGAGTGCTTAAAACTTATTAATAAACGACTCATGTACTCATCAGGAACGTCGACTGATCAACGTCGAACAAGATCGACTTCGAACATGGCAGTGGCGCAATCTTTTATTCAACTCAAAAAACAAATGAGGACAAAAAATACTTATACTCGGCATAGAGAAAAAATACCACATAGAAATAGAAGACCACATAGAGATGGAAGACCATATAGAGAGGAAATCCGATATAGAGAGAGAAAACCAGAATCTAGAAGCTCAGGATTTAGAAGTATCGATGTTGAGAAACCTACAAAACAGGCAGTGAAGAAGATAGGATCAAATTTTAATTTCGACATAGAATTTTCGAAAGATAAATTACACGGCGGCATGGCTGTTGTAACTTCGAAGCCAGTAAAGCAATACGTATCATATGACAAACCTAGAAGAACCAGTAGCAGATCTACAGACGGACGATCGACTTCTTACAGAAACAAGAAAGCGCAGCGTTACAGAGCAAATCGCGATATAGATTCTCAAGTTTTGGGTCCATCAATGCGCTCTACAATGACTGGAACTGTAGCACCTTTTTTGAAACGATGTTTCTGTACATTACAGTTGCACTGTAAATCAGAAAACCAAGGAACCCCTTTTAACTATTTGGATGATATTACAAAAACAGGAAAAAATAAGCGTTCTAAGAAACAAGCAAAATTTCATGACAGAAATCCATGCCCAAAACTTTTAACTTGCGAGTGTAAACCTTACTGTGCCTGTGTGCCTGGCGAATGTGACCCAAACGAATGTATGAAAAGAATTAAAAAAAGGATGCAGTCAAAACAAGTTGGTACTATTTACAGAAACCGATCATTTTCTAGCTCTACTGGTGAAGGAAAAAAATATAGACTTAGAAAAATGCAACGCAGATCTCCCTCTCCACGTCGGAGAGATATTATGACTTACAGACACGATGATCGATTTGAAGATGATACTAGAAGCCGATCAATTTCTAGCTCATCTAGGTCTTACACTCCAAATTGGAGAAAAGGTAGGGCTATTCAATACGATGATCAATTTCAAGATGATACTAGTTCTAATCGACAATCAGAAGTCACAAGTGATACTAAACCTAGGCGACAAACAGTACGTTTGGGGTCAAATTTCAGTTTAGATATTGAGTTTTTCAAAAGTATGTCACCACGGAGTCCATGTGTGCCTCAAGTTAATAACATTCCCAAAAAAGATGAACGGAAAAGGTGGAGTGGTAAGAGGGGAAGAGTGAAATCCTCTTATGGTAAAAGATACAATCCTTGCGACTGTCAATCAGAATCCAAAATAACTTATTCTAAAGGAATAGGAACACCTTTATTTAAAACATGTTTTTGTACCCTAAAACTAGAAAAAAAAGGAAGATGGCGGCAGTTTAAAACTAAAATAATAGAATCTAAAAAAATGGAAAAGAGTTCGTCTAAAAAAATGGAGCCATCCTTTAAAAGTGTATCTAAAAATAAGGAGCCTTCCTTTAAAAGTATGTCAACTAACACCAAATCAAAAATCAAAACAATAATTGAACCAGTAGCTCGTGGAATAATCACTAAACCTGAAATATGTGAATGTGAAAAAGGTCGTAAAGGAAAGAAATGTGAATGTAAAAAAAGAAAAAATAATAAAAACTGCATATGCTATGAAAAGTGTGAATGTGTAGAAGACATACCAGCACAACCGCCACCAGAAAAACCAGCACAACCGCCACCAAAAAAACCAGCACAACCGCCACCAAAAAAACCAGCACAACCGCCACCAAAAAAACCGCAGAAACCAAGTAAGTGCCTATGTGATAAAGGTTCTAAAGGAATAAAATGCAAATGTAAAAAAAATGCTAAAAACAAGAACTGCAAATGCTTTGAATTATGTGAATGTGTAGCAGAAACACCACCAATAAAACCGTCAACACCATTCACATATAAAACTTCAACAGTTAAAACGTCAGATAAAAAAACAGCGACGAAAAGAAAATACGATCCATTGAAACAATTAGATCTTCGTGATGACTGTGGAGTATGTGAGACTCCCTATGAGTGCCTTAAAAAGGGATTTCGACGCATGTGTCGATCATCCGGCCAGCGTCTGAAACGGCACCCACGCATGTCTGTTTCTAGCATAGCTGCTACAATCATACCGGGCTATACACACAAAAGAACAAAATATAAAGGCGAACCTTATTCACCAGATCAAATAGAACGAATAGTAGAAGAACCACGATACCCATTTTTGCACGGGAAAAATGCAAGACAAGGCGTTAAAATAACTTCAAACTTTTCTTTTGACATTGAATTTTTCAAAGAAATGTTGCCTCCAGTGACGGGCAATGTCAACGAAGTGAAAGAAGACTCTCCTCCCTCACACCGAAAGGAAAGGACAAAGAATCAAATAAAAGAATACTATCGTGCAGGAGAGGCAAGTACCCGCTATGGTGCCAGAAGTGATTATAAATACAGCAACGACTCAGAATATAAACCTGACAGAAAATCATCGCCTTTTAAAAGTTTAAGAAGATGCTTTTGCACAACAAAATTACACAAATCGAATTATACTCAAGCCTTAACTGTTGGCAGAGTACAAGAAATGAGGCCAATGTCATATTTTGGACCAAGAGAATACTTAGTCCAGTACCAAATACAGCAACCTACAAGAAAGTATTTTAAAACCAATCCTCAAGGACTAGAAACCATAATGTCTTATACACCCAGTAAATACAATAAAGTATACCATAATAAACCATGCTATTGTCGTCGCAAATGTAATTTTGACCTTGTCGATCAAACAAAACAAGGAGCACAGGGTGTACCTGAACATTCGGAATCCGACCATTTAACTTTAAAAAAAATGTTAAATTATTGTAAGAATTTATTTACGAAACGATCCAATAAAACGTATACTAACGAGTCTAAAGGCTGGACAGAATTAAAGAAAGAAGCAACCAATCAACAACCTTTGATTGAAAATTTGAAAGCTTCTAAAAGTGAACGTCATCCAAATAAAGTAGCTACTGCAAATGTAAATCAATCGAAAAGCCTAAAAGTTGCAAAAATAAGAGAAAATAATGATTATAAAAAGAAATATTCTCAATTTCAATCAGGAGACGACAACCATGGGAATAAATTACAAAATACGGGTATAAATCTCGTAAAAAAAAATTATAAGTATTGTCAAAACAAGTTCAAACAAACTGTTCCTATACACGATAAGGTTCGTTTTACTACATTACGAACTGCAAAAGCATTACATTCAAAGCCTAATTATGCCATACTAACAGGGCAAAAACAGGATCCTAAGTCTGTATCCTATCTATTTAAAAGTCCAAAATTTAAAAACTCTGAGGTTGTTCAATACCTTAAAGTGTGCTCTTGTTGTGGAGGCATTAAAAGAATAAAAAGAAACCCACCCGCTAGCAATTGTTTAGGCATAAAGAACAAAATATTGGAATACAGTGAAGATACAACCGTCATACCGAAAGACTTAATAGCGATACCAAGTAAAATTGATACACCCGTAAAAGAAATCATAAAATCCCAAGAAAATAGGAAAAAAAAGAAGCGGGACTGTCGATATTGCGTTTGTAAGTCTATCTCTAAGCAAAAAACTATGCAAGGTAAAAAAAAATCTCTCAGCGCATATGGAAATTTAGTAATATGTAAAAAAGATCCTGAAAGACGAGCAGAAAACATAAACCATGCAGAATGTATACAAAATCAAAGTGAAAAATTTGTTCGTGGAACGACAATTTGTCCTGCTAAATTCAAAATTAAAGCCCCTACGACAGGATCTGGGTATAAGCTGGCTCCAGATCAAAAAGAGAATTGTAAAAAGCTGAAACAAGAATATGAAATCTGTGGCAATTTGCATACAGTAGAAAACAAAGAGTTCATGGATAGAGACAAAATAAAGGACAATGACAGGAAACTCGCAAAAGATACCACTCAGCTTGCAGCTGAATCAGTTTTAGAAAATGAAGGAGAATTATCGAACACGGTAAATATTCTACGTACTTTGCAGAAAACAGAGATCCCAAAAAACACATACCGAAAATGTCAGTCGTATCTACACGATCATATGCACGCATGGAAAAAGTTCCAAAAGGCGGGTTGTAACCGCTCCGGCGTAGAAACAATGCAATGTTTAAAATTAAGATGTCAAGCAAAGAAATGTGAAAAAGAGGGTGCAAAAAAACTCGAAAACCATCCTGTAACTAATTTCACGATACATTCTAAGAACACAGATCGAAAGAAAGAAGTTCATGCTAAAAAGCCAGCCTGGCGGCGTAATTCAGGCTCTGTATTTGGATGGAGTCCATTCATGCTTTCGCTAAGAAAAAGGCCGTGGCTGAGAAATCCAGCGTACTACAAGTGCGCTGGATTTTTCCCGCCTTGTCTAACTGTTCTTCAAGTGTGGAAACAATTTATGGATGTTATTTTATTTATGTTGGCAGCTGCAGCAGTATCTCCTTGTTTATTAGGCATAGAGTTATGTAAAGCGTTGAAGAGTTGCTTTTTGTGTACGGCCTAGTTTGGTGTCTACAATACATTTTATTATTTATTTCGGTTGTTTTTTTTTTCTTAGTACAACCACCGTTAAGTCCGTCTTTATACAGCGTGTTTTACTTGTACATGAAGTTTTAATATATAAAGTAAACAAAAGTTCGTCCAGGTGAGCATAATGATTGGTCTCTTTATTATCGGGTATAGATACGGAAAGTGGCTCCTCAATCCTTACAGACATGACTTATTACACTACGACTGTTCTATAAAGTGCAATGTCCTGTATCCTGTCCAAACGCATTGATGATTGCAACCCCAAGTTCAATGACCACGAAGCCCCTAAAATGAGGGTGATTCAACTTACTATTCTATTAATAATAAAAATACAACGTTTTTTTGGGTTCTTTCACTGCAAATTTTTAATCTATTTGTTCTATCTTCACAAATCATGATGCAGATCCAAACAATATTAAATAATGATAATAATGGACTCATGGCCAAAAAGCCAAAAAAAGCTGTCGTTCCGCGGTTGGATCAAACGCCTGATACAGAAGGCAGTACTCCTCGATACGGCTCGCATTCTGAGGAGGTTCCTGCCTCTGGAACCCTAACCACCGGTAGCTTGGACCCTGCTCCCGATACCGGCAGACTACTGCCTGCCTAGCCTTTTCCCAACTATCTTGGGGTCGGCTTCCAGTCTAACCGGATGCAGCTGAATACCAGTACCGACGGACTACTTTTTATATTTTTTAATATTTTTTTTAGGAAATATTTAATGATTTATAAAATATGTAAATATGATAAATAATGAAATATGACTAGTCCAGCGATTAGTGACCATTGAGGGGCCTGACTGCCATATAAACAACAACAAAAAAAAAAACATTATGCTAAACTGCAATTTAATAACCTTACCTATATGCGATTTAAATTCTGAATTTTTGGAACAATTAATTCTGTGTCATTCATGAAGTTCAAATTCCATCGCAACCGCTGTCCGTCCGTCCGTCTGTCTGTCAGCAGGCTGAATCAAATGAATCCTCATGAGCCGTAATAAGTAGACAGTTGAAATTTTCATACAATTTGTATTTCTGTTGCCGCTAGAATAGCTACAAATAATAAAAATTAATTAAAAATCAAAGGGGTGCCCTTTTATTTTTTGACGCTTGAAATGCTCTCAGAGTTTGTGTTGCTATATTCACAAAAAAAAAAAATTATAATAGAACCAGCTTTGGCCCGCAGCTTCGCCAGCATGGTAAAAACGCCTATTTTTTAGTCGAGTTAAGCCCCCCGCCCGTCCAGATTTTATGTGTATGTAAAATTTCATTCATTCAAACACAAACTTACAAACTTTCTCATTTATAATATTAGTAGAATGAAATTTGATGGTACGGAACCTTTCATGCGCGAGTCCCACTCGCACTTGGCCGGTTTTTTAAGGCCTTTTTGTTGCTAATCGTTACTTGAGTTGGTAGCGATTGATATTTACTCGAATTAGAATTTCAAGTATTAGTATTAATCAATTTGCTTGCCGGGCTTCTGTAAGCTCAGAATGAAGTAGGTGGTAGATAGAAGGTACTCGTAGGTACATAATTATGTTGGTATTATATAGGAAAGTACGTTGTGTTTATAATGTGAGAAAATTATTTCAAGAAAAAAACTATGATTTTATATTTTTCCTTAACTTTATATAGCTGAACGTTACTCGGCACTATAAACGTAGATTAGCCAACAGGACTCCGCCAACTGATAATGTCGAGCGTACCTATTCGACCTTTTAAATAGTTAACATACGAGTACTATGACGAAATCGAGTTTCAACGGTACACATTGCGTTCAAAGTGCGAAAACAAAAGAGAGCAATATCGACCAAACCCTCAAAAGTGAAAGGGAGACCACCCTCTTTATGAGTCAGAGGGGAGGACCCTTGCACGTAGATATTGCGGTACCTACCCTTAGTACAGTACGAGCCATGCACTCCACACTCGTATCTATCGATCTGGGGTTTTAGTTGATCTGCTATTAAGTTTGTTTTTTTTGGAAGCAATAAATCATGTAGTAACGTTGCCCTACGCTATACCTATATATTTTTGATCAAATAAAGCATTAATTATTGGCGAATGTAGCTATTAAATTTAAGTTCGCGATGTTAAAATATTGGTGTTCTCTATCAGTCTGGTTCTGTTAAAAGTTCGTTTGAATATAACATAGGCCCTAAAAGTGTGCCCTGCGCAATCCGTTAGACTTAGCTGGTGCGTACTGCGGCAATGTATTTGTCGATTTGTTCATTAGCATATTTCTACGGTGTTTGTCGCAGCTGTCACTGTGCCCGGCATATACCAGCTCCGGAATTGGTTACTAGACAGTAACATATTATGCCTACATAAGCGACGCATTCAAATGCTTTAGCAAGATCTATAATGTTTTTAAGATTACACATACACGTACATACGTACTATAATTAAAGTAGGTAGTTTGAGCTTATGTTTTTAAAAACTTAACTATATGCCTAATGTTGTATAAAATCAGATAATCACCTATATATAGAGGAAATTTTTCGTGTAAGTTCTTCAGAAACAAATTGGTATTAATAAAATTGAATGAAGTTGTATCTCTATCTAAAATGTAGCAGTAATCCTTTTATAAATCTGTATCATTATTAACCAACCTTAATGCCTTTAGCGACGAGTAGAGGACCGGTTCGCTCGACCACTCGTTAGATCAGACTGATAAAATATTATTAGTCCGACGGATTTTAAGGATTTCATTAAACGTAGACCTACTGGTTTTCACTGATTAAGGTATTTTCACAATCGTTTCGGTTAAAATTGTGTGAAGATGTGGAATTTATAGTATCATACTGAATCACTCTATCTGTATGAATAATTACACCACGGGAACTTAAAAGCATTCTAATCCCTGATCTTCGATCAACAATGTACTTCCTAATCCAGGTTATGTTCTACCTATTGCCCAAACACCCAAATCCGGGCTACCGTTGAGGCGTGATTGAAATATGTATCTAAATCCACAATAATCCACATAAAAACTTTTTTTTAAATATTATTAGACTGCTTATATCTGTGTATCTATAGTACGTTTCCACATTTCCTTGTCATCATTCTATGAACACTGCCATCAAAGTTTAAAAAACCGCCAAATCAAGTTGCTTCCCTCTTTAATGTCGGCTTTAGTCCGCCCTCTAACAATGTTCGCATAAAACTTTTGGCGTGACTCAACGAAATGCCTTGTCCCAACTTTTAGGGGAGTCGAATTGCATTGCACTTTACAATATTTCACTCGCGAGACCGAGTATTGCATATTTTTTATCGTGCCATGTAATATTTTGATGTTATTGCAAAAATTGTATTTTTACTATGACATCATCAGTTTTGGTATTTGTACTTGTTGCATCGATTGTAGGCTATAAAGGCGACATCGAACTTTTCAAAATAAAAGGAAATTAAAAGTAATTCCGCTTGATATTTTCTTATCTAGTTTATTTCGTCATTTGTAAACTTTACAAAATTGTTTTTCTAAACATGACAGTAGCTACATTATCCAATTTCTACAAACAAATAGGTACTTAGCAAAATTATTAAAAAAAATAAAAAACAGAATCACAAGTCATTTATTCAAACTAGGCTGAGAGCCAGCACTTTTTGAACTACAAGTTCTACATAAAGACAGTCCCCCAAAAACGCCCGCCCGCTACCACTTCCTAGTGGCCTTCCTAGCTGGAAAGAAGTGGCGCAACATGATAATGTAAGTATGTATTAGAGTGCCTCTCAAATTATTCTTTGCCACAGGCATGCTCATTTTATTCCTATCGACGCGGCAGCCTTCTGCATCGACATTATGAATAACAATGCGTGTTACAAGTAATGATAATATATATATCGCGCTTCACTGCCCACATCATATTAATGTGGATACACCACGTCAACCCCACTTTTGTCAGCCATTTCAAAATCTCATTTAAATAACTATTGCGGGGTGTTTTCTGGGAGCTTTGTAAATATATGCTTAAAACAACCATGAATTTACATAAACTAGTATGTAAAATGTGATCATTAAATGAGTCATTTCACTTGAAATGAAATATATTCTACCGCTGTTCTAAAAAAAAAACTGTTTTGGTTTAGATGTTGCCGTGTAGAACCCATCAACTGATAGACATTTTTTGCCCAGGTTACATTATTTTTAGAAAGATTATTCTTATTAGTTAGTTTAAAAACTTTTTTTACAAAAAAAAAAAACCGACTTCCAAAAACGAAAATAGGTACTTACTTACTTACATTAAAAATTAAAAATAACTTTAATTTCGGAAGTCGGTGTTTGTATTTTATTTCTTCGTTATTTGAGACCGACTTCCGAAATAAAAGTCATTTTTTATTTTCTTTTTTGGAAGTCGGTTGTTTATTTTTGTAAAAAAGTTTTTTATTTTTCAGTTTTTAGTTGTTATACCCCAGAACTAAAAACCCCAATAACATGGAACGTGGCATTTTCAACATACTCGTAATTGGAGAAAACCAAAACGTCATCTATGTATACGTATTTTTCGTTTTTGTTCAGTTTTTCAAAAAGAGTTGAAGCAATTTCGATAAAATTTATATGGGACCACCTCGGGAGTATATTCTTTCGGATAAAAAAAGAATTTTGAAAATTGGTCCACAACTGACAGAAATCGGTGGACATACATAAAAAAAAAATACATACAGTCGAACATAGAACCTCCTCCTTTTTCGAAGTCGGTTAAAAATAGAATAGAATGTAACACCTAAAAATAGAATAAATTTAGTTTCGTGGAATGAAGCGTTGTTTTGCGAGTTGTCAGATGACAGATTGTCGTTTGACGTAGCTTTTTCCAAGTTGATCTGGAGCGAGTCTGCCACGTTAAACTTTATTTATTGGATAAGTTCTTAAAAAGCACCTATGATGTCTCGAAAGGTAGCTGGAACCAGAGTTAAGTTCAAATGCATTAAGCATTCGGATGTTGGACGCTGTGAGTATCTTTTTTGGGTTTTTTTTCTGTGCTGATGCTAAGTCTTAAGCGCGTGGCATTCAGGAGTCTGATCAAATCTTTCTATTTGTTGGCAGGGTTCCTACGTTAGATTTATTTTAAGGATAAAAAAAACTTTATAAATGGTCGGATCATAGAACGGTTTCGAACACAAGCATCCACGTGTCCAGAAATGCCCAGGTTTAGATGACCACGGCATAGATGCCGTTTGAGGACCTCTGAACTGGACCCATAATCATCGAACGATGTGGTAAAAGTGTTTCGACATAAATTGTAAGTTGAACATACAATTTTCTGAGAACGGAGTGCTATATAGTGTATTGAAGTGCAATAAATAAACGTGATATATGTGAAGACCAAATCTAAGGACTCTTATTTACTGCCTACATACCTCATGTACAAAACCCAAAGATAGGTAACAGGGTCTCAGGCCAAAAGTATCTCTGACGCTAGCCGGTGGAAGAAATATTTTCTTTACAATAAACGCCCAACGTGATGCATGAGGTTTGTTTGAGGTAATTTATCTAGAGTTATGGTTAAGCTTATTAGCTAATTCTTATTTACTTATTGTCTTTAAGGTCAAACATTTTGACACTATTCTGGTTAAAAGGCACATTGTTGAAAATTTATATTATAGTTTCCAATTTTAAGCCTTTGTTTATTAGTTAAAACTTAAGTAGTGTTTAACTTAATTTGTAAACATGTTAAATGTTAGTTAAATTGCTGTGACAATCTTTTTCACTGATTTTGTGCACATGGCAAAATTTTAGGTTGCCTGTCTTATGCTTTATGTTTATTAGTTAAAACTGAAATAGTGTTTAACTTAATTTGTAAACATCTTAAATATTAACTAAATTGCTGTGACAATTTTTTCACTGATTTGATAAGCACATGGCAAAATTTTAGGTTGCCTGTCTTATGCCTTATTAATTAAGGGTTAAACTTAAAATAGTGATTAACTTAATTATTGGTGTTGTTCAATACCTGATATTATTGTGAAGGTACTTAATTTGAGGTTATCAGCACATGGTCTGTTGAGCCTCATCCTTTGTAATGTATTCTTGAATTTTATGATTGTAACAACTCATTTATATTAGATGCACCTATGAGTGTCTAATATTAGCTTCTTATGTTCACTTAGTGAAACTTAAACTATAATTTGTATTGATCACTATTGTTATAACTCATGGTAATTTTTTTTTACACTTATTATTATATACTATTGACTTGTTAATTTAACTTAAGTATAGAAACTTAAGATAGATTTCTTTTGTTCAGGATGTATAAATTATGGATTGATTACCTTCTTAGGTAGGAATTAGTACATGAATTGAATTATTTTAATGTTTCAGTCAATCCAAATGTATCCTGGGATGAGATCTGCAAGCGGTATCTGGGTCTGTGTGGCAGTTTTAAGTAAGAGGACTATCTGGCACCTATGGTGGCCGATGAGGTACGCTTGTGTTCGGAACCAATTGCTAACCAATTGCTGACCAATTGCTGACTTGTACCGTTTACTTAGATAGTTGACTGTGGATTGATAGTGAAATAGTCAAACGAATTTTAACTTGGTCTCAATATTTAATGAGAATTTCTCGGATGACTATAATACTTCACCGGAGTTATTAAAACTTTAAACTCACTCTACTTAATTACTTTATTAGTATATAAACCTCTCAATTCTCTTAGTAACTAGTGATACCAACTTTTATAATTGTGGGATATTTACTCAAATTTATTTATTGATGATCCCACAGGCGCCCAACTTAATTAAATAAAACTCAATTTAACTTTTATTCATTGAATCCTTTTAAATGGATTCACTTATGGAATTATATGTTTAATTCACATATTGAATTGGTTATAGGACATCTTATGGTTTGTTCACTGAAAGATACATGATAAATGTATCTGGTATATTGAATATCCAAATTTGTTTAGATGGACAGTTGAACCCCAATTCGTTTATTCTATTAACAATTGGCTAGGATGCTCGTAAGTCTGTCCATTAAAAGATACACGATAAGTGTGTCTGGTATATAGAATACCCAAATTTGTTCAGGTGGGCAAATGGTCCTCAATTCACTCTTAGATAACTAAATTTAACTTTTATTTATTATATTTATAATTAACTTTTGGAATTGATTATAGGACATCTTAAGATTTGTTCACTAAAAGATACATGATAAATGTATCTGGTATATTGAATATCCGAATTTGTTTAGATGGATAGTTGAACCCCAATTCGTTTATTTTGTTAACGGTTGGCTAGGATGCTCGTAAGTCTGTCCATTAAAAGATACACGGTAAGTGTGTCTGGTATTGCATACCCAAATTCGTTTAGATGGGCAAATAGTCCTCAATTCACTTTTAGTTTTTGGCTTGGGGTTCATGCTTGAATTGCTCCCAAGCCAATACTTATGAAATTTGATTGAGCAGTTTCTGATAATCCTGTTTAATTAAATTATCCTTAATGCTTTTGAATTTCAAATATATAGAATATGACTTTTGTAAATTACTTAACTACAAAGTTAAACTCAATACATTGATAAATCACAATCACTTACGATTTGTGATGTGATATTACTTTCTTTAGGAACTTGTTGTTATGGTATTACTGTTACTTACTAGGATAGGAGATTGAGGGTAATAAAATAAAACTTAATACTTACTCATTGAATCTCAATTACTTGAATAAGAGATTAATGTTGTCAAAACTAAATATTTATTTTTTATTAGTTTTGAAATAATTACTTGTGAATACTTGATACATCTAGTATCATAGTTATTTAGATATAAAATTTATAGATCCTTTGGAATAACAATACTCTGTGTTAAGGAGTATTGATTATTTAATTATACTAAACTTATTAGTAATTGTATATCACAAATACTTAGATTTAAAATAGGTAATTGTGTGATACATTAAACTTATAACTTTATTTAAATGTGTGCATACCTACATACAGACTTTTGTTAAGGAGTATTGGGGGTTATGCATACCTTCTCATCCTGTTTCTTGATTTTTATTTGGTACTTAATACTTAATTGAAAACTTAAATTGAATTGGTACTTACTTATATAGTAGTAATTTAATCTTTGTGTCTGAGGGGAATCTTGATTCGGATTTGGTTCGAGATGCCTCAGCTTCTGCCGAGGGTTTTGGTGAGATTCTAAATGTACATGGCATTGTAGTCTTTAAAAAAAAAATTTTTTTTTGCGTAAAAAAAAATTTTTTTAACCGGGGTAAGGTGTATTGTAACACCTAAAAATAGAATAAATTTAGTTTCGTGGAATGAAGCGTTGTTTTGCGAGTTGTCAGATGACAGATTGTCGTTTGACGTAGCTTTTTCCAAGTTGATCTGGAGCGAGTCTGCCACGTTAAACTTTATTTATTGGATAAGTTCTTAAAAAGCACCTATGATGTCTCGAAAGGTAGCTGGAACCAGAGTTAAGTTCAAATGCATTAAGCATTCGGATGTTGGACGCTGTGAGTATCTTTTTTGGGTTTTTTTTCTGTGCTGATGCTAAGTCTTAAGCGCGTGGCATTCAGGAGTCTGATCAAATCTTTCTATTTGTTGGCAGGGTTCCTACGTTAGATTTATTTTAAGGATAAAAAAAACTTTATAAATGGTCGGATCATAGAACGGTTTCGAACACAAGCATCCACGTGTCCAGAAATGCCCAGGTTTAGATGACCACGGCATAGATGCCGTTTGAGGACCTCTGAACTGGACCCATAATCATCGAACGATGTGGTAAAAGTGTTTCGACATAAATTGTAAGTTGAACATACAATTTTCTGAGAACGGAGTGCTATATAGTGTATTGAAGTGCAATAAATAAACGTGATATATGTGAAGACCAAATCTAAGGACTCTTATTTACTGCCTACATACCTCATGTACAAAACCCAAAGATAGGTAACAGGGTCTCAGGCCAAAAGTATCTCTGACGCTAGCCGGTGGAAGAAATATTTTCTTTACAATGGCGCCCAACGTGGGCGTGGGCGTGGGCGTGGGCGTGGGGACTTTATTGTACACCAAAAAAGTTACGCTATTCTTAAACATGAACTTAAATCTATGGATACTTTTCAGGTCGGTTATAAGTGAAACGAAACGAAACTTTATATGGAACGCGAAATTTATCCCGATATCGAAACTTTGTAAACATAATTGTAGAGGAAAGTTTTAAAACTGGAGTTTCCATTTTATTTGGTAATGTTCTCTCCATTGTTTAAACAGCACTTCAACGTTAGATACTAATATAATTGAATCTTATCTAAATTAAGAAATCTGCGTCGTTCCAGTAATTTTAGTTAATAACTTCAGTTAGGCAACAACGTGTTTTAAAGAAAACGCAACATTGTTAGACTGTCAGGTTTTCCCGCCAAAACAGCCGCCATGTTTTCAATATGGCGGCGCGTCGAGCGGGTCTCTTTACGACTTCCGTGGAAATTATAGCCGTATACGAACGTTAAACTTTTATACGCGCCGTGTTAGCTCACATAGGGTATAATAATATTATTACCGCTAAAAAGTACAAGTATCACACATGTTTTGTTTTACTTCGGTGTGTTTGGTTGTCAAATTGCGACACATTGAATAATTATGGATTTGGCCCATCCTATAACAATCTATAAGATTGTCCATCCATCCACCGAAAGTTATTGAGTAAATATAATTTAAACAACTTAAATAAAACCAACTACTTACAGAAATTATAGATTCTTTATTTTAAAATACCTAAACACAGAATTCCGTTCGTTTTTATCGTGCTTCCTTATTCAAATTCTATTCTTCTATTAGTTTCTGGGCCTCTAAATAGCCTGTGCCTTCATAACCTTTCATAGCAACAATATGGATTGTATATAATAATATATACATTATATTATAAAGCCAGTCTTAGACAAACAACCTGTCACTGCGGCTACTTGCCCGCCTTTATCAATATGCGCGACGCGTTGTCTATACGTGCCCTAATGCATTTCGTCTTGCTTACTCTTTGTACATGTCTATCTTCATACCCAGCTTATTAACCTTTAACAGATTTATAGTCAACTGCTACATTACCTAGCTTTTGATATATATATTTTTTTGCGTTTGATCACTATCTCACCTGGGGGGTAAGACAAAATACCTTTCTGTTAACGTTAACGCTAACGCTTCGTGCAAAATGTATGGCAACGACATTACTGGGCGTGAGTCACGTGACAGTTCTCTGTCTAACGCTTCGTGCAAAATGTCGTTGCCATACATTTTGCACGAAGCGTTAGCGGAAAGTATTTTGTCTAAAGGCTCTGATGGTAAACGATGATGTGGTCGAAGTAACCTATTAATTTTCTAAAGTTTTGAAATATTTAATACGAGTACTTCCAACGTATTAACGATGCATTTGCCATGTAATTTCTTCACCACCAAAGGTTGACTGGTAGAGAATGCCTAAGGCTTGAGTCTGTCTTTGTACTTTTGTGCATGAAGTGTTAATAAATAAATAAGTCATTTGCACACCAAATCACCAACCCCCGAATTCTCAATAAAGAATATTTAACGTTGAGTTTGACAAGACTACTTTAGCTTAAAAGTTTACCCGGGCCTGCGGACGGCAAGCAGTGGGTAGCTCGCCGTCCAATCAGCACCAGGCCCGTGAGTCGACGGCGCGTAGTGTACAACATCTTTGAGGCGCGCGTGGAGCGCGCCTCAAAGATGTTGTCAGCCACCACTGTCCGGGCTCATCGTGGCCGGTGCCTGCATGCCTAGGGGTAGTGGATAAATTCTGAAAATGAGTTACCGCACCCCTGGGCACTCAGGCAGGGAAGGAACAGGGGTAGATTTTAGTCAGTAAGAATCTGAGACGCCCTCCCGCTCCACCCAGAGCGGGAGAAGTCATTGGATGATTTCCCAAACCACCAAAAAAAAAGCCTAAAAATTTGTCAAATTTTTACAATAAAATAGAGTTTTACATTTTCTTATTTCCATAGTCTCAACTAGCGGCTTCGCCCGCGTGGAATTAGTACCTACAAACGGGGTGAATAGGAACGAAGGGGTGAATAGAAACAAAACTTCGATTATGATTTTCACTAAGATACCCTAATATTAGTTTCTAGTAAAGCATCGATTTAGTTTTTATAAAAATTCACAAATAAATATGAGTACTTAAATCCTACAAATAATTTCCAAATAACGTAAAAAAACCCTTCAAAGTTTTGTTTCTATTCACCCCGGCGTTTCTATTCACCCCCCCATCACCCCACACGTTTGACGGTACTTCTTCCCCATTTTAAATAATAGACTAAGTGCTATTCCAGACTACAATTTCAATCTTTTGCATTTATAATATTATTATGATCCAAAAACCGGCCCTAAGTCTTATATTAAGCGCTAAAAGAATACAAATCATCGTTCTATATCTGTCAATCGGTTGAAGATGATAAAGACAAAATTATGTTTTGAATATAACGTTTAGCGTTAGGTATATGCAATTAGTGCTTTGTGGTGTAAGCGCTGAGCATGTAGGAGATTAGAGAAGCCAAAGTTACAAATAGTAATTACCTTGGTTTTGGCATGGTTAATTTCGGTTTGTCGCAGTGGTAACTGCCGCGACTTACAAGTTGTAGTTCGGGAGTTCAAACCCAAGCAGGCGCTTTACTTTGTGTAAGTTTTTTTTTTCATCACCACTGCTCTCAAAACGGTGAAGGAAAACGGCATGTCCTAGAACCAAAAATTCGAAGAAATGTGACATCCACCATTGGGCCCGCGTGGTGGATTACGGCCCACACCCTCTCACAGTCAGTGTCAAAAAACGAAGACAAAACCAAAAACACCGACTTCCGAAATTAAAGTTATTTTGCACTTTTTATGGAAGTCCGTTCTATTTTTCGTAAAAAAGTTTTTATATGTTTCACTTTTTAGCTGTGGTTCCCCATTATATTCGCACTGCAGGGGCACAGGCCTGTGAGAGGGTGTGGGCCGCCCAATGGTGGTTGTCACATTTCTTCGAATTTTTGGTTCTAGGACATGCCGGTTATTTTATACTTTTCAGTTGTGGTTCCCCATTAAATTGTGTTAACACTACATAGACATACGATCACAGCAATCGCAGTTGATTTGCTGTAATTTTTGAGGAGTTCCGTTGTCTGTCTCCTAAAATCATCATCAGATCTATATGAAATTAAAATGGGACCATTTCGGAATAAAGCCCTTTCGAATAAAAAAAATAATTTTGTAAATCCGTCTATATAATATATAGTGACGGAGTTATAAACACATAAAAAAATATACAAACATACGAATTGACACCTCCTCCATTTTGAAGTCGGTTAAAAACTACTGAACGGACTCATGCGGTTTTCACCAAGTGTGTTTCATGAGGAAGGTTCAGGTGTATAATTTGTACCCGAGCTAAGCTGGGGTGGGTCGTTAGTAATGCAATATTTGACTTTGTTCTTATTTCTCTCCTTTTCGTGTCCTTGAATAAAAAGTCTTTGATTATTCCTCTATACCTTCAGTAATAAGTAACGTGTAAAAGTTTCCTCAACCAAACAGAGCCCCAAACAATAGTTCCCCAAAACATGACGTATGTTCTTCTAATCGACTGCAGCCAAACAAAAAGATTAGGTTGACTCATGAAGTTGTTCACAACTCGGAGCCGACGAAACAGATCGATTGTATGATTCATTCACAGGGCACCCTCTTGCCAACTTTCGTTTTGTGGTGCAAGTCATAAGCTTTAGCCCTTTTTTTTTTGGGTTGTTGAAATCATCTGACTTCTCCCGCTCTGGGTGGAGCGGGAGGGCGAGTCAGACTCTTACTGACTAAAACCCACCCACCTGTTCCTTCCTTGCCTGAGTGCCCAGAGGAGCGGTAACTCTGTTTCGAATTTATCCGCTACCCCTTGGCATGCAGGCACCAGCCATGATGGGGCGTTAGTGGTGGCTGACATTCCTTTGACGCGCGCGTGGAACAATAGGCGCCATCGACTCACGGGCCTGGTGCTGATCGGACGGCGAGCTACCCATTACTCGCTGTCCGCAGGCCGCGTCTACGGTGGCCGGCGATCGTCCTGCGACCTTCGACGCCCAGGGCGTCTCCTGCGGCGGCTGCGGTTAGGGGCATGAGGGCCACTTCGTTGAGCCTCCCTCACCCATTCCGCCTCCTCCTTCGCGAGATGTACTGCTAGAGGAGACTGCTTCTCATTCCCTCTCGGGCGCGAGATGTCGCTGCCGCCTATCGCATCCACGAGGACACGGTGGTGCTCCGCCCAAGCGGGGCAGACCTCCATCGTATGCTCCACCGTGTCCTCTGGGCGATCTGCAAGCTTTAGCCCTGAATAAAACTGTAGTAATGTTACGTCGGGTAAAACATGGATGAAACTGGCACAGAAGCGTGGGGATTAGCACGAGAAAGGAGAGGCCTATTCTCAGCAGTGGGGGAAGTGGGGCTGTGGATGATAATGAACATTAGGGTAAAACCAGGATAGTTGCCCCGATTGTAATTACTCTAGTCTAGCGGATGAATCGCATGCTATTTTATTAATATATCGAAAGACTCTCCATCTACCACTAAGTTGACCGTGTCGCATGTCTCTGCGATTGCATGGGAACGTGAAATGCGATCAAAGTTTTTGCGGGATAGATGGCCTGTTTCTCGGCGGGGCATTTATCCTAAACGTAATTTATAGATTAGTCAACTATTCTTTATGTGGGATAGATGTCCCAAAATATAGAGGCCCGCAAAAATCGCTAATACTCAGCATTAAAGGAAATATTTTTTATAGACAAAAAATCAGAGTAGGTACCTACCCAATTATTTTGTTTTTTGTAGTGAGAGATATAAAGTGATTTCAAAAAGTGTGGCAACTATCCTGGTTTTACCCTACGTCAAACTATCAACGTGATGGTTAAACAGAGTTTGGCGTACTTTACAGACGCGAGAAGGTTATTAGTAACAAATAGCAATGAAAAAAGTTCATAAACTTTAGTCCCTCTTCATTAAACTCTTCTCACTTTTATAAAACTATTTAACGCCAAACTATGTAATAATTTGTACAGCAACGTTTAAATTTAATGGACAGTAGATTGTGCACAAAAAATTAAGACATCGGTTTGAACAATGTGTCGAAGTTTAGAAAAGATTAAATTAGTAAATGATCATAAGATTTTCTAAATAAGTGTTTTTACGACGGTAAATGATAGAGCAGACATGATGAAGAAAACTGTACAATTGGGTACCTGCTCTAAAATAGGGAGGGAGCCCGATTTTAAGGCGCAATTAATTATACGACTTTTAATGGTTTTTAATAGAACACCAGGTCTGAACGATTAGTCTTATTTCTTTGTAAAAAATATATGTTACTCTAGACGATTTCCGTCGTAATTTGATCTCAGAATATTTGAAATTATATTTTTATAACATAGTGTAATTAATTTGTAAAGTTATGTCTAACGCGGATAAAAAAATGAGAATCACGCAAAAACTATATAGCGTATTTTTATGAAACCTTCACCATTTTAAAGATCATTAATTATTTATAAATTAGTCTCAGTGTTTTAGTTTAATTCCTGTTTTTTTATGTGTAATAAATTAATAATGCGTCTAATTTCGGACAGCGCTCCTTGATGGGCGAGTCCTATTACTGGGTGGACATACGACGCGTTACGTGAGCTCAGCGCAGAACACGCAAGCTAACCACTCAAGGTCATTGGCAGCTAATAGCGCCTTGAAGATTCTAAGAAGTGCAAATCAGAAAAAATCTGATCAATAAAAGAAAAATACAACGCTCTTAATTTATACCACGCCCCAAACATATTAATTGCGAACATAGCGGATAAACACATTTGTCAGTGGCTGTCCGATTTTATTACCTTCGCTTCCAAGTAGCGGTCGCGTTACTGGAAACTTGCGGGTGGTTTTACAAAAATGTTTTGCTTGCCAAATAATTAGCTCGAAGAGAAAATTCTGGCAATGAAAATTTTAATCGGTATTTTTTTTTCTCAAGTCCCATGAATTTTTAATTAAGTTAGTGGTCTATAAGGTCCAGTGGCGCCCTCATTGAATAAAAAATCGTAGCATAGCACAGAAAATAAATATTAAAAAATACAACTTCACGTTTGTTACAAAGAGGATAAAGAATTTTTACGTTGTTAAAACAGGTCTCAAAATGTTTCGTATCCAAAGTAGTAGGCAAAAGTGTCAGAAACGGCCGTTTTTGGTGAAGTTGGATTTTTTAATATTTATTTTCTGTGCTATGCTACGATTTTTTATTCAATGAGGGCGCCACTGGACCGTGAGAAGGGTCTTAAGCTGAGTTATTTTCGTTGATGAAAGGTTTAAGTGCCAGTTTTTTTTATCCGTAGTTATCTCAACCAATAGTTAAAAATAGTAACTAAATGTCTAAGTACCTATATATTTTCTTCTTCTTTCTTGACTAATAGTTATTTATTTGACGATTGGTCAAGCTAAAAATTTATTTAACAACGCATTTTGCTGAAATTTAACAATAAGTTACTATTAATTGGCATAGCTACGGGTTAAAAAAGTCGCCCTAAGTAAAACAAAACATGGCTTTTGTCATCTAATTGTTGAGTTAAAATAACTTGCCTACAGATTCAAAGCCAGTATCAGGTAGACCTGTAGTCTTTCGGGACTTCGTTCCACGATAGGCCAGCTCACAGGGTACCGTCGTCACAGACAATATAATACTAGCGTACAGATGCCTCATCCCATACAAAGAAACGGTACCGCCGTAACTACGGGTTTTCGACTTGCACAAGCAACTTTTGTTCTTCGTTCGGAACTTCGGGCCCGTCCTCTACACCTCGCCAGATGGTGTTAGCAGTGACGGCTTGCAAGTTGAATGAATTTACATAAAGTCTTACCAATATTTTCTCACACATTGAATAATTACTTTATAGTATTTTTGGCACTTCATAAGAGTTTTACTGTTTCAAAATGTGTCACTATACAAATTTTAAAGAGGCGAATGTTTTAACTTTAAAACTTCAAACAGCGCCATCTATTGGCACAAGAAATATAAATGCCTAAGGATTCGTTCCAATAAACGTCTAAATTTTAATAAGGAGCCAATTATTCCACAATTTTATGCTTGGGGTAGTTTATTAAATTAGAAAATTGGTCATAGCACTTAAGCTGAGCGATGGCCGTTTTGCGTGGATGTGACGCAATTTTTCCCCCAGTTTTTCTTTTTTGTGTTTCTCTGTTTTTTGCGTCATGTTTACCGTAAATAAACGTATTTTCTTTCTTTCTTTTTTTCTTTCAAAATACAGTTTTACCATTTTTTTTTTCAAAATATTAATGTTACTTAAACTTCAATAGGAAATCGATGCTTAATACGCCATCTATTGACATTTATTTGAACCAAATTTTCTTTGTTCGAGATGAGACCCCGTGCCGACCGTACCTACTACGTACACTAAACCAATTATTTAGTCGAAATTAAAACACAAAGGGCCTTATTTATAAAAATATAAGCATGTTATAGTTTTAACACTGAATAACATAACGTAACATAATTAGCCTTATGTTCCCACTGCTGGGACTCGGGCCTCTCTAGGAGGGGAAATGGGCCACAACGCGAGCCCAGTGCGGGTTGCTGAATGTCACATGTTTTCGATTTTTTTTTTCTAGGACTTGCCAATTGCCTTACACAGTTGATTTGTGGGTTCTTAATTCAAATTTTTTTTTGGAGAATTCAAATTTAGAATCCGCTAATCAGTATTTGAACTAAGCATGTTTCATAAATAAAGAAAGAATGATTTTTGTCACAGCTGCAAGGTCTCCGTTACTTTCAAATATCATTATATTATCATTCAGCACAAGGAATCGCTAGCAGACTATAAACAGTCTAATGTAAAGACGACTTAAGTCCACACATCCCACCCTAGATCCTATAGACTCTAAGTAACAGGTTGCCAGTTCATTACTTACGTTTCTTGGCCGACTTTTACAGCCACGATAAGCCTCCTACATTCTGTTTTATACCCTGGATACGGCAAAGAAATTACTAATAGGAGTGATGGAGAATCTTGTGCTATTGGTTAGTTATGAAGGAAGATTGTTACATATGTATTGTGTATGTGATAAGTTTACAAACGAGTTGCACCTCAGGTTGCACTTAAGGGAAAATGGCCACGTCCACTTATACTGAGAGTCTAGTGTGAGATTTTTAATGCACTTGTAAACGTCAAATTGTACTAAAACTATATAAGCGCCGCCTGGTGACAATAACGGGTAACCTCTTTTTAACCGATTTCGAAAAAGGAGGAGGTTCTATGTTCGACAGTGTTTTTTTTTTTATGTTTGTCCACCGATTTCTCTGTCAGTTGCGGCCCAATTTTCAAATTTCTTTTTTTATCCAAAAGAATATACTCCCGAGGTGGTCCCATATATTTTTTTTCGAAATTGCTTCAGCGCTTTTTGAAAAACTGAGCAAAAACGAAAAATACGTAGGTATACATAGATGACGTTTTGGTTTTCTCCAATTACAAGTATGTTTAAATTCCACGTTCCATGTTATTGTAGTTTTTAGCTCCGGATTAATAACGACTAAAAAGTGAAAAATAAAAAACTTTTTACAAAAAGTTTCGGTGTTTGTATTTTCTTTCTTTGTTATTTGACACCGACTTTCGAAATTAAAGTTATTTTTTAAATTTTGGTGTACTTTCTTATTTGGAAGTTGGTTGTTTTTTTTTTTTCTATACAATTTGACATCAGCAAACGTTTACGCAAACGTGTTTGAGTGCGTTAAATAACTCACACTAAGCCCTCAGGTTTTAACCGAAACGCGTGGTTAATGTGATCATATAAGATACTACTTTTGCTCATGGAAATTAACAATTTTCTTAAAAGAAGTCATAGAAAATTAACTTGCAAGCTCGTGACAGCGACCTTTGATTCCAAGCAGAAATATAATAAGCCTAAAATTTCCCACTGCTGGGAGGCCTTCCCTCGGCCTTCAGTGGGCTGTAAACCACCACGCGGGTAGCAAGAGTGGACGGATGTCACATTTCTTCGTATATTTGGTTCTTGAACATGGCACCCAAAACGTTAATAACCGGCCTTGCAAAAGTATTGTACTTATGTACTTTCGTATTGCCAGCCCTCTCAACAGCTCGACCACAATATACGAGTACTGTAACCCAAGAACAAAAACTCCATAAAAGATACCAATTTCCCTACACCTCCACCCTTGGGAAATCCAGTTTGATATGGGTACCAGGTACCAAGTGACCGATCTTGATATTACATTTAGAGAATATTATCCACTTCAGTGTGAAGTGTCAAGAAAGCAAAAGTGTGGCTATCGTTCAGTTTAAGGCGCAGTTATACTACTTTTAATGGTTTTTCATTGAACATCACGCCTAAACGACTTATCTTATTTCTTTGAAAAAAATATATGTTACTCTAGACAATTTCCGTCGTAATTTGATCTCAGAATATTTGTAATTATATTTTTATAACGTAGTGTAATTAATTTGTAAAGTTATGTCTAACTCGAATAAAAAGTGAGAATTACGCAGAAACTATAAAGCGTATTTTTATGAAGCCTTCACCATTTTAAAGGTCATTTAATTATTTATAATTTAGTCTCAGTGTTTTAGTTTAATACTTGTTGTTTTATGTGTAATAAATAAATAATGCGTTTAATTTCGGACAGCGCTCCTTGATGGGCGAGTCCTATTACTGGGTGGACATACGACGCGTTACGTGAGCTCAGCGCAGAACACGCAAGCTAACCACTCAAGGTGGTTGGCAGCTAATAGCGCCTTAATGGCAGCAATCTATATTAAAGTCTCCATCAATTAAAGCAATGGTCAGAGATAAATAAAGTTCTCTATATAATGATCAGGGGATAAATGAAAGTAGACTAGTTTGCTTAAGTAATGCATCCGCTGATTTATATCTTTATTTTACAAATTATTAGATTCGTACGAGTCAGACTCGCGGGGAAAGGGTTCCGAACAAATATTTTTTTAATGTTTTTTTTTAAACCATAGATTTTGAAACATGTTTTTCTGTAATCTGAAAGTATAGCACTACTTTGTGTATTTATTTCAAAATGTAGGCTCAGTTGTTTCGGAAAACTTTATATGGCCAATGGTAATTTTTCATCTATTTTCGTAAATAACATTAATACCTACTTACTTTAGTTTAATAAAATTATGAAAAAATATATTTGAGACCCTCACAGTGTGCTCTTTCATTTGATATGTCGCACCGGTCGCACGATATAGTTAAAAATAAATGTTTAATAAAAAATAAAAAAAACGATTTACACTCAATGTGACCAATTTCCAAATTATTTTATTTTCATTACACGTCCGTGTTTGGGTCACAGATAATGACATGTGTACCTACTAAATTTCAACTCAATCGGTCCAGCAGATTCGGAGCATACTAGCTGTGACAGACGGACTGACAGACTCACGAAGTCACGAGTGATCTAAAGGCAACCAAAAAACAAAGGTGGCTACATACTGGTCGGACAAAATTTGAGTCAGAATCGACAGGAAAAGAAGAAGGGTTCCGTTTTTTCATTCTGACTTTCGGAACCCTAACTAGCACGTTATGCTAGGCAAGGCCAAGTAGGGCCAGCATTTCCTTGTAGTGGGTAGGTTTGCTTCAGTAATTAGAACAAGCTTTTTCACAACATTACTTTTTCGATGCCGTTTCCAGATATTGATTTGAACAGACTCGCAATGAATTCCACAATAAATAAAAAAACTTAAAAAAAAATAGAACTGACTAGCCGAAGTCGGTGTCAAAAAACGAAGAAACAAAACCAGAAACACTTCCGAAATTAAAGTTATTTTGCACATTTTTTGTTTTTTTTTTTGGAAGTCGGTTCTATTTTTTGTAAAAAAAAAAAGTTTTTTATTATTCACTTTTTAATTGTGGTTCCCCATTAAATTGTGTTAACAATACACAGAGAAACGATCCAGTAATCGCGAGTCATTTGCTGTTAGTTATTGAAGAGTTCCACTATCTATCACCGAATGTCTTCATCAGATCCTAGTGTACTTTATACTAAAACCATCCTTGAAAAATATTCATTTGAATAACGAAAACCCCATCCAAATCGGATCAGAATAAGCATACATACATACGGGTCGAATACAGACAGAACCTCCTTTTTTGAAGCCGGTTAATAATGTCTTTACAATGCACATTTTGGCCCATTTATAAGAGACGATGTAAGTACTATTTTATCTGTAGGTATAAACAGAATCTCGATAGGACAACATTTGCTGGAATGACTCTAACTAAAATTCTCACCTATCTTTTCCGTCGTCGCTGCAAGACTCAGACAAAAGTGTCAAGTATTGGAACGAAGTTCCTTATCGCGCGTTGTGAAAGGGGGCTAGACGGAAAAAATTCTTACGAAAAAA
Organism: Polia nebulosa; assembly: GCA_951329385.1. Classification (NCBI taxonomy): domain Eukaryota; kingdom Metazoa; phylum Arthropoda; class Insecta; order Lepidoptera; family Noctuidae; genus Polia; species Polia nebulosa. The sequence continues at coordinate 8,969,611 of OX589595.1, read as the reverse complement.
GTTGTCACGACACTTTTTGCTATAGTAAGCTATTGTAAGCTGTGCGGCGTCGCATGTTTCTCTGTCTGTCTCTCTCTCTCTTATAGAAAGCAAGCCAGATATTGCTAAAGAGTTGAGTTGAGTTGAGCTGAGCTGAGCTGAGCTGAGCTGAGCTGAGCAGAGCTGAGCTGCGATGAGATGAGATGATGAAGTATAACTTCTTACGTGCGTGCGTGTGTGCGTAGTTAATAATTAAAAAAATATTATAAATTAAAAAAAATAAAATTATATTACAATTCCTTCACTAATTAATCGAAAGGAACTTCGTTCCATCCGGGTGTCCCTTGACACCTCTCAAGTTTTTTCTGAATATACCTATCTCAATTCAGTTAAGTACTTCATATAGCATATTATTCTAGGTAAAGAACGTGCAGTTCCATTCTACGGTTTCAAAAGTATCGCACATCTACCCCTAACAGGCCCTTAGGGCGCAATTTATCAAAATTCAAAAGTCAACAATATCGTCCGTACGCTGTCACACACACGTGGCTCCAGCTCTCCGCTACTTCCATATTTTATGGTGATCATCACACTGGGTGACTTTATATTCGACGTGCAATGGATTATGGTAGCCTGGTAGTTATTTATGACTTGCGAGTAGGAAACTTTACAGGGTGTAAGGGATGCATACTGATTTTGATCAGCTGATGATAAATTTGTACTGAAAATCCTTTTTTTTTTAATCAAGGCTAATTCTATTCTATTCTTTAAAAAAATAATGTGGTTATCGCTGAAAATACAGAGATGTTCGACGCCAAAGTTTATTTTTTTGGAGCAATTTCCAAATTTTTATTGGGAATATCAAACTATTTTTATAATATTCTATTCGGTTAAAATTTTTCTTTAAACTCTTTTCTGTCCACTGTATTTTTTGCAAAGGATTTTTTCATTGCATTTCGTCACACTCGACCCACCAAGAAACCAATTTTTTTGACTATTGATATAATACCGCGCCTTAATGAAAAGTTTCACGAAAAAATAAAACATTGAAGTGACACAGTCGCTCATTTCCAGCAGTCTTTTACAAAAATCTGTATAGGGTTTTTTCTTAAATTTGCTACTACTTTTTGAGAAGTCTGAGTACGAGTATGTCTAACACTGATTAGCCACCACTTCATTTATATTGCTCAACTAAACAAAACCTGAAAAGCCATCATCCCATCGTATAGTACCATCGCACCCTACAAGTCACAATTTACAGTACCATCGCATCCTACAAGTCACAATTTACAGCACCGATAGCAAAAAAAGAAACGAAAATCCTGAAATAATAAATTATCAGTAACGCAGCCGTTAATCAAAGGAATATTATCTTTTTCATACGTGCCTCTGTACCTACTGTGAAAGTACTGAAAACGTAATTAATGCTTATTGGAGTCACGTACCGGCCAATGCTCGATTAAATTCCACCCGAAATTACTTGTGCTGTATCACCGGCAGATAATAATTCGGTATTTTGTTACCATTACGACTGTAGTCCCCAATGGTGTTGTTAGAGGTGAATCTTTCACTCTTATTTAACCAGTAATGTGATGTACCCATGTGGTAACTGAAAATGAGCCTTTTGTCATCATTTGGATACAAATTCAGATTCCAGTTATCGAATAAAAAACTTTTACACTTTGAACAAAAAATACAACCGTCTTCCAAAAAAGAAAAACACTTAAAATTGAAAACTAACTTTAAATTCGGAAGTCGGTGTTTGTATTTTATTTCTTCTTTAATTGACACTGACTGCCGAAATTAAAGTTATTTTTCAATTTTAAGTGTATTTTCTTTTTGGAAGTCGGTTATAGTTATTTTTTTTTTGTAATAAAGTTTTTTATTTTTCACTTTTTAGTTGTTATACCCCAGAACTAAAACTAAATATTAAAGTTACGTCCGAATTGATAACCCCAATAACATGGAACATGGAATTTGAACATGCTCGTAATTGGAGGAGACCAAAACGTCATCTACGTATACACATTTTTTGTTTTTGTTGATTTTTGAAAAAGCGCTAAAGCAATTTCGATAAAAATTTATATGGGACCACCTCTGGAGTATACTCTTTCGGTTAAAAAAATAATTTTGAAAATCGGTGGACATAACTACTTAAAAAAAAAACATACAGTCGAACATAGAACCTCCTCCTTTATGCGAAGTCGTTTAAAAAACTTAAAAACTCTTGAGACATCAGAGAGTCTAAACCCGTACTCAGCAGTCATGTTAGCAAACACTAGTGATACTTTATGATTTCTGTGATGTCTAGATCAGGCAGTTTACCTCATCATCATCATTTCATCGAAAGACGTCCACTGCTGGACACAGGCCGTCCCGAAGTGTCGCCACACCGACCGGTCCTGTGCGTCTCGCATCTATCGGAATTCCGCGGGCCTTACTTGTGTGAGGTCTTCCAATGCTGCGTCTTCCGGTACAATTTTTTTTTTGTACTCGGTCGCCTCTCCAAGACCTTTCGGCCCTATCGATCATCTGTTCTACGAACAATTTGCCCTGCCCACTGCCACTTAAAGCAGTTTAGCTGTTTACCTGTTTATTAAGTAATATTCATTTTTGAAACTTCGAGTTTTGCTTACGCGATGGCATCATATGCCAGACTAGAATCATGTAAAATAAGCCTCACAGGAGATACATACCTAAATGCGAAATTAGTTCTGAAATTAGAAATACCAATACGCCAAAATTTATTTATTTAATTAGCGAATATTGTTGATCTAGAATTCTAGAACCTCGGAGATAAATTGAGACTAGACTATCAAAATAAGCAATCAACAATTACTTACCAATAAACAATCAAGCTGGAGAAATACTATACAAAGATGTTATAGTGACCCTTACGGCCGTAGAAAGACACGACACGAAAATGCGACAACGCGGCTTAAATTCTAACTTTAGCGCAAGTTTAGAGTGATTTCTAAGTCTAAAGTCAGAACAATTTCTGTGTTAATGTGCTGTCGCAAATCGCAATGTTATTTCATGGCTGCGTCGCGCCTGTCTGCAGGGACCTTTATGGATACAAATAGCCTGAGTTTCTGAATAAAATATTCATCTGTATATATTTTATAGTTCAGGGGGTGTGAGGCACTCTCCGAGGCATAGGTTTTCCATTTGTAAATGGATTCCCATATTAAAACACTCACCTAAGGGACTGTCTGAACATTTTGATTAATTTAAATGTTTTTCTGTGTTTAGCTGTGTCTGTTTATTGACAGATGAAGACAGACAGGTACTTTCGGTTACAGTTTGGATGACATTGGTGCCGATTCTCTTGTTAAATATCGAAACTAAAATTAGAGAATCGTTATCTTTTACTAAACTGCAGTGCGAGAAAAGGACGGCTATAGCTATGAACTAAGTTAGAGATGTCAAATTAGTTTACGCCTTGTACTTTACCGTGTTTTTAGTCGACATGTTTTTACGTGTACCCTAAATTTGTATGATAATAATGGTTCAACTAAATTTGACAGCTCTAATTTACTTCCGTCTCTTTCTTGTTTTAATAGAGAGAAAAAGATAGGAATAGCCTAAATTAAGTTTAGCTTGTGCACAACAGAATCCGCAACAATGAAAGGTTAGCTAAGTGACGTCATTCTAAATCAAATATGGCGAACTCCCAAAGATGGCTGACTAGTTATTTTGTATGAATTCCCATGATAAGGGTATGAAATGAAAGAGTTTGCTGAGAACACACGAAAAATAAAAAATAGTGTGTTTGTACAGAACGGTGAAGATTTATATATTATTTTATTATTAACATTTTTTAACCGACTTCAAAAAAGGACGTTATCAATTCGAATATTTACATAAATATTTTTTTTTTATGTGTGTTCGGGCATAGCTCCGTCATATAGTGACTGATTATTTCAAAATTATTTTTTTGTTCGAAAGGGGTTTGTTCCGAAATGGTCCCATTTAAATTTCACATAGATCTGATGATAGGTTTTGGAGACAGACAACGGAATTCTTCAAAAATGGACAGAAAATCAATCGCGATTGCTGCGATCGTATGTCTATGAATTGTTAACACAGTTTAATGGGCAACTAAAAAGTGAAAAATAAAAAACGTTTTTACAAAACAATAGAACCGACTTCCAAAAAAGTGCAAAACAACTTTAATTTCGGAAGTCGGTGTCAAAAAACAAACACACAAAACCAGAAACACCGACTTCCGAAATTAAAGTTATTTTGTATTTTTTTTGGAAGTCGGTTCTATTTTTGTGTAAAAAAGTTTTTTATTACGTCTTATTATCTTTATGGATTTTGTGTCTAAGAATAAAATAATTTAATTCATTCATTTCCACCTCGCTTAGTTCAGCACGCTTCAGAAATAACTTAGGTATGTAGGAATTGCTTTATGTCCCAAAATGTATTACATGGCAGTTATATTCAGAGCATAGAGGTCATAAGTACGGCTATAATCGTAAAATATCAATGTTTATAGGCACCCCAGCGTGCGTGACGATTTGAATAAACCACGTTTGCTACAATTTTACTGCTGTTTTTGATGGTATAATTACACGTTACTATTTAATGTCCTGTAATAATTACGTTACGCTATTGTTCTTAGTTAAGCTTCAAGGTGTGTTATTTATATTAATATTGTACGTAAAGAGCAGTGGTGGCCCAGTGGTAACGGCCACGACTTGCAAGTTGTAGGTCGTGAGTTCAAATACAGGCTGGCGCTTTACTTTGTTTAAATTGTTTCATCACCACTGCTCCCAAAACACGGTGAGGGAAAACATCGTGAGGAAACCGGCATGTACTAGAACCAAAAATTCGAAGACATGTGACATCCACCAATCCGCATTGGGCCCGCGTGGTGTATTACGGCCCACACCCTCTAACAGAGAGGAGGACTGTGCCCCAGCAGTGGGGATACTGAAAGGCTGATTATACACGGACATACTTTGGCTATTTCAGTCATTGACTACCTGGAGGTATCGTTTAACTTTAAAATACCCACCGTACCACCAGAGGTATGGCCAGGGGTACGGTGGGTCTGCAGTAGTTTTGGCTGAGACTATGGAGGACCTCGGTACAATGCTCGATGACCTCCAGTAGAGCTTCCGAAAGAGCGGGTCTTAAAATGAACATGGACAAAATCAAGGCCATGGTAAATACCCATGTAGCACCCACTCCTATCAAGATCGGAGATTTAACACTCGAAGTACCTAGTAGACGAGTACGTCAACCTGGGACAAACGGTCCAGTTAGGTAGGGTTAACTTTGTTAGGGTCAGCTTCCAGTCTAACCGGATGCATTTTAATACCAGTATTTTATATGGAGCGACTATCTTACCTCCACAGTCCAGCATCTGCGCAACAATACCCCTTGCCAAGACTGGTGTTAGAATGTTTGGATTCTGACTACCCGTAACGACTGTCAAAACTAACTTTAAAATAATAGATTTATCCAAAAGTAATTAAATCTGGCATTATATTTAAAAAAAAAACATAATTTCAGGGAGATACAATCATTTGAATGTGAACAGAGTAATTTCACAAGAACTGAGAAAAAATGTGAGAGACTTAAAGAAATCGCTCTGTTTGAAAAATAAATCTAATAGGACACATCCTGGATACCTATTTGCTCTTCCAAAAGCCACAGTTGCACCCTGGTACATGGAGAGAACCTCTACGGAAGATGAACACGATGCGTTTTTCTTTTAAGGGTATGAAGAGTTTAGAACGCCATGGACTGCTTGGATCGACTGCTAAGGAGTCATCTTGTAAAATAATCATAATTTTTAACCTTAATTGTTTCATTCTAAACCGATTTATCTATACTAATATTATAAAGAGGTAAGTGAGTGTGAGGTTGTCTCAGAAACTCACATACTTCTCACAATCTCTGGATCTACGGAACAGATTTTGAAAATTCTTTTACCAATAGAAAGCCACATTATTTAAGGCTATACATTTTTGAAATTCACGCGGACGCGCCTAATATTTTATTCTTTTGGATCAACCTGTACTAACACCCTACAAGACAACGTTTCGCGGAATCCAAGACACATACTCGTATGTTCTTATTTGCGCATATTCTTATTGATCTCTGAATTCGAGAACCCTCAGTATTAATAATTTCCTGTCATATGCCCAATATTTCAATAATTAGACCTACCATTAGAGGGGGTCAACCCACATCGAAACCAAAAGTTAGCCATCTAACAAATTCATTGATTCGTCACAATATTGAGATTATATCAGACCACTTTGACCCTGGGCAGCGAGACGGTTAAATCCCTGAAACAATAGGCTTGCCCTAATCCTACCTATTCCCGTTTGGAAGCGATTGTCTAACAAAGAGTTGTACGGGTCCGTACGATAAGGGGATTAAAATTTATAAAATTTATGGCGAGGGATTACGCGTCGGCGTGTGAAGGGTTGATCGTGTTCGCATTAGAAATAGATTAGAGAGTGAAACTAGAATTGTAATGGAATTAAATATTAAGCCTTTTTTATTTGTTTTCAAAGCTGGTATTTACGTGGCCAGTCTAAGGGCAGTGACTAACGATAATAAATTGCCAGCTGTAAAAAAAGAGATGCTTTTAAATTTAATACAATTTCTGTTTAGCCGTCTGACCCTGAAGGAGGCTAATGTTTTTAGGGTTTCGTAGTTCTAACAAGGACAACAAACCCTTATAGTTTCGGTCTGTCCGTCAGAGGCATAGCTAAGAGACTGATAGTACTAGAAAGCTGCAATTTTGCATGGATTTAACGTTCCGTCAAAAAAACAAAAAATGACACCGTTTTTTATTGTGTCTGCTATTCCGGGGCCTGACGGCGCCTCACGCCACGATAAAGAAATAATAAAATCATGAAAAAGAGAAAAAAATATTGATTTGATTGATCTTAACCGCCGAAGTGACAATAGGATAAACGAATTTTGAAAAAAATTAAAAAACAAATGGCGTCCGACATTAGGTAAAGTGTAGTCGTATTCTTTTGTGAGAGAAGACGGATGGATGAAGACGATTCCAAAAATACAGGTAACTTACTAAAATGTTTTTCTCACGACCTTACAAAGTAGATTTTGTGAACATGTTTTTTTAATCAAAAGGATTCAGATTTAGTATTCACATACGACTATCTAAATAAAGTAATTCCATAAAGTTTAATGATATTACATACATAACCCCGACCCGACAGTGCTCATGATAATACCTAATATTCTAACCCTAGAAATCTAGGCGTTTCTGTAATGTCGGCAGTTTGTAACAATCCCCAAAGTCCGGAATTAGGGTCGCGTTTGTAAAACTAAGTTAGAGCAGGCGTGGAATAATTTAGATTTCATGTGATGTGTTTAGATGACCCCAAGAGATTTTAGGTTCTTTGGCTTAATCTGCAAAATGGCCGCTCGTGAAAACTTAATAACGTTTGGGTACAATTAAGATTCTAGAGAGCTAAGAACTAATTAAGATAGATTTTAGTGTAGGGATGATTCCTGGGTACAAAACTAATAATTCAATTTAGTCCAGTTAGTTTATCAAAAAATATTGGACATACAATGTATTTTTAACCGACTTCAAAAAAGATGAGGTTCTCAATTCGTCTGTATGTTTTTTTTTTTTGTATGTTTGTTACGCGATATCTCCGCCATTTGTGAATCGATTTTGATGATTCTTTTTTTGTTTGGTAGGTCATACTTTAGAGGTGGCCCCATATAAATTTTATCGAACCCGATAATAGCATAGAAAACATAGAAACGTTGGATGGGCTGTGTGACATACGACATGGCTAGAAAGTAAGTAAATACTGAGATGGCGACAAACAGAGAAGTATGAAAGAAGAAAACATGTCGCGCCGACTCCAAAAAAGAAGGATTTTAGGAAAATTTTCGACACCAGTTGGCGCCACTAATTAGGCGACGGGTCTTCTTACCAGACGTAATCGATTGATGTCGATCGACTGGTGTAATAACACCCTAAATATGACGTTGATGTCAATTTAACGTATGTCAGGGGTTTTTGGCGGGATTTTTTCGAGAGAAGTTCAGTGGCTGTTTTAATTATTCACTAATTGATTCCTAGTGGATATTGTGATGTAAAATCGGTATAGATTTGTGTCTCAAGTGTCTACGCAACTCGGCAATATGTGGAATCATTGAAACAGGAGCGTTCTCGGTAAAATGAAGCTGATAATTTTATTGTAGTATTGACTACCTCAGCGAAGCTTGCCGAGAAAGCTAGCTCGACTCATTTGTTGCCAAATACTGCAAAAATCATTAGAATGTGTTACATTTGCATTCTAATGAAAAAAAAAAAATATACGAACTAACTGATGACTGATGGCTGGCTGTTCCACAAGGAAGAAAAGGAAAACAAAAATTACTTATGTCAGTTTTTGACATTACCTGAAGCATTTTGACAGGTGTCCGAACCTGACGCCTCAGTGCTGCTATCTGGTGAACGTCATTTCAGAAAACCCACATTGGCATTCTCCCGCTCTGGGTGGAGCGTATCCCTATATATTATTGTAGTCTTTGGTGGAGCGGGAGGACGTGTTAGACACCCACCGTGTTCCTTCAGTTGCCAGGGCTGCGGTGACTTTCAAACACTCCCACGACCCTGGCAGAGGGGACTCATTGGGATATGGGCAAGCATTTAAAGATGATATTTTACCAAGAAGAGGTTTTACTAATACCTGTGCCATATTAGTGGCAAGGTAAAGTACCAACATAATTACGTACGAATTAGGTACCAGCACAGAAATGTCAAGTTAATTTGCGGGCCCGAACACCGACCTCACAAGTCTTTGATGCGGTCGCGTGCCTAAAAGGTGGCTCGAATTCCTAATTAGTTTAGTGCTGGCTTAATTCGCTTATGAATTTTGGATACCTTGTACACTGACTTTATGGACTTTGTTACCTTTAAACATCTTAACTTATATACAGGGTTATATACAGCCAGTAAAGTCCAGAAAAAAAAGTTGGTCGTCACTTCCATCTATTTTAATATTATAATTCATAATTGTTGTTAGTTGTTGTTGGTGTTGTCGTTTTTGCTGTTGTTGTTGTCGTTGGTTGTTGTTGTTGGAGTTGTGTGTAGTGTTACTTTTTTCGCATAGATGTTTCTAGGGAGAAGAGAGTCGCGAGTCGTGGCACGACAGCGTCATGCCGTTTGCTGTCATGCCAATAGATGTTTCACATCAAAAACACAAAATTATCATCAACTGATCAAAATTAGTGTGGGAGGCCCAATTTTGAATGCAAATCTTCAATAACTAAAAAGTGAAAAATAAAAGACGTTTTTACAATAAATAGAACAACTTTTTTTTAATAATTAGCGTTGTGCTTAGAAACAATATTTTAAACTTATTTGTTTACAACCAGATTTTCCTGTATGGAAGCACTTTCACTGTTGCCATCTGCAGATAGGAAGTCATTTATTATACCCATAGGCGTCACAGATTATAGCTGCATTTTTATAGAGAAATTAAAATAATATAACATGAACATATCAGCTACCCGTCTATTCCAGAATGGTGTCAAAATCAATCCCAAACTGCTGCTATCTAAACTCTTAGCAATAACTTAAATTAAAACAGTAATAAAAATTAAAAAAAAAACAGTCTCAATTAACATTTTAAACGGATTTCTTTAAAGATACCCAATATCCATAGCTCGTCCAAATCTAAACGATCTACTATCACGAGAAATCGGTTCTGGTTTGTAATTAACTTTGATTTGGGTGCGAATGCTAACAAAAAATGTTTACCTGATACCTTGGCAGATTAATAGGAACCATTTTTTCGTAAGAAATAAAGAGCGTAGGCGAGAAACAAAATAAGAGTATTGTAGTTTTTTATACACTGATCACGTAAAGTAATACTTTACAGCATTAAATCAGTACCTTAGCGTGCCCATACCTTTCGGTATGGGCACGCTCAGCACAATTTTATTGTATCTTTGTTATTGTACCTACTGTTATTTTCTTTACCTTTTGTTTGTTGCTGTTGTGTTGTGTCTGTGTCGAATAAATTATTATTCTATTCTATTCTATTCTATTCTACCTACCCAAATACGAACTTGCTGTAAAGTTATTTTTCGGCTACATAAGTAAAGTTAAACGGGGTGACTAGGAACGCAGGGCAAAACAATTTTTTTAAAAGGCTTTGTTGACCTTATAACACTGTATTGACTCAGTACACACTCTGAAATGTAGCTTATGTCTTTTCTGATTCTTGAATCAGTAAAATCGTTAATTTCATCGTATGCTCAGGACAAACTAAAGGTCAATTAACGGCATAGAACTCACCGTCTTATTCCACAATTTATTATAAACTAACTTATTCCATAGAATTTGTATAATCCAAAGATCTTAGACTGTGAAAGGTTATAGACGGAGTGTTAAAATCCAGCAATCTGAAGTACCAGAATGAGAAGCCGGCTTGTATCTTTGCACGCGAAATAAGCTCACATAGACAAAATGAGAAGCCGATACGTCATCGTTACGTTCGTCAAGGTCACTCACACATTTTAACGATCCTGCTTCATTTAAAGTCCAGTGACGTTCCGTCTATAACCTTTCATAGTCTAAGCCAAAGATTATGATCCCAACAAACCTCTGCCGAACAAAAATAAAAATGGTTATCATACTCCTCCACAGCCACTTATCGCGTAGGGTCACAATAATGAGTTCATAAAACTTATCTAAATTATCTTTATTATAAACCCACAGTTCGTTTAAAACTTAGTGGCGGCACGGATCACGAGGTAAGTCACAGCAGTCGTTAAGTTTGAACCAAACTACAGTAGAGTCTCACTAATCCAGCAGTATTAAAAACCAGGGGGTTATTGGAATGTTTGGATTACTGGACTCTATAGAAAAAAACCAAGATAATTAAAATAAAGTATTTTAGAATGTCCCAATTTAATAAGGGACCCTGTAGGATAGGTAGCGGTGGGGTAGGCCTGGGTGGAGGGTCCGGACTAGTGAGACTGTACTGTACCAGTATATCCAGTACTTTGTCACTATTCAACTCTGTATCTGATGAAAAGTGAATTTCCCAGCCGCCATTAAGTTTGATACGAACTATACCAAGTCGTCGGCATCTATCCAACTGTATCTGATGCAGTCCACCTGCATCACATCAAAGCCAATATGTTATTATGTGTGCCTCTAAATTATCTTTTATTTTGTACCCAATAATTACAAAAGAATGTGCGGCCGGACGCGCCAGCCCTGCTTTGTGAAAAAGAAACATAAAATTAAGGTGCTAAGGTAAAAAATGAATTGTATTAGTTGAATCAATTATACCCATCTTCGTGTTGGATAAACTGGTTCTGGAGCAGCCCTGCGATGGATTGGACTAGCTACCGCACTGGACTAGTTTTTTGAACGAAATATTTTCATTGATTACTCTGTAGGTACCTAAGTACGCTTCTGTTTGATTATAAACTTGGATCTTTTAGATTAGTCTTAAGTTTCAATCGCTTAAGTAAAGATACTTCACAGAATCATTAATCAGAATTTTGTTTAATTCTGTTTTTAATCTGTAATTTAAAACTGCTCTACAACGTAAAACAAAATGGGTAGGTGTTTATAAGGTACATTTATAAAGAAAGAATTTTAAAAAGTTTTAATTAAACCCATTAAAAAAACACATCATATACAGCATGTAACAAAAGCCCTGTTCGATCCAATAAAGGCGTATTCCTGGTTTAACATACGTACCTACTAGAAAAAGTTGTAAAAAAAATGTAAGTAAGTCATAAAAATCAAAAGTTATAGATTTTTTATTTTAATAATTAATGCGAAATTTAACACTAAATATGGCAAATTTTGAAAAGTTGACAACACTCCACCGGCCGGCGAAATCTTTTCATTTTCGCCCTGCACTAGCCGCGCTGTAGGCACTCTGTCTCGCTCAGGCGGCATCTTTCAAAAGAAACAATAGGTGAATTTGGTCGAGCGCTCAGTGTTGCGTTTGATAAGTTTTTAATTTTATTTAAAATTAATTATTTTCATTGGGGAAAAATAATTATCTCGTATCCATTAAATGATTACGTATATGTGTACGCAGTACGATACCAAGTAATACCCTTCAGGACCGGACAGGGTTTTTGTTACATGCTGTATACATATAATACAATCTAAGTTTTTTAAACGCAAATGAATATCAAAGTCCAAACGCGCAACACTTTCGTGTTGGCCGAAGTTTCGCATTACAGCCAGTCTTTCGCTCGTAAAGCAACGGTCTGCCGTGGAACAATTTATTTGGCGTTAGACCCCAGACTTTTTATGGGGCAGCCTCGGGGCGAGAACAACCCTTTTCGCAATAACGAACTTGTGCATCGAGGAATCGGAGGGCGAGTAATATATTTCTCTATCAAAGGCTTATGGTGTTTGCAAATAAGGAAGAGAATGGTTGAGGTTATCTCGCCCTCTTTCACTCAAGTTTTCATCAACTTTTTTTCTGTACACTTTTCGTTTATGGTACGTTGAATAAGCATATTTATATACAACGTGGCTCTACAATGGTGACATTAATTTAACACACGGATAGGGGTAGTGCCCTTTAATCATATAAATTATGCTATGTTAAAATAATTCGAAAATTAAAAAAACCAAAATGGAAACTTTTTAACAAAAAAATACCGTAGTACCGACTTACAAAAAACGTGCAAAATAACTTTAATTTCGGCAGACAGTGTTTCTGGTGTTGTTTCTTCGTTTTTTGTCATTTTTTTCGTAAAAAAGTTTTTATTACTATTTAGTTTGTTTGAATTTTTTTTTTTTTAAATTTTCGAATTATGCGAACCTATCATTATTTTATATGATTAATCGGCACTAGCTCTACCCGTGTGTTAAATTAATGTCACTATTGTAGCGCCACGATACAGTGGTAAATTCACTACAGTTTATTTTGAGTTTGCATTGCGTTGCGTAGCGACGGCGTTAAACCACATCCTATTCTAAAATTTGGAAGGATGTTTGTTACTCAATCACGCCAGAACGGCTGAACAGTTTGAATGAAATTTGGCTCAGAGATAGATTATAATCTGGAATAGCACATAGGCTTTAATTTATAGTGGGGGAAGTACCAATTCCACGCGGGCGAAGCCGCTGGCAGAAGCTAGTTATTTCGATTTCGGTTTTAGACCGGATATTATTAGTATGACTATATTACGTAAAATACAATTTTCCGGCATGCGGCTTCACATAATTTGCTACAGTCACCTTACAATTATTGGCTCTACCATGATGCTTTTGTATTATAGTGCTAAACGTACCTTGAATTTGATCCATTTTGCGGTGGTCATACTATTTGGCTTCGGTTCACTAATATTGTTACCTTGTCCAATACAATTAAATAATAGTCACAAATTGTGAATATGAATCAATCAATCGACCTTTTCGCAACTATGTTGGGGACCAGTATTTTAAATGGAGCGACTGCCTATGTGACCAAAGACAGCGAAGACTCGGCACATATCCTGGACATTAATCTGTATTTAACAAAGAATAAAGAGTATTCTATTCTATCTTAACACACTTATATTAGCTTTACTTATAACTATGTAAGTAAACAAATCTTAGAAGTTAAATTTGACCCAATTTCCGGGTTTCTGATTAAGCTGAAATGTAAAGAAAGAAAAAGAAAGAAAACTAATTTATTTGGCACACAAAGATGTACACAAAAAAAAAAAGTTTCGTACATCTTCAGTTTAGACGACAATGCATAGTTAGCTAAACGTCATTCTAAATCCAATATGGCGAACTCCCAAAGATGGCGGACTAGTTATTTTGTATGCATTGCCATGATATAGGTATCAGATGAAAGGGTTTGCTGAAAAAAACACGAAAAATAATAATAAAAAAAAAATAATAAAGTGTGTTTTTTAGTTCTTTTTTAAACTACAGAGAATTATTATTCAAGTTCACAGACCTTATCGGTTTTATATGTCAATACAAGTACAAAATAATCTCGTCAAATATATTGCAATGAAATCCCGATATATATTTTAACTTCCCTTTTGAAAGGTGGTAATGTTTTTATTACATATATTTTAATAACAAATACCAATGTATTGATAAATCAGATGTTGTCTTTGATAATTCCCTCATTTGGTACGGAACCCTAAAAATGTGCAAAGTCCGACACGCACTTGGCCGGTTTTTAGGGTCCCGAAAGTCCTAATGAAAAAACGGAACCCTTACAGGATCACTTGTGTGTCTGTCTGTCTGTGTGTCCGTCTGTCACAGCCAATTTGCTCCGAATCTGCTGAACCGATAGATGGTACACACATGAATATCTGTGACCCAAACACGGACGTGTACACTAAAATAATTTAATATGTTTTAAATCAAGTTAATAATGTGATTGCAGAGTCCACAGACTCTGGCAGGCAATTCCCAGATTCTGGAAGGTAATTCAGGTGTTTCCTGATAGCTACAACCTGGGGGTCATTAAGACAAGAGTGAATAGGTTACTTCTAGGCAAGCGTGCTCCATCGTCGACCACATCATTGCTTACCTGATGGTGAGATAGTGGTCTAGCAAGTAATGACGATTTGGGACTTCGAGCCGGACTTCAACACGTCTAATATCATTGGCTAGGTATACCATCACCGTCATTACGAAGTGAAGTGTCCTATTACCTCGGATTTAGTAACTACATATTATTGGATTTAACTGAGCAATTCTAAAGTCATTACTTCGTCATTACCAATTGCTACCATCGCCTACAAACACCGTTAAGCAATTCTGTACTATTTATAAATTGAAGAGTATATTCGCGTGTGAAGATAAAATCACGGTTTTTACCTCAGTGATTGTTTAGAATTAAATTGGTGTGATTTTGATCTTTTTCGCTTCTTGGTTGTCGTCGCGAATTATGTTTTTAGTCCTTTCAACGGTATCTTCTTATTCTTTCGTGAAATAATCTCGGTCGCAATTTTTTTTCCAAGGGAAATATTATCTTTATTTAACCAAGAGAACTTTTACATAACATTCACATAGATATTTGTTTTAATATAGTAATAAAATTCTTACTTTAAAAAAAAATGTGATCATCTTTACAGACATTATAAGTATGCACTCACAGTCAAAATATCGTATTGGTAACCGTTTGTGTTACCCAACACTATTCAATTGCAATTTGTTAGAACAAATAAATAACAAAACTCTTTTGTTTTATCAAGAGAAAGTCCAGGTAAGTCCCCTGGAAAACGATTCAGTTCCGCGTAAAATTTACCCTTAGTTTATTTATAGACTATACGCGTTTTTAGCATCGATCCCTGACTCCTTGGCGAGTCCTAGCACGGTTTCGCTTTAGAGGATAAACTTTAGATGTAGATTCTTTTCCCGTTTATTTACTTGTGTTTTTTTTAATACTGAAGTTGTGATCACTTTTCTGTCATTCAAGACTTTCAAGGCCAGCAAAAGCGTATCGCGTTTCATCTGTTAATAATTAACAAACTTTAAGCGCTATCCGAATTTAGGTTTCTGAAATAGATTCAGTAACTTCGCAAAGGTCAGTGGTTAATATTGTAGTGGAGAGAACTTCTCCAGTTAAAATTTATATCGGAATGGTCACGTCAGCCCCATGTCGGGAGGCTCAATCCAATCACAACCGAGGCATACCTCAAACGAGACGAACCTTCACTGAAAGTTTGTTGAGGCGTGCTGAATAATAATATTCCACGGAGTTGATACCAATAGCTCGTGTATTATTTTAGTATTAGTTTTGAGTTAAAGATGTCTAGTTAATATAGGCTTTACTATATCGTAAAATAAAATATCGTCACATTCTACTGTTGTTTCGTCCTCAATAAAGACGGTCACAAATTTATTTGCAACGACATGATTATTTTTATATCTACTCTAGATGGTATCCGAGTCTATATTTGTTTCTTCATCCCTTTTCCCATTTCACCGCTCTAGTATTCTCCTAACAGTAAAAGTACTGATCCTTTTGTCCTATTTCCGTTAACATTGTATATGTATTGAAACACTTACGATCGCTGGGAGCCGCGATGCTCCATCCCACCAGAGCTCCAACTAACAACACAGTTACCGAGAGCAAAGCCATTTCTGCACTACTTACAGTAATTTAGTCAAATAGGTTTATATAGGGGTGACCATGGACGCCCACAGTCCATCATTACCTCCGTACGACACGACCTTGGCAATTGAATAATCGTATCATCAATGGTCCTATTGAAATCTGTGACATTGTGGCTCCGGTGCATGTTGGTCTACTGAGTCTTTTGTTTCAGCAATTGTTTTGGCCTGAGCATTACCATAGTCAGTTTTATCTGCATTCCTGAAAGCTAATGCTTTTGTTGCCCTGTCAAGTGTATTATGTCCCAGTTGACCTTTAGGTCCTTGATAAGATTCAAGGTCAGCTGCTGATGTTTTTTTGTTTTCTCGTTGTGTTTTGCGTTCATTGCAAGTTGCACTGTCTTAATGTTAATTGAGTGTTTGAATTAAGCTTTCTTAAGTATATATTTCGTTGTTTATTCAAACTGTGTATATTTTTAGACTACCCACTTTAACGTTATTACAAATGGTAAGAAGATTCTAATAAATTACGTCTTTTGTGTGTCCAGAAAAGGATGTAGCACTCATAAAGGTAATCATTCAAATTGATATTTTCTCGTAGTGTCAAAGTCCTCATTTGTATATTCAAATCATTGAATAATCTTCTTTACTGCGTCAGCCTCGTCTGATTAATTTACAATTTCAAGGCCTCTACTATTGTTTGTTTAACATCTTCAGAATATTATGCTTTTGTTAGTGTTTCTTTAACATTCAAACAAGAATTAAATTTTTCAAGTGCTTTATTTCTCTCTATTTCTTTATTCTTACCTAATTATCGTCTGTTTACAGAAACATCTCATATTAATCACAATAATTAATTAAATTACAGTCTTGTTTATACTAACTTTGGTTCCTTTGTTTTGATATCCGTAACGATCAAAGTTTTGCTTTGCGTTCAACAGTTTATTACCATGTAGCGGCCGGCTCGCGTAAATCGATACAAATGCGTTGCCAACCGTCTTTTGTAAGGGGATGTTACCCCTAAGTGCATGCCACCCTACTGCACTGTGGTAACAAGCGCTTTTTGTGATGCAAAGCGCTTTTTAGTCACGTTTCTTTATAAAATATTCTTGTAGTCAGGTCAACAAGTGTGACAGTAACTTTTTGTTGTTTATCAAAAATGTCTTTTGCTAGTTTGTTGGTTCTTCCAAATAAAGCTTTTACTCGTAGATCACAATAATAATGTATCAACAATAGTAATATATGTGCGAGTACCTATTTTATTATGTATCCTACACGAGTAGATGTAATCCGAAGCCATTGAAATCAATAGATATAACATTATGTAGACAATGGGCTGTCTAATAAGCAGCTTAGACACCCCTCAATCATTATAAGAAACCTTTACAGAGATAAAATAATCAGAAATATGATAGCAAATCAATTCTTTATTTTTTAAGGAGGATACACGTCACTTAACACGTGCTTAAGCTTGGATATTTTCCAGTCTCTATTTCGCTCTTTTTAGTATGACAGTTGTGTGACAATGACAGGTGTCATATTCAGCCAAATGGTATGGTAAAGCTCCTGCCTGGGTTCGAACGCAGCCGTTACTACTGGTCATCACGGCTCCAAAGCATGTCCTGACTCCTGAGTTATGTTTATTTATCTTGGCCTAAGAAACAGCCTTTTCTATTTCTTCCTGACTAACAATAACTTAACGCCATATTAAAATATTCGCGCGAAAACGCTTCATGCTTATCTGTGGTGACATAACAGTTTGCTAAGTGCTAAAGTGGATATAAAATAGTGTGAAATACAACACCTGTTCAGACTCTGCACTCGCATTGTAAAGTCATTTACTTATAGCTGTTCCGTTCAGGTAAACTGTAAGTCCAAGTATTTAGATTGCAGTATTTCTGTATTAAGTGTAGCTATAAATTGTATTAACGTAATGATTTTCAATGCTTTTTCTTTGTTAGATAAAGAAGCTAAGAATAAAATGTAGTTGTGGTTTTATTTTTTAACTTTAACGGGTACCACCTTAGTTATACTGGGAGATAATGTAAATAACAAATATTTTGACTACTTACTCGTACCTACTTTGATAATAAGTTTTTGAATTCCCCTTCTCTCTTACACTCACACACACACACACACACACACACACACACTTGCACTCGACACTAACACTCCACACTCATTTATCTTTGAAAATGGAATCTGACATTAATAAAATTATACTTGTTAATTCGTAAAATTTATTGTATCAATTCAATTAATTTCAATCAAAAATCAATTCAAGTATGTATTATTAAATTATAAGTGTATCTTAATGTAATTTTATCTAATTTTAATTTAGAACTTTAGTTTAATTTATATTTGTGATTTATTTTTAATTATATTTTAACAGGCTCTGTAAACATTTATGTAGTTATTGAAGGGTGAGGTCTTCTGTTACAAGTATCTCAATACTTAAAAGAAGGCCTCTACATAATACTTGTAAACCCTGTTGATTGTGTTAATAAATTAAATTAAAATTAAACGGGATCGCGCTTGACCGCTCTCTCACCTGATGGTAAGCGATGATTTACAGTCGAACACGGAGCACGCTTAACTAGAAGTAAACTATTCACTCTTGTCTTAAAGACACCCAGGTTGCTTTGGTTCCTGATAAATCGGATGCCAATGTGCTTCATCGAAAGTTTCACCATGGCTTGCGAATTTCGAGAAGTCCGCCTATCCGGCATTAAAGTTGCGTTCCAATTTACTCAAGGTAATATATTTTTGTTTTCTCTCCAGACTACTTTCTGCAGTTAAGCGTAAACTTGCCTCATAATTCTGTCGTACACCGGAAACTCTTTACAAGTTAAACTGGATGTTTTCAGTGGAGTTCCCGAAGAGTTTTTGTACGTTTTACGACTGAGCATCCGGCTACTGGGCATGACTCACTGAATGATGTAGGATCTTGTCATGTCGGCAAACATGCTCCTCGCTCGGAATAAGGAAGTATTCGGGATAAATCTTTTTCGAATGGTAAAATTTAGCTAGTTTTCCCTTTGGAAGATAGTGTTTTTACAAAATTATATAGCATTTGCAGACATTTAGGCTTTAAAACCTGACGTCACAACACCTTAATTCCAAAGTCACAAGCCATTTAAAAAGCTACTTGGCTCACGGTAATTAAAACCCCTAAAACATAAATCTCAACGCCTACCAACTTTTCAAAGGCAAGAAAAATAGTCCACAAAACGGGGTACAAAAGTACCCCAGGCGTTAATTTGCCCCAGTGCACCCCTGCTGAGCATCGCGCTAATCTCATTAGTAGTCCCGCGAGTGCATTCGCTCAAATGGACCCCCTACGTCTGACGATTTGACAAAAGACATCCGGAACATCTAGTTTGACGACTCTGCCAACGGAGTATGAACCTGTCTAAATGCGATTATAGGGTGCAAGTCGGTGGGCAAATGAGTCTTAATTTATCTGAAGTGAACGCGTGAGCATGCTGGCGGAAATGTGTTTGACAGAAATCATTGGGATATCTCGGTTGATGACCCTGTGCTTTTTGTAAAAAGGCCATAGACTCACGCCCTTTTTTCCAAAGAAGGTAGGCAGAAATTATAGAAAGCCACCTGCTACGATTCTACGTATTACAAAGCATTTTGCTTAGTAACACCTTTAAAGTTTCCCCACTTCATGAATAGTGTTTAAGACCTTTAAACTTAAACTTCTAAAATGCAATTTTGTCGGGTAGTTGTGAAAACGTTAAAATAAGTTGTTGTTCAAAATTAAGTTCCGAATTCAATTCTAAGTTCGCAGTCGCTAGTCTCAACTATGACTCATAAGACGTATGTGCAGATTTAAGCTCTTATTCAATACGCGGTGATATAGAACAACTTTTAGTCGCCATCAGACAGTTTGTCAGACTCTCTGAAAAACTTGTAAATTCGATTATTGAACGGGAAGGGGCTGGTACTGCTTCAGAATTTAAATGAGTTTTTCTACATTTTTCTGAACAAATCTGTAGATTCATATTCGGAAATTGAGATTATCTATTGCTTTTTTGATTTGATGGTTCTATATTTGAATTTTACTCTTGATAATGCTTTTTGAAGCGTGTTTTTTCAGTATTCCAATTATGTTTTTTTCTTGATTTTCTCATTGAATATTGTTATTTTGTTTCAGGTCACCATCAAAATAATTCAATAGTCAACACCAAATGTAAGTCTTCAGCGTATTTTACATACAAAACAACGCAAATAATTCACAGTAAAGGATCAATGAATCAAATTGGAGTCCCACGCTGGGCGCCAATTGCTTCGCAATCAAATGTAAGCGCAAATCTAAAATTAATGTGAGTTCGATGCTGAATCATTTGTGTTTAGAAAGCAATTTATCGTTAGTTTAACGTATTTACGATACAAGGTTACAGTATAAATTATAGGGGTACGTATTCATTCACACAAAGGTGTAAGATATTAATTTGAGATCCGACAAACAATATAGCTTTATCCAACGGTTTCGCTCTGTTGAACTCTCAGTAACCATGCATTTTTCGAGATAAAAAGTTTGCCATATCATGATCGAAGAGTAGCTAATAGGGTATTTTACTCTATATGAGAAAAATACTAAAAATATATTATTGATATAGCTTAGGCAAAAAGCAGTCGGAAAATGTTAGTTTTAGTTCATAAAATAACAAAATAAATTTTAAAACTTCAATTCAAAGTTTTCAGTTTTTTTAACTGTTTTTAACACCTTGGAATAGTAGCCGCTATGTTATACGTCATACGGCTATGTAAACTATAAAGTGTCAACTGATCAGCGTATCTATGCCTTGTACTTTTATTTACATAGCTAACTGACGTCATGATGATAGAGCAATATGGCGTCCACTGCGTCCAGTGTTTTCGTCGAATTACGCGTGAAATTTGAAAATGTAAAATTTATTTTTATGGCACATAATGATTGAATAAAAATTTTGTGTTTTTTTATTGGTTCATTAGCACTATAGAATCTAATTGAGACACTTTTCAAAAATGGGTGTAATAACCCTACTATGACACTATGCAATAGCAGATTACCTTTTACAAGTAGGTATAGGTATTTTCAATCAAACAATTTTACTTCTTATTTTAGAATATTCTTAAGTCGTTTAAAGTGTAGGAACCTGCCTTTCTTAAATACTCTTTGTGTACAAATATTTTATATA
Organism: Polia nebulosa; assembly: GCA_951329385.1. Taxonomy (NCBI): domain Eukaryota; kingdom Metazoa; phylum Arthropoda; class Insecta; order Lepidoptera; family Noctuidae; genus Polia; species Polia nebulosa. The sequence continues at coordinate 8,948,371 of OX589595.1, read as the reverse complement.
AAAACGGAAATAATGACACAAAGCTGTCCCGAATCAACATCTCTCGTGATCCTTAACAGTATGTAATTATGAAAAATTATTAATATTTAATTGTTCAGGTAGCTATGGAGAGTTATTAGGGAAAGGTCAGTGTACTTTGTTTCACATTTATCTGTCGCCTACTATAGTCACAGCGTAGCAACACGGATACCAATCTAATATCTCCCTCCGTATATAGACAAAACCATACCTTTTTAAACATATTACCATGTTTATTACTTCATTCGTTAGCCCTAGACATATGCCAGTAGCCCGGCCGGTGAGTCATTTACAATTATCGAACAGCCGGGTCAACCCAGGGGTGATCCCACCCCAAAATCTAAATTAAAATTCCTAACGTGACGCCCAGATAATAGATGATCTAAAATTTGAATACATAATGAGTATGTAGATTTTATTAGTAATGTAAAAAATGTAATAAGATTCGATGTAACGAATTTGTAGGCATGTGAAGCTTTTATCTGATCGTGCGTGTTTGAGACACGTGCTTGGCAGTTGTATGCTTTGTTCTTTACTACTATTATTGTAATTTGAATTCGCTTGTGAGGGCGATTCTAGGCTGTAATCGTCTAGACTTTTCTTACAAGGACGAAGAATATTTTACTTTTACAACAAAAAAGTTACAGCCACATAATTTACCCCATTAACTTTCCTTGTAATTTCGACCCCCAGACATCACGTCATCAACATTTCCAAGTAACACAAAAGTCGTGGCCTGAAATCATTAAAACGCCATATTTACTTAACTCTTTCTTTCACATAAATAGTTAATACCAATCTAGATCCAACTTCGTCTGGTTTAAACAAACGCATAAGTCACACGACATAGCGTGCGGGTGTCTGAGGGGGTTGGGGGGCAATATGGCGACTAATTGCAGCGATTCACAACTACCGCCGAACCGTAGAGACGCCGCTTGATTGATTATTATTGTCCTAAAGCGATATGGAAATCGCTTAAGCTTTCAGACTATTACCGAACCGCCATTATTGTTCCCCGAAATTATAATAATTTAGGGAGCTTGCTGCTAAATAACGATAAAGACAGCTATTACGTTTGGTAGAAAATGTTCGGCTTTTCAATTATGGCCGGTAATAGTTCGATCTATTAATATATTCTTGGAAACCTCCCTCATAAATCTAGATCATCAATTATTAATTTAATATACAGGGATCAGTTATTATTAATATACAAAGTGTAACGGAAACGCGTTGTATGATTTTAAATGAACAATTTTCTTCAAGACAGTTACAGTTATTTCCGAAAAAAAAAATGGACCTTTTATACGAATTTTGATCAGCTGATGATAACTTTGTACGACAAGTCCAATCTTCTTTTGGGAATTGTCTATGACTTCCTTGAAGAAGTTATTTTTTTCCATGGGCAGAAACGGTATCTTAAATACGACAATGCATTTATGTAACATCCTTTATACAAAGATAAACTTCGATGATGGGTACCTGGGATGTGTTGTGGTGGGCCTTGAAAGAGAAAGGTTTGCCTGGGAAGTATGTTGAGTTGATTCGTGCTATGTACAGACAATCTAGTACCTACGTCCGGTCGGCTGCTGGCAACACCGATGAGTTCAATGTGGCTGTAGGCTTATATCAAGGGTCGGCTTTAAGTCCTTACCTCTTCCTGTTGATTATGGACGCTCTTACGTCGGAACTACAGGAGGAGGCACCCTGGTGCATGCTGTTTGCCGACGACCTTGTTCTGGTCGGTGAAGATGGACCTGGGATCCAGAGCAGATTGGAGAAATGGCAACAGAAGCTGAAGAAAGTTGGCTTGAAAATCAGCAGAACCAAAACTGAGTACATGTTCTGCGACTTCGGCGGTCTCTCCAGTTCTGAAGCTATAGTGCTAGATGCCGCGCTTCTCCCAGTCTGCTCCGATTTTCGGTATCTCGGTCCACTCGTGCAAAGCGATGGCGAAATAGAAATGAGTATATAAGAGGAAGTCTGAAAGTGGCACCGCTGACTGAAAAGTTGTGTGGAAATCGGTTGTCGTGGTATGGGCATGTGATGCGGAGGAATGAAGAAAATGTCGTGAGGAAAGTCTTGTGTATGGATGTGGATGACTATAAGAGTAGGGAAAGGCCAAAGAAACGATGGTTGGACTGTGTGAAAGAGGATATGGGTAAAAAGGGGGTGACTACAGAGATGACGACTAATAGAGGAGTATGGAATAAAAAGACATGTTGCGCCGACCCCAAATAAATTGGGATAAGGGCAGGAGAATGATGAAATTTCGATGTAACCCAACCAATACCGTTTGTTGAATAACATAATAACTGCCATTATTTCCAATTGTGGTTTAATTCTAGTTAATTGCTACCAGTGGTGGTCTCTAACTCAATCATTCTTAAAATAAAGAACTTATAAATTATTCGTCACGATTTTTCTAAGCTAAATCGTAGTCATTCTAAATCGGTGACGAAGCAGCTTTGAGCCGAGTGCAACGCTTTATCTAGCAGACAGTCGGCGCCTTTGCTTAATGTATTTCCGATTAAATCGTTTAGGCGTATGCTCGGTCACTTCCGAACACTGCAATGAAGAGAGACTACTTATAGACTTGCGAATGGAGAATTGTGGGCGAGGAGCTGATGTATAATTTTTTTTTGTAAGAATTCTAGGCACTTTATTATGATAAACTGTTCTTTCAAATTTTGTATTGCAGTCTCTGCGAATCCGTGGCATACAAAAATCATCATCATTCTCCTGCCTTATCCCAATTTATTTGGGGTCGTCGCAACATGTCTTTTTCTTTAAAAATATAAAAATACCGTGGCATACCAAAATATACTTACTAAAATTATTCAATGAAGCACCTATGGCTATTTTTTTTTATTGTGACATCTGAGGATGTTTTCTCCCAATGAAATATTGTAAAATACTAAAAAAATAGAACCGACTTCAAAGAAAAACAAAAAAATTCGCAAAATAACTTTAATTTCGGAAGTCGGTGTTTCTGGTTTTGTTTCTTCGATTTTTGACACCGACTTCCGAAATTATAGTTATTTTGCGCTTTTTTGGAAGACGATTCTATTTATTTTTGTAAAAAAGTTTTTATTTTTCACTTCTTAGTTGTGATTCCTCATTAAATTGTGTTAACATAAAATTTATGCGATAGCAATCGCGGTTGATTTGCTGTCATTTTTTGTAGAGTTCCGTTGTCTCTCCGAAACTCATCATCAGATCTATATGAAATTTGAAATGGGACCATTTCAGAATAAACCCCTTTAAAACAAAAAAAGAACTTTACAAATCCGTCTCTAAATGATGAACTCATTCCCGAACATACCTACATTAATATATATACAATATATATATATATATATATATATATATATATATATATATATATATATATATATATATATATATAAAGCTACATCCGAATTGATAACCTCCTCATCTTTGAAGTTTGTTAAAAACACCTGTTCGTCGAATAAAACAAAGATCTATATACTGACACGAAAAAGAAGAGAAATATTCGCAAAAAACTAGTCTCCAAAACAGATGAGCGATTGCAACAACAAAATATCGCTTGGATCTATATCACTACATTACTCCATTTCCAATGATGTCTTATTAAAAAAGTTCGATACAAAATCTCATGGGGTCTCAATAGAATACCTTCCCTCAAAATCACTAGCTCCTGAACTACTTATAAAGTTGCGAATAGATCAGCGAAGTATGTGGAGTCGCCGAGTGTATATCGCATGCCCGCATACCCCGGCAACGTGCTTCGCATGCTAAGCGCCCATTGTCCTTGCCTTGGGAATCTGTTCGTTACTTATGTTCGAACCACAGTATCGATATAACATGGCGTGAATTATGATGCGTGTGAAGATCTGGTTGGTGGATGCCGTAAAAATGTGGATTCTAGGTAATGAGCTAGAGCGTTTTTTTGTTTGACTGTTGATATGTAGATAAAAAAAAATTGGTTTGTGACTCGCACAGAAAAACACAAAATAAAATAAAATAGTAACAAGGCATGACAACATTTTTTTTGCCTTAGCCTTTCGTGTCTCACTGCTGGGCACAGGCCTCTCCCAAATCCTTCCAGGTATTCTTGTCACGAGCCACGTCGAACCAGCCCATGCGGTAGGCGTCTATGTCGTCTCGGCACCTCTTCTATAACAACTAATCATCATTCTCCTGCCCTTATCCCAATTTATTTGGGGTCGGCGCAACATGACAACAACAAACAACAACAACAACTAATAATAATAAAAAATAAAAACATAAAACCTACATTCAATAAATATAAACCAAATTTTCTATGGAGAATTCAAATTTAGAATCCGTTATTAAGTATTTAAACGAATTTTTGTCGGGATTTTTGAAGTTCAGTGGCTGTTTAAATTATTCCCAAATTGATTCCTAGTGGATAACGTGATGTAAAATTGGCGTAGTTTTGTGTCTCAAGTGTCTACGCAACTGGATAATATGTGCAATCATTAAAACAGGCGCGATCGCGGTAAAATGAAGATGAAAATTTTATTGTAGTATTGACTACCTCAGCGAAGCTTGCCGAGAAAGCTGACTCGACACATTTGATGCCAAATACTGCATTACAATACATTAGAACGTGTTACGTATGCATTCTTATAGTAAAAAAAAACATTTTTACAAAAAAAACAACCGACTTCCAAAAAAGAAAATACACTAAAAATTAAAAATAATATTAATTTTGGAAGTCGGTTGTTTTTTTTTGTAAAAAAGTTTCTTATTTTTCACTTTTCAGTTGTTATACCCCGGAACTAAAAACCTCAATAAAATGGAACGTGGAATTTAAAAATACCCGTAATTTACGAAAACCAAAACGTCATCTATGTATACGTATTTTTCGTTTTTGTTCAGTTTTTCAAAAATCGCTGAAACAGTTTCGATAAAATTTAAATAGGGCAACCTCCGGAGTATATTCTTTCGGATAAAAAAAGAATTTTGAAAATCGGTCCACAACTGACAGAGAAATCGGTAGACATACATAAAAAAAAAAATTACATACAGTCGAACATAGAACCTCCTCCTTTTTCGAAGTCGATTAAAAACTGACAGTATTCTGGATCGCAAAAGTAAATACTTTCTAAACGCACAAACCGTGCATTTAGCCAGTGTTAAGAGAAGAAGCCAAAATTAAAAAACAAAAGTATTTAGACTAAACATGGTACGCGAGTTTTATGAATAAGGCTGTTAGTGTCTGACAAAGTGACAATTCAGTTCCTGATCTCAGAGCTAAACGGTATTTTCAATAACTTCAAATAAAGCACACAAAGACCGGTAAGAAAACATAGTTGAACGAATAAGCGTGAATGCGTGAGCTATCATCAAACCACGCATAAAATCTTTACGCACAGTTGATTTTACAACACTCGTGAGAACCAGCTAATAACCTGCTCTTTTAATCTTTAAATCCACACGAAATGAATCCGTTCTAACACTCCTATAAGTCTCAACTAATTACCCCAAACACTTTTGGCGAAAAGCCTTGAAGGTCGGAAGGCAAGAGAGTTTTAATAGGAGAGCAAATCCTGCTTTAATCCGGATTATGCCTCGGAAAGGAAAAATCTCGAGGAGGAAGTGTGAGGTTGCCGAGACTTGCTGAGACTCTTTAGAACTTATCGCGTGTGTGTTCTTAGCTTTAATTAGACGTCGGTCTGAGACGTTGCTTCAATTTAGTGTTCGAAACTGTTGGTCTTTTTCTTTTAGGAAAAAAACTAGAGCGGTCGACGAAGTTCCCTGTCGTGTGTTCATGACTTCATGTTTTGTTAGTAGTGTTGACAAGTGACGATTCGTTGTCATGTGTACTCGGTCTAAATAAACTAAAGGTGACAGAGTGTCACGCTTGTGGCTTTTCTTAGAATTGAGATGTGATAATGTGTGCTTTCGTTATTGTGGGCACGTAGAGAACTTTCGTCACATTGAACACGCGTAGAACAATAATGTGCATACATTATTTGAAATTTATTTATTTAAAACATAAGTTTACAGTGCCGTCAGGCCCCGCGCGTCTCCGATCAGAGACGCGACAGTAGGTTTTTAACCGACTTCGAAAAAGGAGGAGGTTCTATGTTCGACTGTATGTATTTTATTTTTTTATGTATGTCCACCGATTTCTCTGTCATTTGTGGACCGATTTTCAAAATTCCGAAAGAATATACTCCCGAGGTGTTCCCATATAAAATTTACAAAAATTGCTTCAGCGGTTTTTGAAAAACTGAACAAAAACGAAAAATATGTATACCTAGATGACGTTTTGCTTTTCTCCAATTACGAGTATGTTTAAATTCCACGTTCCATGTTATTGGGGTTTTGAGTTCTGGGGTACAACAACTAAAAAGTGAACAATAAAACATTTTTACAAAAAAAAAAAAACAACCAACTTCCAAAAAAGAAAATAGATGTACACTAAAAATTAAAAAATAACTTTAATTTCGGCAGTCGGTGTTTGTATTTTATTTCTTCATTTTTGACACCGACTTCCGAAATTAAAGTTATTTTTAAATTTTTAGTGTATTTTCTTTTTTGGAAGTCGGTTGTTTTTTTTTGTAAAAATGTTTCTTTTATTGTGTCTGTTACTCCGGGGCCTGACGCGTCAGGCTTCTCGCGTTACCATAAGGTAACGCAACAATAGGTTTTTAATTGTGTCTGCTAATGAGGGGCTTGACGCGTTAAGACCTAATCACTTATATTTTAGAAGCTGAAAACAATCCCTAAATGCAATACCTTCAAAAATATAGAGCCAATAATACGCTAAGAAGTTATATTATTCCTCAACATAACATATTCAGTCTTATAATGTTCTACTGCTGGGACGCAGGCATCCTATCTAGAAGAAAGAATGGGCCGTAATCTACTACACGAGCCCAGTGGGTCTGCGAAATTTTAACGCACTATATCGTCTTAATTTTTTGTTTACATGACTGTGTGTGTAATCTAACTGAAGTACCAAATAGTTTTTTTTTTGTCATCTACCCTATTCAAGTAGGGACATATACAATGTACATACTAACCACAAGTTGAGAAACTATCCATTCTGTTGATTAAAATCTAAACATTCCAGCCTAAATGGCATATCCACACTAATCCTTACAAGCCACAACAGAGGAATCGTGTGTATTGAAGCACGAGTTTTTCAGCCAAAGTTGAGCAGAATTAGGTTTTAATTAATAGTCTGATAAACGAATGCTCGCTCCGTGCTGAGCATTTTATTTACGGCTAGTTGATCAGTTTTAATTTGATATACGTTTTTGATGAAGCTGGTGGCTGAACTTAACGAATGGGAAAGTTTTTTGTTTTTGTGGGTTTTCGACTTTTCGTCTGGGTAACAACTATTTGGGATATTATTTGTTTTTTAAAACGATTACTGCTCTTTTTTAGGGTTCTGAACATCCGAATGTCGGAATTGAAAAACGGAACCCTTATTGGAACTAGCTTCGGCCAGCGGTTTCGCCCGCGTGGAATTAGTACTTTCCCCTATTATAAATTATAGCCTATACGTTATTCTGATGTATTAGCTATATTACTGTAAAGTTTCATCAAAATCCGTTTGGTAGTTTTTGCGTAAGAGAGGAACAAACATACATCCTCACAAACTTTCACATCTATACTAATATTTTTTTTTGACGGCACGGTTGGCGCAGTGGTTGAGCGTTTCGGCTGCTGCGCTGCGTGTCGCGGGTTCGATCCCCGCACGGAACAAATATTTGTATGGCCTACAGATAGTTGTTCCGGGTCTGGGTGTCTTGTGTATGTGAGTTTATATGTTTGTAAACGCACCCACGATACAGGAGTAATTCCTAGTGTGAGGCAACGTTTTAAAAAAAAAAAAAATATAATAAAGCTGAAGTGTTTGTTTGTTTGAACGCTCTAATCTCTGGAACAAACAGTCGGATTTATCATTACGCTGCGACCCACGGGAGCAGAACAGTAACCAAACACGCGGGTAAAACCGCGGGGGACAGCTAGTTTATAATATTAGTGGGATGTAGGACTCGTGCGTTTGTCTGGTTGTCTGTCTGTCTGTCCGTCTGTCACAGCCAATTTGCTCCGAATCTGCAGGACCGATTTAGTTGAAATTTGGTACACACAGGATTTTTTATGACCCAAACACGGACGTGTAACGTAAATAAATAAATTTTCAATATGGTGTCTCTTTTTAGGGAAAAACTAGAAAATAATAACAAAAAAAAAAAGTTTTTCAAACTGGACCCTGCGACATAAATCAAATGAACGGGCTTAGTTTTTTTTAGTTTTCGTGGTTGGTCAATTATTTCCTGAGATTAAAATTATTTTGCAAACAGACACTTTTTACCCCTTTAACATATAAGTTCAGTTAAGTAATAGGAACCAGCCACATCATAGATAGGTACCTACTAAGGAAGATGAACTGTATTCAGTAAGCATACCATTAAATGACCAGAAAACTCGTAAACTTTTGGCAGTAAGTGTCATAAAACGATCGCATTATAACATTAAAACGACACTCTTAAACACTCCATTACAAAATTCTATAACGTTACACAAGTGCTGAAAAAAAAACAGTCCCAAACGAATTTGGCACAAGTGCGTAAATGAGCCGTTGACGCATTACGTCAACAAAGCCTAGCCATATTATGAAGAGGGTCGTCAACTGATTCCTGACATGATGAATACTGCCTACACAAAGACGCTAAAATGATGTACAGTACACGGTACACCCTATTTCGTCTTGGGAAAAAGATTTTTATGAGCAATTTCTTTAGCAGCTTATAAGGATATCAGCGGTTTAGTTAGAATATTAAATCATCTGGGATAACATGTTCTATCATCAGTTTTTGGTTGACATGTTCTGAACATTTTAAGCTAGCTTTACAGCTATTATACCTCCGGGTTTTGTTACGTAATCATTTTAATAATTACCTCATCAGTGTATTGTTTCCCAAATTACGTTGAGGTCAGGTTTTCGTTCAATCATTTGCGGTTGAATACAATGTTACTAGAATTGATCGCCACAGCACTTCGACAACCTATGACCTACCAAGCATACGGCTAGGTAAGTAGTTGAATACAATGTTACTAGAATTGATCGCCATAGCACTTCGACAACCTATGACCTACCAAGCATACGGCTAGGTTAGTACTCGTAGTTGGAAATACTCTCTTTGCCCCTTTTATTCCTTCTTTTTAACCCCCGACGCAAAAAGAAGGGTGTTATAAGTTTGACCGCTATGTGTGTGTGTCTGTGGGTATGTCTGTCTGTGGCACCGTAGCTCTTAAACGGGTAAACCGATTTGAATGCGATTTTTTTTTTAATTTATTTGAAAGCAGGTTTTTTAGCCGTTTCAAGGTCAGCAGCTCTTTTGTATTTTTTAAATATTCGCTTTTCTTATAAGCATTGGGGATTTTAAAATTTTTAATTTAATTGGTATCTTGTTAAGTACTATTAATATGCAATTATGGCAAACTATACTATTTTTAAGATAAGATAGATATTTATTTTTTGTAAAATAATAAATACCACTCCCCTTCTCCGCCGTGTTCTTCGCTTTCTATCTTTTCTTTTTTCTTCTTCTCGTGTTCAGTATTTGTTTAGATATTTAACTAAAGGTAAACAAAAATTGTCACTGGCGTCAAAACTGTCGTACTACGTCAAAGTTGTACTTTTCAATTTAGCGACGTTATCTGATTCGTTGTTTATCTTTTTGGCTTAATAAATTGAAGAGTACTACTTTGACGTAGTACGACAGCTGAAGTAACAGGATTGACATTTTCGACGCCAGGGATATTTTTTAGGGTTCCGTAGTCATAACAAGGACAAAGACCTTATAGTTTCGGTCTGTCCGTCCAAGGCATAGCTAAGAGATTGTTAGTACTAGAAGCATGCAATTTTGCATGGGTTTATATATTAATCACGCCAAGAAAACGAAACAATAAAGTATTGAAAAAAAAATAGTATGGACCTACTCGTACTATTTGTAAAGTGAGAATGTTTTGTTTTACTTGCCTATTATAAAGCGTAGAGTATCGTTGGATAGGTCTTTCAAAATCATTGCGGGGTTGAAAAGACTATTATTCAATTCGGTGATTCGTTTGCGAAATATTAAACTAACTATTTTTCTGTTAGAATCTTTTTTTTTTCGTTTTAAATTTAAACGTTGTTTGTTCTCCGTAAACTCAATTTATATGTTCATAGTTATAAACATATAGCCCTGTTCTAAGTCCACATGTTATAACGGGCGACTACGGAACCCTACACTGCGCGTGGCCCTACACGCACTAGGCCGGTTTTTTTTGCTTACCTTTAGTTGGTGCTTTTTTTCCCTCTAATTTTTCGTATTTCTCATTTACAAAGCTATCTTTCTTTATCACTCAACCAGTCCTTATTTGTCTTATAAAGAGAGACCAGCTAACGGTAGTCTTTTCAAAGCCAAGCAACGCTGCATAGCGTGCAAAACGCCTCAGATTTCATCGTATCATGTTTAACTGGAAGTATAATAAGAAACGTGGCATTGCCATCCCACGCACGTTAGAATCAGTGGCAAGTTATCAATGATGTTCCATTACGATTGGGAGTAATTATGTAGGCTGGAAGAACGGACGGTTCATGGCTCTTTGAGTTCAATGAATAAATTATGATGTTTCAAACTTTTATTATGTTTCGCCCACTTACCTTTGTGCTTCGAGAATATATCAGTTAGCGTCCTATGTGCGTTAAACCTATCCAAAGGTTGTCTGAACTAGATCGCTTTTAGCAATAAGAATAAGACCCTCATTTATTTATTTATTTAACCATTTATGTACACACAGAACACAGTAACAATAAACATAATTATAAATATAGTACAAAGGAACTGCTTATTTCTTAAGAAATTTCTACCAGCAGACCTGCGATAGGAGAAGTGAGAAAGAAATGTAGACAAAAGTGTGTAAGAAACAGAAAAAAGAATACAAGATGTCCTATACTAAGGTATCAAATAAACCTACACATATATTGTAAAAATATTGTTACACCCTGTTAATTCTTAAGCTCCTTCTTTTTTTTGTTTGGGTTGAGAAATCCATCCAATGATTTATCCCGCTCTGGGTGTCTGACGTTTACTGACTAAAACCCACCCCTGTTCTTTCAGTCGCCTGTGCCAAGGGGCGTGCTGACCCTGTTTCGAATTTATCCACGACCCCTAGGCAGGCATCGGTCCTGGCGGGCCCCGTCAGTTATGGTTGACATCTCTTTGAGGTACGCGTGGAACACTACGCGCCGTCGACGGGGTGATGCAAATTACTTTTTTGTAGCGTTCATGCTAACGCTTAGTAAGAAATGTATGGCAATGACATTACCTGCGGAGAGAACTGTCACGTGATTCACGTCCAGTAATGTCATTGCCATACATTTTGTACTAAGCGTTAGCGTGAACGCTAACAGAAAAGTAATTTGTCTCAAACAAGTCCTTATCGGATGGCGAGCTACCCATTACTCGCCGTCCGCGAGCCCGTGCCTGTGATGTCCTGACTCCTGAGATCGAATTCTTAAGCTCCTGTTGCAATTTGTTATGGTGTAGGTACAATAAACAGTCAGGGGTGGGTTTTAGTCAGTAAAAGTCTGACACAAGTCATTGGATGATTTCCCAGCCCCACAAAAAAAAGAAAAAAAAAAGATGCAATAAACAGTACTTATAAACTATCTACCTATTGAAAATATCTTTCACCCTTCCCTGTGTCATATTAAGATTTGTCAAGAGGATGTTAAGGCGTATATATCCGCCAAGTGGCCAAATAAAAAATCGTAGCAAAGCGTAGAAAATAAAGATTAAAGAATCCTATGTTGCGTTTGTTACACAGAGGATAAGGACAAAAACGGCCGTTTTTGGTACTTTTGCCTACTACTTTGGATAAGAAACATTTTGAGTATTGTTTTAACAACGTAAAAATACCTTATCCTATTTGTAACAAACGCAACATAGGATTCTTTAATCTTTATTGTCTATGCTAAGATACGAATTTTTATTCAATGAGGGTGCCACTTATGGGGAGGTAGGCCCTTAAGAACACCAGTATTACCTACAGGTATGATATATCCATTTTCCAAGTTATCTTAACTTCAGGATTGTTCTTTTACCAAAACTTTGTAAAATACGCTTATGGTACGGTTTTATGACGGTATCTTAAACAATTATGATCGTTTACGTTATCCAAACACAGCTATTCTGCTACCAAAAATGTTAAAAAACATAACAGCTAAAAAGGAATGGCTCACTCCAGCCTCAGTTAGGATAAATAACACACGGGACGCAACCCAGGCAAGTTGCTGAGACAAATACCTCCCTGGTGGCGTATTGTGTTTTCACTACCCGGCTAGCCCACGATTTACGCGGCCATTCACCGTGGAAAGTGTGGAAACTTAAACTACCCACGTTTAAAATTTTTGAAGGGAAGTTGGACGGCAGTTTTGGGTGTAGCTCTATGTTAGATTTTATTTATGAGTTCAGAAACAGTATTTTTTCTTTGTTTTTTTTTATGCAGAAGTGTGGGGTAGTATTTCTAAAGTTTCTACTACTTAGTAAAAGAGGGTTTAACGGAATAACATATCTTCGGAAGCTGTAAGAAATCTCCACTTTTAGAATCAAAAAGTTTTATTACAAGTTCTTCTCAAGTGATCGTCTCATTACAAGTAACTTGAGTTAAAACATTTTTGATAGCGTTTTAAAAAGATTTTTTTTAACTAAGCACAGAACCCAGTTTCTACCTCTTTAATAAAAAAAACCATTATAAACTATCCTGCATTTACCATTTCCCTATACGCACAAAACGTTTTGGGAACACATGCATTGTGTGTACAGCCAAGGAATGGAATTCTCTCGAGTCGTCGGTTCGTCCTGATAGCTACAACCTGGAGGTCTTTAAGTCAAGAGTGAATAGGTTACTTCTAGGCAAACGTGATCCAAAGTAGAACACATCAAAAAACGCGAGCCTAACAACAGTAAAAAAAAAATCTCCCACTCTGCTCACCACAAGTCCACAAATGAGCACATAACTTTAATATCATAACAAATATAACTGTTTTAACTCAGACTACGTTCTTACTTACATGATACAAATAAAGGCAAGATGTAATTAACGCGGTGTTCCCGTGAACCCACGGGGTCGGGTGATTCCCATGCGTCGGACCGAGACGGCAGCCGGCCCCATTGTATCGATAGACACGCCGATGGGATATCTCCTGTTACCTTTAGAAGCTTCTTTATAATGGGTAATGAAGATGTAACTTGTGTCTAGTTTGGTGTTTTTTTGGAGATTGTGGCTTCGAATATGATGTTTAGTTTTCATAGTATTGTCAAAATAGGTTCTTAATAAGAGCAGTGGTGGCCCAATGGTAACGGCCGCGACTTACAAGTTGTAGGTCGTGAGTTCAAACCCAGGCAGGTGCATTACTTTGTGTAAATTATTTCATCATCACTGCTCTCAAAACGCTGAAGGAAAACATCGTGACGAAACCGGCATGTCCTAGAACCAAACATTCGCAGACATGTGACATCCACCAACCCGCACTGAGCCCGCGTGGTGGATTTCAGCCCACACCCTCTCACAGAGAGGAGGCCTGTGCCCCAGCAGTGGGGACGGCCTCACTGATACGTCGAATTAGAGGTAGTGGCAACGGAATCTTAAGGGCGTTCGCAGAAAGACCAGAGTCGGCAGTGTGGGATTGATTTGTAAGGCTGCATATTTTATAAGAAATTTGCAGCTTAATATAAATGATTTTAAATGATGACATGATTGTGAATTGATTTATTATTATTATTTTTGTGACTAACATAGATTTAAGTTTATTGCTACAAAATGTATTACTGGTCTGAATTAAATGATTTGAATTTGAATTAAAAGGCTGATGATGATGATGATGATGAGGTACTTAATTGGTCTCGTGGTTGCAAGCACGACTGCTTAGCGTGAGGTCCTGGATTTGATTCTCGGGTCGTAGTTTGGAAGTAGCAGCCCGGAGTTGGAAAGTTGATAGTGTGAGACCCCAGTGCTTCGGAAAACACGTAAAACCCGTTGATCCTCCGCCTGATCTCTCCCCGGTCGAGCCTGATTGTCGTTCCATCGGACTACCAGAGTAAAGAAACAGAGAGTGCACCTGTGTTTGCGCACACGGTTGTGCAAATATCTCCTGCATACTTACTTGGTTAATTTGTTGAGATTAACCACCGGGATTGAAATTCAGTCGAGAGAATTATTTTATTTTAATGTTACTTGAGTTCCTAGCTTGGCTCCCGCAGACCATGCGGCAGCATAGCGTTGACACTTTTCCCAAAAAAAAAAAAATATGTAGGACAATATTAGAACATAATCTATGAAAACGGAACGTGTGTCGATGGTATTGTGGTCACAAATACGATAGCTGAGTATGGGGTTATGAGTTTAATTATCAGCTTGGGTAAAGTGTCATTGCGTTTTTTTCTGTTTGGAAATTCTCAGTAGCAGCTTGGATTATTTTCTGGGTTAAAGACAGGTGATTGATAAATGATTTTATTTTTGTAAATAGGTTTTAAAAACACTTACACGTCAACATCTTTTTTTGTCTGTTTTAGCTAGATGAGGCCGGTGTTTTCTAGCTGACTACCCTGAGAAGAAACACCGAAACAAACTCAGAGGTCAAAGTCTCTTCTAAAGTGTTCAAATCCATACAATATGTACTGGTCAAATTATATGAGAACCATGTACATTAATGTCTTTTTTTTTTTGTGGGGTGGGAAATCATCCAATGACTTCTCCCGCTCTGGGTGGAGCGGAAGGGCGTGTCAGACTATTACTGACTAAAACCCACCCCTGTTCCTTCCTGCCCTTAGTGCCCGGGGGTGAGGTAATTCTGTTTCGAATTTATCCTCAATCCCCGGGCATGACGGGCCCCGTCCTAATTGCTGACAACTCTTTGAGGCGCGCGTAGAACACTACGCGCCGTCGACTCTCGGGCCTGGTGCTGATCGGACGGCGTACGTTAATGTCTGGGATGAGCTTTTGAGGAAAGCAACACGCATATTTTTCTTCTCACATTATTTCTTCTTGACTGGCCTGTTGGTCTAGTGGTTAGTGACCCTGACTGCTATGCCGGAGGTCGTGGGTTCGATTCCCACCCAGGACAAATGTTTGTGTAATGAGCACGATCATTTATTCTGTGTCTGGGTGTAATTTATCTATAATATGTATGTATTTAGAAATATATAAGTATGTTTATCAGTTGTCTAGTACCCATAACACAAGCTCTGATTAGCTTGGGACTAGATGGCGTTGTGTGATAGTTGTGGAATATATTATTATTATTATTATATTTGAGTGGACCTTTCCAGACAGTGCAAGCATTTGTCAATTATCGTGAAGCTCAATTTAGAACTTTGTGGAGCTCAACGAACCGATGAACAACACCAAAGTAAGGACATTTGGGTAGGCGCAAAAGTACTCAAACTGCCAGACAATCATAAAATCTACGTGAATATAACGACCTACATAGTTCTCGCATTCACATTATATTCTAAGAGGACCATGCAGCTTAGTGTCTGTAATGGTCTTTTGAAGAAACAATTTGCTGGGGTTTTAAAGGCGCTCAAGATGTAATAAAAGTAACATAACGAGATCGAGATTTATGATAACGTTACAAGCGTACAAGATCAAGTTTTACTTATCAAAAGCATGCGAAACCACTTAATTTACGCGAGATTATAATGAGGTCCTAGTTCTTTTTTTTAATTAATATGGCGACGGCGACAGGAAATAGCGATTGAAGCTTGAGCCTACGCATCGCAGTTTATAAATACGGACCTAAGCATGATAAATACTTATAACGTTACTAGGTTTTGCCAGCGACTTCGCCCGCGTTCAAGTCGGAATTTATATCCGAAGGGCAAATACAACTCCTGCCCTAGGTCAGGGTCTTCACTTGCGCCAAGTTTCGTCTGATCCGATCCGGACCCGTTCAGCCATTGAGACGTGATTGATTAATAAACATCAATCTGCCTAGCCTTTTCCCAACTATCTTGAGGTCGGCTTCCTGTCTAACCAGATGCAGTTGAATACCAGTATTTTACATGGAGCGACTGCCTATCTGACCTCCACAACCCAACCCATTACTGGGTAATACGATACCCCTTGGTAAGAGTGGTTGTCAGACTTTCGGGCTTCTGACGACCCAAAGTCAAAGATCCACGATTGACAGCCGGGACCAACGGCTTAACGTGCTTTCCGAGGCACGGAGAAGTCTCGGTATGTAAAGATGGTCACCCATCCATGGACCAGCCCCGCCAAGCGTAGCTTAACCTGATGGATCGACCCGTGCGGCTGTTATTACTTTAGCCACGAGCTCCTCATTGATTAATTAACATATAAAACCTTATTTATTAAACTCGCTAGCCATGGGATTAGTTTAAATTTTGATTAGCGAATTCTAAATTCAAAGTATCCATAGAAAATTTCAATTTAAGAACCTGCTGTAAAAATAACCATGTGATTAGTACATCTCAATGTCTTGCGGCACACATATGCGCCACCGAGGAAATTCCGTTTGCCTTGCCAAAAACCCGATTCACGCGTTTAAAACCGCTATTATTACTATTACCCAAGGTCTTTAGACCTGTGGCAAGGTTTACACACTCGGAACATGACAGAGTCTGTAGTTACACGATGGCCGACTGTCAACGGGGCTTGACAGATGTTGACATTTGACGCGCGCAGGGCCTTTAAAGGTTAGTTTAAAAGCCGGTCATTATTCTATACAAACGTAGTATGGCGATTACTTTACTATTTGATGGTGTAATAACATTAACAAAAATTATATCAATTTATTTCGCCATTATCTAGCCCTGTATGGAGACAAAATATTAATAAAGAATAAAATATTTTTTTTTTTTACTGGACACCCTTAAACACTGATTTGTTTAAACGAATCACATGGTTATTTTTTTATTAATAAGGCCCATAGTCTTTCACGTTTATAATAATAGTAGACAGCCTGCCACACTATTTCCAAACCATTGTAACTCCTGTAAGCCAGAATCAACAGTGGCGACCACCAGAAAAACGCCGAGGCAATGAAGCTCGACGAGTCCCGGAGAAACTATTAAACTGTTTTGGGTCCCGTAACGAAATTAATCAGAAAAGAACAGCGGGGGAGTAAGAAAAAAACCGGCCAAGAGCGAGTCGGACTCGCGCGCGATGGGTTCCGAATTAATCATATTTTTTTATTAATCTACAAGTAAAGAACTACATTCTGTACGTTTTTTTTTTCAAAATTTTTGGACTAGTGGGTTTGGTGGTGGTGGAGATAATACTCTTGTCTCCAAAATCACTAGGTCTGGAATAGGCCTGGGCCAAGGGGCATGGTAATTTTTTATAATTTTTCTTAAAAAACTTAAAAATAAATATTGTTTCAAATTAAGAAAAAAAAAAATTGAAATCCTTACAATAAGCCTTTCATTTGTTATGTAGCATAAGTACAGTTTGAAAAACTTTTATTTTTTATTTTCTGATTTGCTACCCAAAAGTGACCCTCATATTCCAAATTAATTTATTTTCGTAACATGTCATAGATGTGTGTGCCAAATTACAACTCATCATGAAGATTCGGAGCAAATTGGCCGTGACAGACGGACAGACAGACACACGAGTGATCCTGTAAGGGTTCCGTTTTTCATTCGGAATTCCGGACCCCTAAATCATAATTTCTACTTAAAATATTATAGAGTAGAATGAAACCTGTTGATGTGCAGTTTATCTAAAAATACTTATTATAAAGCATGTAGAGATGATTACGTAATTAATAGCTTACCTACTGTTTTGTTTAAGTCTGGTCTCACGACCGTGGAATGTAGCTAAAATTGCTGTAAGCAATGCCATTTTAATACCAGGTTACTGGACTTGAAAGGACCATTACGTCGTCAAGCCTCTATGATGAGAAAAAGGGTCCAGTCCGAGATATACGCAGTTTCGTAAAGTTGGGTGAAAAAATTGCATGTCGCGATTTTAATTGATAATTAATTTAATGCTCAATTATCTACAAATTTATAAAGTAAATGACTTTATGATATTTCTACATATATGTACCTATCAGAAATTTCTTTATTGCTAAAATATATTTATTTTTTTATGCTTTTTCTCAAATCAAGATTTCTCAGTTTCAACTTCAAATGTCTTATAAAAAAAGTGTGTCAGTTTTTGAATATTTTTTAATCCTTATTATCAATTGGACTATTCTATATACCCAATCTAGTCTTAACTTAATACCCCACTACTGGACCCTTTTTGCTTGCACGTCCACCATATAAGGAGAATACTCGTAGTTTGTAACGCCATTTTATGCAATTTATTTTTAAAAGGAGTCGCGGTTACCCGCATCATGTGAGTTTGTGGCATTACCCTTATATTTCTGCATTGCACGAAACAAGTTTAACAAAACATTAGAGAATTTTCTGTTGGTTTCATCTTCCACACCTTAGACTATGAAAGGTTATAGACGGGAGTGTCAAAATCCAGCATTCTGAAGTACCAGAATGAGAAGCCGGCTTGTATCTGTACACGCGAAATAAGCTCACATAGACAAAATGAGAAGCCGATACGTCATTGTTACGTTCGTCAAGGTCACGCACACATTTTAACGATCCTGCTTCATTTAATGTCCAATGACGTTCCGTCTATAACCCTTCATAGTCTAAGTTCCACACCTGCAAAGAGTAAAAAAATAAGTGGGAATAAACCAATAAAAATAAACACAAAATTTTTATTTAATCATTATGTGCCCTAAAAATGCATTTAAATTTAAATTTTCAAATTTCGCGTGTAATTTGACGAAAATGCTGGACGCAGTGGACGCCATTGCTCTATAGTCATGACGTCAGTTGGCTATGTAAATAAAAGTACAAAGCATAGAAACGCTGATCAGTTGACAGTTGACACTTTATAGTTTATATAGCCGTATGACGTATAACATGGTGACTACTATTCCATGGTGTTAAAAACAGATTAAAAAAACTGAAAACTTTGAATTGAATTTTAAAATTTATTTTGTTATTTTATGAACTAAAACTAACATTTTCCGACTGCTTTTTGCCTAAGCTATCTCAGTAATATATTTTTAGTTTTTTCTCATATAGAGTAAAATACCCTATTGGTTCCGTATTTAAAAACATGTCCCCAGTGGCGAAGGCTGAATTAACACCGAAGGGAAGCCTACGCAAAACTTACCCTAAGTTCTTTGATTGTAATGGCTATTGAAACCTGTAGAAATCGACTTGTTTGAATTATCTTGAAGAATCATTAGATAAATAAGAAAGTAGCATGGTGGGACCATGCTACTTTCGATAAATCGGTTAGATAACAGATATTTTTTTCATGCATATTCCCTATTAGAGCTCAAAATAGCAACTCCTTAACAACCATCAGAAAGCCATCCCAAGTGCAGCTTATCCCGGGAAACTCCAGGCAAACCATCTCGTTACCATAGGATTATCCTTTTAAAAATAAGAAAATCCTGTCCAAGGTCAAACTCAACTTGAATAACTTTTTAATAAAATTGAGGAAGGAAGATATAATCAGAGCAGTTTAGCTGAGTTTAGCCCTCTTAAAATTCGTACCATTTTAATTAGAAAATTTAAATTTATTTTCAAGTTGAGATCGGGACTGTTTCAATCGAGGCAATTACTCGAGTCGGGTACTTGATTGGTAGCGTCGACTGTCACAACGAGGTTTCGAGAGCCCTGGAAGGGATAATCATTTTAGAGGATTGATCTTTGAAATGTTGACCGAGTTATTAAGAAGATTATGATTAACCTTCGTTATCATAAGCTTTTGAGATTATTCATTTGTGTGGGGTAATATACGTTTATTGAAGTCAGATTGATGACCAATCATTCAAAATACCATTTGCTCCGTCACTCAAGGTTCGTTGGAAGACCAGCATAAAACATCATCTGCCTGGCAACTTTATTAATTTTTGACCCACACTTGGAACTACTACTGTATCGTGGGTGCGTTCAGAAACATGTAAACTCACACACAAGACACCCAGACCCGGAACAACTATCTGTAGACCATATAAATATTTGTTCCGTGCTGGTAACGAACCTGCGACACGCAGCGTAGCAGCCGATCGCTCAACCACAGCACCAACCGTGTCGTCAAACATTGCTGAAATGAACCTTTTTGGCGTTACCGTGAGGTACACGCTGTGTTTTCTTTTTTTTTAGTGATTGTCTTTTATTTTATTTCATTTGTGTGAACATCGCAACAACTGTCGCCAAAACTGTCGTATATTTCTTTCAAATATTTCTGCTTGTCTAAAACAGAAAAATGCTTATATTTTCTTCAAAGCACCTTCTCAAACTAAATAACCAGTTTAGCCAAAAACTTCGAAATACCTTATTGATAAGTGCCGTTTAAAATAATAATGTTCGCCAAAAGTCAAAATAGTGCTAAATAGTGCTAAATAAATAAATAAATAAACAATTAACCAGTATTATTGGTGTCTACATAGGTAGTTCATTGAATATCACATAAATTAACTAAATACCAAAGAACTTTTATTATTATAAATATAAACAAACTTATAAAATACTTAACTAACTGTAATAAAAACAAAAACTCCTAACTAAATAAAACTTACAATATGGCGTCAAAAAATTCCTCCGCATCGCTGTCTACTGGAAGTGTGTCCAAAAGACTATATAATACCAAAGCATTTCCAACGAATTAATAAGCTAATCCTGACCACATATCACGTCAAATAGTAAATAGAATGGTCTAGTTAGGCAGGACTATAATATAGGTAAATAATAGTGCCAGCCTGAAAGCCACAGAATAGATAAGTAAACAGAAGACCCACTCTATACAATGGGTGAAAACGGAAACAGACACACACGCGTTTACGTATCTAAATGCAAGCGCACTGGTGGAGTCGTAACTAAAATCCCAGTCACAAATTCCCCTCCTTTTTCCTTTCTGCCTCATTCTAGTCAAAGATTTTCATTACAAGGCCAGTGAAGTTTCTTGACAGGTTTATAGTTTTCTAGTAGCCCGCCACAGAAGTCTACTATGACGGAGGCGTTTCTATACCATACCTACCAGTATAAAACTTGGATTTTCTCTAAAGCTTTTTTGTCTTTTTTTTGCGGGTGGGAAATCATCCAATGACTTCGCCCGCTCTAGGGTGGAGCTAGAAGGCGTGTCAGACTCTTACTGACTAAAACCCACCCCTGTTCCTCCCTGCCCTGAATGTCCAGGGGCGAGGTAACTCTTTCGAATTTATCTTCAACCCCTAGGCATTCTCTAAAGCCTTGGGTTACCGCCTACGCTTCGTCGGTGCATAATTGTTACAAAAAGTCACACTATCGCCTCCTGTCGGGAATACAGCTTACGAGTTACCAGTAACCTTTTATGTCTTCGTGCAATTGGTTCTTTTTAATCTTTGATATATGCTCGCGTTTGACCACTATCTCACCTGATGGTAAGCGATGATGTGGTCGACGATGGAGTACGCTTGCGTAGAATTAACCTGTTCACTCTTGACTTAAAGACCTCCAGGTTGTATCTATCAGGAAACACAGACCCTGGCAGGGAATTCCACTCCTTAGCTGTACGCATAATAAATGTGTTTCCAAAACGTTTTGTGCGTGTGAGTGCGATGTAAACAGTAAATCATGTACCGGTGGTGCATCGCTGTACGTCTAGTAGTCCAATGATGGAAATGGAACGGGCTAGGCGGAATTAAACTCGTTTTTGCTCGTTATTTGGATCTGGCCTTCTGTATATTTATGTATATTCTGTGTTATTATGCTCATTGGGCCGATTATCCGATCAGACTGGACGTGAGAGCATTATCGTATTACCTGTGCAGTGTCAGTATTTCACAATCAATGTGCACTAATCTGCACAGTTTCTAGAATTTATGTCTCGAATGACCACTGGTATCTATAGGTATCCAGGCTAATATTAGAATTTACGATAGTGAGGCTGTCTGTATCTGTCTGTCTATGATTGCAAATGCCAAAAGGCTCGAGTTTATGTGCCTAAAATGTGTACTATTTGTACACTGCATTAGTAAAACAAATAGGTACGATGTACTTTTTGAAGGGCTGTATTTAATAGTTTTCATTTTGAAAAATCGCATGAGGGTAGTCAGTGGCATCATGAAGAGTCGAGGAATTACCTTCGACCCATCATGACTGTGCTAGTATAGAAAGCACAAGCAACCTTTACTTGTACCCGGGCCTGCGGACGGCGAGCAGTGGGTAGCTCGCCGTCCGATCAGCACAAGGCCCGTGAGTCGACAGCGCGTAGTGTTCCACGCGCGCCTCAAAGAGACTGGTGTCAGCCACCACTGACGGGGCCTATCGTGGCCGGTGCCTGCATGCCTAGGGGTAGCGGATAAATTCTGAAAATGAGTTATCGCACCCCTGGGCACTCAGGCAGGGAAGGAACAGGGTTGGGTTTTAGTCAGTAAGAGTCTGACACGCCCTCCCGCTCCACCCAGAGCATCATTGGATGATTGCCCACACCCCCCCCCAAAAAAAAAGCTTTACTTCTAAGCTCAATTATCTTAAGGCGCTATTAGCTGCCAACGACCTTGAATGGTTAGCTTGCGTGTTCTGCGCTGAGCTCACGTAACGCGTCGTATGTCCACCCAGTATTAGGACTCGCCCATCAAGGAGCGCTGTCCGAAATTAGACGCATTATTAATTTATTACACATAAAACAACAAGCATTAAACTAAAACACTGAGACTAAATTATAAATAATTAAATGATCTTTAAAATGGTGAAGGTTTCATAAAAATACGCTTTATAGTTTTTGCGTGATTCTCTATTTTTTATCCGCGTTAGACATAACTTTACCAATTAATTAAACAATGTTATTCAAATATTCTCAGATCAAATTACGAAGGAAATAGTCTAGAGTAACATATATTTAAACTAAGTAGGTAGTCGTATAGACGTGATGTTCAATTAAAAACCATTAAAAGTCGTATAACTGCGCCTTACGGCTCTACTACTGGTCAAGTGGCGCCCTCATTTAATAAAAAATCGTAGCATAACATAGAAAATAAAGATTAAAGAATTCTACGTTGCGTTTTTTACAAAGAGGATAAAGTATTTTTAAAACAAAAGTAGTAAATAAAAGTACCAAAAACGGCCGTTTTTAACACTTCTGCTTACTACTTTGGATACGAAATATTTTGAGGCCTGTTTTTATTTTCTATGCTATGCTACGATTTTTTATTCAATGAGGGCGCCTCTTGGCCGGTAGTAGACCCTTAAATGGACGGTTTTAAGATACAGGAGCTTACAAGTAAAGCTTGCTTGTGTACATATTTTTGCTCGTCACTGTACTAGCACGGTCGCTGGCAGAAGCTATTTGTATTGTATTATGTAATACAACTGCTTCTGTCAGCTTCGCCCGCGTAAAATGAGTACTTCCCACATTATAAATTATAGCCTATGTACTATTCCAGACTATAATCTATCTACATACCTAATTTCATACAAATCCGTTCAGCCGTTCTGGCGTGATTGAGTAACAAACATCCATCCAAACTTTCGCATTTATAATACTAGCTTCTGCCAGTGGCTTCGCCCGCGTGGTATTAATACTTCCCCCCACTATAAATTATAGCCTATGTGTTATTCTGATGTATACGCAATATTTCTGTGAAATTTCATCGAAATCTGTTTAGTAGTTTTTGCGTAAAAGAGTAATAAACAAACATCCTCACAAACTTTCACATAAATAAAAAAATAAAATAAAAATAAAAATGTTTATTTGTACACATAGAAAAACATACACAAAGATTGGGGAAATATTGTACAATAGAGTCACATTAAAGGGCGAACTGATGCCTCCTAAACTAGGCCAAAAGCCTGTGTTTTAAGAGTCAAAGTTCCTCTAGGTATAATGGCATACAACTAATTATTAGTTAACGTGCAAGAACTTATAATTACAAAAACATAAGTTAAACAAACATGCCTTAAATGTCACATTTTTATATTGCATAATTGATTACAATATAGGTACATATTATACATAACTAAACTAATAAATAACTTAAGGTGAATGCTCCAGTGTAGCCCGCGAAATTCAAATTCTCTTACGTTTTTTGCAATTTGCGAGATACCGTAGCGTAGTTAGAATTGATGTCAAATGTCATGATTTCATGAAATACTTATATTTGGAATCAATTCTAACTGAGAGAGTTGTATTGATGATTTTAATGATTATAATTCTATAAATACATAGTTGCTACGCCCGCGAATCAAATTTTGACTTAGATACTCGTACAACCTAACACTGACCTGCAAATTCCAAAAAACGTAAGCAAATTTGAATTTCGCAGGCTACCTTGGACCTTTCACCTTAATAAATAAAATAAGTACAAGCGGCATGACTTAAATTAAATAAGTACAATGGTGCCGATTCTCTTAATAATAACTAAACTAAAATTAGAGAATCGCTGTCTTTTATTAAAAGGCAGTGCGAGAAAAGGACAGCTATAGCTATGAACTAAGTTAGAGATGTCAAACTAGTTTACGCCTTGCTCATCACCGTGTTTTTAATCGATATGTTTTTACGTGTACACTTAATTTGTATGGAAATATTAGTTCAACTAAATTTGACAGCTCTAATTTACGTCCGTCTCTTTCTTGTTTTATTAGAGAGAAAAAGATAGGAATAGCTTAAATTAAGTTTAGTTCGTACAAAACAGAATCCGCACCATTATTAGCTTTATTAAGAGACAATGGTAATAAAATTCTCGGTTTCGTCATACGTTAACTTCTTTTAGTCACGTGGTAAATGGGCATAAGTTTATGTATTCTATTATACACTCGAGAACTAGTTGCCGCATAATGTCGGCTGGCAAAATATTGGTAGGATTAGTAGGAAGTAGTTACATCAGTGCATGTTAAGAATTTAGTAACTTATAAAGCTACATGGTTAGTAGGTACATATTTCGAACTGAAAACATGCAGGAATAATGTATTGAACATTATAATATCCTTCTGTTCGAGTTGACACAGTAGCGTATGATCTACTGGAATAACCAGTTTGTGTACAAATTACACTGTATTATGGGCAGCCATGCTGCTGATGAGTTTCGTTTTCGTTCCCAGAAATGCTGTTCATTACACATTATTACTTAGAATTTTTAAGTAGACTCTTAGTACCTACAGTGGCGTTTTATTAGTGGATACAATTTTAGCGACCGGTCTTAACCATCGGTTTCTCGCATAACCTGTAATGATTATAGTAAAAATCCTAAAAAGAGTTTCCATTTTACTTTTAACTTATTTCTAATCTCTTTAAAAAAAACTTATGGAACTGACTTGCAAAAAAAAAAAGAAAAAAGTACAATATAACTTTAATTTCGGAAGTCGGTGTTTCTGGTTTTGTTTCTTCGTTTTTTTGACACCGACTTCCGTAATTAAAGATATTTTGTACTTTTTTTGATTTTTTTAGAAGTCTGTTCTATTTGTTGAAAAAAAGTTTTTTATTTTTCACTTTTAGTTGTGGTCCCCATTACATTGTGCTAACAATACATATAGACAAACGATCGCAGTAATCGCGAGTCATTTGCTGTTAGTTATTGAAGTGTTCCATAGTCAATCTCCGAAGATCTTTATCAGATCCTAATGTATTATAATATATTAAAGCCTTCCTTGAAAAATATGCATCAAATCAGATCAGTAGTTTTCGAGAAAATCACTAACATACAAGCATACACACATACGGGTCGAATACGGTTCTGTATTTTTAACCGACTTCAAAAAAGGAGGTTTCCTTTTTGAAGTCGGTTAAAAATAGCATAAAATTACAACGGTTATCCAAAGATTGTCACATATTAAGGTCACATCCCACAGGTAGCTAAAATATACAAATCTAAATCAAACAGTAATTTCTATAGTTTGCGAAACCAGTGGTCAGTATACCTTGAACGCTCCGTAATTATCCTGTACCTACTCTAGAGGACAAAAAGTTTAATGGAGTTCCCAGGCCCAAACGCGTTTTGTGGTCGTGAGTGCTCGACCAAATACTAGACGATTTTCAGCTGAGAAGACATTTTAATGTCGATTCGGAATTATACCGAAGTAAATTGTGATGTAAAGAGGAAAACTGTAAATATCTTTAGAAGACTGAATGTTTTATTTAAAAGTTCATTCGTTCGTGGCATTATTTAAATAATTATTTAAAACTCTAAAGATCTTAGAAGACTGAATGTTTTATTTAAATGTTTATTCGTTCGTGGCATTATTTAAATAATTATTTAAAACTGTAACGATCTTTAGAAGACTGAATGTTTTATTTAAAAGTTTATTCGTTCGTGGCATTATTTAAATAATTATTTAAAACTGTAAAAATTTTTAGAAGACTGAATGTTTTATTTAAAAGTTTATTCGTTCGTGGCATTATTTAAATAATTATTTAAAACTGTAAAGATTTTTAGAAGACTGAATGTTATATTTAAAAGTTTATTCGTTCGTGGCATTATTTAAATAATTATTTTCATCATTGATAGGCACGCGTTTGACCACTATCTCACCTGATGGTAAGCGATGATGTGGTCGACGATGGAGCACGCTTGCCTACAAGTAACCTATTCGCTCTTGTCTTAAAGTCCCCAGGTTGCAGCTGATAAGTTCGTAACAGAGTTACCGCTTCCCTGGGCACTCAGGCAAGGAAGGAACAGGGGTGGGTTTTAGTCAGCAAAAGTCTGACACGCCCGCCCGCTCCACCCAGAGCGGGAGAAGTCATAGGATAATTTCCCAACAACAAGAAAAAAAAAGGTTTGCAGCTATCAGGAAATACAGACGCTGGTAGGGAATTCCACTCCTTAGCTGTACGCTGCGTACTGTTCTTTTTCGTAACATGACAATAGGGTGACACTGGGATAGTTGCCACGCTTTTTGAAATCACTATATCTCTCACTACAAAAAAAAACTTTATTTTAAAAAATAGCCGGTAGGTAACTCTGTAGTTTTTTTATCTACAAATTTATATTAAAAAATCATCATCATCATCATCTGCGTAGCCTTTTCCAAAAAAGTATGAAATGTAAAACATATTATCTTAAATATTTTCAGAGTATTAGCGATTTTGTGGCCCTCTATATTTCGGTACATCTATCCCACATAGGGAATACTTGCCTAATCCATATAAATTACGTTTAAGATAGATGCCTCGCCGAGAAACAGGCCATCATTCCCGCAAAAATTTTGATCGCATTTCGCGTTCCCATTCAATCGCACAGAGACATGCGACACGGTCAACTTAGTGGTAGTTGGAGAGTCTTTCGATATATTCATGCGCGAAACTAGAGTAGGTAATTACAATCGGGGCAATTATACCCTTGGGGCAGCTATCCTGGTTTTACCCTATTCTTAATCACAAATCCAATTTGTACATTCCATCGTCAATAAAAAGTCTATATCGCACTTACGCAAACTACTGAAAACGATTCCAGTAATACACGCAAAGTAATACGATTGTCCTTCCTATGGGCCAAAATTGGTAACTCGGAAACTACGTAACACAGCACTCCTAATCCAATAATCGTTGACAATCTTTCGGAATAGCATTCGGATAACAGAATCGGTATTCCTTTAAATTGCGGTACAGTCGGGCACAGCGTTGTTACGACTGATCAAATATTCAACACATTCTATTAGTGGGAATGGTGGGGATGCGCGCTCGACGTACATATTTCATGAGTGCGATACTCACGAGCAATGTACGATTGATTAACAGCCTGGACATTGCTTATTAACGTATGACTTGTGTTTCTGGTGGAATTTAGATGTTCGATTTTAGTTTTATATAAAGAAGTGATTTGAAAGATAAATAAACGGTCGTCGGGGATGATGCAAATGAATGAAAATGAAAGGGGCTGCTTATAAATGTAAAAAAAAGAATATAATTATTGGTATCTATTAAAAAATAAATTACCGATCATTATTCGACTGATCAATTATTCAACACATTTTATTAGTGAGAATGGTCATGTGCGCTCGACGTGCATATTTCATGTGTATCTCTACCACGAGCGGTGTACGATTGATTAACAGCGGTGGACATTGCTTATTAACGTATGACTTGTGTTTCTGGTGGAATGTAGATATTCGGTTTTAGTTTAATAACTAGTATAAATAAATAGTATTTTTTTGTATGTGCATAAAAAGATATAATAATTTACCCATTTATGTTAAGAAACTTAATTGAATTGGTACTTTTAAAAGGAAGCTGAAAGACTTCCTGATTAAAGAGGCATATTAGTCTGTAAAAGAATTCCTTGAAGAAAAATAATTACTGAATGATTGATTGTGATAATTAATATAATGTGATATAAATTATAATAATAGTGTGATATAATATAAAATGTATGAATAATAATAATTAATATAATGTACCTAATGTAAACTGTATATCTGTAATATTGAATAGGTATGTATATATTTTAATTATTTTTTTATGACCATTTAGGCCCTGTCCGCACCGCGATTTTTCACCGCGCGAATAAAATTCGCACGGATTATATTCCGCAGTCAGAATGTCATCTAGTACGCACAGCGAATAAAATTTCGCGCGATTTTTGTCAGTTCGATGCTAGGCTGAGACGAACGTCAAATATCTAAAATGAACGACAGATTTTTTTTTAATTTACGGCGGCGGCGCGGCGTAACAGACGTATCAAAAGATGTCATTAACATTGGGTTCACTCATTACGGCCTATGAAAGGATTTTTCTACATTAAAACATCAAGGGCTGCGAAAATACAGTTAGAAGTTTTTCAGATAGTACAGAATGACTATAAAAGCGAATTTTTATCCGCCAGTGCGGCTATTCCTATATAATTCAATGTGTTACAGAATTGCGGAAAAAAAATACGCGCGGTGAAAAATCGCGGTGCGGACTGGGCCTTAAATTGCAATGCCCTAAAAGTCAACTAAGTTCTAAGAACCTACCTATTGTTAACATCTTCAAAATTATGAACACTTAGTTCGCAATAAAGAATTTGAATTTAATGTTTAGGGAGTGATTCGTGCGAATAAACTGTCTTCGGGGATGAAGCGAATGAATGAAAATGAAAGGTGCTGTTGCGTAAGCGTATTACATTTTAAGTCCAAAAAAAAAGAAAATCATTTTTTTAACTGTTGATAAGCATGCGTTTGACCACCATCTCACCTGATGGTAAGCGATGATGTGGTCGAAGATGGAGCACGCTTGCGTAGAAGTAAACTATTCACTCTTGACTTAAAGACTCCCAGCACGCGTAGCATGACCACCGTAGAAACGGGTTTTGTCGACGGAAGAATAGACAAAATTACAGATTGTAGAAAGATTTCTACCGTCCTAAGCATGGCGATGTTAAAACTGACGAGAAGAAATGTTTCTATTCTTCAGTCGACAAAAGTCTACAATGCAAAGCATGACCACCAATTTTTCTCTACTTTTAACACTTTTTTTTTTAAGTGTTAGAATCATTTCTTCTCAACAAGTGTCAAATAGTCTACATCACATTGGACCTAGATAAGATATATAATGAGTACTTGTATTGAAGCCTGAGCAAGTAAAGGATTCTAGGATTGAACCGATGACCGAAGCGAGTGGTTCAAATGTAGAATCCTGAGTGTAGCGAGGGTTTCAAAGGTACGAGACGCAGACTTTCAACTTTGACGGACAGACGGACAGGTGAACAGACGGACATACCGACAGACGGACAGACGGCCAGATGGACAGACAGACAGATGGACAGACGGACAGACGGACGACCGACATACAGACAGACGAGCAGACGGACAGACGCACAGACAAACAGAAAGAAAGACAGACAGACGGGCAGACGGACAGACGCACAGACAAACAGAAAGACAAACAGACAGACGGACAAATGGACAGACGGACAGACTTGCAGACGTACCTACAGCCGGACATACCTACAGACGGACAGATGGACAGACAGACAGATGGACAGACGGACAGACGTACAGATATACAGACGGACATACTGACAGACGGATAGACAGACAGACAGTTGGACAGACGGACAGACGGACGACCGACATACAGACAGACGGGCAGACGGACAGACGCACAGACAAACAGAAAGACAGACAGACAGACGGACAAATGGACAGACGGACAGACTTACAGATGTACCTACAGACGGACATACCGACAGACGGACAGACCGACAGACGGACAGATGGACAGACAGACAGATGGACAGACGGACAGACGTACAGACATACAGACGGACATACTGACAGACGGATAGACAGACAGACGGACAGACGGACGACCGACATACAGACAGACGGGCAGACGGACAGACGCACAGACAAATGGACGACGGACAGACGCACAGACAAATGGACGACGGACAGACGCACAGATAAATGGACGACGGACAGACGCACAAACGGATAGACAGATACGTAAGTGACAGCAATTGGGCTCCGATTAGTCGCACAAAATTTTGTGACAGACGATGGACAGACGAAATTGAAAGAATGAATATGTCTTTGTCTTCATAGAAACGCGAGTCTACGGGTCGCCCCGTGCTCGGGCAGAAGAAAACTCGAAGTCGACATAGTTGGATAGAAAGAACTTGTATCCAACTATCTAGTCTATCCTTACTCACGGCGTAGCATGACCATTTCTATCTCTATTCTACATAGAGATAGAAATGGTCATGCTACGCCGTGTTGGGGGTAGAAACATTTCTTCTCAACAGGGACAAATAGTCTACATCACATTAGACGTAGACAAGTTCTCTACTGATTTAAAAAAAACTCAATTTTGTGACTCATTACATACTTGAAAATTCAAAAATTTCAATTGAAAATTCGAAGGACAAACAGACAGACGGACAGCTGGACAGATAACAGACGGACAGATGGGCGACGGACAGACGGACAGTCTCACAGACTGACAGACGGACAGTCTCACAGACTGACAGACGGACAGATGGACCATGGACAGACAGACAGACGGACGACGGACAGACGGACAGTCTCACAGACGGAAAGATGGACCATGGACAGACAGACAGACGGACGACGGACAGACGGACGGCGGACAGACAGACTGACAGACGGACAGACGGAAGACGGACCGATCAGACTGACAGACGGACAGTCTCACAGACTGATAGATGGACAGTCTCACAGACTGACAGACGGACAGTCTCATAGACTGACAGACGGACAGTCTCAACGACTGACAGACGGACAGACGGACGATGGACAGATGGACAGATAACAGACGGACACACGGACGATGGTCAGACGGACGCCGGACAAACAGACAGACGGACAGATGGACCGATGGACAGACGGACAGATGGACCGACGGACAGACGGGCAGATGGACGGCGGACAGACAGACTGACTGACAGGCGGAAGACGGACAGATCAGACTGACAGACGGACAGTCTCACAGACTGATAGATGGACAGTCTCACAGACTGACAGACGGACAGTCTCACAGACTGACAGACGGACAGTCTCACAGACTGACAGACGGACAGACGGATGATGGACAGATGGACAGACAACAGATGGACACACGGACGATGGACAGACGGACGCCGGACAAACAGACAGACGGACAGATGGACCGACGGACAGACGGACAGATGGACGGCGGACAGACAGACAGACTGACAGACGGACAGACGGAAGACGGACAGATCAGACTGACAGACGGACAGATCAGACTGACAGACTGACAGACGGACAGACGGACAGACGGACGTCGGACAGACGGACGTTGGACAGACGGACGTCGGACAGATGGACAGACAGACAGACGGACAGCCAAAAAGATGTACAGATGGACAGACAAACGGCCAGACATACAGACAGGCTCCGATAAGACGCAATAATTTTTTTGTCAGACGACGGACAGACAGACAGATGGACAGACGGACAGACGATAAATAGTAATCTAATTTAATAATTATTGAAAGAATGAATACATGTCTTTGTCTTCATAGAAACACCAGTCTACGGGTCGCCCGGCGCCCCATGCTCGGGCAGAAGACAACTCGAACTCGACAAAATTGGATAGAAAGAACTTTGTCTTTTCTTGGTAGAATAGAGATAGAAATGGTCATGCTACGGGGGCAGGTTGTAGCTATCAAAACAGACTCCGGCAGGGAATTGCACTCTCTGGCTGTACGCACAATGAATGTGGTCTCAAAGCATTTTGTGAGTGTGAGTGGGATGTCCACCATATAACGGTGGCGCGTCGCTGTACGTCTTGTGGTCCGGTGATGGAACGGGCTTGGCGGAATTAAATTATGCAATTCCGTCGCACACTCCCCAAAATGCAACCGATAGAAAACCGACAGGCTAGCAACTTGGCGTCTATGCTCAAGACTTTGAAGCTTCGACTCGAATGGCTAAATGGCTAAAACTCGAAAACGGCTGGGCCAATTAAGATGAACTTTTATTTAAACTATTCGTTGAAGTCTCAGGAAGGTTCATAAAAGAGAAAAATTGGAAAATGATACGCGGGTGAAACCGTGGGTGAAACCGCGGGCACAGCTTGTAATAAATATAATGCATTCATCATAGTTGTGTAGGTACCTAATACCTACTAGTAATTGACACTTCGGTAAATAGAAAATAATCATCTATCCTAATAAAAATACTATAAATACAAAGCTAATTTGTTTTTTACTTGTAAACGACGATGTCAGATCGATCGATTGTATATTTATTTGTTGTTTGTTTTTATTTGATTCCGTTTAATACTTATGATGTTGAAATAAAACAAGCAAAACACGCAAGAAATTGAATTGGTTTTCAAGCCAATTTTTTATTTCTCCGATCCAAACACGTCACCTCTCAACGCCGCAACGAGGCAGGGCGAAATAAAAAAATATTATTATTAAAAACGCGAAAAAAATTATTAAATATAAAACTCCGCGGTACCTGAGAGGTACTTGGAATGCATTTGTTCATTATTTCCGGCAACTCTGCATGTAGCGGATACAGTGAATCTTATGTGGTTCCAATTTATCGAATGAATAAAATGTATTCCGTGAATTGTTACAATATTTTATAATTCTTTCAATACGAAAAACATTTTCCGAGTAAACACATTAATAAAAATAATAACATTTTACGTACACACACGGAAACAATGCCATGTTCAATTCCAGTTAACTATCAAAGTCTGATGAGGCTTATTATACAAAAGTTTAAATTCAAAATTGTCGCCGTCCCGATAGGAGAATTGTCTGCGCGAGTGTACGTGTGGCATACAAATGTCCTGATTCCGTATAATGGGACGAGCGCACGGCCGTCATAACACTATAATGCGCCTGACTGTACCTACGCCCTACACGGCTACAGACTCTTTAATAATTTATCGGATGGTCACCTTTTGCTCGTGGTTTTGTGGTTAAGCTTACTACTCGTAACGTGCACTTCGGATGAAGTATATTTTTAGAAAGTCCGAGGAAAATGTTTATTCACTGGTTTCGGTTAGAAGTTTTTCGATTTATTATATTTAATAAATCGAAAAACTTATTGTTATTACAATAAGAATAAAAATGTGCTAAAAGACCCAGATTACGTAGCCGTGAATCCTGCCAGGGTCGCGGGAGTGATCGTAGGAGTCACCACGGCCCTGGCACAGGTGACTGAAGAACTCGGGTGGGGTTAAGTCAGTGAGGGCTGATTTCACCAATGAAACTAATCGCGATTAGTTTAAACTAAACTCAGGGCCGATTTCACCAATGAAACTAATCGCGATTAGTTAAACTAAACTCAGTTTATGCGTTTAATCGAGATTAGAGCTTCATTTTGCGTTTCACCACTACAAACTAAACTAGTTTAAGCTTAACTTAGTTTAAATTGTAAAGCCCAATTTTCGGTGACACGCAAAATGAAGCTCTAATCTCGATTAATCGCATAACTGAGATTAGTTTAAACTAATCGCGATTAGTTTCATTGGTGAAATCGGCGTTGTGAGGGCTCGGCTCGCCCCTTGCTTGATCTCGATCTTGCTCGGCTTGATCTCGCCCCTTTTGATTAAAATATTCCACTCACCCCGTTTTTTATTATTTTGGTGTAGTGAAACGTCCCTGACGAAGGGGTGAGTTGAAAATTGATATTTAAATAATTATTTTGTAGTATCGATTCGCCCCTTGCGGCATTTCTTTTAAAATTGAACCAAAATAGTTATGGTTAGACAAAAACATTTACACATTATAAATATCGCCATGTTCAATTACTTTAATAACTCTATCTGTAATCTCATCGGGGTATTCCTCGAAACGCACCAACGATGAAACATTGAGAAGAGCATGAAAGATTCGTAATAAATGATATCGATATACGTTTTAAAATTCCAATTATTTATTTATTAAAACTACCAGGGAAGCAGAAATTAACTGGATCTAGGTGCTTAAGCGACTTACTACTTATCTCAATAATGGTAAAAATACTGGTTTTGAAACTGAATCATTTGTTGTTTTGAAAAGTACCAGGGTGACAGAAATGAACAGAAAATAGACGCCTAAATGATCTCACAAAGTTGTGCACCGACGATTAAATACAAAGAGGAATATAAAGTATTCACTATATATCGATATAAGTCTTAGTCCTACTTCCAGTTCATTCCTGCTTTCCTGGTAGTTCTAATAAATAAACAATTTAGGACAGTTGAATTTTAAAACATCCATATTTAAAAACTTAAGAGTGCTGACAGTACTTTTAACTTACTAACAATCGGGGGCGATTTGGGGTATCTTTTTTTATGTTTGATAGGCTCGCGTTTGACCACTATCTCACCTGATGGTAAGCGATGATGTGGTCGAAGATGGATAAAGGGGGCTAATATTCAAGGGGCGAGTAGATAGATTTAGGCAATTAAGGGCAAGATCCAAGGGGCAAGCCGAGCCCACACCGAAATCGGCCCTAAGAGTCTCACACGCCCTCCTACTCCTCCACCCAGAGCGGGAGAAGTTATTCGATAATTTCCAACCCAATAAAAAAAATAGCCGTGAATGCACACGAACAATAACAGGCTGCAAATTTTCAAATCATTCATCCAAACACAGCTATCGAGTTTCCTAACACCACGCCACAGCTTCCAACAGTCGCATAACCAACTGCAGAGTTATCATTCACTGACTACTCAGAACAATGCGTTGGACCATGAACTCGGCTCAAGTCGTCCTGAGACTAACAATGCAAGTCTCAAGATGCACAATTTAATAACATAACAAGCCGAACTTGGGGAACTGGGCTAAACATCGGCTAACTGAGTTAGGCCGGTCCGCTGCACAGTAAACTAGTTTTGTTTGTGATCTCTGATGGAGAAGTTTCTTGCTCTTGTGCATAATGATGCTTTGTAGCTTATGTAGTCTATACAGGGAGTAACGGAAATACGTGGTTATATATTAAATATTCCTTCTGCCTAAAGAAAGGAACAAGTTTTTTCAAGAAAATCATAGTCAAGTTCCAAAAGAAATCGGGCTTTCCATACAAAGTTATCAGCAGATCA
The DNA here is from genome assembly GCA_951329385.1 of Polia nebulosa. NCBI lineage: Eukaryota > Metazoa > Arthropoda > Insecta > Lepidoptera > Noctuidae > Polia > Polia nebulosa. The sequence goes on along the minus strand of OX589595.1, from coordinate 8,912,803 downwards.
GAATTAATATGAGAGGTTCCGTACCCGACTGGTCTAAACGGAGCCCTTTTGTTGTCACTCAAGTGTCCGTCTGTCTGTCCGTCCATCGTCTGTCACAAAATTTTGTTCCGAAGATTTTTTTAACTTCCCATTGACCTATGAACTTGAATTGAAAGGTTATAATGTTTATTATTACGTATATTTTACTAACAATACCAATACATTGATACATCAGATTTTTTTCTTTGATAATTCCTTTGTTTGGTACGGAACCCTAAATATGCAAAGTCCGACACGCACTTGGCCGGTTTTTCTGACTTTTTTTTTTTTTTGTTGTGGGAAATCATCCTATGACTTCTTCCGCTCTGGGTGGAGCGGGAGGGCGTGTCAGACTCTTACTGACTAAAACCCACCCCTGTTCCTTCCTGCCTCGAGTGCCCAGGGGCGAGGTAACTCTGTTTCGAATTTATCCTCAACCCCCGGGCAGTATCCTCAACCCCCGGGCAGAGTGTCCATGACTTCTTTGAAGAAAGTTGTTTTTTTTATATCCATGACCAGAAGCAGTATCAGTAAAATATGATGACCCATTCCGTTATGCCCTGTAGAATAGTTTTCAAGATAAATTAACACTTGCCGAGGTCGCACCGTAGAACAGTGACTATCCAATAGATATCTCTCCATGCTTCGGGTAGGACGTACTTAAAGCCGTTGGTTCCGGCTGGCAATTGATCTTTGACATTGGTTACGTGTCTGTCTAGCCTTTTCCCAACTATCTTTTTTTTTTTGTGAGGTGGTAAATCATCCAATGACATCTCCCGCTCTGGGTGGAGCGGGAGGGCGTGTCAGACTCTTACTGACTGAAACCCACCCCTAGCTGAATACCAGTATTTTACATGAAGCGACTGCCAATCTGAACTCCACAACCCAGTTACTGCGTAATACGATACCCCTTAGTAAAAGTGGTTGTAAGACTTTCGGGCTTCTGACGACCCGTAACGACTGTCAAAGATCCACGATTGACAGCCGAGATCAACGGCTTAACGTGCTTTCCGAGGCATGGCGGAGTCCCGGTATTTAAAGATGGTCACCCATCCATGGACTAACCCCGGCAAGCGTAGCTTAACCTGATGAATCGACCCGTGCGGCTGTTATTACTTTAGCCACGAGCTCCTCAGTGGTTACGTGTAGTTAGGGGCCCAAAAGTCGTACATCTACACTAAAGAGGGGGTACCGTGCTACCCAGTAACTGTGCTGTGGATGTCTGATAGACACTCGCATTCTGCAGCTGTATTTAGTTAGCTAGGGCCGAAAGGTTCTGGAGTGGCGACCGCGTACCAAGTGGTGGAAGGCCTCCCACAAGATGGCCCTATGACCTGGTGAGGGTCGCCGGAATCCCATGGATGCGAGACGCACCGGAACGTTCCTTGTGGCTACACTTGGGGGAGGCTTATGTCCAGTAATGGACGTCTTTCGGCTGAAATGTCGATGATGATAATGATCCGGTTAGAGTGAAAGCTGACCTTAACAAAGTTCTAGTCAGAAGACGATTGAATAGTATTTTAGCTCAAATAATATTACAAACTTACTTCAAATAGCAGTTCGTTAGAACGGCTAGTACTAGCAACTTGCAATGTCATCATTCCAAGTTTTAGACAATGTGAGGAGAAACTTTTAATTGTTTGACTAAGTGTCTCATCTTGTAAGGCCAGCGCTGGGGCTCTGTCTCGCATAGGGTCACAGCACTAAGCTGAGCGATGGCCGTTTTGCGTGGATGTGACGCATATTTTCCCCTAGCTTTTCTTTTTTTGTTGTGTTTCTCTGTCTTTTGGGTCATGTTTACCGTAAATAAACGTATGACTTCTCCCGCTCTGTATGGAGGTCAGGGCGTGTCAGACTTTTACTGACTAAAACCCACCCCTCTTCCTTCAGTTGTCTGTGTGCCAAGGGCCGCGGTAACTCTATTTTTAATTTATCCGCGACCCTAGAAGATCACTCTGGAACCTCCTCTGTACAACGCCTCTTTGGGTATATCCCTGAGGGGACTGTAGTATGGTCTCCCGTAAGTCTCACTGTGCACGGCAGCACGTGATATTTAACACAAGGCAGCACGTGATCGTGGAGTCCTAGACTTATATTGTTAGACTAGTTAGCTGGCATTTTTAACCCTCAACAAAACAAAAGGGTGTTGTAAGTTTGACGTGGGTATCTGTGTGTCTGTCTGTGGCATTGTATCTCCGAAACGGATGAACCGATTTAGAATTTCTTTTTTTTTTAAGGTGTCTTGTAGCTATTATAGCTGACCCGAAAGAATAGAAAAAATAACTGTAACTGAGCTTAGTGTATATTTAACTTATAACTGTCAGCGTATTAGAGAAAAGTAGGAACTTCGAGTGGCCCTCACGCCCCCGGCCACTACCACCGCAGGGGACGCATTGGGCGTAGGACGCCGCGAGACGATCTCCGGTCACCGTAGACCCGGGCCTGCGAACGGCGAGCAGTGGATAGCTTGCCGTCTGATCAGCACCAGGCCCGTAAGTCGACGACGCGTAGTGTTCCACGCGCGCCTCAAAGAGATGATTATCAGCCACGACCGACGGGGCCCATCGTGGCCGGTGCCTGCATGCCTAGGGGTAGCGGTTAAATTCTTAACAGAGTTACCGCACCCCTGGGTACTCAGGCAGGGAAGAAACAGGAGTGGGTTTTAGTCAGTAAGAGTCTCACACGCCCTCCCGCTCCACCCAGAGCGGGAGATGTCATTGGATGATTACCCAACCCGCCAAAAAAAAAAAACGTATTGAAGATAAGTTTATACATCGACTAGCGACTTCCCCGGCTCCGCACGGGTACAAACACACAAACCTTCCTCGTTTATCGCTCTTTATATTAGTGAAAACCGCATTAAAATCTAAGCTAAGTTAAGAAAGAAGTTAATCTAAGCTAAGAAACAGGCGGATGCGGAAAGCGACTTTGATTTATTATACTAGGTATGTAGAGATAACTCTCCCAAAAACATTGTTGCATCTTTAACACTTCAACACAATAGGTAGTGTTTCACACAAAATTCTCAAAGCATATTTCATTGTTATAAGTTGTTAATGTTATGCCCCAAAAATGTCTCAATATAAGTCGTAAAACTGTTGATAGACATCTCTTAACTTGTTTGAAGTCGTCTCGAAATAACAGACTCGTTCCTCTTGTTCTGGTGTTCTCGTGTTCTCGAACAAGACGACATTGTTGACATCTGGACAAGTTTGTATGTCAATCTGTCGGTTAAAGTTACAACTGAGTTTATGCTGGAAACAAGTGTGGCGTTGAAATAAGTAGATAGGTTTTTGTAATGGTTATTCATCATCATCAGCCTTTTTAATGCTGGGGCACAGGCCTCCGCTCTGTGAGAGGATGTGGGCCATAATCCACCACGCGGGCCCAATGCGGATTGGTGGATGTCACATGTCTTCGAAATTTTTATTCTAGGACATGCCGGTTTCCTCACGATGTTTTCCTTCACCGTTTTGAGAGCAGTGGACAGTGGTGATGAAATAATTTACACAAAGTAAAGTGCCTGTCTGGGTTTGAACTCACGACCTACAACTCGTAAGTCGCGGCCAATACCACTGGGCCAGCACTGCTCTTAATCCTCCTAATGGTTATTGAATGGTGCGAAATATTGAAGTCAGGATATTTTATTTTTTTCTATAATAACAATATATTATACTAAACTAGCGACCCAACCCGGCTCCGCTCGGGTACAAATAATATACACAAACCTTCCTCATTTATCGCTCTTCCTATTAGTGAAAACCACATTAAATTTCGTTGCGTGGTTTTGGAGGCGTTAGCAGAGAAACAGACAGATGCGGAAAGCGACCCTCCCGGCCCGCCTTCAGTGCTTTTGTTATTCTGCTAGATGGATTGCAATAAACGTAACCTGTAAAAAAAAAAATCAAACGAAAAAAAATAATACAAAAAAAAATATATATATCAAACAGAAATCTAAATCCCACCAAAAATATTTTCATGTAAAGTGTTGCCAAGACGAGACCTTACAGTGCTTACTAATAAGTTTATAAAAAATAATCCATCACTGGATGCAGTTTAGCATTTGAAATTTTATGGATTTTTTTTATTATGATTAAGGGATAAACTGCTTTTAAAGATAATTAAGAGGTATGTTAGAAGATTTTTTTGATGCATTTAAATTATGTTAAATTATGATTTCAGTTCCATCACTGTATGCAAATAGGACTTGAAAATATCATATTTTCTTAATGTCAAAATTATTTACTGCTTTTAAAAAACCACCTTTTTGACCGTTTTTGGGAATCTCCGCCTTAAGACAATAGTGATTAAGTTACTTCTAGGCAAACCTGCTCCACGGTTGACCACATCATCACTTACTATCAGGTGAGATAGTGGTCAACCGCGAGCCTGTCAATTTTAATAAAAAAATACTCTAAAAGTGACATAAAAACAAAATTTAAGCTTTACCACCCTACATTTCGCGCCATTTCAATATAACTAAAATTTCAATGACCACATAATATTATGACGTCAACCTGTCAACAAAAAAAAAGTTACCATAATATAACCTGCCAGAGTCAACAACGAAAAGAAAAGGCTACAACGCCATTGTGCCGTGTGCCGCTTCGATAATCTTTATACAAAAAACTACCCTTGTCAAAACTCGCACCTGTCAAGCTATAATAGGATGTTTTATGCGCCATTAATTTATACCGCGAACTAGTTTTAGGCCTTAATAATCTGATTCTTAATTCAACATTTTCTATAGAGATTTAGAATTCGCTTATCAGTATTTTAAACTAAGCGTAAGGTTAGCGAGTTACTCTGGCTGAATAACTCTAGTAGTTTTCATGAACGCTGAAATATATAGTAATTTTGGTATTTTTTAAAAAAGTGCCTAATAATTTATATTTTTAAATTCCAAATTTTCTCCTCTTCGTTTGATATCCCAAACGATACGCTAGCAAAAAATAAATTTTAGAGACCCCTACTTTATGAGTGTCACATCCGTCATAATGTTTAGTTTTTTTTATATAAAATCCAGTGTGTGTCACCATTATTAGCTTCAGTCATCAAAATGTGCTCAGTAGTTTAGGCGCTACGGGGGACACACCTATTGACGTCCACAAACTGCCAAAAATCATCACTTTGTTGTAATTTGACAAAAACTACCCTTGTCACAATAAGTCACAACTCACACCTGTCAAGCTATAATAGGATGTATTATGCGTCATTGATTTATACCGCAACAATAATTCTTTAAATATTTATACAGCCATCTTGTTCTGATTAAACCGGTTTTAACCGCTTCATTTAATATGTTCGTGTTTGTATCGTTTGTAAGTGTTACAGCGAATTAATTGCTGCATCTGGATGCAAATTAATGTTTTATTTTTTCGATTAAATATTTTATCAAGCTGATTTTGGGCTTACGAGGATTTTATAAAATGAAACTTTTATTTTAAATTCATTTTTGTTAACAGATATATATACAAACTAACAATAATACCTAACATGTATAAATGCGTATGAAAAAACAACTCACTGGGCATCAAAAAATTCATCCACATCGCTGTCAATGGAAAAAGTGCCCAGAACGCTAGCAGCATTGCCACGTTGAATAGCAATGCTGATTCATTGGCCAAAGAAAAGCCCAGCCCTCTGGTCACGTGAAGAGTCGACTAACAGCTTGCTGATATGCCGGAAAACTCGATGAGCACTCGGACCCCATGGCCCTAGTGTTTCAACCCCAAACGGCTCAAACATGTAACTCCCTATAAGGTTGTTATATTTGCGCCGTTTTCTGCACCTGCAGCAGCCGCCCCAGCACAGCCTGCCGTGCTAAGAAGATGGGATGGCGCAAGGGTGTCGACACATGTTGCATCCCACACCAAAGGCCTACCCAACTTCCAAGGCATTATGGTCATTCCGTCTGGCCTCTTCCCATCGTCACGTGCTAAGCCATTGGGTTCTAAAACAGCTGGCACCCCGGCGGTGACAAGAGCCCGACGGATGATGTCATTAATGCTGGCGTGCCGTGCTATCCGACCAGCACTCCTACCGCAGGATAGGCCGTGGTGTCCGAGGCGGTCGACTGCTTCACCGCATTGACAACGATGTGGAGCTCCACTCGGAGCACCCAGACGCAAACATGTAGCGATCCGGAAAGTAGCGTCACTCAGCATGGTACCAATGTTGGGTGACGGTAGTGCCTGTAGCCAAAGGCCCGACTCCCACTCACCCACAGCCAGTAGGCGGGCACGCTCAGCAGTATTGGTGGACGTATTAATGAGATTATTCCGTACCAACCTGCAGAGCGGCTCATCCCACTGTCTCTGGGAAGATGGGTTCTCGGGCAACGCCGTGTTCGGGCAAGCCGCTTTCCAGGCGTTCACAGCATCGGTCAAGCTCGGCACCTCACAGTTAACCAGCGATAGGGTTAAAATTCGTGTGGTTAACTGTCGAGTGCTGTGGACCGAAGACAGGAACGCCGGTAGGCTTACACTAGAAATTTTGCGGATGCCGAGCCCACCAAAGCGAATGGGTAGCGTGGCTTGCAGCCATGCTCGGTCATCCAGGGCCACAAACGCAGAAACCAAACTAGAAACACCGACTTCCGAAATTAAAGTTATTTTGCATTTTTTAGTATTATCTATGGAAGTCGGTTGTATTTTTTTTTTTGTAAAAAGTTTTTCTTTTTCTAAAAAACTTCGCGTCGCATCTTCGTCGTCGCTTTGTTGCGGCGCGTCTTAAAGCTCAAAAGCTTCATACAAAACCATCGTTATCCAAGCCGCATAGTTCTTTCCTTAGTCTACATAGATACCTCAGTTATCTGGCAGTATAGTGGCGAGACCCGACTCGGCAAACCGCTTATGTCCTCCTCCAGAATTTGCACCAACTTGAAAATTTAATGAATAAGTCTCCGTGTTCTGGTCTTAAGACCGTTCTCTTCATTTAAGCCTTTGAATATATCTTTAAGATGTCTGTATGTCTAGGAACGGTGCAATTTGACTAATGTGTGGTTTATACCACGGCGGAACTGAGTGGATTAATAATGTTCTCCTTGGTTTATTTGCTTGGTACTTTCGGTTTGTAAGAAGTGTAAACTTAAGCTTTCTAGGATATGTTTGGTAGGGTAAAAGTTATGTTTGATTTCTAGGCACTAGCCGGGGTTCGTGAAACACTGTTCTTGCGATCCCCGGTCTAAGTGTGGGAATGGAACACCGGGGTGGTTTTTATTCAGTAAGAGTCTGACAGACCCCTTCGCCCGCCCCAGGTGAGGGACATCCATGAGGATTTTCAACCGCGGCAACAAAAAAAAAACCGGCCAAGTGCGTCGGACTTCGCACATCTAGGGTTCCGTATCAAATGTTTTTTTTACTATTTGTATGGCTTTGGGTCAAAAAGATACTTATACTGTGGAAATTTGAAGACTGCTCCAACCGTTTGGCTGTAAAAACTGTGTGACAGACGACGCACAGACACACGGACACGTGAGTGTCAGCAATAGGGCTCCGTTTGGACCCTTCGGGTACGGAGCCCTTAAAAGGATTTTTAACTTAGAGCAAAAAACCTAGTGGTTGTAATGTTGCATTTTGGCCTAAATGCAACATTTTCACATCCAAAGTGCTGATTCTTAGCTGACTTGTAAGAAAAGAATTTTCCATTGGTTCCATTCCCAATTTCGCAGTGGTAACGGCTCCGACTCACATGTCGTAAGTCATAGGCTCGATCCCAGGCTGCCACTTTTCTTTGTGTAAATTATTTCATCACCACTGCTCTCGAAACGATGAAGGAAAACATCGTGAGGAAACCGGTATGTCCTAGAACCAAAAAATCGAAGAGATGTCACATCCACTGGGCCCGTCTGGTGGATTATGTCCCATTCAGAGAGGAGGCGTATGTCCCAGCAGTGGAAACTTTAAAAGGCTGATAATGCTATTACATATTTATACAAAATAAAGTTTTCTGCAAATGGTCAGACCTGCTGTCTTGTATGGTTCAGAATGTTCGGCCACAAAAGGGATGAATGAAAAGCAATTGCATGCACCTGAGATGAGAATGCTAAGAGCGATGTGTGGTGTTACGCGCATGGATAGAATTAGGAATAAGTATATAAGAGGAAGTCTGAAAGTGGCATCGCTGACTGAAAAGTTGTGTGGAAATCAGTTGGCGTGGTATGGGCATGAGATGCGGAGGAATGAAGAAAATGTCGTGAGGAAAGTCTTGTGTAGGGATGTGGATGGCTATAAGAGTAGGGGAAGGCCAAAGAAACGATGGATGAACTGTGTGAAAGCGGATATAGGTAAAACACGGGTGACTACAGAGATGACTACTAATAGAGGAGTATGGAAGAAAAATACATGTTGCGCCGACCCCAAATAAATTGGGATAAGGGCAGGAGAAAGTTTTCTGCAAATATGAATGCATAACAGGTTTACCGCTTCTCAATCAAGACCTCCATAATGAAGGCAATGCTAATATTGTTAACAAAAAAAAAAAATTGGAGCCTAAATTATGGCCTTCCCTTTCTTTTCCAAACCTTCGGTTATGATTTTATTGTATCTAAATATTTTATACTCACCGAAAAACCATTATATCCATTTACAAAAGTACAGTCGCTTACACATATTCTTAACTGCCGTACGCGACAACACATATTGGCACGTTAGGCAGTTGTCCCACTGCCGGCGAATAAGCGACTAACTATTGGCTATTTTATGTGTAATCAATTAATAATTTAGACACATTATTAATTGATTACACATAAAACAACAAGTATTAAACTAAAACACTGAGACTAAATTATAAATAATTAAATGATCTTTAAAATGGTGAAGGTTTCATAAAAATACGCTTTATAGTTTTTGCGTGATTGTCAATTTTTTATCCGCGTTAGACATAGCTTTCCAAATTAATTACACTATGTTATAAAAATAAAATTTCAAATATTCTCAGATCAAATTACGACGGGAATTGTCTGAAGTAACATATATTTTTTTCAAAGAAATAAAACTAGTCGTTTAGACGTGATGTTCAATTAAAAACCATTAAAAGTCGTATGCCTTAATAGTTGATCGCTGACTCTCTGTTCACACTGCCGGCGAAGACACCTTCCACAAGTTTGTCGCTGATCAACAAGTAAACTTTGATAGATATCAAAGCTTACTCGCTCAGCGATGCTCGCTTGGCGGTCAGAGCTCACGCCGACACTACTCCAAAGTAGTTGGCAAAAGTACCAAAAACGGCCGTTTCTGACACTTTTGCCTACTACTTTGAATATATAAAATACCTTAAGCTCTTTGTAACAAACGCAACATAGGATTTTTTAATCTTTATCTTTTACGCTTTGCTACGATTTTTTATTCAATGAGGGCGCCATTTGGCGGCTATGCACGCCAACCTCTTAACCCTTATAGTCCCGATGACAACCCGGGTTGTCATCGGGCTTCTTCGACAACCCGGGTTTGTCCGCGGATCTTAAGAGGTAGGAGGCTGGTTTTTATTTGTTTTCAAACTCAGTTGAGTTTCGGATCCTAAGAGGTTAAATTTGTTTCCAAGCAAACGTTAACCTTGGGTTGTCGAAGAAGCCCGGTGACAGCCCGGGTTGTCATCGGGACCATAAAGGTAGCCCTGAAACTCACCGGTGAGTTTTACAAAAAAAAAAAAAGAGGAAAAAAAATCGGCTGTCAACCCGGGTTATCGTCGGGGTTCAATTTGACAACCCGGGTTTAGCCTAATATATTACTGTGCTAGGTATAGACGATGCGAGGATGTCGTTACGGAGAAAAGAAGACACGTGTTACTTTAGTCTAAGTTTATTTGCGACTGAGCTTAACAGCTTAATGCTTACACGGCGGGCGCAGCCGCCTCTATACACATACATACATACATGGTAATTTGACCCTACACCGGGTTTGTCCGCTGGGGCTGAAGGGTTCAGCGACAAAACTATCAGAACTACACACCCGCTACTCGCTGCTCGCCAACTAGTTTTTAGTTTGAAGCTCTACTCTCAACTCGCTCATCGTTGATGGTGGGACAAGTGCCTTACAAAGAAGGGTCTATGAGCTCTTCGCCCATTTGCACCTAACATTAATAATTCAAATTTTACTTTATAGGTACTCATTCGTTTTAATGTTACTTACATTACAAATGTTAAGTAGTACCTGGAATAGGAGAAAGTTATGAGCTTTGAAGAGAAGCGATAATTTGTAAATTAGGTTTAATGTTATGTGGTATGGGCATGTGATGCGGAGGAATGAAGCAAATGTCGTGAGTAAAGTCTTGTGTATGGATGTGGATGGCTATAAGAGTAGAGGAAGGCTAAAGAATTGATGGTTAGACTGTGTGAAAGAGGATATGGGTAAAAAGGGGGTGACTACAGAGAGGACGACTAATAGAGGAGTATGGAAGAAAAAGACATGTTGCGCCGACTCCAAATAAATTGGGAGTGAGCAGTGGTGGTTCAGTAACGACCCCCGACTTACGAGTTATACGTCGTGGGTTCAAACCCGGGCAGGTAATTTGTGTAATTTATTTCATCACCACTGCTCTCAAAACGGTGATAGAAAAAAAAGTGAGGAAACCGGCTTTTCCTAGAAACAAAACTTCCAAGACGTGTGTAAAAATTCTATTCCTATCTCTTTTTATTATATTAATTTATCCTTCATTTAAAAATGCAACGCGAGTCAGACAAAACACCGATGTCATTGTACTAAACGAAGCGTGAACAAACCGCGGTACATCGGTGTTCTCCCGCTTTATACTGCGACCTTGGCCGTGAACTGCCCTTGAACTGCAATCACAATACGTTACGTTTAACGTTTATTTTTATCACATTTTTTTTTTAAATCCGTGTTTGAATTGATACAAGATGGCGAGTCGTGTGCGCTGTTAGTAGGTACGCTTGCGATAACTGCCTCGTTGGTCTCGTGCTCGCAAGCGCTACTGTTGAGCGTGAGGTCTTGGGTTTGATTCCCGAGTCGAGCAAAAAGTGTTATTGGGTTTTTCCATTAAGGCGCTATTAGCTGCCAACGACCTTGAGTGGTTAGCTTGCGTGTTCTGCGCTGAGCTCACGTAACGCGTCGTATGTCCACCCAGTAATAGGACTCGCCCATCAAGGAGCGCTGTCCGAAATTAGACGCATTATTAATTTATTACACATGAAACAACATGTAAAACTAAAACACTGAGACTAAATTATAAATAATTAAATGATCTTTAAAATGGTGAAGGTTTTATAAAAATACGCTTTATATATTTTTTGCGTGATTCTCAATTTTTTCTCCGCGTTAGACATAACTTTATAAATTAATAACACTATGTTATAAATTTTCAAATATTCCCAGATCAAATTACAACGGATATAGTCTAGACCTAGAGTGACATATATTTTTTTCAAAGAAATAAGACTAGTCGTTTAGACGTGATGTTCAAATAAAAACCATTAAAAGTCGTATAACTGCGCCTTAGGGTTGAACCTCATCTGGCAGCACGGAATCGCCTTTTTCCGTGGCCCTTTCTCTTTCTGTCGCATAGAACTGCCATTTGCTAGACCGAGACAGAAAGCATAATGCGATAGCACGCGGCGGAATCCTAGAGGCGATCGGCATCACGGACAAAATGCAATGGTCGGCAGGGAGACTCCGGAACGCTGAAGCGCGCGATAGCATGCTAACGCATCCTTTCACCGCCGATCACTTGCTATCGCATGCTGTCTCACTCTATCGAACAATGGCGCACGCGGCCGCTCGTCAGCTCAGTGCAGCCTGTTCATTCATGCCGTACGGATGGAAATAACAATGACTGACGAATCTTTTTATTATTTTGATTTTGCATTTCTTGCAAAATACACGCTAGAATCACTGCTCTCTCTTCCGTGGTCCTATCCATCTCGCGCTTGAAACTAAACTGATCATGAAAGAACGCGGCAGTATGCAACCCATGCTGCAGCATGCTGACGCGTGCGATCGCCTTTTTTGTCTGCGGAAAGCGACAGCGCGCGTTCGCATGCGGCAGCATACTGCAGCACGTGGTAGCACAGGCGGAACAAATGCGATTCCGTGCTGCCAGATGAGGTCCAACCCTTAAGAATTACTGTAGCGTTTGGTAGTTAAGTTATGGTGGTGTGAGACCTCCGTGCCTCGGCAAGCACGTAAACCCGTTGGTCCTTCGCCTGATCTCTCCCCAGTCGTGTCGGATTGCCGTCCCATCGTACTATGAGAGTAAAGGAACAGAGAGTGCACCTGTCTCTGCGCACACGCTTGTGCACTATAATATCTCCTGCGTACTTGGGTAATCTCTATTGAGCTTGGCCACCGTGATAGAATTTCGGTCGGGAGGTGATGTTGACAATCTGAAGATTGTTTTAGGTAGGAAAGAGTCCAATTCATCTCGCCCTGACCTTCTGAACCTACCTCAAATGCTTCAACTCAGCCTATCGCAGTCCACTGCTGGACATAGGCCTCTCCCAGGCTGCGCCACAACACCCTGTCCTCCGCCTTCCGCATCCAGTTTATCCCAGCCACCTTAAGGTCGTCGGTCCATCTAGCTGGTGGGCGTCCCACACTACGCTTGCCGATACGCGGTCTCCATTCCAGGACTCGCCTGCTCCATCGGCCATCGGTCCTTCGACAAACATGACCAGCCCACTGCCACTTCAGTTTGCTTATTCTGCGAGCTACGTCGGTTACTCCGGTTCTTTTCCGGACAACTTCATACCTGATTTTATCTATCAAAGAAACTCCTAACATAGCCCGCTCCATAGCGCGCTGAGCGACCTTGAATTTGTGGACCAGCCCGACCGTCAGTGTCCACGTTCAGTGTCCTCAAATGCAGATAAAATATGAATACTACCTAGCTACACTACAGCTGAGTGCCATAAGAAATTCCTGTATTTTATAACCGACTTCAAAAAAAGGAGGTTCTGTATTCGACCCGTATGTATGTATGTAAGTTTGTATGTCCGCGATTTTCACAAAAACTGCTGATCCGATTTGGATGGTGTTTTCGTTATTTAAATGTATATTTTTCAACGAAGGATTGGAATGTTTTATATACTTAATATTAAATATTCCGATCTGATTAGGATCTTCGGAGAAGGCAATGGAACTCTTCATTAACTAACAGTAAGTTACTCGCGAATGCTGCGATCATGGGAAAATCACAACTTAGAAAAAGCTTTCTTACAAAAATAGAACCGTCTTCCAGAAAAAGCAAAAAAATGAAAAATAAATTTAATTTCGGTAGTCGGTGTCAAAAAACGAAGAAACAAAACCAGAAACACCGACTTCCGAAATTTGTAAAAAAGTTTTTTTTTCTAGATTAGTCACGGCAAATTAAACGCGAAAAAAAGCTAAAAAAGTAACTAAAACAGTATTTCCTATAGGTAGTGTTCAATAACCCCAGTTTTAACACTTCCGGATCCCGGTTTTATACCTTGTCTTTCCCTAATTTTACATAATTAAAACATAGACCGTTATTTCAGGAAGTCACATTCCAAGTTCCATGTGAAAATTTGTCACTTGTCGTGTAACATGTTGGATAATCGTAAACCATAAATAAGAAGCAGTTTATAGAGATTGTAAATCAATGTCACAGCATCCGTTTGATAGTCTCATCAATGCGGTTAAAGATATTTACCCTACTTACCTACTTTTTAGGTAATTTAAAGACATACCGATGAAAGCAAAATAATTTGACTGCCCTAGTTAGTCGCCGTCGCGCGTCGTCGTGTTAAGCGCATCTGTTGACCCTAGGATCATGTGTAGGTTCGAACCACGGGCTGAAGATTTTCTCTTCGGGGAAATCTCAGTAGTAAACCAGACTCTGTACTTCTGTACATAACTTGTAATGTTAAAAGAGGTAGGTTTAAAATTTCAATCACATGAGGGTTTTTGGCGGGATTTTTTCAAGTGATGTTCAGAGGCTGTTTTAATTATTCGTAAATTTATTCCTAGTGGATTATGATGTAAAACTGGTGTAGTTTTGTGTCTCGAGTGTCTACGCAACTGGACAATAATAATATGTGGAATCATTGAAACAGAATTTTGTCGTAGTATTGACTGCCTCAGCGAAGCTTGCCGAGAAGGCTGATTCGACTCATTTGCTGCCAAATACTGCAAAAATATTAGAATGTTACATTTGCATTCTAATGGGAAAAAAGTGACAGTGTTATGTATCTAAAATTAAATACTTTCTTAACATGACACTGGCTAAATGCACAAATAGTGCGAAGCAAAATTAAAAAAAAAAGTGTGTGCACTTATGTATGCACGTAAGAAGTTATACTTCTTTGGCGTAACAAGATAAACAAACCAAACTGTCACAAAGTTTACAAAAGGAAAACAATCATTCTTCATAGCTAACTTCAGGGTGTTGGTTCTAGCTAACTTCAGGGTGTCGGTTTTTTGTGACCATGTGCACGCACATCTCTCGTCTCGCGACGTCCTCCGCCCAGGGCGTCTCCTGCGGCGGCTGCTGCTGAGGTCGTGAGGGCGAATCTGTTGTTGTTGCCTCTCTCTCACCCGTTCCGCCTCCTCCTTCGCGAGCATTACTGCTTCGCAGAAGGAGGAGACTGCTTCCCATTCCCTCTCGCTCCGTACCATGGCCTGGACCAGGGCCGGGCGCGTGAGGTCGCTGCCGCCGATCGCCTCCACGAGGAAACTAACCTAACCTAACGCCAAAAGAAGTATATATCTTCAAAAAGGCTGTAAGTATACAATGCTTACCGGATTAAATCCTAAGTAACAAGAAGCACAACCAAACTGAATAGTAGCTACGTAAAAGGATGGATCGTTCATTAGCATACACAAAACCAGTTCCTTTGTCGATGTGGTAGCATGTTTCTACCTACCTATTTATAAACATCTCCATTCATCTAACTTCCATTCAAAATCAACGGCTAAATACAGATAATTGAAATTAATGAAGTACAAACCTCTGAACCATGATGGAGATCGACAAAAGATCTTTGCAGCTTAGTTGGGAAAGATGAAATAGAAGACAAAAGAAAGGATTTTGACCTTTCTAATAAAATACTTAGCGAATGGAACGGTATTGTTTATTTATTTGGTAATGATTCGTGAACCGAAGTTATTGTAACAATATGGCTTCGCTACAGACAGGCGCGACACAACACATACATAGAAAATGTTCTATAAATTTTCAATTTCGTAAGAAGTTATACTTCTTTGACGTAACAAAATAAAAAACCAAACTGTCACAAAGTTCACCAAAGGGACACAATCATTCTTCATGAACCACAGATTATAGCTAACTTCAGGGTTTCGGTTCTAGCTAAAACCAAAACGTCATGTGTACACATATTTTTTGTTGATGTTGATTTTTTCAAAAAGTGCTGAATCGTTTTCGATAAAATTTATATGGGACCACCTCTGAAGTATGACCTACCAAACAAAAAAAGAATCATCAATATTGATTTACAAATGGCCGAGATATCGTGTAACAAACATACAAAAAAAAAACACAGACGAATTGAGAACCTCCTCTTTTTTGAAGTCGGTTAAAAAGGGTTGTCACATCGTTGTCCTATATTCGCATCGCGCATCTTGGGAAGCCATAAGTATGTAGTAAGTTTCAGAATAATATCAAATATTTGTATACCAGGCAGGGCAACCAAAATCATGTCTGTTGTAGGGGAGCCCCCTTAAATATTTATTTTATTCTGTTTTTTAGTACCTATAATATTTTTTATTATAGCGGAAACAGAAATACATCATCTGTGAAAATTTAAACTGTCTAACTATCACGGTTCATGAGATACAGCCTGGTGACAGACAGACAGCAGAGTTTTAGTAATAGGGTCCCGTTTTACCCTTTGTGTACGGAACCCTAAAAACACGAACAATTTAACGTCTCTATAATATTAATTTGGTAATTTATTTCAGTTACTTTATTTCATTTCACCCGAGAAACGTCCAAAACTATGCCCTACTTCAACCAAGTGTCGCCACATCAGCCGGTCCTTCTAAGCAAGCATGCTCATTATTTTTAATTGAAAGAAAATAGTAGTTTATTTATAATGAGTCAGATATTCCCAATTCCTCGTGCACCTGGCTTGGCAGGCTATTGAAAACTTCCGCTCTGTTTAAAGGAACATGCGCACTCATTAGAAAGTTTATGTCTAAAAGTACCAAGTACCTTTAATCATGGTCTAGTGTACCTTCTCCTTTCGAGTCGATGGTAAGCCTTTTAAATACTTCGAGGCCCAGTGGCTGGCTACACTAATATTCCAGCGTCAGCAGTGGTGTTCATCAAGCCTTCTAAAGTGCAGGTGTATAAGCACTTGGACCACTACAGCATGTGAGTCATGTTCTGGACAGGGGCACCGCACTCACATTAGGTATCTAACGGGTATATGAAACCCCTTTTTGAAGATATACTTCTTTTGGCGCTTTAGGGAAAAATGATGAGAGTAAATTTTACGATGCGTGCGCACACCGTCACAAAAACCTACAGCCTGAAGTTAGCTAGAACCGACACCTTGAAGTTAGGTATGGTCTGTGGTTGATGAAGAATGATTGTTTTCCTTTTGTAAACTTTGTAACAGTTTGGTTTTTTATCTTGTTACGCCAAAGACGTATAACTTCTTACGTGCGTACATAAGTACACACACACTTTTTTTAAGGGTCTGGCAGACTCTAACTGACTCAAACCATACGGTTTTCTGCAGTTACCTTTGGCCGGGGCGCTAGAGTGCTAGCGCATTTCAGTGTTGCTAAGTCCTACTAATTCGAGTCCGTAGACTGAATATCAAAAGTCGCTAGAAAGTCGCTAAAACTGATTCTACCAGGAGCGGATTAAAAATGAAAAGCGGCGGACTGAGAATTTTTTTCTGGGAGGAACCAAGATACCTTACCTTGGTTTATTTTATTATAATTTAAATACATATAAAAATACTAATGATTCATTGAATACATTATTATCATTGTAACAATCGACTAAATTGTTGTTTAAATTACAATTTGCCAGAAACACTAGAAACATGCAATTTTATTTGAAATTTAAAAAAATGTATAATTCTGGGTAGAGTCACGCCGAGTTAACCAAAAATGTATCTATTATTGGTCCTAAAATTGTTTTGATTTGTACTCCAAAAGTTGTCAGATAAGTCGCTAAACCATTTTTGTCGTCAAATCTTTTTTTTGTCACTAAGACTTCATCAAAAGTCGTCGCTTCTAGCGACTAAGTCGCTAAATTGGCAACACTGGTGCATTTCGTCACGCTGCCGTAATGGCCCGCAAAAATATATGCGGACCCCGTTATCCGTTTAAGCAGCGGCGTAGTTTACCTAATTCAATACTTAATTGCTGTCTGACCTTTGAAACTTTCGAGGAAACTAGATTTTCGCATTTGATGTGGTCCTTACTGTAGGCCAAAGTTCTAAATACCAACCTATACAATATTACTCAAGAATGTTGAATCACCCACGCCTCATTGGAATTCACTCAAATTAAATATTCGTTAATCAACGTCTTGTTGTAGCTGTAATATTCGGCGATTGGAAATAAAATGTATCTAATTAGAAACAGATTTAGTTGAATTACGAGTATTAAATGTTTACGTCAGTTACACAGGTACTGGGTGATGGAGGTGAGATCAACAGTCGCTTCATGTAAAATACTGATTCAAGTGCATCCGGTTAGACTGGAAACCGACCCAATATTGTTGGAAAAAATGGAACAGACTTCAAAAAAAAAAAGTGTGTCTTCGTTTTTTGAGTTATTGAAGAGTTCCACTGTCTATCTCCGAAGATCATCATCAGATCCTAAAGTATTATATTATGCTAAAACCTTCCTAGAAAAAATATGCATTTGAATAAAGAAAACCCAATAAAAATCTGATCAGTGGTTTTCGAGAAAATCGCTGACAAACAAGATACATACATACATATATACGGGTCAAAAACATAACCTCCTTATTTGAAGTCGGTTAAAAAACTAGGCAGATTGATTTAAATATTTATATCAAAAGGTTTTTTTAGTTAGCTTAAACGTACCTCGCTTGATAGGTGCAGAATCGCTATCACTATCATCACCACATATTATAAAACAAAGTGGCCTTCTGTCCGTCTATTCGCGATAAACTCAAAAACTACTGAACGGCTTTTCATACGGTTTTCACCAATATAAAGAGCGATAAACGATGGTTGGACTGTGTGAAAGAGGATATGTGTAAAAAGGGGGTGACTACAGAGATGACGACTAATAGAGGAGTATGGAAGAAAAAGACATGTTGCGCCGACCCCAAATAAATTGGGATAAGGGCAGGCGAATGATGATAAAGAGCGATAAACGAGGAAGGTTTTTGTACCCGTGCGAAGCTGGGACATGTGGCCAGTACATACTATAAAAACAGCCTCATTAATTTATTTCCTATTGCCAATTCACGCAAAACGTGACCGTATTATTTTAGCGTCTTTTAACAAACCCTGAAGTTAGCAGGTAGAAAAAATGCAGTTCACTATTAGAAATTTCATGCATTTTATAACACTCTAGCACGAAGTTCCACGGCAGTTTTAATGGCTCGCTTAGTATGAACGAAGATAGCGTGTATCTAACTATTAACACCGTAAGTGCTTTAAACAATGTTTTATTACCTAAAGGAACTTTGTGATGTAATTTTCTACGTAATTTTTATTTAAGGTAAGGGTTTTCCCACTGTGACATGACTCAATAAAGCCCTTTTTTTTGGGTTGAGAAATCATCCAATGACATATCCCGCCCTGGGTGGAGCGGGAGGGCGTCTCAGACTCTTACTGACTAAAACCCACCCCTGTTCCTTCCCTGCCCTGAGTGCCCAGGGGCGCGGTAACTTTGTTTCGAATTTATTCACAACCCCTGAGCAGGCATCGTTTATGACGGACCCCGTCATGTGTTGCTGACAATTCTTTAAAGCGCGCGTGGAACACTACGCACCGTCGACTCTCGGACCTGGTGCTGATCGGACGGCGAGCTACCCACTACTCGCCGTCCGCAGGCCCGGGACACAGTAGAGCCCTGAAGGCTGGATTTGCAGATAATATACCATTTCCACTGCTAAGACACAGGCTTCTTTGGGCGAGGCAGTGGGCCATATGCACCACGCTAGTCCAGTGCTGTTCATTCGATGTCAGAAGTCTCCGATTTTTGAAGTCCCTAACATCCGAATAGGAAAAGAAAATCGGACTGTATCGTGCGACATATCAATTGAAAGGGCTAAAAAGAGTCTCAAATTGTTTCGTAATTTTAAAATAAATAACTGGAAAAAAGATGATAAATAAGCGCCGCCCTGTCATTATTTCAGAAACTACTGAGCCTAAAATTTTGACAAAAATACAGGAAGTAATTCATTACTTACTACAGATAAAAAAAATATGATTCGTTTGAAATCCATTGTTCGCGAGTTCGACATGCAGTTGGCCAGTTATTTTTTTGTTCTTGATACAATAAACTTGGTCTCTCTTTCATGGAGAATTAAACAGGAGAATGTGGACGTAGTACACAGCTCAGCCTTCCACTTCGAAAAATATAAGCGTAATGTTACGTTAGACTAAACTTATTAAGTACTTAGACACTCACTTCTTCAAAGTTTTTCTTCTCAGCTTTTTTCAGCGAATAAGGACATTAAAAAGGCTCCCACGCATATTACACAGGCAAAAAATCCAATTCTTTCTCGTGACAAGTCAATCCATCATGGAAATCCGGGAGCTTCCCTTATCCATCACTCAGTCAAAGGCTTACTGGGTCTAACTGCGGAATTGGATCAAAATCAGAATGAATAGTTCAACGCGACCTAAACTTAGGCTATTTCTTACAAAATCTTGGGAGTGGGACTTTAAATCTTTTGTAAGTTTATGTAATTTATGGATAGGAACATGCTTGTACTTCTGATTATTGTCGTGGACTATAGGTACCCATATTCGCTAGTTAAGTAATAATAAATCTCATTCCCATATAGAAGCGGGTGTTTTCCTAATGAGAAACCACTGAAACTGACCAACTGATACAGGCGTCAACTCAGCTTCTGGCGGCCATAAAGACAATTAGAATCGTCCAAGCGTGACTCTATATCTGTCTATGTTTTGCTCTATGGGTAATATTTAAATAAAACATGGTGAACTCTTGGAATAGCTCACAGCCTCACACCAGGACCGTAAAGTATTACAATACTGAGCTGCCTCCAAACCGGTCTCTAACTGTATTCTGCGATAAATCTGAATTAGTGATGCGACGCTGCAACACTCGAATAGCTTTACGTGATCGATTGGAATAGTCGAATAAGCGATGCTTATTCGACTGACGGTACAAACCTAAACTGCTTGAAATCCAAGACAGAGATACGATTTGTGATTCATTGTGTTTGGCAAGCTTGATTTAGAACACAATTCTGTATTTAGTCGAAAGGTTTCATGTAACAAAAGGTAGTCAGCTCATGTAGTATTCAACGTTTAAGCGATTTGGTGAAAGAAAGGTTCCTTTAAGCCTTTACTAGGCTTAAGTCGCTCGAGTGAGTAAGACTCAGACGTAATCCGATTCTGTCTACTCTAAAATTGTATGTGAATAACGTTTGAATGATCTTTCTATACGAATACACCTCGATGAGATTGCGATTATTACCGAATGACTCACTGCCACAAAAAGTTTTATCGATTAAGTTCGCACAGCAATTTGCCCGTCAATATCAAATTGAATGTTCTAGGCAAATAATATACACGAAGTTGTATTAATAGGACGTTGAACAAAATATTTGCCTTGGCGTTTTTCGTAGAATTAGTGAATGAAATTACTACGGCATTTTTTGTGTGTACATACGAGTTTTATGTAGTATTTGCGTGTTGATATGCGCATATTAAAAAACTTTGTTGTCAAACAAGTGAATTAACTTTACTTTAACATATTACATGGATGATTTACAATAACTCGCGTTTTGCTCATTTAAAATTTTTACTTACATCCATATTAAAGTAGTACAAACAAAAATGAACTCTATTGTATTATAATAAAATTCTGAGTTCTTCTGTTTATCCAAAACGCAATAAACTAAATGACACATTCTGTAAGCTAGGTACATGATTAATTTGTGACCTTTTTTTTATTCACGCCGAAAAGGTAGGAAGTCAGCAATTAAAAACACATCGCGTAGATTTATGCCCCAGCAAGGCCCTGCAACATGAAATAATCGTTAAGCTTCCAAAATTAAAATTCAGTTCGAAAATGGAAACGCGGAAATCCATTTTTAAAACGAATTCGCTGCTCCTTAGGTCGGTTTTTGAATTGAGTATTTGGAGATGAACGTGTCACACATCTTAGTTTATTGGCAAAGTTTGACAGGTTTTCTAATTAGAGTCTACAAATACTCAACTACAAATTCTTAATTCAGAAAGCCTTAGGTTCGGTTTTGTCATTGCATATATGGAGTTATCTCGTGTCCCAGAAAGCAAAAAGGAAACGTAAAAGATACTTAATTTCGAAGATGGGAAGATGATAATATCAAAGCAATTGCAGGAAATACATGGACAAGGACAGCACTAAATAGAGAAGAATGGAAAGGAATGGAGGAGGCCTTAAACAAAGTTGGGCAAACAGACAAGTTGCCGATATCAACTCAAGAGTCATTATCTTACCCGGGCCTGCGGACGGCGAGTAAGTGGGTAGCTCGCCGTCCGATCAGCAATCATGACGGGGCCGCGAGCAGCGGCCCGAGAGTCGACGGCGCGTAGTGTTCCACGCGCGCCTCAAAGAGTTGTCAGCAAACATGACGGCCGATGTATTGATGATTTTAATGATTACAATTCTATATATACATACTTACTTGCTACGGCCGCGAATCATATTTTGATCAACATACAACTTGATACTGACCTGCAAATTGCATAAAACGTAAGAAAATTTGAATTTCACGGGCTACCCTGCGCTTCCACCTTAAAGTAGAGTTTTACATTAAACATCAAATTCCTATACCAGAAATCGAAGGTTACAAGCGAATTAAAATAAGTAAGTATAGCTAGGCTTGTACAAATTATTTTACTCACTTCGCAAAGTATACTTAGCAAGGTAAATCTCGCTAACTGTACTACCTGTCGGGTAATATATAACCCGTTCGCAGGCACATCGATGTACAAAGTTGTAAGGGTAAGTTTAGACGGACGGGTTTAGAATGTTCGCTGGAAATGCAGACAGTGTATCAATCACCTGGGATTGGAGGTTTTAATTGTATTGTTGGATTTAGGTGGCACGTTTGGATGTTTTAAAATAGCACATGTATCAGTGATGGTAAGGTCCATTTATTGAGAATCGTAGCATGGTGGATACGTAATTTGTGGAAGGATTTCATGGACTAGTTTCTGTTTTAAATTATTTCCCCCTTCGTCACTGACATTTGGAAATTAATTGTGTGTGCTTTTTCTACTAACACTCGGTTTCCGAATTGAGAGATTCAAACTCCGAAGTAAATTTTTAAAATTGTTCATGGAGATAAAGCGTTTGACAAGTTTGATCAAAATCTGTTCTGTTAAGTTTTTGCGTAAAACAGTAACAAACATCCATACATATGTATGTACATACAATTCAACCTCACAAACTTTTACATTTATAATACGAGTATTAGTGGAAAGTATGATAGAAAAAGAGGTAGGATAAGATAACTCCTAATCAGTACTGATTCAATTATAGAAGAAATTAAAATAAAACGAGCGAGCCTTACACTAGTCGCATATCATGTGTAACATTTGACATCTCACCTTGGTAACAAGCAACATTAACATTCTATCCTGAAAAACAAAATTAAAACGTTTAGTTCTGATTTCGACCGCAGACGCGCGCGCGCTCTATCTGACGGCCAACTCTACCACCGCGCGCGCTCATTGGTCAAATCAAATAGCGCGCGCTTCCCCGGCTTCCAATTACACACTTCCATCCCATTTCACGAAATCACTCCCACAGATTGCAGGAAAGCGAGAGAAAAGATGTTACACATCAAAAAATACTAACCTATCTACTTAAGGCGTACATAGCCGCCAAGTGGCGCTCTCTTTGAATAAAAAATCGTAGCAAAGCGTAGAAAATAAATATTAAAGAATCCTATGTTGCGTTTGTTACAAAGAGGATATATATATCTTATGTGTAACAAACGCAACATAGGATTCTTTAATCTTTATTTTCTATGCTAAGATACGAATTTTTATTCAATGAGGGCGCCACTTATGGGGAGGTAGGCTACTTAACGTATTTGCACAAACCCTAACTTATCGTTAGCGCAAATAATAAGAACACTTCGGTGTCTATGGTCAAACCAGCAACTAGTTAGTCGAGACAATTGTCGTGGCACGGTATTGTTCCTACCTTTATTACTTCGTTAGTTCGGCTATTATTGTGACAAATGGACTTGTGTCGTGACCAACTTTACTGTGGGAGCGTGGGTACACGGCTTTATATTATGAAATCTTTGGTAGTGCCCCATCAAAACTATTTTTAACCAAATATTCGGGCGAAACCGAAGCTCACGTGGTAACTGAAAAATTGACGAAATTAAAAATTATTAACTTGATAAAGTTATCAGACTATTGAAAACTCAGCCCTAATTTTCATGAAAACTTCTCAATTCTTTATTGCGTACCATAATGTATATGGTTGCTAGGGAAATTATTAAATTAGTCACAATAGGGAATATGCATGAAAAAAATATTTGTTATCTAACCGGTTTAACCATGAATATGCTAAAATAGAGTACGAAAAGTAAAAGCAGAATCAAAATTGATAGAAAATTAAACGAGATATAACAATTTTAAACACATATATCTGTCCCTCTCTCGAAAACGCTGTTTTCTATGGCAGTTGTATGGGCGTCATGTCCTTTGACGTCAAAGAACACGTCGGACTTCTCTTTCTAATTATCAACTTTAAAGCTTTATAACTTCGTCGCTGATGATGATATTTTAAAAATTCCTTCATATTTGTTCACTATACAGGGTGTAACGGAAAGGTCATATTTTATTAAGAGCCGGTTCTGCCCATGGAAATGAACAACTTTCTCTAAGAAAAATAACAAAATTCCCATCAGCAGATCAATATTTGTACGGGAGGTAAAAAAAATTGAGAATTTCCTCAGGTTTTCTTGAATAAAGTTGTTCATATCGATGGGCAGATGCAGTTCTTAAAATATGACCACACCTTTCTGTTACAGCCTGTATAATAAGTCTTCAATTGAACAAAAAAAGTATCATGCATATTCCCTATTATGGACCCCGTCGGGCACAGCATAGAACAAGTAGGAGAGAGGAGGAAGACAACTAACTACTGTTTTATTAATACAGAATTGGATTTAACAATTTTATTGTTTTTTTTTAATTACGTACATTTATTTAGGGTAACATTGTGAAAACCATTTTTTTTATTATTATTCATTATTGTTTTATTTACTTTGTTTATTCTTGCCTAAATAAGTAGGTATATCAATTAATTATTATATATTATTTTTAACTTATAATTATTATTTTTATTTATTACTTAATATTTCAACTTAAACGATGATTGGACACATAGTCATACTGTCTGTAAGTTTCCTTACATATGAAATTGGCGTTTTTTTCTCACAAATAGAGAACCTCGTCACTTCTATGTATTAAAATATTCAATTTCTTTGATATTTTATCGAATAATGACCGTCATAGACAACTGCCAATAGTAACAAAACCTTATTAAGTACTTATAGTTTTAGAAAAAAAAAAATACCTTAAAAATGA
This sequence comes from Polia nebulosa, assembly GCA_951329385.1. NCBI lineage: Eukaryota > Metazoa > Arthropoda > Insecta > Lepidoptera > Noctuidae > Polia > Polia nebulosa. The sequence continues at coordinate 8,888,058 of OX589595.1, read as the reverse complement.
CTCCTCTTTTTGTTAGCAGTAATGACCACTATATTTGTTTTAACTTAGTCAAAACTTATTTTTGTTGCTTAATCTAAGTGGCATACGTTATCTTAGTTTTAAAACATTAGTGTTCATAGTAGTTAAATAACTTAAGAAAATGTTAGTATGAAAAATGCTACTTCTTTAAAATTCTCCATACAAAACGCATCATATTTTTTAATTGTGTGACTGTTTTGGTGTACAATAAAGTTTTATTCTATTCTATTTCATAGGTGATAATAAAATAAAGTTGATGTCTGCCTCTGTCTGTATCTCGGCTTACTTCTGTTTCTAGCGGCTCTAGGATCTTACTCTATTAGTAGACGTCTGTTGGAACTTCGCTGAAAACTTGGGGAGGCGGATACGGATGCAGAGGTACAATATATTGCGGAATTTCCGCAGTTGCCGAGGCGGAGTCGAAGTTTCGATACAACCCAAGCTTAAACTGTGTGATCTTAGGCTGCGTTTCCATTGAACCGGAGCTGGGCGGAGCGGAGCGGAAACGTCCAGGAATCGAGCAATCAATCGAGCTCGGCCTCAGTGGAAACGCATCCTAAGTCTTAGCTTAAGTTTAAAGTAACACAGCCATGCTCATTAGGTACTACAAGACACACCCCGCCACGGAACATTACACATCTAGAGGTACATAAGCACTTGTCTCACCGCCGGCGATGAGCGAGTAGCGAGTAGAGCTTCAAACTAAGAACGAATTGTCGAGCAGCGAGTGGTAGTTCCGATAGCTTTGTCGCTGGGCTTTAAGGCGCTATTAGCTGCCAATGACCTTGAGTGGTTAGCTTGCGTGTTCTGTGCTGAGCTCACGTAACGCGTCGTACGTCCACCCAGTAATAGGACTCGCCCATCAAGGACCGCTGTTCGAAATTTGACGCATTATTAATTTATTACACATAAAAGAACAGGTATTAAAATAAAACACTGTGACTAAATTATAAATAATTAAATGATCTTTAAAATGGTGAAGATTTCATAAAAATACGCTTTGTAGTTTTTGCGTGATTCTCAATTTTTTATCCGCGTTAGACGTAACTTTACAAATTAATTACACTATGTTATAAAAATATAATTTCAATTATTCTCAAATCAAAGTATGACGGAAATTGTCTAGAGTAACATTTTTTTTTTTTCAAAGAAATAAAACTAGTCGTTTAGACGTCATGTTCAATTAAAAACCATTAGAAGTCGTTAACTGTGCCTTAAAATGAAAACTCCTCACATTATTTAGATCAATTTCATATTGTGTGAAGTTTGAAACATGTGCGATAAATTAACTAGTTGTGATGAAAGAAATTTATTTGTCAAAGCAATACGACGCGATTTGCCGCAAAATCAAACTCTAAGAGAAAACATAATTTTTCAAAGGTTGAACGCTTTGTAGGCTAGATAAGAGTACCTACTTTGAACCTAATGGTGTATACGCAGAAAAATAAAAATAAATTTAATTTAATATTATATAATAACACGTAAGCTTTCCTTAAGAATCGACTGGATCTGTATCAGGCAGAGTACTTTTTAATCCACTATATATTTCTGTGGTTGTGTGGTTCACAGAATGCTACATTGGTAGGTAGTATACCGTCTACAGACCCGTCGCGTCGCGCCGCTTACGTCATCGACTCATCGTCTATAAAAGGGCTAATGACAAGTCCACCATATCAATTCACCCCACAATTCGAATTAAACTCATTGCATCCGTCCATACTAAGGTTTCGTCAAAGGCTTCACTCTAATTAACCGATACCCTACACTTTTTACCATTCAGAAGCAGTCTGTCCTAATCACGTTTAATTTTAAACCCTAATTTAATATGTTAGGGTATAAAATACCTTGGGGGTTGAATTAGGGAGGCCCGAGTCAATTTGCATATGAGTAAACTGGTTTTGCACGTGTCCAATGTCGAACGATAATTTTGGTAAAAGTTCGTGTGAAATATTTACATAAAATCCTAAATTGATTTTATGGATTTGCATAATAAAGTAATTCAATTCTTTAAAAAGGTTTTATCAACTGACTCAAAATCCATTTTTTGTCTAGTTCATTTAGATACAAATGATATTCTAGCTAACGATAATATTATTCATAGGGACATGGAAATGTTTATTTTACATTATGGTTTTGCAAATAAGAATGAGTTTTATCCGTGTAAGGCACAGATAATATAATACTAGCGTACAGATGCCTCATCCCATACAAAGAAACGGATTCAAATCCAAATTTAAATTTCAGTACCTTCCTACATTACTATTTTGGGAAAGCAAATAATGAAACAACAGAAAAAAAAAACGAACAATCTAAAATTACCTATAGCCTCAAATATTTCTTCTTGCTCTGAAAATAAAGATTCCTTCTCTGTGTTTCCTGGCCTAAATATTATTATAGCTGGCCGTCTTGATGTCAATAATGAATAGGTAACTTCTAGGCAAGCGTGCTTTAACGTCGATCGCTAAGTGAAATGGTGGTCAAGTGCGAGCCAAATATTTAAAAAAAAAAATTAACCAATTAAAGTTCGTAACACACTGGACACACTCTCAGCTCCCTTCGCTTGTGTGGCACCGCGCCTCTTTTGTTACGCGTACTCTTTGCTGGACATTCCACTCGTTAGAGCACGCTTCTGGGCAGATTCTGTTCGTAGGTTATTGGATTTAAAATTCTTTTTGCGAGTAAAATTAGAGTGTGGTTTTTTAAAATGTTAGTCAGGGAAGGAGATTTTGAAATCGATTCTGGATGAATTGGCTGTGATATGTTAAAAATCTGGACGTGGTATAGGTACGTACAAAGAGTTGTAAACAATAATATGTAGAAAGAATAACGAAGGCCTCATAACTAAAGTCGATCTTAATCAGGAGTTGCTTTAAAACCAGAAAAACACCTATTAGTTGTTACTTGCAAAAATCCAACCGGTCTAACAAAACTAAGCATCCAAATTATTCCTCTGCTGTTTTGCCATTCATTTCAAGCCACACATGAGATACGTAATGACTACGCTGTAATATCATTTCTCCCGAATGCAAATCAAACCTCATTTGGTATAATAATAATTATCATTTATTCTCTCTTCACAAAGCTGCCTTAAAGCTCAGTACAAAAAAAATGTCTCAGCTGTATTCCACCCTTGTGAGAGACTGGTTTTTTTTTTTGTGGGGTGAGAAATCATCCAATGACTTCTCCCGCTCTGGGTGGAGCGGCAGGGCGTGTCAGACTCTTACTGACTAAAACCCACCCCTGTTCCTTCCTGCCCTTAGTGCCCGGGGGCGAGGTAACTCTGTTTCGAATTTATCCTCAACCCCCGGACAGGTGAGAGACTGGTGCCTGATATAAGTTTTTGGGAAAAACCTGTGTTACAGGCCACCAGGCTTCCACGGCTAGAATTAGCTTTTACAGAGATACCGTGCAAGAGTCGAAGATAAATAATGTGCATAGCAAAAAAAAAATAAAAAAAAACTAAAGAAGAGTAAAATAATATGCTTAAACAAACAAAAGAAGAATAAATAACAATAAAACACAATTAAAAAAACAAAAATATAAAAAGTATACCTTACAAATTGTCAGTATTTCTTAAGCAGCTAGCACATTAGCGCAACCAAGCTTACAATCCATCGTCTGTTAACCATGTGTTAGTCAACTTGACATGCATGTGGTGTGTCACGGTACTTATGTACATAGTCGTGTGGCTACAACATGACTGTCTGAGGCGGTATCTGTCTCATTGATACACCACAGTACGGTTAAGTACATAGGCTACTTGATTCATACTGTTGAGGTCTTAGACTATGAAAGGTTATGGACGGAGTGTCAAAATCCAGCTATCTGAAGTACCAGAATGAGAAACTGGCTTGTATCTGTACACGCGAAATAAGCTCACATAGACAAAAATTTTTTTTACAAAAAAATAGAACCGACTTCCAAAAAAAGACCAAAATAACTTTAATTTCGGAAGTCGGTGTTCCTGGTTTTGCGTCTTCGTTTTTTGACACCGACTTCCGAAATTAAAGTTATTTTGTTCTTTTTTTGGAAGTCGGTTCTATTTTTTTGTAAAAAAGTTTTTTACTTTTCACTTTTTAGCTGTCAATTTTTGAAGAGTTCCATTGTCTGTCTCCGAAACCCATCATCAGATTTATATGAAATTTAAATGGGACCATTTCGGCACAAACCCCTTTCGAACATAAAAATAATTTTGCAAATCCGTCAATAAATGACGGAGTTATGCCCGAACATACATTCCGAATTGATAACGTCCTTCTTTTTTGAAGTCGGTTAAAAATGAGAAGCCAATACGTCATCATTACGTTCGTCAAGGTCACTCACACATTTTAACGATCCGGCTTCATTTAATATCCAATGACTTTCCGTCTATAAAATTTCATAGTCTAAGGTTGATGTATCTTAATAGGGACATATTTGCTGTACCTACCTGCTAAAGAAGCAATCCCTAAACTTCATAGTATTAACAAGCAAGTTGCCACTTTCCGTGCAAAGCAAACCAAAGCACGGCAACCAATACGTCGTCGTCTGGTAACCATCTGTAACGGTTTATGGGCTACTTGGGATTGTTATTTTTTTTACTTTAAAAGTTTCATGAAAAGCATAGTGACTTTATTCCCAAGCTTCGCATTTTGTGACGAATTAATAAAATATTCCTAAATAAATTTAGATTTATAAGCTTTTTGAATATCCTTAGAACAAAGCGCAGCTTTCCGTCCAATAAAAACCGTTCGATTAAACCTCAAACCATTATTAAAACACTTCATTTCACATTACAAATCCATTGTTTCAGCAATTTTAATTTTCAATTTCCTAGTATAACTCGGTAGGTAAATATTAAACTCTATACAAAAAGAGCACATTGCTGGAACCTCGACTATGTATTTTCCATCTGAGTTTGTTCTTACTACCTGGCTTCATTTAATGCATAAAATAAAAGGTGCCAGTTTAATTCAGCAGCTATTTTGGTTCGGAGTTAGGGGCCGCGTAAGGGTGCTTTTCCACCAAAGATGTGCGAGCGAAGCTGTGAAACGGTGTGTATGTATATGAGTGGGGCGAGCATGCGTAGTAGACTCTAAGTTTAACTCAACTTGATTGCCGCGCACACATTCCATTGCGTCTTTTGCACACATCCCTCGTACAGATTCCCAGCTAGCATCCCTTGCAGTTTGCACACACATCTCTCGCTTTTTGTATTTGTACGCCAAAAAGCGAGCACCGCTTGTCCTTTTCCACCAGTGCTGCACTACGCATGCCTACAAAAAAATAAAGTGATCCAACTGGTGTACTTTTTCCTCGCATACCGCCTAGCTTCCTCGCTCATCTCAGGTGGACAAGCTTCTTTTTGTGGCTGCGTAATAGGAGCCCGGGCCTATCTCCGGATACAAATTACAAGGCAGGTTGTTAGGCTGTGTGCTCGAGGTTGGAGCTAAATAACGTAATTTCCCACTAAGTTGATTAAAGTTCGGATAGATGTCCTATTGTTGCAAACTAGATTGCCTTTTGTGGCACTAATTGCTAAGCGATGAAACTTTAGTGGGTAGTTTAACGTAAGGATTACGAGTTCGTGTAATTGGACCAGTTTTTAGTGTCCTAGCTTTTGAACGACGTAACTTTTTTTAAAGTAACGGTGGAACGGGGAAAAGAATGGAGTCAGTCTCACTTCTTGAAAATTTTCCAGCGTGTATATCCATAAACGTATTGGGCCTTGTTTATATAAAAAAATATTACCTACCCTCCTTCTGAAGCAGTTGGGTAAAAATAAGCATATCGTCGACCTAATTCGTTAACCTGCTAAGACAATTTCTGGACGAAGAATAACAACGGTCTCGGACTATCTAAAAAGATTTAGAAATCCCATGCCCGAAAACTTGCTACGAAAATCTGACCAATACCACAGATAATACTAGCGTAAAGATGCCTCATCCCGTACAAAGAAACGGTACCGCCGCCGTAACTACGGGTTTTCTTCTGGCACAAGTAACTTTTGTTTTTCGTTCGGGCCCGTACTCTATACCTCGCTAGATGGTGTTAGCAGCGACGGCTTGCAAGTTGAATAAATTTACTTAGTCTTACCAATATTTTCTCACACATTGAGGAATTATTTTATAGTATTTGTGGCACTTCATAGCAGTTTTACTGTGACAAAATGTGTCACTATTCAAATTTTAAAGAGGAAAATGGATAAACTCTAAAACTTCAAACAGCGCCATCTATTGGTACAAGAAATATAGATGTATAAGGATTCGTTCCAATAATGGTCAAAATTTGAATTACAAGCCAATTATTCCACAATTTTATGCTTAGGGCAGTTTATTAAATAAGAAAATACAGTGTTTACCATATTTATTTTGAAAATATTAAGTACTATTACAACTTCATTATGAAATCGATGCTTATTACGTAATTGTATGCTGGCAGTTTATTAAGTAAGAAAATACAGTTTTTACCATGTTTATTTTCAAAATATTAATATTACAACTTCATTATGAAATCGATGCTTATTACGCCATCTATTGAGATTTATTTGAACTAAATTTTCTTGTTCGAGATGAGAGCTAAAAAAAAAGACCTCGTGCCAATACATAAAGAAATCATACTAAATCCTTTATGAACATGAAATGATACTATTCTTTTTTTTTTCTTCCTCCTGTAGACTATGCAGAAATGGACTTAGCAGGTTAACGAATTAGGTTGTCGATATTAAGATTAGTTTAAACACTGATTAGCCGATTCTTAATTCAATTCTTTTATGGAGAACTTGAATTTAGAGTCGGCTAATCAGTTTAACTAGCCTATTTTGTCCCACTGCTGGACAAACGCCTCCCTCTTCCACATAGCTCTGTCATTTGCTAGTACGGACAATCCCTTCGGTATGAGTCGAGCTCATCCCGCCATCTTAATGCGTATATAGCCGCCAAGTGGCGCCCTCATTGAATAAAAAATCGTAGCAAAGCGTAGAAAATAAAGATTAAAAAATCCTATGTTGCGTTTGTTACAAAGCTTATATGCTAAGATACGAATTTTTATTCAATGAGGGCGCTACTTACAGGGAGGTAGGCCCTTAAAAATACCAAATAATTTTCGCTCTATATCGTTACACTGAGCCACTTTATCCTCTTTATATCACACTAGTACTTCGCCCGCGACTTTGTCCGCGTGGATTTCAAAAATGTAAAGTCTATGACACTCAAAAATAACGTGGATTTCTAATGGTCAAAGAATTTTCAAAATCGGTTTAGTAGTTCCAGAGATTACCCCCTTTTTTTTTTTTTTTTTTTGGGGGGTGGGAAATCATCCTATGACTTCTTCCGCTCTAGGGTGGAGCGGAAGGGAGTGTCAGACTCTTACTGACTAAAACCCACCCCTGTTCCTCCCTGCCTCGAGTGCCCGGGGGCGAGGTAACTCTTTCGAATTTATCCTCCACCCCCGGGCAGAGAGATTACCCCCCTACAACCTCACAGACTCACAAACTTTACCTCTTTATAATATTAGTATATCACACAATAATAACGGTACCATCTATCAACATTCTTAGAATATCTAGTGCCTACTTACTTACTCTTTAACGCCAGTAATCGATTACCTATAATGTCGCCTCATCTTGCAATGACTGTCACAATAAAAAGGATAGAAATAGAACCTAAATTGAGCTCAGGCCTAGACGAATGGCCAAGTTTGAGGCCATTCGTTTAGATCTAAGCTTTAGGTGGGTACTTCAATGGGCATACAATGGGTCATTTCGTTTCTTAACATTCAAGATCCCTGATTTTATTTTCAAACAGACATCTTTTTCGTGATTTGGATTTGTGACTCTGATTAGGACTACTACAATTACTAAAATGTATAATGCCAAAACTAGCTTCGGCCAGCGGCTTCGCCCGCATGGACTAATTCCAGACGAGAGACTATAATCTATCTCTGTGCCAAATTTTATCCTGATCCATTCAGCCGTTTGGCGTGAAACAAAACATTCATCCATCCAAACTTTCGCATTTATATTAGTAGCTGCGCCCCGCGGTTTCACCCGCATTGACCAGGATAAAAAGCCTATGTATTAATCCAGGGTATAAGCTATCTACATACCAAGTTTCATCCAAATCGGTCCTGCCGTTTGAGCGTGAAAAAATAACAAACATACAAACACACACACTCACAAACTTTCGCTTTCATAATATTACTAGCGACCCGTCCCAGCTTCGCCAGCTTTACCCTATGAATCACCCTGTCTATTGGTGAAAACCACATGAAAATCTGTTCAGTACTTTTTGAGTTTATCGCGAACAAACAGAAAAATGGGTTTTGTTTTATAATATCGAGTGTAAAAAGACAGTTTCCGAAGCCGAAAGCCACATATTCTACCCATTATTTGGGTAAATTTTTCCACTAGACCGTCCCTACCTGGGAATCCACTGGTTCTGGAGATTGAAGGTCAGTCCCAATTTTTTTTTTGTACTTTTTTACGAAAATGAATTCCAAGTGTCATTATTAAACCGTTTCCAAAAAAACATTACTTGAATTTTCGAAATTACGCATTTGCAGTTACAAAAACGCAATGAATATCAAACGTATCCGACAACTACCTAGATGGCTTAGAGTGAATGGGCAGGGTATAACTCCACCGCCTGGGTTCGCGTTACATTGCGCGCAACAAAAAATTGTTTTTTTTTTTCGTACCTAAAAATAAAAGTCGTTTCCCAGCAATAATTTTTGCGCAAAAGCTACTTTGTTAGACGTACAGTATACGTAGTTAACGACTATGTGATGTGTCTTTTTACACCCTGTATAATAATATACATATTTCCTTGAGGCTTTGTTTACCTATTACAATATTTACACACAGTTACCTCATGAAAATTCAATACACACGCTTCATAAATCACCGCCTTTAATAACTATTATTACTATTTAACAAATTACCATACCGTCTCACAGACTACGGGTCCGTGTTTACGGGAGTCTTGTAATTTGACTCCGTTACTTGCGGTTGGCTACTCTTCCGTGTAATATTCACTTTCCTATTCCTGATTATATTGTTTTGTTTAATTTGTGAACTGAAAGTGGTTATCTTGTGCCAGAATCAAGTAGTTTGCAATTTGGATATGGAAAATGAGGAGAAGTGTTTATGCATTACAGCATTAGCTATACAATTTTTATGTTATACTTGCGATCCGTCAGGTTAAGCTACGCTTGCTGGGGTTGGTCTATGGATGGGTGACAAATTTTTATATACCAAGACTCCTCCGTGCCTCGAAAAGCACGTTAAGCCGTTGGTCCCGGCTGTTAATCGTGGATCTTTGACTGTCGTTACAGGTCGTCAGAAGCCCGAAAGTCTGAGAACCAGTCTTACCAAGGGGTATCGTATTACCCAGTAAATGGATTGTAGAGGTCAGATATGCAGTCGGGTCTATGTAAAATACTGGTATTCAGCTGCATCCAGTTAGACTGGAAGCCGACCCCAAGATAGTTGGAAAAAGGCTAGGCAGATGATGACTTGCGATGCGTCCTGGCCACGCACGTGTGCAATATTTTTTTCCATTGATTTTCTTTGTCACCTCTTTTTTGTGTGTGTTGGGAAATCATCCAATGATATCTCCCGCTCTGGGTGGAGCGGATGAGCGTGTCAGACTCTTATGGACTAAAACCCACCCCTGTTCCTTCCCTGCCCTGAGGGCAGTAACTCTGTTTCGATTTTATCCTCAACGCCTGGGCAGTTCTTTGTCACCTTGTCCTGACAATTACGAACACAACAAAAAAAGAATTAGCTAAATAGGTGCCGCCGTTCTGAAGTGATGCGCTTACATTCGGCAATTGATTTAATTTTTTTTTTTCATTTTGTTTTTTTTTGTATCTGTGATATTGATTCTACTTTTATTGAACGCAGTAATCATTTATTCTTTTATGTTTCAGGTAAGAACCATATTACAACGTATCAGAAAAAAACACACACATAAAAGGAGCGGTAACCTGTACCTACCAAAAGTAAGTTTTAATAACTTAGTCACAACTCATTCAACCTTCTTCTCAAAACACAAGATTATGTTTAGAAGAAATTATTAAATCCATGCTATTAACAATTATTAAAAGAGTGCTGTAAAAGCATTCCATCTATTAAAATAAAAAGAAAAAAATAACATTTGATAGAGCACAGTTGTATAACAAAATACCGTCATGCATAAAAAATTTACACTCATTCAATGCATTCATGAAGCAATTAGCCAAATATTTAATAAATAAATAATAACAAATTACCTTCAATCAGTAATTAATTACAAATACGGGAATGCATGGGATCAGTGATACTTTCAATATTAAACTTATTGACGAACTCGATATATTTAGTATTTAGCATTTAAGCAAAATTTGCTCATGTGACTGTGTCTTTTTTGAGAATAAATATCTTTAAACCTAAAATAGGCACAAAATAGGAAATACTAAAAGATTTTATGTAAGTCCTCTAGGTTTAGAGACATAAAAGCTAGGCTTCAGTAAGGTAACATAAAATCGCACAAAACCTTTCCCAAATTGCTTTTTCAGGCAATGTTATTATGTAAACGAAATGCCTGATAGAAACATCTCTATTCATACCACGCAAATGTTCAAAAAGTTTTTAACCAAAAAACTGACGGGAATACTTCAAGTTACTTTTCAAGGAACTTAGCTTAACTTACTTGTCCATTCACGCGCCATGGTCGATTTCGTTGCGAAATTAAAAGTACTCTCAAGGGCCATTGTCACATTTGTAGACTAAGCGGATTGTTCACTTGAAATCGATTTTTTACTGTGGTCGTATTGTTTGAGTTTTGAGAAGTAAATAAAAGATGGCACAGTCCGCGTTTTTTGTTCCTGGGCACCCCGCACTATGACATAGAGATTTCTTTTTTTAAATTTTTGAAATGTCGTCCATCAACAGTCAGTGTCAACAGTCAATTTATGTCAACTTTGTGATTTAATTGGAATTTTTGAAAAATCCAACCTACTTATGTTATCTATCCATAAAATCGGAAAAATTTCAAGGATTACGAATACATAAACTTGTCAGAGGTCCCGTGTGTATTGAAAATGATAAAATTGAGAAACGGAACATGGAAACGGTGGAATGTTTACGTAATTATATAAATTATGTTTATTTTTTTTTAGTATTATTTACTTCTTAATCTCTTACAACATCGCTCGTAATGTGGAAAGTAGTTAATAATTAATATTTACAAACACATAAAACAGTAAAATACAACGATAAAGTAGGTCAATATTCCATCTTGCCGTAACTTGACTCGTTTTTGGCGGGAAAAAAATGAGAGAAAGGGGTGTTTTGTTTTGGTATAGTGTGGTACCTATAACATATCGCCTAGTGACTTCTAGGTATCAAAAAATTTGTTATATAGTCTAGTTTAATAATAAATAGGTTTTAAAGGTACAAACTACAAAATTATTGGTAAGGACATAGGTCAACAAATATTAACGTTTATTTCTAACGTTTTTTTACGTTTACATTTCATTTGAAGTACTTTAAACACTTTATCATTCTTTAGTTTTCACGTATGTCGATTCTCTATATTATCAGCAATACACACGTATTTTTTGTTTGCATATAGCTCCAGTAGTTTCTGAGATATAAGGCTTTAATTTAGCAACGAGCCGCGCGCTCACGCGGCGCTCGCGTGCGGGCGCGCCTGCCGGCGCGGGGCGCCCGTTGCGGGCGCCTGAATGGTTGTAGGTAATTACTAAAAAAATCTATTTGGTCCGTTAGATTACCAAAAAATATTGGAAACGTATTTTTCATCGTGACGTTAACAAAAAATTGGACGATACAGTTCGTTTAAATTTCGCGTAACGTCACACCTATATGAAAAATGTACTTACCACTTTTTACTTACAAGTGTGCAACAAGCCCCCACGGCAAATTTTTGATGCGTTTTATCTTTGTAATTTTTTATTGATTTGGTAAAAAAAAAAAAAAACTGTCCAAATTTTTTTTGCTAATCTTACCTTTTTTACATTTGATAGGCACGCGTTTGAGCACAATCTCACCTGATGGTAAGCGATGATGTGGTCGAAGAGGGAGCACGCACCTACTTACAAACTAAACAGATTTTTTTTATTAATTCTTGATTGGCACGCGTTTGACCACTATCTCACCTGATGGTAAGAGATGATGTGCCCAGGAATCATCTCTATCTTGACGCCAACAAAACGTTAATTTTACTCTACCTTTCATAATGGCGTACAAGGGTGTCTTTGCTCTAATGAAGCCATCAGCATAAGGGTATTACCCACTCGGATGTCAAATTAAGATCTCATGGTCAATGTTTTAGTGCCATGAATTATTTTGTACCAAAATTTAAAAATTATAATGGGCTGCCCTACAAATGACGAAATTTGTTTAACGCTTAACGTATTTAGAACATATTTATTCTCATCATTAATAGATTGATATAAGAACGATGTTTTAAATTCGTTTAGAGCTTAAATGTCTTTGGTGATTAGTTATGTAAGCAGGCCTAATTCGGTCTATTTTGAGAACTTGGATATTTCAAAGTTCTCGAAATAGACCGAATTAGAGATTATGGAGATCGACGTCGCTTAGGGTATTCCCTAAGCGATGTCGATCTTCATCTTGCAAAAACTTAGAACATAGCCTGGTAATTTTAAGACTCTCCCCTTAGAGAATTATACATCTGATCTGAAGCTTCTCTCAGCTTCAGACGTATGATCCTGTCACTGGTAAACCTTTTGCAATAACAAGGTATGATTTTCGATGAAAAAAAAAAGGTGTGACATTACGCGAAATTTCAACGAACTGTATCGTCCTCATTTTTAGGGTTCCGAAAGTTTGAATGAAAAAACGGAACCCTTATAGGATCACTTGTGTGATGTGTTTTTGGTGTCTGTCTGTCTGTCCGTCCGTCTGTCACAGCCAATTTGCTCCGAATCTGCTGAACCGATAGAGTTGAAATTTGGCACACACATGAATATCTGTGACCCAAACACGAACGTGTACCCTAAATAAATTAATTTGGAATATGGGGGTCACTTTTGGGGTGAAAATCGAAAAATTAAAAAACAAAGTTTTTCAAACCGTACCGTGCGATATATCAAATGAAAGGGCACATTGCGAGGGCATTGAATATAATTATTTTCATAATTTTAAAATATACAGCTTTAAAGTTATTTAAGAAAATAGACGAAAAGCTACCATCCCCCCCCCCCTCCCTTATCTTCGAAACCAATTTGCCTAAAATTTTGAAAAAATGCAGGGAGTAATTCTTTTTTTTTACCAAATAGATTTTTTAAAGTCATCTAGGTACCCTATTATTTTATATTGGTAGGTACTCCCAATAGGGTATCGCAATGTAGTATCGACAGGTCACTAAAAGTTCTCTGCTAATCCCCTTATCACTATTCACCATTTCCCCTAACCCTTCAAACATCAGGCTTTCTTACCTCACCAATAACCGTCACTGGTAATGGCGAGATCCATTGTCTTAATGACGTCATCAGCCGTCCTTTACGTTACGTACGTCACGGGGAGTCGGTCTCGAGAGCGAGGTGATACGGTCCACCGGCCAACCATACGCCACGATGGGCCATGATGGGCCGCGCGTACATACGTGTCCATTACGTAATTACTTAATGATGTTACGGTTCACGCGTACTTGTTATTTGTAAGGCGAGAATGTAATTAGTTCATTGAGTGTGATTTTATTTTGCTTGATGGTGGAAAAAGTGATGTAAGTTTATAGTACACTAACTTCTGCCAGCGGCTTTCCACGCAGGAAAGACATAAAGTTCTTTTTTCTTTTTATTCTTTTTTTTTTAAAAAACATTGCGTTGTGTTGCGACATTTTTTGTCTATGTATTATGTATATGTCTTATTACTACCCGGGTGCCAAGTTTCAATCAAAATCCAAATTCGTTGAGCCGTTAAGTCGTGAAGAGGTAACAAACAGTTAGACAGACAGAGCTACTCGTACTTTCGCATTTATAATATTACTAGTTGCGCCCCGCGGTTTCACCCGCGTAGAGGATAAAAAGCCTATGTGTTAATCCAGGATATAACCTATCTACATACCAAATTTCATCCAAATCGGTACAGCCGTTTGAGCGTGAAGAAGTAACAAACATACACACAAGCTTTCCTGCAAGGGTCGCGGATAAATAAAGAGAGTCACCGCGGCTCTGGCACAGGCAACTGAAGAAACAAGGGTGGGTTTTACTCAGTTAAAGTCTGACACACCCTCCCGTTCCGCCCAGAGCGGGAGAAGTTATTTGAAGATTTCCCACCCAAAAAATAAAGGGTAGGTAGTAGTTACACTAAAGACTCCTGAAGTCATACGTAAAAACGTAACGCAGTAGTGTGACAACAATGCAAAAAAACAATTGTATAAGAATTGGCCGCGACTTACAAGTTGTAGGTCGTGAGTTCAAACCCAGGCAGGTGCTTTATTTTGTGTAAATTATTTCATCACCACTGCTCTCAAAACGGTGAAGGAAAATATCGTGAGGAAACCGGCATGTCCTAGAACCAAAAATTCGAAGACATGTGACATCCACGAATCCGCATTGGGCCCGCGTAGTGCATTGTGGCCCACTCCCTCTCACAGAGAGAAGGCCTGTGCCCCAGCAGTAGGGACATTAAAAAAAAGGCTGATGATGATGATGATAGAAATTGGCAATAAGTATCAGTAGAATGATTCTATGGTATTCATAAAATTGTTCTACTGCGTTGGTTGTTGCATATATCTGCAGGAGCCCTGAATTTTACAACACTAATAACAAACCTAAAAGGAGAATGGGTTTCTTAGATGGGTGAAAAAATGTCAATACTTTCAGGCTGGGCAAATTCTCCATTCGCAAGAATTATGTCAAAGCTAAGAGCATTAGGGTGACCTGTGCCCCTGTATATCAGAACGTCTTTGAGACAGTCCTCTGGGGAATTTCGAGTGGACTGTCCTGCACTTCCGCTTCAAATGTGTATGTGAGTTTACATGTTTGTGAATGCACCCACGATTCAGGAGTAATTCCTAGTAAGGGGCAACGTTTTTAAAAAAATAAAAAATAAATAAGACTATGCAAATCTTGTTAAAACCTCTCTGTGTTTAGTGGTGAATAAAGGTCAGTGTCATTTTGTGAAAATCTTAGATGTTCTATGGAATTCCCCCTTGCTATGTTTTCTGGGGTTTAATTTACGTCGAGAACCGCCTATAACATGTTCCATGTGACATCAAAGACAATTACTCTCAAGGCTTCTGTCATTAGTTACCTATAGGTACAAGACAAAGAGAACCTAAATTACTATTCGTTGAAACAATACTTATAAGATGAAAAGGAATAAATATTTTTGTCAACTTGCACTAAAGAGTACATGGAAAAAGAATTAAAAAAGAAGTGTACCTACTGTAAAAACAGGAATTTGTGAAAAATATCATAAAGATAAAAGAGGTATTCTCTTATATCCTATTCTCGATTTACTGAACTGGATTATCTGGCTCCGCGTAACTGGGTTTGTCAAGTCTAAAGCAGCTTGATAAAGCGATCCATTCCTTTTTCAACGCGGTGTGGTCGAAAGATTCTTGATTCCAGTTTAATAATAGAGATTAAAATAATAACAGAACGGATTTATAATTTAATCAAGACTGACCATTAAACTTAATAATAATACACTTGAACAAAAAATAAAACAGTTGTAGATGTGAACGCACTTGTAATTATCATCAATCAACTCAGTGCCTAAAACCACACAATCGAATTGTAAAACATTTTTATTTAACAATGTCAAACAACAAACCATATTTTTAAGCAAATTAAATAATCAATAAAGAAACAAAGAATAAATAAGTTCAATGAACACCATCAAAGCGAAACTCAAAGAAGTGGCTTTGCATCCTGACCTGAGGCACTTCACAAATTGCTTTTTGTGAGGATTTGTTCACAAAAATCATTTAACTTCGCCCCAAGTTACAATGTAAACGGGAACAGACAGACAGAAATATACAAATATACAGATATAGATAAATACAGGGATATAATAGAATTCAGGTGACTTCAAAGACGGTAGGAGGCCGTGGGAGAGGGGTTATAACTGGTAAAAATATTTGAATTGAATCCAATTTATTCATAAGCCCACATGGCATTAGATAAGGAACTGTATTTAAAATCAGTAAGCGTACACTTCTTTTTAATATATAGACCAATAAATATACCTGAGCAGTAGTGGCCCAGTGGTAACGGCCGCGACTTACAAGTGGTAGGTCGTGAGTTCCAACCCAGGCAGGTACTTTACTTTGTGTAAATTATTTCATCGCCACTGCTCTCAAAACGGTGAAGGAAAACATCGTGAGGAAACCGGCATGTCCTAGAACCAAAAATTCGAAGACATGTGACATCTACCAAACTGCATTGGACCCGCGTGGTGGATTACGGCCCACACCCTCTCACAGAGAGGATTGGGGACATTAAAAGGGTGATGATGATGATGATGAAATATACCTAGGTCTTGATTAAATAACAAAAAAAAGATTTTCAAAATATCAGTGAAATGTACAACATCGGACAATTTACAATGGTGCTGGGCAATATAAGAGTTCGTGCGAAAGAATTTCAAATAAAGGTCATATCTGATTCGCAAGGGGATGCAAACACAATAAATATTTAAAGAATTGTTGCGAAACTGACGCGGCGACGTGGGAATGGAAGAAAAACAGTTTGCCAGATTTTATCAGTGTTTGCAGCTTGTTTGCGAAGTGAAACATGTTATTAAGTTGTTCGTAGATGATAAACTACGCGGGCTAGAACATGTCTTGTTATGCATTACCACAGGCGTCGCCCACTTCCTTTAATACAATGTCGCCGCAGGAATTTTGAATAATCCTGTCATAGTGTTTGCTATTCACGTCTCTAGCTCCTTAGTTAGGATTAGTCGTTCTCTGTTAGTCATCTTTTGCTATATGTATATAGAGTGCTACTTCAAATACACAAGCATTTTATAAGATAGCAATATTTGCTATATTTCAAAATCGTTCGAAGTTATTTACATATTTTGAACCAATAAAGTTGTAGATAAGATCAAACTTCTTTGCCTTGCCCAGGGCTATGAGTTAAATGTTTAACCAAAAGGATAATATCGAAGGCTAACTTTGATTGATTGCGTTTCCTTTACTTGACTCCAGTTATTAACTGGACTTAACTTTGAAATGTGTTTATTGAGTTTAAATACAGGTTAAGCTTGAGGTTCTCTTTTCTTAGATTGACTTTTCAACATTGCGGTGTTTGCTGTGACTGTAACTTTAATTTTCTTCTAATTGCTTTTAATTTATGAATAATATTTTGCTCCACATTCAGCGCTGAGCTGGGGCTAATTTGAGTTCCGAGAATATATCTTAGATACAGAACTTTCTAGACTGTATCGGAAGTTTTGGCTGAACTTTGAGACAGTTTCAAGTCTATTCGAGTAAATCAGTATGGTAGTATATGCTATGTGATATACTTTTAGGCAAACACATAAAAGTAGTTAGTGAATAACACTATTCCACAGAGTAAATATATGTTTTTGGGCTTTTCAGCGAGGGTGACAGCGTCACGATGCCATGACGTAATGATTTATAGTGTGTATTAATAACGTTATTGTGCTCGTGGATTTTGCTGTTCCGAGATTGAACGATTTTTTATCGTTTGTTACCAGCCCTAGGGGTTGTAAAAATGTGAATCCCTTAAAATCCGGCCATTGCTTTTAAGTGACGCCTGTTCAAACACTCGAAGACTGTAAAACGATGTTGTTTTAATATTTAATGATGCCACGTAATTTAATTTTGTTTGCGAAACGTTAAGAATTCACTAAGGCAGAAAGTACTTAACATAAATTCAGTCGTTTTAAAATAGTGACATTTTAGATTGAAGAAATTGACTTCAGAATGTTTTTGTGAAATTGTGGATAAGTTTCATCAAATTGCAGAGTTTCCGAAACAAACTCTCGGAATGATACGGGTATGTTAAATATCCGAACAGATGTAAGAAACCCTGGTAACAATGTTGAAGGCGTGCAAACTTAAAGTAGAGCTATGGGTACGCTTGTTGCCACAACTTTTGAAATTTCAGTTAACAATTTATTACCGGCGAAGCAATTTAACAAACTTAGCAAAGACAGTTGTGTCAGATCTTAACGTCGCGTTGTACAATTGCACGGGGGATTACATGTTCCTCTGTACCTCGGAAAAGTGGAACACGAGTACTGAACTATATTTAGTTAAGTCTCGTCTTCCTTACCTGAAGTTTTAATGATCGGTTACAGCGGTGAATATTAATTTTATTTCATAAAACTTCTTAATCAAGTGATTTAAAGAATGGACTGTGATATTCTGTTCTTCTTTAAGCTTCATATTCTGCATTGTTCGC
Source organism: Polia nebulosa (assembly GCA_951329385.1). NCBI lineage: Eukaryota > Metazoa > Arthropoda > Insecta > Lepidoptera > Noctuidae > Polia > Polia nebulosa. The sequence continues at coordinate 8,869,650 of OX589595.1, read as the reverse complement.
CATATTCTGCAGAATTGTTTGAATTCATTACAGAAATGCTTTTTTTATTTCTACCCTCTATTATAAAATCTGGAGCATGCATTGTGCAGCTGCATTTCTGTTTTATTTGTCAAGCGTGTGCAATTAAATTTTATTTCGTTATTGTGTCCTTTCTTCTCATCATTTTCATCCTTATTTTCTCAATTGAGGAGATTTACTTCGAATTTGACTTTTTTAATTATTTCCTTTATTATTCTCTATTTAGTATAGAAATCGTCTCTTTATCTAATAATGTTTGTGGGATCCAATTCCCGTTAACTGATATGTGACTAATGAACCGGGCACGACTGTTATCCGGGCGTACGGCCGGATAGACGGGGATATCCTGCTAAAGGAGATTATCCTCACCCTCCTAAGGATAAGTGTTTGTGTGGATATGTATCGAGTTTCTTTTGTTTACTGCCTTCTTGATTTGTCTAATGCGATTTCGTGCAGTTGCTTAGAGACGCCTGTCTGCGTGTATGGTTTCGGCACGTACTTACTGGAGTTACAGACCTATCTTTATTCTGTAGTGTAGTGTCATTGTAGATGTATATTATGTGTATTTCTATTTTGCTGTAATTGTCTACTAACTAGAACGCTTCATATTTAGCGCACAAAACTAGATCAATGTATATGAATTCTAGTATCGAATTAACAATAGTTTCTACTTCATCTTAACTAAAATCCGACCCTCAACTCTAGATTTCCACCAAAAATATCGATCCCTAACATTGTATATTCCCTTTTAACTGATCGACTTAGCGGAACTTGGCCTACGTTACGTCAAAGGGGTCTAATTTTGAACTTGATATTGAGTTGTCGTCTGCCGCCTGCCGGCTTACGGCATCACACGGCATCCGATGCAACCTGCCGTAATGCCGGCCCGGACCGGTTTCTGCAGAATTTAATAAAGTCTTCGTAGTTTACGATAGCAATCGTAAAAGTTTTGTGATCGTACGCCACGAGTAAAATGTTTTGGATTTTACGATTCCAGTTTTCTTTCTTGAATTAGTTATTAGTTTTACTATGTTTAATAACATTAAGTTGTGGATTTTTTTGGGTTTGTGTCATTTGATGTTTATTTATTGAAGTCTTTATCGCCCGATAACAGTTTATCGGAGAGGATTATGTTGCATCGATGGCATTTATTATTTAATATTAATTGAGTTGTCCAGCAAATCAAAGATTATGTTACGGTATATTTAATGTTCTTTCTATGTATTGGTTTTTCATATCGAATTGATTTTTATAAGCCAGAAGAAAAGTAGGTTGGTACCCTTTTTTTGGAGGTTATATTATATAATCATCTAATGACTTCTTCCGCACTTTGTGTCAGACTTACTTACTGAAACCCACCCGTGTTTTTTCAGTTACCTGTGCCCAAGGGTGACAATTTTTCGAATTTATCCGCGACTCTAGGCAGAAAAGTAGGTACTACCCCGCCATTTGTAGCTAGCGGCAATAATATTAAATCAATAATAAGTCACAGCCACTGGACACAGTAGCGGCAATAATAGAAAATTGCAAATTTATAAATATCCGATATTACGTATTCTCCATATAATTTACATAAATAAACGTCGATCGGAAAATCAATAAAAAATTCATTTGCCTACTAAAAGTCATCGAGAAGAGTGTCGAATTTTCCAATGTCGTGCTCCCTGGGGTGATATAAACGTGAATTTTATACGTACATATCGTGGGTCGTCTGCCCCGACATAATTCAAATTAAGCTCATGACAGAAGGGTCGGCCAAACGGGGTACTAGGAGGGTTGAAAATGTTTGGAGAAGGCTCTCGTCTGTATAATTTATCTTCAGATCTGTTAGAATGTCTTCCTGGCTTGTCGGGTTCTGAAGTGGTAAATATTTTGATGTCCTGAATAATGAGATCTGATGGTTCTTGGTGTTGACGCCATCTTGAGTGCGTTTTTGTGATTTTGGATGAAGTTGTTGGTTCTGTTTTTAAGTCAGTATGATGATGTATGCATGTTTGTGTCAATTTATATTGTATCCTTCAAAGTTTTTGATCTACTAGCAACCTACCTGGTTTTGCACGGGAGCAAATTAATTTGAAAGACACGTAGCGCCATCTAACGCCCTTTTTTTGGGTGGGAAATCATCCAATGACATCTCCCGCTCTGGATGGAGCGGGAGGGCGTGACAGACTCTTACTGACTAAAACCAACCCCTGTTCCTTCCCTGCCTGAGTGCCCAGGGGAGCGGTAACTGACATCCAGCGTCCTAAAGCAATTGTTACTGTGATTGCTAAAAAAATCTTTCTCACGGGAACAGTACTTTTTTCTAAATGAAAGGTACCCCTATTCCCTTTTCTGTACTCTGACAACGTATGCAAAATTTCATGATGATCGGTTACGTGATTTAGGAGTGACAAGGTAACAAACAAACTTACTTTCACATTTATAATATTAGTTAGGATTAGGATAATGTCCAAAGTTAGCCTTTACGTAGTATCGGAAGGTACTGATGATATCCTATAAGTACATTGATTTACATATCAATAGACAATGCTAAGCTGAGCGCAGGTGGATGCCATTTCCCATCCATCATCCACCGAAGTACGGTCCCCCATGCAACTTTGAGTTGTGTGTAGGTACTCACTTGAATTAATAACTGAGCAATATCAATAAGTGGTGAAGGGTCTATACAATTCTTTTTTGGCTGTTTTGAAATGTGAAAACATGTGACGTAAAAGTTTGTTTTTCAGTTTATTTTATTTATTTATGGACACAATAAATAGTCACAATATAACTATTTTTTTTTCTTGAAAATTACAATGTGTTACCAATATTGCAGTCCACTGCGTTATGCGCATATCAAACAAACAAATATTTGGCAGTATAACTGGAATGGCTCTTAATGAGTATTATTTGGAAGTTTTTTAATCAATAATGTCTCAACCGTTGAACGGAAAATTTTTATCCCTGAAAATATACTTCAGTTGTGTAAAGTCACGGTGGTTACAACAGGCCACAGGTTCTTTAATAAGAATCTCTCTGTCATAGGAGTTACAGACAGCCCACTCTGGAGGGCCTGCATGGGAGGATGAGACGCAGCTTAGCTTAGCTTAGCAGCTCATCTTCTTCTAAGCTGCCTAGTGGTCGCTGGATAAAGAGCAAAGTACTTCGAAAACCCAGGTAACCTCTGTGAGATAGTCAGTAACACCAAGGCGCTGCTGGCCTTCCTTGAGGAGCTGGGGTGGATTCAATGTCAAACCTATCCCACCCGTACGCAAAATACGCGATATGGACGTAGAATTGCAGACACCAGCCCGATATATAATATGATATAATTTATGAAACATTCCTTTAGCTAATTTTCGAGTTTAATGCGGGTGAAACTGCTAGCAAAAGCTATATATCTTTTATATATAAAACAAAGTCGGGTTAGTTACACCATTTCTAACTCAAGATCGGCTGGACCGATTTTAATTATCTTTGATTTCTTGGATTTGTCTCCTACCCGAATAGCAGAATAACTATTAAAACATAGGAAAAAAAATTAAATTAATTTTCACAAACATTTTGTATGGAACGGCTTTTAGTGTTACGTACCCGAAGGGTCAAACGGATCCCTATTGTTGTCACTCACGTGTCCGTCTGTCTGTCTTTCCGTCCGTCGTCTGTCACAAAATTTTGTTACAAAGTTTTTTTTAACTTCCCATTGACCTATGAACTTGAAATTTGGTGATAATGTTTGTAATTACGTATACTTTACTCGGGGGTGGAGGATAAATTCGAAAGAGTTACCTCGCCCCCGGGCACGTAGGGCAGGGAGGAACAGGGGTGGGTTTTAGTCAGTAAGAGTCTGACACGCCCTTCCGCTCCACCCTAGAGCGGAAGAAGTCATAAGATGATTTCCCACCCCAAAAAAAAAAAAAAAAAAACTTATACTTTACGTATACTTATATCATTATTTAGTACGGAACCCTTAATGTGCGAGATCCAACACGCACTTGGCCAGTTTTTTATAGATTCTGAGGCGGTACGAAGTTCGCTGGTTCAGCTAGTATATTCTAATAAATCCCAGCTTGTCATAACTTTCATTATTTCATGTCGTTAGTCCCCATAGTGATCAGGAATGCGAATGCCGTGTCGAACAAATGGAATAATCTGACTCTAATGAGTACCTATGTAGTTCTCAGATGATTCATTATAGAGTAAGATCCGAGAGCCGTCAGACATTACTTATTTTCTGATTAACAAAATTTGTATGTTGTTTCTCATACCCGTTTTGCAGAATATTGTTCAAGTATTCATAATAAAAACTTTTCTACAAAAAAAAACAACCGACTTCCGAAATTAAAGTTATTTTTAAATTTTTATTGTATTTTCTTTTTTGGAAATCGGTTGTTTTTTTTTAGTAGAAAAGTTTTTTATTTTTCACTTTTTAGTTGTTATACCCCAGAACTAAAAACCCCAATAACATGGAACGTGGAATTTAGACATACTCGTAATTGGAGAAAACCAAAACTTCATCTAGGTATAAGTATTTTTTTCGTTTTTGTTCAGTTTTCAAAAAGCACTCAAGCAATTTCCATAAAATTTATATGGGACCACCTCGGTATATTCTTACGAATCAAAAAATAATTTCGATAATCGGTCCACAAATGACAGAGAAATCGGTGGGCATACATACAGTCGAACATAGAACCTCCTCCTTTTTCGAAGTCGGTTAAAAAATAAATAAAAAAAAGAGTATTCTATTTTATTCTATTCTACTAAAACTGAATTAGTTAAAAAAATAGTCTAAGCGTTAGACTATTTGTCTTTTGGGCTAGTCGCCACCTCGAGTTAAGTATTATACACAAGGCCGAAATTTGGACATAGTTTATTCAATAGGAGTCAGCGATGATTTAAGAGGGTGCTAAACTTGGTTTTTCAAATATGCGTACGTTCAAAGTACATACTAACACTACTCAATCTCATACATTTTGTAAATCAGAAAATAAGTAATGTCTGGCGGCTCTGGGATCTTATATATGCATACTTCTCAATACAAATTCATCAGAAATGCTGAGGTACGTGATTTTCATAGTGAATTGTACACTTAGTTCTCAAAGTATAATGGACGAGTCCTAAGTTGTATTTCAGACAAAACAGTACATAAAAAAAACAGCACAGTATAACAAAATTATAAAGAAGGCGTTAGTAGGGTTGTTATTAGTATACAAAAAATAAAATAAATAGGTATTAGTAATTTGTTAGTAAACAAGACAATTTACACAATAATTACCTACTTAGCCTATTTTCTATTCTTGTGCAGGTGTACCCCGCCCAGTAAACTATAAAAGGACTATCAATTTTGCTAACGTTTGCAATGTATTAATCCGGCTCTAATCAGTAGGTAGGTTCGCAGTTTCCAAATGATTGTCCTTTTATATAATTATTATTCATCAAAAATCACTCAATTCATGCTGTCTAAGTTCCTAAACTATAGCTTGTACCTAAAAGTCAAATTGCAATAATTTATTTTTAATGTAAATATTTTTGATTTTTCACCACAATAATATATTATTAAACCAAAGAAGTTGCCAAGACTTTGGCTACTTATATTTCAAATAATAAAACTCTAACAATACTTATTCCATACTCGCTTAAGATATTGGTATTTGATGAGTGAAACTTAATTACCTATTGATATCGCCAGCTGTTACATTACCTATATTGCTGGTCACGCGTCATGGCAACGAGACACACTAATTGCTATGACCCTAAAATAATTCGTTTACTGTACCACGGCACAGATAATATAATACTGGCGTACAGATGCCTCATCCCATACAAAGAAACGGTACCGCCGTAACTACGGGCTTTCGACTTGCACAAGCAACTTTTGTTCTTCGTTCGGGCCCGTTCTCTACACCTCGCTAGATGGTGTTAGCAGCGACGGCTTGCAAGTTGAATGAATTTACGTAAAGTCTTACCAATATTTTCTCACACATTGAGGAATTACTTTATAGTATTTTTGGCACTTTATAACAGTTTTACTGTTTCAAAATGTGTCACTATACAAATTTTAAAGAGGCGAATGGATAAACTCTAAAACTTCAAACAGCGACATCTTTTGGTACAAGAAATATAAATGCCTCAGGATTCGTTTCAATAAACATCTAAATTTGAATTAGGAGCCAATTATTCCACACGATTCTTATTGAAGTATAAGAACTATTAATATTTTGAAAATAAATATGGTAAAAATTGTATTTTCTTATTTAATAAACTGCCCTAAGCATAAAATTGTGGAATAATTGCCTTGTAATTCAAATTAAGACGATTATTGGAACGAATCCTTAGACATCTATATTTCTTGTACCAATAGATGGCGCTGTTTGAAGTTTTAGAGTTTATCCATTCACGTCTTTAAAATTTGAATAGTGACACATTTTGATACAGTAAAACTGCTATGAAGTGCAAATTCATTCAGCTTGTAAGCCGTCGCTGCTAACACCATCTAGCGAGGTGTAGAGGGCGGGCCCGAACAAAGAACAAAAGTTACTTGTGCCAGACGAAAACCCGTAGTTACGGCGGTACCGTTCTTTGTATGGGATGAGGCATCTGTACGCTAGTATTATATTATCTGTGATAGTACGAAGAAAATAATACGGGCGTTAAAGAAAGTCAATAAACTGACACACACACACACCACCACAGTGCCTATCTAGATAGAACAGTGCAAAAATATAGTCACTACTTATTACAAAACAAAGTCCCTCACCGCGTCTGTCTGTCTATTCGTTGGCGATAAACTCGAAAACTTCTGAAAAGATTTATTGCGGTTTTCACCAATATACAGAGTGATTCATGAGAAAGATTTAGGTGTATAATTTGTACCCGTGCGAAGCTGGGAGTCTTTAAGTCAAGAGTGAATAGGTTACTTCTAGATAAGCGTGCTCCATCTTCGACCACATCATCGCTTACCATCAGGTGAGATAGTGGCCGAACGCGTGCCTATCAACAATAAGAAAAAAAAAAGTAGCGAAAAAGACATCACAATACGCCTATTGTTATAATTTTAATAACAAAACTCCGCACTTTAGTTAGCCAGGTCAAGCACCTGGATAACATTTTAATCCTAGCATAAATTACAAGGGTGCCGAGGCAATCCCCAGACCTGCCAAAACTCATAAATACTGGATACGTATCTGGACATTGTCCTGGATATAACGCAAAATATAACATAAATATTAAGGCACCACAATACAGCTTTAATCTGCGCCGACATTGTTTCGCTTTACGAAGGGTCATGTCCGACCTTCCATCGCAAAAACTGGACAATGTTTAGAGCAACAGAATTTAAAACCCTACCAACTATAGATTTTATTCTGCAACACAATCTGTCGAATATAACTCTTATTTCATTACGAGTTTTCGACGCGTCACAAATATTCCGTTCGTTACCGAAACTCGTGCAAAAGTATGAAAAAGTCATCACTCACAAACGCCAGATTCCAGTCGAAATCACTAGCGAATTCAGGGTATGCATGTGATGAGTTTTATAGGGTCACGATTCGGAGCTTCGACATCGACCTGTCCAGTGTCGTCTAAATTGCTGAAAGCATTGCTGTATAAAATCCTCTTAGCGAATTCGAATCCATTCCGAGAGCGGAGGCAATAGACAAGCCATTTATCCACTAAACCTGCCACATTTTAAGCTTAACGCAATGCTAAAGAGCAGAGGATGGAACTCCTTGCTCACGTTTAATCTGCTCTAAGTTGTTTATCATCAATTGTTCTGCCTAGAAGCGTTTAACTTTGTTCATTCATAATACTGGTTGAAGTGAATTCTTCTTTATTTTTTGTTCACACTTTGTCAGCCATGTTTAATTTATCTCCACTCAGCTTTATCTCGTATGTGCCGGAGCTGCTCTGACATCCAATTAACAACGTTCTGATGACAAATCATTAATTCGCTTGTTGTATAAAACAGTATAAGTACTGAGCGAGGATGACGGGTATGAATTATTCATCGACGGCTCCCGTTAACGTACACCAACAGATTTCGCCACAAGGGCGCAACCCTTACAGCCGAATTTTTTCGTTCGTCACATCCACGAGTGGTTCGTTGACGGAACGGTTTTAATTAATGAAATGCAAACTGATGTCCAAACTCAAGTGTACCCGCTGCGACAGTATTTTTTTTTTTTGAAAAATTAAAATGTCTGGTCAAGTGGCTTTTACCCAGATTACGCTGGATGGCGGAATTGAAATGGTATTTATTTTAAAGTGGGACTTTTGCAGATAGATTAAAAGTTGGTTAGCATTCACTGATTTTATAGTGATTTATTTGGAGAGCACGAAGGAAATCTAAGTTCTCGTTCTCAATAATTTAAGCTTAATTAATCCTCTTAAGGCGCAGTTATACGACTTTTAATGATTTTTAATTGAAGATCACGTCTAAACGGCTAGTCTTATTTCTTTGAAAAAATGTATGTTACTCTAGACTACTTTTTTCGTAATTTGATATGTGTGAATATTTGAAATAATATTTTTATAACATAGTGTAATTCATTTAAAATTATGTCTAACCTGGATAAAAACTTGAGAATCGCGCAAAAACTATAAAGCGTATTTTTATGAAACCATCACCGTTTTAAAGATCATTTAATTATTATATTTTAGTATACCTACGTGTTTAGTATAATACCTGTTGTTTTATGTATGGGCGAGTCCTAATACTGAGTTCAGTGCTGAGCTCACATAACGCGTCGGACGTCTGACGCGTTATGTGAGCTCAGCACTGAACACGCAAGCTAACCACTCAAGGACATTAGCAGTTATTAGCGCCTTAACAAATCCAGCGCTAATTCATGAAATCTACATTTCTGTAACACCTGACAGGAAATCGATGAGTGACGAGACGCCGCGCCGTGAGCACTTAGACTTGCCTCTAAGCCCTGGTTTCAAGGCTATGAACCCGCCGATATTAATGGTCGTGGGTAAGTCTTACGTCATTTCATCGGGCTGCTAATTAATCAGGACCCTCCTCATGTGGACGATTAGTCTTTCGTTCTGTCTCCCGTAATGATATGGACAGGATGGGTTATCAATCGCTTCCAATTTATTACGCTCACCTACGCACGACATTTTTGGGAAAGGATGTCTTTTTACGGGCATCGTTTTAGACATAGCTTTTGTGTTGAGCTATTTGTGGTGTATTTTATTTCGGATAGTTTTATGACGTGCCGTTTTTGCCAGTATGGGTCTGAGATCTAAAATTCTAAAAGTACGTGTGTCGACTACTGTTTTTTTTTCTGCTTGCCTGTTAACATTCATCTATCTACTCTTGTATGCGTAACTGGTAGAAAAAACACCACATATTATGCAAAATGAATGTGTGTACGTTGGCATCACTGCTTCACGGAGCGGAGATTTTCATTCCGTCAATATATAACAGGAAAAACTTCCGGATACGTCGCGCGTCGCCGTATGGTTGCTCTGTCACATTTCCCCCATTGTATTTTCTGAAACAAAAAGCGGAATAAAAAATTCACAAGTTTTTGTAAGGAAGTCAAGGATAATGTCGTATTAAAATTATATCAAGTTTGCGCGTGGCTCTGGTACTAAATGCTAACAACCAGTGGTATCTATAAAATCCTAGTTCCATTCAGAAATGTAATCAACGCGCTGGTACCTACTCGTACAAACCAGTCTAATACCACTAACAGTGCTGGATATTAAATCTAGATCTGATTTATAATGATTATATCGTTATTTACGCTGTGGTAAGTCCTAGGAACTGTTTATAACGCGCACCCAATAAATAATTCTTAGTTAACCTTTTAATGGAATCCAGAAAACTGTATCTGTTTAAAATCTGTAATGTAATGTGTAAGTAATGAATATTGAAATCCATCTACTGGGCCCGAATTATATGTATAAGGTGTTAAAAAATTAATCCTCGAAACTTTAAGGAGTGCTTTGGACCATCGAACTGCTTTTACTATGGGACCAACTTTGAAATCGCGAAAAACAAATCAGCTGTTCCGAACATTTTGACGAGTTTTGCGAATATAAATGGGCGTAGGACGATGAGAGACCATCTCCGGCCACTGTAGAATCGGGCCTGCGAACGGCGATTAGTGGGTAGCTCGCCGTCCGATCAGCATCAGGCCAGTTAGTCGACGGCGCGTAGTGTCACCTCCCGCTCCACCCAGAGCGGGGGATGTCATTGGAAGATTTCCCACCCCGCCAAAAAAAAAACAACCCTGCCAAATCTGCCAATCATGAAAGCATTTAGCTTATATGATTGGCAGCTTATATAATAATGTTATGATAGCAAATAAATTCAAGCAAATAATATAACGAGCGTCCTCAAGCAATAAACTTACGCACACAACTTATTTATACTACATCACACATGATGAAATAACCAGCTAGCTAAGAAAGTGGACCGTGGCAATTTTCTAGACCCTGACCAAACCTGTTAGGGTGACTCCTGGCGACTACATTATCTTAAGACGGCTTTTAAATTATTGTTTCTCGCAAATGTCAACTGGTAACAGCGCTTAATCTATCCATCTTTACTGGCGCCAAATTATACCCTTGCGAGAACCACAGTTTAATTTTGTCATTTCTTTATTTAATTCTATAAGATTTCCTATCATTATTTGGAATTATAGGAATCAAGTTTGTATCTACAGTAAGGTTGGGAGGTATAAAAAGAATCTTCCGCTACGCAACTAATCCAATTTTCCTTCCTTTCTCCTTTTTGTAATTTTCACTGAAAATCACAATCAATGCTTTGTACTGCACAGTTTCTCTGAAAACAGGGGGATAAGAAAAAAACCAGGACGCTGTGAACAACAATTTTAGCCTTTGACTTTGTAGCTTACCCAATTCCAGCGGCGAATATTAAAATCCGTGTGTTTTTCTTATTTCTTACCACGAACATAAAGCTGACTTTCTGATGGAGATGGGAAACGGTACCCCGTTTTAATACTTAGAAATTATCAATCATGAACATGGGCCAAAAGCGAGGCTGTTCTATCCAAGCCCATCATTGATTGTACCTTTACTATTATTATACCAACTACATTATTATGGCATCGGATTCTCCAAGCTTTATAGTTATAGAAAACATTTGAGACAGTCCTCTGTAAGGTTACAGCAATATCTTTTATGTTGGGTTTCGCTTTGGACCGTTTCTGATCGTTTCTGTCCAATGTTTTTCGTACTTGTGAAATATAGCGATTGTTTCGTTTTCTACCTCAGTTGCTGTCCTTTTTATTTAGGGACTCCTTTCCGAGATTACATTTTCCATTTGATCCTTATCGAAGTGATTGGAGTTTATTTTACGTGTTTCTATTGTCTAAAATATTATGGTGGTACTGTTTTGATTATCTCTGATTTCTTCGGTATCGTATTTTAATAGAGTTTTTGGAAAAGTTATCTTCTGATTTCTTAATTTACATTGTAATCTGATACAATCTTTCTATTTTAGGAATATTATCTTGACGGGTCCTTCAAATATATCCCGCTCTTTATCACCTTGAGTCTCATTCCCAAGGCTTCCTTATCCAGAAGATGAAGCCATTCAAAATGTATTCTTATCTTTATTACGATCTAGTGTACAGTTAATAGAGTTGAATATCAAACTGACACGGTATAATATTACGTTAGGAATTCCTTGCGTTCTTCCACAGATATATTAAGTCAGTAGAATAGAGCCATCAGCTACCTGTTTTTAAACATTTATTGCAGACTGTTTATTTATGATTTTCAAATATAGATAGTAATTTTCTAGTTATTCTTGTTTATTTCCATAATCTCCAACATTTCGTACATTGAATATTTAAGTACTAATTATAGTTTTGACGTTAATGTGCGATAAATTTTTCCTTTAATCCGTATAATTAGCCGACGCCAACGGTTAGGTGTACAAACGAGTATTGTTATTAAATATAGTATAGGTATTTAAGTACTGAAGTTTTATTGAAAAATTCAATAGTTTTGGTGCATAGCTCATTGGTTTTACGAAAATTCTGTAAAGAGAAGTGCTTTTCCCCCGATCCACAACGTAGCTGAGCAATATACTAATTAATATCGACGACAAAGTGTAACAAAAAGGTGTGGTCATTTTTTAAGAACCGGTTCTGCCCATGGAAATCAACAAATTTCTCTAGGAAAAAATAGAAAATGTCCAAAAAAAAATTCGACTTTCCATACAAAGTTATCATCAGCTGATCAATATTTGTATAGGAGGTAAAACATTTTTTCGAGAATTTCCTCAGATTTTCTTGAATAAAGTTGTTCATTTTAATGGGCAGATGCAGTTCTTAAAATATGACCGCAACTTTCTGTTACACCTGTATATGGATTTAAAATATAATTTTGCATGCACTAGCAAGGTCGCTGGAAAAAGTGGAGTTTGTAATTTTTGGTGAGATATCAAAAAAATAAAATAACTCCTAAGTTCATTTGCATAAATTATAAAAATATATATATATTAAGTTAACGTTTTCTTAATTTCTTAAAAAACGTATTTCTTAGATAGGAGATAAACACTTCATCGTTGATATGTAAATATACGTTTATTTCTTCTTCAAATGAATAGAAGTTTTTTTAGCATGGGACGTATAATAGTCATATTTTCATTAAGTATTATGTCGGTATATTTTAACACCCTTTTAGCTTAAAACTTTTTAAGTCGTCCATTCATTAGGCTCTTGATGGGTTCTAGTATTTTCTCTAAATTAGTATAATAGGTACTTGTGAACCAAATTAATCACGGTCTGGCTATTTATTTAGATTAATATAATTTATATTAAGTGCCATTATTTGGATCAAAACTTTGACTATTCTGCTTTAGTTATGTTAATTTCTTTTGTAGTTTGTAACACTAGGTATTATAATAGCAGAGATTTTATAAGTTTAACTTTTGTCATCAAGTTTTTATTTGACTTTCAGAACCTTTTTTCTTCTCATAATTTTATTTCTTATAACTACTTAAAAAACGTTCCAAGCTCATTTTAATAAACAGTACAATTGAATAAGTTGGGTAACAGAAACCGACAATTTCCTTTGGAAAACTTCCTAGAACTCGTAATAACTGTATTTTAACTTTATCAATATAATTGGTAAATGTCGAGGTATTGATTCTTTTCCATCGCCATCTACATATTCCTGTCACAAACTATAGGTACTGTTACTATATAAAGAAACTATCAAACCAATACTATAAGACTCATGTTGATCCTGTCTACATAGAGGAAGAGCTAACAGAACATAGCTAAACAATCCTGGTGCTGACCAGAATGGTGCAAGGATCTCCACAATATCTTCAAAATAACTTCCCCCGCTCTGGGTGGAGCGAGGGAGCGTGTCAGACTCTTACTGACTAAAACCCACTCTTGTTCCTTCAGTTGCCTCTGTCAGGGTCGCGGGAGTGATAGAAAGAGTCACCGCGGCCCTGGCAGAGGCAAATGAAGTAACCTATCACAAGCCTTAAGTACCCCTAGATCATAAGTAGCAGAACGTAGTTAAACAATCCTGGTACCGACCAGACCGGCGCGCGGCGCATGGATCTCCACAATATCCTGTCAGGGTCGCGAGAGCGATAGAAAGAATCACCGCGACCCTTGACAACTGAAGGAACACGGGTTGGTTTTAGTCAGTAAGAGTCTGCCACGCCCGGCGCTCCACCCAGAGCGGGGGAAGTTATTTGATGATTTCCCACCCAGTCTCCACAATATAAAATTAAACCTATCACAAGTCCTTCCTCCAGTATTATTCGGAGGACTGTTACTATTCTTCCTAGCTCTGTACACAAACTAAAATACCCAGACTGCAGGCCGTACAGCCGGGCGGGCGTTTACATGCAAAACCCTGTCTACATGGAGCAACATCTTACAGAAAGAAATAAACATTTATTGACAACACCAAAACAATCACTAAATAAAAATTAAAAAAAAAAACACAAAAGACTCTTACATCAGTTTGGTAAAAGGAGCGGGCTCAGCATTATGTTGAGTAGTGTGCAGCATAGCCGCAATGCTGGTCAACGCTGATTTACAGCCACTTTCTCTTCACTTTACACACAAACTAACAACACGTTAAGTACCCCTAGAACGTAGACTAGCAGAACGTAGCTAAAAAATCCTGGTGCCGACCAGAATGGTGCAAAGATCTCCACAATGGTGATTGGTGTTGATTCTGTTGTGCACAAACTAAACTTAATTTAGGCTATTGCTATCTTTTTGGCTCTAATAAAAGAAGAAAAAGGCGGACGTAAATTAGAGCTGTCAAATTTAGTTTGAACTAATATTTCTATACAAATTAAGGGTACACGTAAAAACATGTCGTCTAAAAACACGGCGAAGCGCAAGGCGTAAACTAGTTTGACATCTCTAACTTAGTGCATAGCTATAGCTGTCCTTTTCTCGCACTGCCTTTTAGTAAAAGATAGCAATTCTCTAATTTTAGTTTAGTTATTGAATAAGAGAATCCACACCAATATCAAATTAAACCAATCACAAGTCCTTCCTCCAGTATTATTCGGAGGACTGTTACTGTTCTTCCTAGCTCTGTACACAAACTAAAATGCCCATACTGCAGGCCGTACGGCCGGGCGGGCGTTTATATGCAAAACCCTGTCTACATGAAGCAACAGCTAACAGAATGCAGCTAAACAATTCACGTCGCTCGCCATTAGGCGGCCGGCCAAAATGTCTTCGTTGGTTGTAGTTTTGTCTGTATTTTCATGGTATTAAAGTTCGAAAGTCATTCTAAGTTGGGATTGCTTTTAGTGTGCAGCGTGAGATGTGTTTTTTGATAGGTAGATTTTAATTTGGGCTTTTGAACTTCATTATGGAATGCTAGGTATTGTTGTGTGATCAAAATCAGCAATTTTATCAGGTTTTGTAAACTTACATATTCGTCTAATATAAAAGACTTTTTTTTTACAAAAAATAGAACTGAGTTCCAAACTAAAAAACAAAAAAAGTGTTAGTGTTAATTTCGGTTTTTTTTTTAACATCTACTTCCGAAATTAAAGTTACATTGCACGTTGTTTTTGTAAAATAGTCTTTTATTTTTCACTTTTTAGCTGTGATTTCACATTCACAGCAATCGCGGTTGATTTGCTGTCATTTTTTTAAGAGTTCCGTTGTATATCTCCGAAGCTCATCATCAGATCTTTAAGAAATTTAAATGGGACCATTTCGGAATAAACCTTTCTTCGAACAAAAAAAGAATTTTGCAAATCCGATGAAGTTATGCCCGAATAAACATTAATAAAAAAAAATTATAAAAAAGTAGTAAGCAAAAGTGCCAAAAACGACCGTTTTTGGTAATTTGCCTACTACTTTGGATACGAAATATTCTGAGACCTGTTTTAACAACGTAAAAATATTTTATCCTTTTTGTAACAAACGTAACGTTGGATTGTTTAATATTTATTTTCTATGCTATGCTACGATTTTTTATTCAATGAGGGCGCCACTTGGCTGGTAGTAGACCCTTAAGTTACAGGGCGTGCCAAAGAAATAAACATACATACCGTATACTGTCTAAAAACATTACCCTTCTTTTAGGAAAGTCTGGTAAAAAGGCCGTATACGTCCGTCTCTCTTTCTTATTAAAGGCGCCACCTTATCTTAAAGATCAGACGCGCTATTTAAACTGCAATACGCAGCAATTACACATAATATTGCGGCCGACATAAACCCTATATCCTTTCCAACCACATTGAGCCTTCTCTCTTAAAATTTAATGATTCAGGTTTTAAAAGAGCGATTATTGTTTATCAAAGGGAACAACTTTTATGTGTTTCCACAATTAAGTTGCTAGTTTAAAATGAAGATATTGGTGTTGATTCTGTTATGCACAAACTAAACTTAATTTAGGCTATTGCTATCTTTTTCTCTCTAATAAAACAAGAAAGAGACGGACGTAAATTAGAGCTGTCAAATTTAGTTTGAACTAATATTTCCATACAAATTAAGGGTACACGTAAAAACATGTCGACTAAAAACACGGCGAAGCGCAAGGCGTAAATTAGTTTGACATCTCTAACTTAGTGCAAAGCTATAGCCGTCCTTTTCTCGCACTGCCTTTTAGTAAAAGATAGCAATTCTCTAATTTTACTTTAGATATTGAACAAGAGAATCCGTGCCATTCTCTATCAATCTGCCTGCCTAGCCTTTTCCCAACTATCTTGGAGTCGGCTTCCAGTCTAACCGGATGCAGTTGAATACCAGTATTTTACATGGAGCGACTGCCTATCTGACCTCTACAACCCAGTTACTGGGTAATCCGATACCCCTTGGTAAGAGTGGTTGTCGGACTTTCGGGCTTCTGACGACCCGTAACGACTGTCAAATATCCACGATTGGCCGACGGGATCAACGGCGTAACGTGTCTTCCGAGGCACGGAGGAGTCTCGGTATGTAAAGATGGTCACTCATCCATGAACCAATCCCGGCAAGCGTAGCTAAACCTGATGGATCGATCTGTGCGGCTGTTATTACTTTAGCCACGAGCTACTCTAATTATTTTTTATGGATACAAATTCCTGGTATGACCACATTGACCACCATTCGCAGATTGTGCACTGAAGCGATGCAAAAGCACCTCTTCCGCTGAACGATGACAAGTGCTAGTGTATTGTTATACATATAAAAGTCGTTTGTACACAGGGAGAGTTAGGTTTATTATAGGCTCAAATGAACTTTAAATCCTAACTATCTATACAGCATGTAACAAAAATCCTGTTCGATCCTGAAGGGTTACTCGGGATCGTACTGCGTACACATATACGAGTACGTAATCATTTAATGGATACGAGATTATTATTTTTCCCCAATGAAAATAATTAATTTAAAAAATAAATAAAAATTGTCTAAAGCAACACTGAGCGCTCGACAAAGTTCACCTACTGTTTTGTTTGAAAGATGCAGCCTGAGCGAGACAGAGTGCCTACAGCGGGGCTAGTGCAGGGCGGTATCGTTTGAAATAAAAATAGGTAAAAATGAAAAGATTTCGCCGGCCGGTGGAGTGTTGTCAACTTATGAAAATTTTCCATATTTAGTGTTGAATTTCGCATATTATATAATAAAAAAAACAAACTTTTGATTTTTATGAGTTACATTTTTTTTACAACTTTTTCTAGTACGTATGTTAAACCAGGAATACGCCTTTATTGGATCGGACAGGGTTTTTGTTACATGCTGTGTAATTTATGTATTACAAATGCGAAAGTAAGTGTCTTTATTTGTTGGGTACCTTTTCTTTCACGCCTCTTAAACCACAGAATCGTGTATCATGAAATTTTGCATATACGTTGTTAGGGGTCCAGAAAAGGACATACCTACCTCTCGCCCAGAAAAAAAGTTATGTTCCTGAGAGAAAGAAGAATAACTTTCGACTGTCACAATTGCTTTACGACGCTAGATGGCGCTACTTGTCCTTCGCATCATTTTGCTCCCGTCCGAAGCCGGCGGGTCGCTAGTATATTATAATTTACTGGTCCTGCATTCTGACGAAGTTGAAGTCTAGCGTTGAGGCAATACGGTTTATCACCGATGTGAAAAGTTTTAAATTGAAAACTAAGCCATGCAAAACTACACACTACTACAGAAAGCGTAGGTATTTTTTTTTTGAAGTGAAAACTTCTTTAGGCGCGTTGTGCATTTTTGAGATGAAAATAAACTATTGAACTCGCGCGACACCGACCCGCGTCGCGTAGCGGATTGAAGTGAAAACTTCTTTAGGGGCGTTGGGCATTTTTGTTCAAGTTTTCACTTCTGTCGGCACTCCCGGAGTGCCAGTCTTTTTTTTTTAACAGTAGCGAGGCGAAAATTTTCTGTTCAAAGAAAGTTTGTTTGTTTTTTGTTTGAACTTCTTTTTCTTTCATTTTTATTTTATCATAATTTGCACACTAAGTTATGATGTTTTAAATCAATAGCTTCAAGTAAACATAAACGACCCATCAAAGCTTTGAAATCGATCCGTCGCGTCGGAAGCCATCATTAAGCCACATAACATTCTCTCAAATAAAACAAGCCCCAGTAACCTGTTGCCTTCAAAGATCCACAGCCACTGCCCTTAATTACCTCTAACGACTGCTTTGGGAAGATAAGTGACTGTACTTGCACAACTTATACTTACCTATTACTTATACAGTATGTAACAGAAAGGGAACGGAATGACCAGAAGCAGTTTTTCTGTCTTCTTCTCTACATAGTATAAATCAGATTAGCTTGCCGTGTCTGTCTGTTTCTCCGCTAAATCCTCCTAATTCATGCAACGGATTTCACTAATAGAAAGAGCGATAAACGAGGAAGGTTTGTATGTGTAATATATACCCGTGTGGAGCCAGGGCGGGTTACTAGTTTAAAATATGATTACATTTTTTCGTTACACCATGTATTTAAGTTCATCTCTACAGGCAACTCAAGAACCCGAGAGTTTTTGAGTCTTGGCCTTGCAGTCTCGACATTGATAGCGAAACTTACGTTAGCTAGCGATCGCTAAATTACTAACCGTTAAAAAACTCCATCATTCGTGAGGAAAAATTATAAATCTTAACCTGAAAAAATAATTGTTTTTCTTGATATATGTAATAAGGCGGCGTAAATTTTAACTTGTAAGCACTACTTTTTATGAAAACTTATATTTTTTTAAGTTTTAATGAATATCTTTTACCGCTTGTAACAAATAAATTAACTTGTGAAAATATTAAAGGACATAAAAGTTTGCCTACTTGCAACATTAATTTGTTATCGAACAATTTCGGTCGTTACTCGTTACGCGATCGCTATCTATGTCGAGACTGCAAAAAAAAAGGCCCTGACGATTAATTTGCGCTTAAATTAATGTTTAAGAATAGTGCTCGTAAAGTGCTTGCCCGTGAAATGGAATGTAACTAAACACATGTTTAGCCCTTTACCTATGAAATTGCTGTTATCTGAAACTGAAGACCTTGAGCTGTAATAACTTCGTATTGACTCGAAATTTAGTTCTTCATTTGTTTCTTTGGGTTTTGTATTTTCTGTAATATCGCTGTATACCATTTATATATGAAATGTAAGGCCCTCCATAGACGGACTGCTTAGAGCAGTCGAGACCAACTGCACGAGAGCAGTCGTGTTGTGGTTAACCAACTTCAACCCGAGTGCTCTAAGCAGTCCCTGTGCAGTTGTCACATTTGCAATGCCAAAGAAATCGCAGGCTTCTTCTTAAGACAAATACTATAATACCTTCATTATGAGGGCTGATTGTGCTTTATACAGGCTACTAAGTAACCTAGCAAGGACATCAGATCGTAAAATTGTATTGTTAGCTACTCATCTCAGATGTAAACTATTCTTAAGTTGTCATCCTACTTTGTAACAGACTGTACCACTTCTATAAAATAAATTATTATATTATTATTCATTCTCAGGGCTCTGGCTAAATGTATTGCTGTCAGTCTCAACGGCAACGTGTAGGTACAGTTACGCCCAAACGACCCACATTTTCTTTACAAGATAAACATACTTCTTTCCGTTACCAAGAACACAGTCTCTCAAGAAAACTAATATGCACGGCTTATATTACCTTATCACATACGTAAGTACCTTAGTATTTTTTAAACAGCTTATTTGTTTTGCAATAAACTTTGAAAACACAAAGTAGAGCGTTTCTGAAAAAATCTTTTGTCAGCATGGAAAAGAAACAAAACTATTTTTAGCTGTGTTCATCAGCTTAAAATTACTTCAGTACAGCTTTCATACATGTTTCCACGTAGTGACTTCCATTTGTCTTGTGTACTCTAATTTCAGGAAAACATGAATTCTGCTCACTTTGATATTTATTTATTAAAACTTCATGCAACACGCATTCTCTACCAGTCAACCAAGGGTGGTTTTTTTTTTATGGGTGGGAAATCATCCAATGACTTCTCCCGCTCTGGGTGGAGCGGGAGGGCGTGTCAGACTCTTACTGACTAAAACCCACCCCTGTTCCTTCCCTGCCTGAGTGCCCAGGGGTGCGGTAACTCATTTTCAGAATTTATCCGCTACCCCTAGGTATGCAGGCACCGGCCACGATGGGCCCCGTCAGTGGTGGCTGACTACGCGCCGTAGATTCACGGGCCTGGTGCTGATCGGACGGCGAGCTACCCACTGCTCGCCGTCCGCAGGCCCGGGTAACCAAGGGTGGTGGAGAGATAACATGGCAGGTGTACAAACTGAAAAAATATTAAGAAGAAAATGGTTACGAAAGTATATGTATAGTTAGAATAAAGATACATATATATTTAATATAAAATACCTACATAATAAAAATAAATATATATAAAGTTAGAGATAAGGATTTTGAGACGACTCTTTTACTTGTTACGAAAATAATTCCGCAACATTCGCTTAAATGCATACAGACTGGTGGCCGTCCTGATATTGAGGGGAAGCATTAATACAATCAGAAGTATGAGGAGGACAAAGCAGTAAGAGATTGTTAGCAGAACGCAGATTCCTGGCATGTGTAGAGCAAAGATATTGAAAGTGAGATATAAGATAAGAGGGAGGGGTTAGAATTGAGGAGAGAGAAAAGTGTAGTTACAGCGCGCAAACTTCTTCTCTTCGATATTGTTTACTAGTAATTATTGGGCGATATATCTACATATACAGCTACCTGTTTGGGGATTATAACTGGTATACGTAATACACGTTGGACAATAGATATGCACGCCAGTTCAGCTATCGTGCTAGTTATTGTCCTGTAACTTGCCTTGTGTATATATGGGATAGTTTAATGATAGAATACTGATGTATGTAGAGTAGTGGTTCCCAAAGGTACCTGGACCGCGACCCACCTAGCAAAACTAACAAATACAGGACTCATCTCTTGGCTGTCATGAAGATAAAAGCTCTCCAGGAGTGCCGACAGAAGTGAAAACTTGAACAAAACTGCCCAACGCGCCTAGAGAAGTTTTCACTTCAAAAACTCATGCCCACTTTACATGTATGGGAGCTACCACACTAAAAAAATATTTTTCAAGATTTTATTTCATTATTATCGCGTGATTACTAATATCTATGCAAAATTGCAGCTTTCTAGTACTAACAGTCTCATAGCTATGACAGACGGTCAGACCGAAACTATAAGGGTTTCTTGTCCTTGTGTTATTGTTGTGTTGTGTTGTGTCGGTCTGACCGTCTGTCCGGCATAGCTATGAGACTGTTAGTACGAAACCCTAAAAAGGGGCATAAGTGTTATATGAAGGGCTATTTTAATAAGAAACTAAGTTACAATCGATTTATCTTACAATCACTCCTTGTCGGTACTATTTAATTAAATACAAGCTATTTTAAAGGAAAGGATATTTATATTTGTTTCCTTTTTTTTTCATTATTGCATAAGTATCGGTTTTTTTACGGCTCATTAAATATTCGCTCGTGACTCACCAGTGGATCGCGACCCATACGAGTAGCATGGGAGATACGAGCACTGATGTAGAAGATATAATAAGCTAGTTGTGATGGTTTTACGCAGACAGTTTTTGGAATCGTTACAGAGCTGGTCAGTCGGATAGATGAAGCTTTTGTGATATTTAAGGAGGTCGCATGAAAAACGAACCGTCAGCACTTCAACAGACAGGAGTCGGTCAAATATACTTTTAAAGGGTGATGCAAATTTAAATAGAATGAAAAAATATTGATTTGTTTTTAACCGACTTCGAAAAAGGAGGAGGTTGTATGTTCGACTGTATGTGTTTTTTTTTTTATGTATCTCCATTTCTATCATTTCTCTGTCAGTTGTGTGTGTCTTTTTTTATCCGAAAGAATATAATTCCGAGGTGGTCTCATATAAATGTTATCGAAATTGCTTCAGCACTTTTTGAAAAACTGAACTAAAACGAAAAATACGTATACTTAGATGACGTTTTGGTTTTCTCCAATTACGAGTATGTTTAAATTCCACGTTCCATGTTATCGGGGTCTTTAGTTCTGGGGTATAAACAACTAAAAAGACAAAAATAAAAAACTTTTTTACAAAAATAACTTTAATTTCGGAAGCCGGCGTTTGTATTTTATTTCTTCGTTATTTGACACCGACTGCCGAAATTAAAGTTATTTTTTAATTTTAGTGTGAGTATTTTCTTTTTTGGAAGTCGGTTGTTTTTTTTTTTTGCAAAAAAGTTTTTTTAAGTCACTCCACTCAGCTGTGAGTTGTCAATGGAAAAGTATTGATTTTATAATATAAGAATATCAAATATTGCGGACCAGTGTTTCTATTCATATCATCGTCCTTTAACGATCATCTAGGCATCTTCAGCTATGCAACATAGTTTCGGGAGGTTCCTGTGTAGGATAAGACGGAGGGAAACGCCCGGATGTCCCCACTGTGAGGATCGTCCAGAGGACACGGTGGAGATCTGCCCCGCTTGGGCGGAGCCCCGCCGTGTCCTCGTGCAGGCGATCGGTGGCAGCGACCTCTCGCGCTACGGAGCGAGAGGGAATGGGAAGCAGTCTCCTCCTTCTGCGAAGCAGTAATGCTCGCGAAGGAGGAGGCGGAACGGGTTAGGGAGAGGCTGCGACGACAGCCTCGCCCTAACGCCCTCAGCAGCAGCCGCCGCAGGAGACTCCAGGGGCTTCCGGCGCCGCGAGATGATCTCCGTCCACCGTCGACCCGGGCCTGCGGACGGCGAGTAATGGGTAGCTCGCCGTCCGACCGATCAGCACCAGGCCCGAGAGTCGACGGCGCGTAGTGTTCCACGCGCGCCTCAAAGAGTTGTCAGCGTTCATGACTGGGCCCGTCATGGCCGATGCCTGCCCGGGGGTTGAGGATAAATTCAAAACAGAGTTACCTCGCCCCTGGGCACTCAGGGCAGGGAAGGAACAGGGGTGGGTTTTAGTCAGTAAGAGTTTGAGACGCCCTCCCGCTCCACCCAGAGTGGAAGAAGTCATTGGATGATAACCCAACCCAAAAAAAAAAAAAAGCAATGCAACATATTTGCTTACAGTTTTTCATACAGTCATTACACAGTTCATGTACAAAGGCGAGCTTATTTCAAAGTTGAGTTTTCTCCCAGCAAACCTTTGAGTGATAGAGTGAGTCTTGACAATTTTAACCCAAACCACACAATAAAGTTCCTACGTAAGCCGCAGTACATTTTATCGTGAAAGGCAGCTCAGCCGGACTTTCGATGTTAACCCGTAGCGAGCCGCGTCCGACACCAAGTTATCTCTAAGTTGCTGCTAAGTTACCTCAGCTTATCTAAGTGAACATCGAGACTTGATAACGGCCAACTTGCTACAACTTTGGTTGTGGGACTGCGGGAAAAATAAAGGGCGAACTGTGATAATTTATGGAGAAGGGAATTATTTAATTTGGAAGCGATGAAAGAGTTTTTAAATTATAGGTTAGGGTGACTCATAGCTATTTTTGATTTTTGTGAAAGATATTTGTGGTTTGTTATTATCGATAGATGTGTTTGTTTCCAACTGCATCCGATCCTGACCTAAAATTAAAGTGATTAGGCCAATTTATGGATTTGTTTTTAGGGTTCCGTAGTTCTAACAAGGAACCCTTGTAGTTTCGCTCTGTCCGTCCGGCTTAGCTTAGTGACTGTTAATTGCACGGGTATATATTAAACATAGATATTCATCACGCCGACAAAATAGTAAAGTAAAACCTTAAAAAAGATTTTTATTTATGGCACCCTCTCCTTGTAAAGTGGAGACAATTTCTCGCTAGACGCGACTTAGGACGACTACGGAACCCAACACTGCGCGTGGCCCGACACGCATTGGCCGGTTTTTTCTTTATGGTATTTTCGTTGTTCAAGACACGTTACGTCATGTTTTTATAACCTACTCTTAAGGCTCTACTACTGGCCAAGTGGTGCCCTCATTGAATAAAAAATCGTAACATAGTATAGAAAATAAATATTAAAGAATCCTACGTCGCGTTTGTAAACGGTCGTTTTTGACACTTTAGCTTACTAATTTGGATACGAAACATTTTGAGTCCTGTTCTAACTACGTAAAAATACTTTATCCTCTTTGTAACAAACGTGACGTAGGATTCTTTAATATTTATTTGCTATGCTATGTTACGATTTTTTATTCAACGAGGGTGCCACTTGGCTGGTAGTAGACCCTTAACGGATACGTCTGATACGGTAATAAAACAGGTTAGACAGTAATCATGCACTTCGATAGCAGTTTTCTCATGCCGAGTGCAATCGAAATTCCTTCGCGTATTATCATTTACTTACCTAATTAAAGTTTTTTAAATACTTTTGTAGAAACTACTGCTTTTACTATAATTTCTTTTATTTCAATTGTTCGCGTGAAAACCAATATTTTCCAAACGAATAACATTTCCAATACTGCCGTGGGAATAATACAAAATAATAGTCATCGTTTTATGTTACATGGATTTTTATTGCGTTTATTTCTGATAGAGTAGTAAAATATGAACTGGGATTTTATTTTCATCTAGTATGCTGTAACTCCATTTTTAGGGTTCCGCACACCGAAGGCTATTACTAAGCCCCTGCTGTCCGTCCGTCCGTCTGTCCGTCCGTCCGTCTGTCTGTCTGTCTGTCTGTCAGCGGGCTGTATCTCATGAACCGTAATTGGTAGACAGTTGAAATTCACGGAGTGTGTATTTATTTACAAATTACTTATTCCTATGTAAAGAGACTTACCCACTATAAAAGTGGCACCTATTATTGTATAATTAAAACGTGGGGAATGGTGCTCATAGCCGAAATACAGGTTAAGCCTAGTTCGGCTACAGACGCTAATCTCATCACCTTTTTTGAAATTGTTGCCATAATTGTAAAGTAGTGATAAGTTTCTAGAATTAAATTATTATAATACTAGCTGTGCCCGCGACTTCGTTCGCGTGGTTGTCGAGAACAAAACAACGTCGTTTAGATAAGAGTATATCACCTTTTTGATGATTTAGATAAGAGTCCTGACTTTGGTATAGTTGATTACGTTAATGCTTCTCTATATACTATGTTAGCGGTGGAATTACCCGGAGCATATACAAAAAGGTTGTTTGGGTTGCTAACACGTGATAGAGAAACATAGAGTTGGCCGTGTGAAAAACAATCAAAAGTAAGGTCTACACCCGCAACGGATAACGTCTGGCCTTGGGCTTTATTAATAGTCATAGCGTAACAGAGGCTTACAGGAAATTGCACACGTTTGAAAGTAAACGGAAAATTATTGGGGATAATGGGTATCCTGGGAATGAAAACAACATCACCGGAGCCGCAACCTGTTAAGATTTCGGCTTCGATGACATTTCGTTGGAGATTTGTTACTCTCAACCGAGTTCCATTGCATAGTTTTGGTGGGCTTAAATTTCTGAGTAGAATGATTGGTACTCCGACTTTTAAATAAATTTTGTGTGCTGGAAGACCTGGTGTATTTAGAGAGTCTAAAAACTCTACTGGATAGTGGGTGGCATCTCCTTCTTCTAAAACCGTGTTAATAGATAAATATTCCCTACTTTCTCCAGAAACATGTACCAATATTTGAGAATTTATTGCTGCTGCTTGGTCGTTGCGAGGTGCCAAAATAGCTCGTTGGCATAGCCAAGCAGCGTCATGGTTCGAGATCTCTGATGGATCTCCGTATACAGAGGAAATGAGTTCCTGCTGTGAGGCAACAGAAGAACACAGGCTTTCGACTAAAGTTACTTTACCTCCTTCTTGAGTCGGGTATGTGCCGTTACCAATTTGAAGTAGTAAATTTGAGAAAACCTGCGCGTTTGCGTCACCTCCCAAATATGCTCGCATATTAAAGCTCAAATTAGTTAATATGACACTACGCCATAAAATAGAGCTCTTTAAACAGGCACCTATTTCATCGGCCCTCGTTCCTCTGGGTATTATAGGGAGTGTCTGCCTGAAGTCTCCACAGAATAGCACCGTTAAGCCTCCCATCGGTCGGTCATTTTGTCTTATATCTCGCAACGTTCTATCTACAGCTTCCACAGCTTTACGATTTGCCATCGTACACTCGTCCCAAACGATAAGGGCGCAATCGCGTAAAACCCTTGCTTTATCACTATTGCGAGACACGTTGCAAACAGGGTTTTCTGTGCGGTCCAAGTCGATTGGTATTTTAAATGTTGTATGTGCAGTTTTTCCTCCTGGTAATAAAGTGGCAGCTATTCCTGAGGAAGCGACGGCAAGGGCAATTTTGTTTTGGCTCCTTATTTGAGCCAAGATAACTTTAGTGAGGAAAGTTTTACCTGTTCCACCAGGTGCATCTAAAAACAGCATTTCTCCTAATGAATGTTCTACACTACAGCATACTCTATCAAAGATTTGACGTTGTTCTGTCGTCAAATTTGAACAGCCATTTCGCAATATTTCTGCTAACTCTTCGGGGTTGTAATTTATTTCAGATGTATACTCCCTATTAATTCGTTCCCCACCAACTGTCGGTGTCGGCAAGCCGTATTGACTGAGGGGGTTCCCTCCTATACTTGTAACTATATCTTGTATAGCCAGCAAAGCCCTATTATGGCAGCTTTCACGTACTTGGTCAGAAGTTTCACTATTTATATTTTGCTGTCTCAAAAAATCTTCGGCAAACGCGTCTTTATATTTTTGCCACAACTGCCCAGCGTCCGATAGGCCACAAAATGTCAACAAAATGGCAAATAAATGGCGCAAACGATGTGGACTATCACTGACGCATGCTTCGGCTAAAGCATCATCCCAATGCTGATCGCCATCTAATAAATGCCGTGCGCGGCAAGCAGCTTGAAATGTGGGATATTCTATATCGTCCACTTTGCGGAGCTCAGCAAAAGAAGTAGGTCCTCGCACTGTGTGAAGAAGAAGGCGTAAATAATAACACTCTGCATTATTTGGGTGCACCGTGTATACTCTTCCAATCACGTGTTCTTTAAAAATGCCGGACTCGCCTTCTACAGCAGTTCCACGTCTCCTGCGATTAAAAACACCTTGCTGCTTGTTATAAGTATAATAATGTGGCACTTCATTGTACAACAGAGACTTAGCGAAATTGTCTCTTTCGCAAAGGCGAAAGAATGCGAGCAAGGTGGTTTGTCTTGGGTTGTTCATTCTTTCTGCCACATTTTCTGGCTGAAAGTAAACTCGCTGCCCGCCTTCCAGGTGCACGTCAAGATGGATGACTGGCGGATACCTTTCATGAATAGGGAAACTCAAAATGCGCCAAACTGCCTCCGAAGAGCTTATGTATCGGCCAGATTGATACCTTGTCACTTCATCAAATTGGTTGTTATTTCTTAGTGCTATCATGGCTTGATCACTACCTTTATTAACATATTTACATATATATTTTATAGATTCGACGCTATTACAAATTTCAACATTAATGTGTGCTTGAAAAGCGTTTGACAAAACTGGAGAATACGGTACCACCCAACTATTATTTAGAATTATTTCTTGTCCACGGAATCTGACAGTAGCTGTGAAACCACCTTGTGACGGTGATCTTCGCCGGTATTGCGGATACCCATTTTCCCCAGCCATAGTTAGTTCTTTCAGTGCTCTGGGGTATTTTTTTGAGCATTGACCATCTTTCATGCACGGTGATTCCCTGTTTAAGAGGCCACATGGCCCGTGAACCATATGTGTTTTTACTATGTCATGCAAAATCGGATCTGCATTATAGTCCGGAAATTCTGCACTTATGACACTGTCTATAGCATCGGGACGAATTTTTTCTTCCAGCCACAGAAGAATGTGCGCGTGGGGTAAACCACGCTTTTGCCACTCGACGCTATACATAAAACAAAGAGTTGAACCGAAAACTTTCTCCTTTGTAAGTAGATTAATCAAGACTTTGAGTTTTAAATGAAAAATCCTAGCAATAATGTCATGTCTGTCGTATGACGCCTGTCCTGTGAGAAGTGCCTGGCAAATCTCCGTCCACTTTGGATTTGTTGTAAATGTTATAAAAAGGTCCGGCCGGCCGTATTTACGGACGTAACAAAAAGCATCTTGCGTTCGTTCGTGCATATACCGCGGACCGCCTGTGAAACTGGATGGCAAAATAACCAATCGACCCAAGTTTTCGACGTTATTATCTGATTGCATGGCGTCCCGCAAGTGCACGTATTCTTCAGCGCGTAACCGTCGCTGGTTAGTGCGAATATACACTAAACGTTCAGTTTCTATTTTTGCGTACATGTCCACAATAAATTGGCTGAACAAACCACGAAATCGTTGCAAATATACGAAACTGTTTTGCCTTATTTGTAAAAGGTAGGAATAGTATTGTTGAGCAGATATTTTTTTTTGATAATTAGTGACTCTCGTAGTAGGGTTCACTTGGTACAGCCCAAAATTGTACCTCTATCTCTATCTTCACCATGACAATAAATTAGTGGATATTGCAGGGCGTCGTAAGCTCGGTGGGTTTCCAAAATGCGTTGAAGGCGATCGTCGCGTGTACGCAACACGATATCACGTCTCTCACACTCCTGGTCGACTAAAACAACTGCAACTTCATCTGCGACGGGTGCATTGTGTCTTCCACGGTGTTCACCCACAGGACGTCTATCGGCACTTATAACAATTTTGAAATCATTGCTGCCTTGTGGAATTGACTCCAATGCAGCTTTGAATTCACGAACGTAGTGGTTAACGTGATGCAGCAATTCTTGAAGTTGACCCAAAAGCTCAGCATTGAGCTGGGGAAAATTGTGATTTCTAACATTGAGCTGTTGCGTGTAATCGGATACAAAATAAATTTGGAGAAATTTGGGTTCATTTTCTGGCAGCAAAGATCCAATAAGGTGATAAACTTGACCTTGTACTTTGAAGGTTGGCATGAACGGTCCTTCCGTTATTTGTTTTGCCCCAAAGGAAGTCATTTGGAAAGCACTGTTATATAAACGAATATTATCCAAAAAACGGTTCGACTGGGGATGATCGCCATTCAGGAGACTTTTAAGTAAGTGTGGTGGATCTTGGAAATTTGGAAGAACAATTTTTCCATTTGAGCAGCACATTCCATCTGTCTCTTTCCTCCATTTCAAAGCATGACAAAAATTACAAATTTCTCTCATGTCACCCACGAAAGTAAAGCCAGCATAATTAATTCTAGACGAATATGTGAACCCTGATTTTTCCCTATTGTCCCAAGGTAATAAAATATTTGCATCGTCATTTTCCATGGACTCATCAGCTCCGCTATTTGTTTCTCTATTCATATGGTATCGAGCTCGTTCTATTTCTAGGCGAGATTGACGTTGTTCTGCTGTTTCTGCTCGTCTTAGTTCATCTATTCTTTCCCTTTCAGATGCAAGATAACTTTCATTGTTTCTTTGTACACCTACATAGTTATGTCTAGCTATTTGTAATCGTTCTTCTCTTTGGGAGAGAGATTCAGACTCGCGCGAGAGAGCGTGTCGCTCTCGGTCAGATGACAGACGTGCTTGGCGTTCCTCGATACTCTCTTGAGAACGCAAAGTCGCGGTCCGAGTTCTTTGCGAACTTAAGCGCGACTCCCTTTCTGTGAAAGTCTCTGACTCGCGTGAGAGAGACTGGCGCTCCCGATCAGCAGACAGCCGAACTTCGCGTTCCTGGATATTCTCTTGAGAACGCAAAGTCGCGGTCCGAGTTCTTTGCGAACTTAAGCGCGACTCCCTTTCTGTGAAAGTCTCTGACTCGCGTGAGAGAGACTGGCGCTCCCGATCAGCAGACAGCCGAACTTCGCGTTCCTGGATATTCTCTTGAGAACGCAAAGTCGCGGTCCGAGTTCTTTGCGAACTTAAGCGCGACTCCCTTTCTGTGAATGTCTCTGACTCACGTGAGAGAGAGTGGCGCTCCCGATCAGCAGACAGCCGGTCTTCGCGTTCCTGGATACTCTCTTGAGACCGCAAAGTCGCGGTCCGTGTTCTTTGTGAACTTAAACGTGACTCCCTTTCGGTGAACGTTTCCGATTCACGTGAAAGAGCGATGTGCTCTCGGTTAGCAGATAACCGTGCTTCACGATCTTCTTCCGATTCCTGAGACCTACAAAGTCTCATCCTTTTCGCATTTCGGCTACGCAGCGAAAGGTTAGTTTTTTTTCTTTGAGGCATTTTCAAGGAAAATTAAAGGAATAAACAAAACTAACAACACTTATGACTGAATAGCCTACAAACTTAAAAGATCGGTGCGTCGAACAGTCTAGTGTGACAACGTATCGTCTGTTCGTGGTCGTGACTCAACGAATTGGCAACACTAACTTACTGTATAACGATTGGCACTATTGGATTCAAACTACGAAGTAAATCAAATACAATCTTTACTTCGTACTTCAAACCAATGACCAAAGTTGACCAAACGAAACCAATAAGATAAGCAAATACTTTTTTTTCGACCAATTTAGAAAATCGATAAACCAAGCAACCAAAGAACTTTTACGACACACGCAAGAACTTTTAAGACACCTAACGAAACCCAATTTGCCTAGTAAACACGGTGGACGTCATCCTCGCGCGGAAAATCTTAACACCGCGATTCAGAAAATGACGTCATTTGCACAACGCCATCTATCGGATTTAGATTTCAACTATCAACATTAGTTCTATTTTTAGTCTTAAGATGTCGTTGCAAGTACTATACTTAATTGCGTAACGTAATATTTTACTTCTTGAACTCACTAAATTAATCATATCTTTTGATAGAGTGAACCGATTTCGATGAAACAAAAACTAAGTTAATCCTCAAGTTGCGTATAATTTTTGTATATAAACATTGTCAGCATTGAATTCGTAGATTTTACGTGATGTGCGCACAAACAAACAGACAAACAGACAAAAATTTCAAAAATGATGGAAATGGGTTCTGTTACTTATCTTTTCACACGCTGGCTATTTTTTGTTTCAATTTCTTCAATGTACAAAAATGACTTTTCTACAGATTTATTATATGTATAGATTATATGATATTATATTATTGCCACTTTAACAACAAATACTAAAAATAGTACGGAACCCTTTGTGTGCGCGTCAAACACACACTTGGCCGGTTTTTTATTTTATTTCGTCCAAATATAATAGGCCAGCAATGGTACCTAGGTATATTAATAAACATATTACTATGGACGTCAGACCTCTCCATTGCACACAATTTACAATTTTAAAAGGGTATATATATAACCCTTTCATACTTCGTTGAAATAAAAACTGACTGAGTAACACTGAAACGTACTCAAACATCATAATTCAAAGGATCTCATAAAAGTGTATTCCCATTAATGTCGGTGCACTGCACGCTATAACAATGCTTCAAAGTGGGTCGTGTACAGACCACCAAAGAGATTGGTATATAGGCAAAAAACTATTCATCTTTCTATAAAATTAAGACACACTTCCTCTTCTTCTCATGTTTACGTCTCAAATTTTGTAGTCTTGTAACTTTATAGGGTCAATGATTAAAAAAATCTAATTAGTCCGTCAGTTAGATCATAAAAAAATATTGGACACGTATGCTTTCTTTTGACATGTAAACAAAAAATGAAGACGATACAGTGCGTTGAAATTTCACATGACGTCACACTTTAGTTAAAATTGTATCACTTTTTACTCAAAAGCTCTTTGATGCGTTTTATATTTGTCATTTTTCATTAGTTTGATAAAGCAAAAAAACGTGTCCATTAAATTTTGATAATCTAACTTGCGGACTAAATAGAATTATTATTGAAGTGAAAACTTCTTTAATACCTCATCTGTTACGCAGGTCACCGGTGACCACGAACAATAGATTTTCTTTTGTGTCTGTTGTTTGACAGAGCAGCCATTAAGCGCGTTGGGCAGTTTTGAGATGGGAAAAAACAATTGAACACGCGTGCCACCGACATTTTTATTCAAGTTTTTTGTTTTCACTTCTGACGGTACTGTAGGACCCCAAGTTACCAGTACGGCCTGCAGGGATCCTGGGACGTTCTAGTAAGTTCAGGGTCGAGGTCTCACTCGCTGGTAACGCTAGAGTGTGGTGTATGAGAGTGACTGGTTTACTTGTGCAGTGTTATAAAAGAAAGAGGATGAAGCACTCAGATCTCAATTATATGTATTGTAGAGGTAAAATTATAGATGTGCCTAGTTCGGTCAGGGCCGCAGAACTGATCCCTAAAACAAATGTGATGCCTACTCATTCAATATTCAAACGGCTCTTCAATAATCTTAACAGCCAGCTGAAGGCCGGTTTTTTTTTTTTTTTTTTTGGGGGGTGGGAAATCATCCAATGACTTCTTCCGCTCTAGGGTGGAGCGGAAGGGTGTGTCAGACTCTTACTGACTAAAACCCACCCCTGTTCCTCCCTGCCTCGAGTGCCCGGGGGCGAGGTAACTCTTTCGAATTTATCCTCCACCCCCGGGCAGAGCTGAAGGCCGGTACAGACCCGTTGAGATTAGGCTGTGACTACAATCGTCACAGTACTCCCGGAGTGCCAGGTTTTTTTTTACCGCGGAATCAAAAACAAAAAATCCGTATTCACTGGACAGATCTGTCATTTGTCACATTTAAGTCCTGGTGGGTGGAGGTAAGGAGTAATTACATACACTATAAAAGAGTGATGTAAAAGTCTTAACTGCTCAGTACACTTACTACGTTGTTTAAAAGTGGCAAGTTGGCTGTCTGTATACTTACCTATATCTTTGTTTGCTTGTACTAAAATAGTCACGTAGTCTCGCCACATCAAACTACACTATTATAAGTAGGTACTTAAGATAACAGTCTAGACTGAAATGTTTTATGTAAATAGGTACATGAATCATTCAGTAATTACCAACAAGACCTGACTGTAAACCTATTTTTATATGTATACTAGCGACTCGCCCGAGCTTCGCAGTAATGGGTAGCTCGCCGTCCGATCAGCACCAGGCCCGAGAGTCGACGACGCGTGCGCTCAAAGAGTTGCTGGCCGATGCCTGCCCAGGGGTTGAGGATAAATTCGAAACAGAGTTACCTCGCCTCTGGGCACTCAGGGCAGGGAAGGAACAGGGGTGGGTTTTAGTCAGTAAGAGTTTGACACGCCCTCCCGCTCCACCCTAAAGCGAGAGAAGTCATTGGATGATTTCCCAACCCACAAAAAAAAATGGTACAAAATACACCTTAATCGTCCTCATGAAAATCTGTTCAATAGTTTTTGAGTTTATCGCGAACAGACAGTCGCAGCAGGGGACTTTGTTTTTCTAATACCTCCTCATGAATAAGTCTGTCATTGGTGAAAACCGCATGAAAATCTGTTTAGTAGTTTTTGAGTTTATCGCCAACAGGCAGACAGAGAGACAAACGCGGCTGAGACTTTGTTTTATAATATGTAATGATGAAAGCCTTCAGTAACTGTAAATCATTACTTAATACAGCCATTTTCTCCTTCTTAGCAAAGAACAACGAAACAATAAAAAAAACAAATCTAATTAATTTAAAATGTATGCCCGTAAATATATTATCTTCTCTCCGTGTGGATTAGAAGTGTAAACAACAAGAACAATAAATTTTAATCAGTTTAGAGCGGTTTAACTTCGGGGCAATTACTTACAAAACTTTTAAAGCTATCAATATTAAAATTAACAGCAAAAGGGCAAAGCCCGGTACTGACGTCACTGCATACACTCAAAGTAAACATAAGGCTACGATTTCAAAGTATGCATACTAGTATGTATAGCTTATATTTTTCAATAATCCCCGCCTTTTGAAGTCAACTAGTAGACATACTCGTAGGTATTTTCAAAGTTGTGACACAACACCCGGGTCTATTTAATTAATTTGTTATCAATTTTTCAATTTTCTCTCATACATTTTCTACTTTATTACTGTGTCAATAAGTAACCGACTTCCAAAAGGAGGAGGTTCTCAATTCGTCTGCATGTCTTTTTTTTTTATAAAAATCAGTACCTACGAAAGGTCAAATTTTTAACCGACTTCGAAAAAGGAGGAGGTTCTATGTTCGACTGTATGTATTTTTTTTTTATGTATGTCCACCGATTTCCCTGTCAGTTGTGGACCGATTTCAAAATTCTTTTTTATCTGTAAGAGATAGATTCGATAGAGATATCCGAGGTGGTCCCATATCTGCCCAGGGGTTGAAGATAAATTCGAAAGAGTAACCTCGCCCCTGGGCATTCAGGGCAGGGAAGGAACAGGGGTGGGCTTTAGACAGTAAGAGTCTGACACGCCCTCCCGCTCCACCCTAGAGCGGGAGATGTCATTGGATGATTTCCCACCCCCCAAAAAAAAGGTGGTCCCATATAATTTTTATCGAAATTGCTTCAGCGCTTTTTGAAAAACTGAACAAAAACGATAAATACGTACCCTATATATAATATAATATGACGATTTGGTTTTCTCCAATTACGAGTATGTTTAAATTCCAAGTTCCATTTTATTGGGTTTTTTTAGTTCTGGGGTATAACAACTAAAAAGAGAAAAATAAAAAACTTTTTCCAAAAAAAACAACCGACTTCCAAAAAAGAAAATACACTAAAAATTAAAAAAAAAACAACTTCAATTTTGGAAGTCGCTGTCAAAAAACGAAGAATTATAATATAAACACTGACTTCCGAAATTAAAGTTATTTATTAATTTTTAGTGTATTTTCTTTTTTGAATGTCGGTTTTTTTTTTTGTTAAAAAGTTTTTTATTTTCTCTACAATTAAAGGAAGGTGTTAATTTCTAGTGACGAAGCATCTTTGACAGCCAACTTACGTCTTGTCTTCTTCCGACATAAAACTATTAATTAACATGTCAATACTTGACATGTTAATTAATAGTTACATGAATTGCAACATAAAAATCTAAATACTTACCCACAGTAAAAAACGCAATACTTTCCATCATTTAATCATAAAACAGTAATTGTCGTGCGTCTCAATAAAGCGAGATACCAATTTAATTCTGGTCTCTATTACCTCTGAGTTTTACGGTCGGTAAACTTGAGATTACAGTCGTAAAGCGAGGGAAAAAGTGCAGTTTGCGAAGATATTCGTATTCAAGCCACGTATGGGTTCCGCTTGCATGGGGTCAATTGCGACTACAGTAAGACAAGTGACACATAAATTAAAGGATTCGAGTTTCGACAAACTTTTCGGGATTTTTCTGCAGTGCTGTCTATTCGTGTCTACACTTGTTTTTAGGGTTCCATATCCAAAGGGTAAAACGGGACCCTATTACTAAGATTCCGCTGTCCGTCCGTCTGTCTGTGTGTCCGTCTGTCTGTGTGTCCGTCTGTCACCAGGCTGTATCTCATGAACCGTGATAGTTAGACAGTTGAAATTTTCACAGATGATGTACCTATTTCTGTTGCCGTTTTAACAGCAAATACTAAAAACAGTATAAAATAAATATTTAAGGGGACTCCCATACAACAAACGTTTTTTTTTGCCATTTTTAGATTTCTCTCGTATTGGACCATATCTGTATGAAAAAGTTAACAATAAGCTTAAAATCTTCCCCTTGACAAAGGTTGGGTGCAAAAAGGTTCAGGATTGGCTGCTTGGGCTTAATTATGCTGAAACGAAAAACCTTTTATTATTAAAGTATTCATGATCACATATACACGCTCATCACATAGGTACGTACTTACACTTATCAAATACACACTCACACTCATCACATACACATACATTTGGTTACCTTTTTAGTCTTAAGGTGAATGCTCCACCCTAGCCCGCGAAATTCAAATTTTCTTACGTTTTTTGCAATTTGCAGATCAGTGTCAGGTTGTATCTTGGTCAAAATTTGATTCGCGAACGTAGCAAGTATGTGTCTATAGAATTATAATCATTAAAATCATGAATAGAACTCTCTCAGTTAGAATTGATGCCAAATGTAAGTATTTCATGAAATCATGACATTTGTCATCAATTCTAATTGAAAGAGTTGTATTGATAATTTTTCAAAAAACCTAAGAAAATTTGAATTTCGCGGGCTGCCCTGGAGCTTCCACCTTAAGTTTAATTAATTATACTGTATACATTGCATTTGTTATCTTTTAAAATTCACATATTATCTGTCGATAGAGACTGGATCCTGCAACACAAGGTATCCTAGTGCGGGATCCAGTGTCATACTTAAATATTGTAACACTATATGAATCAATAAATTTATTATTATAGGTAATGGTACGGAAGCCTTCGTGCGCAACTCCGACTCGCACTTGGCCGTTTTTTTTACAAACTTTTGAGCTGTGTTTTTGTGTGGTATGCAAAAAGTATACTAGCTTCTGCCAGCGGCTTCGCGTTCGCGCTCGTGGAATTAATACTTCCCTCATTATAATTTATAGCCTATATGTTACCTGATGTGTAAGTTTTTTACTGTAAAGTTTCATCAAAATTCGGTCAGTAGTCATTGCGTGTAAGAGTAACAAATATCCATACATCCATCCTCATTTTTTTTTTTTTTTTTTAAACAAACGTTGCCCCACACTAGGAACTACTCCTGTATCGTGGGTGCGTTCACAAACATGTATTACTCACATACACAAGACACCCAGACCCGAAACAACTATCTGTAGGCCATACAAATATTTGTTCCGTGCGGGGATCGAACCCGCGACACGCAGCGCAGCAGCCGAACGCTCGACCACTGCGCCAACCGTGTCGTCTAACTTATAACGTATTAACTTTCACACATATAATATTAGTACGATTATAAGAAACTTTTTTTAAGGGCTTAATTCAAGTATTTATTTCGGTTAAACCTGATTAACTTTGATCTAATCGTGATCTCATTACATAATGAGATCACGATTATATCGTACAGACGTGGCACTATTTTACTTATTAATTTAAACTTCATGTGCAATAGTGGTACATAGGCGGACTTAATGCAACAAGGGGTTCTCTACCAGTCAACCTTTGGGTTAAAGAAACTACTCTTTGGTAGATGCACAATAAAAAAAATTGTGATTCTTAAAA
Source organism: Polia nebulosa (assembly GCA_951329385.1). Lineage (NCBI taxonomy): Eukaryota > Metazoa > Arthropoda > Insecta > Lepidoptera > Noctuidae > Polia > Polia nebulosa. The sequence continues at coordinate 8,832,760 of OX589595.1, read as the reverse complement.
ATCTATCGATAGAAGGTAATGTTTTCAACTTGTTCTAAAACTCTTTGTTGATGTCAGAAAATAATTTTAATATTAAAAAAAACAACTGTAAAAAACAACTAAAAAGTGCCAAACATGTCACTTTTCAAGCAGTCTGATGCAGTTGGTGGCAGTTATTTTAGTTCAATTATTGATTTCATGCCACCAATTACTGCGTCAGACTGCTTGAAAAGTGACTTGTATGGAAATTTTCAGTTGTTTTAGTCGGTTTTTTTTTATGAAAATATTTTTTATTTTTATTTTCTACATTTTAGTGAGTTATATTTTTTAATATCTCTTCCTCGAACCCTTTATTTTGATACCCCACGTCGACTTTAATTTTTTTTTCACAATATGGCGTTTGGTTTTCGCCATATTGTATTTTGATTACTGTCATGTCTTTAGTAGCACTCGCAATGTTAAGACGAAATAATTGACGTAAGAATTATAAAAATCGGCCCACGCGTGGTCTCTAAAGTGCCACAAAGGAACAAACATACATACATACATAGGCTGATAAACACATTATCCACCCATGCATCGCGCAGACGGGTAAAAAAAACATCTGCCTAATATTAGGCGGAAATCCCACCGTTTATAATATTTTTTTATCGTAGTAATTAATTCATTGTAATCCGCCTGCCAAGCTAATATAAGTTGAAATTCTTTCAAGTTTAAGTAAAGCCCAAACAGTGGATCATTAATTACTAATGTCAACCTTTATACAACCAGTCACTCACAATTTAAAATTGGACCTTGAGAACTAAATCTCGCTTGTTTAAAAGTATTCCCGTAAAGGCATGTTCCACAGACCATCGAGTACTCTCTGTTAGAGGCGGCTTTGTCAGAACTTTCCTTACAAACCAAACGGGTCAATAAGTTTTACCGCTTACTCATAGAAATTGACGGCCCTTGGCAGTCCTTGCTATGCATGGGACAGCCAAAACTTTTGTTCAGAGCACATTGCACGGTTACGACTTTTATTAAATGATGGATTAAGATTTCAACTGCCTCGTTGGTCTTGTGGTCGCAAGTGTGACTGCCGAGCGTGAGGTCCTGGTTTCGATTCTCGGGTCAGGCAAAAAGTTATTTTGGGTTCGTCCATTAGGAATTACTCTGTAGCAGCCCGGGTAGTTTAGAAGTTGGTGATGGAAAGCAAGTAAAGCTGTTGGTCCTGCCCCTGTCCCATCGGACTATGAGAGTAAAGGAACAGGAAGTGTACCTGTGTTTGCGCACACGCTTTTGTAGTATAATAAGTATCTACTGCGTGCTTGGCCAATGTGATCGAAATTCTGTCGGGATGAATATATAAGTGACTCTTCTGCCACCGGCTTCGCACGCGTGAAATTAGTACTTTCAACCCCTTTTTCGCCCCCTTTAGGGTTGAATTTCGAAAAACCCTTTCTTAGTGGATACCTACTCTTCACTAATAACACACCCTCCAAATTACATATGCCTCCAGGGCTAGTGGCTTAAGCTGTGCGTTTGGCATATCAGTCAGTCAGGACTTTGAATTTTATGTACACAGATGGCATCTATACTCTAGTCGCTGCCAGTGCAGCGATTCCATGTTCTGTGGTATTAGCCGATCTAAGTGGTGCCATTTTCTAACTTTATCCGTTTCATAAGATGTCAGAACAAAACTGACACAAACAAGGCAAAGCTCTTCACAACATAAGTTATGCGTTTTCAAAATAGTTTTCATTTGCAACTTGCGACGGCGGGTGCGATTCGCAGATGTTTATTTATTTAAATTGTCAACGAGTGAATTTGAATTCTTGGGGGCATCGAGGCAAACGCAGTTCTTGAAATATTATACAACTTGAGTTTATGTCTGCAAGGTTTTATATAATCTTGTTCTGAACCTATTTATGTTAAACATCTTTTTCATTCTAAATCTAGGTGACTTTTTGAGTAGACCTACTTAAAAAACTCACAAGCACCTGTACTTGTCTTATAAGTACCCAAATGATTGATTTACAGAAATATATTTTCTTTTTCACAAAAATACTTTTATAACTGTAATAAATCACAAAGAAAATCACTTTAATGAATGAAGACGTCCCCAAAAGTTTTGAAAGAACAAAAAAACTGAAGTATTCGTTTGATTCTTAATTTTCTTTATGTAGTCCAACCACGCTTGAAAAAGATTCTTGAGGCATTATAAAAATGTTTTTACTTGTATGAAAAGTTTTACGTTTTTGCCTACAGCCCTACTGGAAAGGCAGGCTTATTATTTTAAACTACCCGACACCATGAAAAATTAGGGTCGTTTGCGACTCCCATAACCCTTAAGCTACATGATATGAAAACAAATCGGTCTCCTATGTCATGAAAGTATATTAATGTTGGCAGGATTTTTTAACTGTTTCAGCAACTTGCTGAAAAGTAGTTAAGAGACCTTTAGTTTCTACTGTTTCCTTAAAAGGAACGTTTGTTCTCAGTATTACCTTCAAGCGGTTCTGTGCAGTCTTGGAAGGAACTTATTAAATGCTGGTATTTGGTGTTCCTAAATCTGAATAGAACGACGAACCTTCAAGGAACCTAGAAGCCTCGTTTTTTCCATCTGCCGTTTACTCTGAAACTGAAAAAACCAAGTTAAGTGCGAGTTTGACTCGCAAATGAAGGGTTCCGTACGATTTTATTATTTGTTGTTATAGCGGCAAGAGAATTACACATTCTGTGAAAATTACTACTGTCTATCTATTACAGATCATGACATACAGCCCGTTGACAGACAGACGGACAGCAGAGGCTTAGTAATAGGGTCCCGTTAGGTACCCTTCGGTAGGTACGGGATCTTAAAAAGCCACCTTGTTAAAATAAACTACCGGTATTATATATTTCTTTAATATTTTACATCTTCAAAATAATCGTCAACCCTTTCCCCTACTTTATCCCTCCCCAAAATCAGCTGTAACTGAAACAAAATCACTAAAGACTGAAACTTGAGCGCTTCCAGTCGCAAGAGTGTAATGAAATTTAACTGTAAGAAGCTGGGAGCCAAATCGTTTCGACACACGTGTTCCAAGTTCCCTAAGTATCGTCTCCAATACCTTCATTATGCCCCAGCAGCGGGAACCGTGGGGAAACTGTATGAAATATAGCTTCGAAGGGGAAACTGTATCTGCGGGAGAAGATAACAGATGGAGTTACGGTGCGGAAGTTTAAGTAGCAAGTTGGCGTACTTGCTGGGTTGGAATCTTTTTGTTCGGAAGTCTTCTTCCTCGTGTCGATGATTTCATTTATATTCTAATATATAATGGCTTAAGTAATAACAGCCGCACGGATCAATCCATCAGGTTAAGCTTCGCTTGCCGGGGTTGGTCCCGGCTGTCAATCGTGGATCTTTGACAGTCGTTACGGGTCGTCTTGGACGATACAAGTTTGACAGAGGCATTACTAAATAGGTGTGACGTCAATCTTCTTAATTTCATTTTTTTTTTTTAAATTAACTGCCTAGCTACGAAAAATGTCGAACTAGGCTTATATCTACAGCATGTAACAAAAACCCTGTTCGATCCTGAAGGGTATTATTTGGTATCGTACTGCGTACACAAATACGTAATCATTTAATGGATGCGAGATTATTATTTTTCCCCAATGAAAATAATTAATTAAAAAAAAAGAAAAACTTGTCAAAGGCAACACTGAGCACTGGACTAAGTTCACCTACAGTTTTATGTCTAAGTGCATACAGCGCAACTATTGCTGGGCGGGTATCGTTTGAAATAAAAACTACTTATGAAAATTTGCCATATTTAGTGTTAAATTTCGCATATTTTATAAAAATAAAAAATCGATAACTTTTGGTTTTCATGAGTTACATTTTTTTTTACAACTTTTTCTAGTACGTATGTTAAACCAGGAATACGCCTATATTGGAATATACCTTTTACTTTTGGTCCAGAATACGGCATTTTAAAAGAAAACCCACGTCAAAGGAAAATGTTTTCCACACTGTCCAGCAGTGTGTCCCCAGGACGATGTCCCGTCGCGATTACAGCACGAACAACTAGATAAAGGCATTAAAATATGCAAGTAACCGCCTAGGAAGCTCTTTATAACCAGCTCTCTAATTACTGGCAGCCAGCACAAAGGGACCTGGCTGTTATATCGTAAATAACGGAGTTTGTCTTATAAACGAAGGGTGTGAAGGAATGATGACTAGGTATTGGCTTAATTTCTAAATCAGCTTTTATATAATGTTTTGGTTTTGTGTTTCAAGCTGATCGTTGTGTGATGCTACTTCCGATGAAAAAATGTTTTGTATCATTTTTGACAGGCTTAGTTTGAGTGCGTGGTTGTAATCGAAAGTAAAACCACGCACTTACCCCCTGGCCACAGGCGCGAAAAGCGGTGAGCGGCAAAAACAAATGTAGGAAATTCTATGTAGTATGCCACAGCTACTTCGATTTTCCGACAATATAGTCGTCATGGCTGAGACTATGAAGGACCTCAGTACAATGCTCGATGACCTCAGTAGAGCTTCCGAAAGAGTGGGTCTTAAAATGAACATGTACAAAACCAAGGGCATGGTAAATACCCATGTAGCACCCACTCCTATCAAGACCGGAGACTCTACACTCGAAGTTGTAGACGAGTACGTCTACCTGGGACAAACGGTCCAGTTAGGTAAGGCTAACTTCGAGAAAGAGGTCAAACCATCGAATCCGAGTCGGCTGGGCGGCGTTCGGGAAGTGGCGTGGTATCTTCTCGTCTCACATACCACAGTGTCTCAAGACGAAACTCTATGACCAGTGCGTGTTGCCAGTGATGACTTATGGAACCGAAACGTGGTATTAACTGCAAATAACAAACAAACTGCAACTGATTTCGTGCGGCAAAGCGTTGATTCAGGTGACTATACCTTCGACGGTAGTTAACCGTACTGGACGATTTTTTAGAAGTAGTGACATGGGTAGCAAGAAGAGTGTTTGCACTGCTGTTATTGTTAAATATAAAGAAAAAAAAGAAAATTTTGGGTGTATCCACTTATTACGATAATGAACGCTGTCTCAAGGCGGACTAAAATGACGTCACAAAGTGTGGTGTAATACCACAGGAATGCACTATGCGAATCAAATCGGAAGTTTTTGCGATGGGTCCTGCGAGCTTGTCTATTTTTTGCAATGCGATGCGAATTTGCAGTTTTGTGTGGGAGGCCCTTAAACGGACCTGCACTACCTATTTTTACTCGACTACCTAGAAGGAGGGTAATCTTTTTCGAGAGTTTTTCTGAATGATCGAGATCACCATCATTTACCTTACCTTTATCCTAATTTATTTGGGGCGGCGCAGACTGTAATTTTTCTAAATGACAGAGAAACTCGTACAAAGGGCGTAGTGGGACTAATCCAAACAAATTGTAATTAGAGCAGAAGAATAAGGATGATGATTCTAATACATCAAATAAACTATTCTTGTATATTAGTCTTTTTTTGGCAATCCCGCCAGACTATTCCCAACCACAGGAACTCCTGAAAACCAGAATCAACAGTGGCGGCGACCAGAGAAACGCCTAGGCAATGAAGCTCGATGAGTCCTGGAGAAACGATTAAGCTGTCTTAAGGCGCAGTTTTACGACTTTTAATGGGTTTTAATTGGACATCACGTCTAAACGACTAGTCTTATTTCTTTGAAAAAAATATATGTTACTCTAAACAATTTTCATCGTCATTTGATATGAGAATATTTGAAATTATATTTTTATAACATAGTGTAATTAATTTCTAAAGTGATGTCTAACGCAGATAAAAAACTGAGGATAGCGCAAAAACTATAAAGCGTATTTTTATGAAACCTTCACTATTTTAAAGATCATTTAATTATTTATAATTTAGTCTCAGAATTTTAGTTTAATACCTGTTGTTTTATGTGTAATAAATTAATAATGCGTCTAATTTCGGACAGCGCTCCTTGATGGGCGAGTCCTATTACTGGGTGGACGTACGACGCGTTACGTGAGCTCAGCGCAGAACACGCAAGCTAACCACTCAAGGTCATTGGCAGTTAATAGCGCCTAAGTCCCGCAACGTAATTAATCAGAAAAGAACCGCGGAGGAGTAAGAAAAATGGGTGCCTGACAAAGTATACTTGGTCAGGGAAAAATATACCTACCTATTGTAAAAGACATAAGCATTGTTAGCTTTTAACTTGGTGGTTGTACAGTACTTACACCAACAAACTATTTAGACAAGTCAGTTTATAGACTATTTTCTCGAAATCCTCACAAAACCACAGTCTAACCTCCCCGTGAGTCGACGGCGCGTAGTGATCCACGCGCGCCTCAAAGAGATGTGGTCAGCCACCACTGACGGGGCCCATCGTGGCTAGTGCCTGCATGCCTAGGGGTAGCGGATAAATTCTGAAAATGAGTAACCGTACCCCTGGGCACTCAGGCAGGGAAGGAATAGGGGTGGGTTTTGGTCAGTAAGAGTCTGACACGCCCTCCTGCTCCACCCAGAGCGGGCGAAGTCATTGGACGATTTCCCATCCTCAAAAAAAAAAAAAACAGTCTAACCTCCTTCCATTTTACTAATAAGCCTCATTACTATTCTTTCAGTCTGAAATAAATTTTGTACATCTAGGGATTAGGTAAATACTAACAGTACTGTTAGTATTTATTATCTAGCTGATCCGTAGAGGTATACCGAGCATCAAAGGCAAAACAATTGGAATATAAAATGAGATGAGGTACAGTGAGTTACTGATATAAACATTAGTTGTGACTACTGATCTCTAGCGGTTTAGTTCGTGTCTGTACTACTAGTGATGTACAGTACTAATAATAGTGATGTGCCGTGGGGATTGTAGTTTCTGTGTTTTATTTGGACCGAGCTTATTTAAGAAAATTATCAAATTCAGCTGCAGTGAGTGTTTGTACCTGTAGTTGCGGACGCGAGCACACTATACAATATTTCTAGACAAGCATGCTCCATCTTCGACCACATCGCCGCTTACCATCAGGAGAGACCTGCCCAGGGGTTGTGGATAAATTCGAAACAGAGTTACTGCGCCCCTGGTCACTCAGGGCAGGGAACGAACAGAGGTGGGCTTTAGTCAGTAAGAGTCTGACACGCCCTCCCGCTCCTCCCTAGAGCGGGAGATGTCATTGGATGATTTCCCACCCCACAAAAAAAAACCATCAGGTGAGACAGTGGACAAACGCGAGCCTAACAATAGCAAAAAGATAACAATATTTAAGCTCAAGTTCCCAATTTCTAGATACCTTTATTAAACCCTGTATTCTTGTGGAATGGTAATATTTTATTGTAAATTGTTATGATAATGTAATTCGTACTTCACCCGAACAAATAATAACGTTTATTGTAGAAACTGACTAAATGATTCACAAAAGTAAATTCACGACTACCCACAATACACAATTTTATTCTGAAACCTAATTCTATTACTACCCACAAGTTGCAAACTTTCATTTTAAGCAAATATTATAATTTCGAAGTTACCTAATTAAGGGAGAGAATGTGAAGTGTTTGTATGAATTAGTAATTTATGTAAACCTAAAGTGTTTATTAAGAGCAAAGGTTCAACGTAAATGAGATAAAATGTATTTGCATACATTTTATCTCATTTACGTTGAACCTTGCATAGAGGTGGTTGAAATATGGACTTGAAAAATATAGAAACATAAGCTCTACTCTTGATGCATTTTAAAAGCGCTGTCGTCAAGTTGCTGAAAGCATTGTTACCACATGAGATATTATGTAAATTGAACATGTTATAGTAGGTACCGAGTTACTTATTATTTTTCCAATTGCAGTAAAAGTCTTAGCTGTATGAGATATATGTGGAACAGGGTGTAAAGTTCCGCAAAACTCCATTGAAAAGGGAAGATCCTCCGACCAGACGGCTGTTGTGTTTGATCTGGGCAACTGCCCGATGGTTGGTTTCGGACTTTTGTTTCTGTTTAAATCGCGCGGAGAACTGTGATTGTGCGATGCAGGTTTTGTGTGTTTAGTTCGTATGTGGCGGCATAGATGCCGCTACAAGAGTTTCATTTTGTGTGTTTAGTTTGTATGTGGCGGTATAGATGCCGCTTCAAGAGATACACTTTGTCTGATCTGAGCATCAACTACCCGATGGTTGATTTCGGACTGTTGTTTATATTCAAATCGCGCGGAGAACTTTGATTGCGCGATGCAGGTTTTATGTGTTTAGTTCTTATGTGGCGGCATAGATGCCGCTAAAAGAGTCCCTTACACTTTGTCTGATCTGCCCGATGGTTTCAAATTCAAATGTCATTTATTTTCTCTTTACAATTGGTTAACTTAAAAATTACATTGTTTATGACTAATGCAAATAATATTTTACCATTTTAAGAGACTGGTGCCTGAAGTAGGTTTATGAACAAAACCTGTGTTACAGGTCACCAGGGCAAAAAGTTAGATAATTTTATGACTTGTATGAGTAACAACATAACAGGTTAAAATATATCTTTTTTGAACAAAGATTAAATGACACTAAAATATAAAAAAGTTTGATTTCAGACTGTTGTTTATTTAAGTAGTTCAAATGGCGCGGAGAACTTTGATTGTGCAATACAGGTTTTGTGTGTTAAGTTCGTATGTGGCGGCATATCTGCCGCTATAAGAGTCCTTTACACTTTATTTTAAGTGACCCACTTAAAATAAAAAAGCGAAGACCTCTAAACGAAATAGCAGCCTGGATAAAGTACTACACTAAGCATTAATATTATGATAGTGATCCATCATTATCTCAGAACAAACTTCAAAGTTCCTTCATCAATCTTTAAGAAAAAATCAATGAACAGGAATTAAAATTGTCAAATCATGTCTAATGATAACAAATTGAACGTACCACCAATGGACATTGACAAACGACACGTTTTCCATCAGATATTTAAAGCGAGGGGTCCGGGTTCGACTCCCGTCTGGGGCCACAGATGTTCCCTTCTAATTGCGCGATCACTGTAATAAATTACAATTTGTTATGTAAACTAATTAGCTTATTGACTGAGCTTTTTCAATCTGATAAAAGCTTTTTGTTTGTTTTAAATAATTACATTACGTAAATCCTAAAATATTGGCTGTATATACAGAGCGTAAAGGAAATACGTGGTCATATTTTAGATATCTCTTTTACGCATGAACCCGTCACATCTCTACGCCGCACCAGAGAAGCTTGGTGAAAAAAATTATTATTATTAAAAATTATAATTATTAATATTAATTATTATTATTAAAAACGCAAAAAAATAAACAAATATTAAACGTCACGGTACCTGACACGTGAAATGAACAACTTTCATCAAGGAAGCAATAATTCCCAAAAAAAATTGGACAGAAAGTATTCGGCCAGTCAAGATACGAGTAGTATTTAGTTTTGGATACAGAATACTGTATTTTTTTCCATTAGAATGCAGATGTAGCACATTATAATGTTTTTGCAGTATCCGGCAGCAAATGCGTCGAGTCAGCCTTCTCAGCAAGCTTCGCTGGGGTAATCAATACTACGAATAAAATCTCAGCATTATTTTACCGAAATCGCGCCTGTCTCAATGATTCCACATATTGTCCAGTTGCGTAGACACTGGAGACTCAAAACTACACCAATTTTACATCACAATATCCACTAGTAATCAATTAGGGAATAATAAAAACAGACACAATAATTAAAACACACACAAACACAACTTCACTCGAAAAAATTCCGCCAAAAACTCGTGTGCGAAGTTAGCTGCCAGTCCAACTGCGCGCAGGTACAGTCAAGTCGACAATAATTTAAGCCATTTAATGATTTTTATAACTGTGTGGAAGCTGCGTGAATATTTTTAGGGTTGTATGGTATCTGGTTATTTGTCAGTTTGGAAATTGGTAGTATTCCCACACGCCAGTAAGTTTGACGAATACTATACAAAGCTAGCATCAGCTGATCAAGTTTAAAATGGGAGGTTCAAATTTTTTGTCTCGGAATGGACTATTACTTTCTTGAAGAAAGCTGTTCATTTGTATGGGTAAGAGTATTATTCAAAATATGATCACGCACCCTGTACCTAAATGGAAGTAAGGCCGCGAGCACGAAGTCAGCGGCCGGCGGGGCGGCGGCGGGGGCGGCACGGGATCGGCGCGTTCCAATTCATAGATTTATATGGAACTGAGCCTTTAGACAAAATGTATGGCAAAGACATTACTGGGCGTGAGTCACGTGACAGTTCTCTGTCTAATGCTTCGTGCAAAATGTATGGCTACGACATTTTGCACGAAGCGTTAGCGTTAACGTTAACAGAAATGTATTTTGGCTAAGGGGGCTGGTCACAAAGGCAGAGGCGCGGCGGCGGCGCGGAGAGCGGCGTACGAGCGACGCGCGCCAGTCTAGCGGTCCCCGCGCGTCTGCATTGACGTAGTGTTGTGTATTAAATACCCGCCGACGTGGTGGATCAAATTATTTAAATAATTCTTGTTCGCGAACAAAGACACTAATTTCTTATAACACAACGCTGGCTTCGAGACCGGGTCTGCGTCGCCGCGCCGCTGCCGCCGCCGCCCCGCCAGCCGCTGACTTTGTGCCCGCGGCCTAAGATATCGGGGTCATTACAGGCTAGTAAAAAACCCACCTTTTAGTACATAAATAAAATTAACTGAGGTACAAATCCATTTAGTATTTATCAGAGTTTAGTGCGAAAGCAGAAACCTTTTATTTTTATATTTTCTGGTTTATCGTCTTACATTTCAGGCTGGCAACACTAAACTGTGTTAGTTATTCAGTGAATTGTTTTCGTGATAAGGAATCTCGGGATTGCGGTATGAATATTTTCTTTAGGTTGGTATTTGTAGTTCTACATCCAGTGTTATATGGGATAATGTTACTTCCCAAATTGCTAGTGAAACAGACACTTTGTTTCAGGAATAGTAGGTAAAGTTTTTTTGAACTTGTACGTTTTTAACACGCTTTTATTAGTTTTAACCTACTATGTAAAAAAATCTTTGAAGTTAAATTTGACCTACTTCCCGGTTTCCGATTGAACTGAAATTTTGCATACATGTTTTGTTTGTATGACAATGCAGTTAGCTTAGTGACGTCATTCTACCTTCAATATGACGGGCTCTCAAAGATGGCGGACAAGTTATTTTTTATGCATTCCTATGATATGTATAATATGCGTTCCGTTTTGTTTACTGTAGTGATCTCCTTCCTAATGTCATTGTCATTGATCGAGGCGTCATAGACCTACGTTTTGTCTATGGCACGTAGTGGTGCACCGCACCATAAACGATATCACTAGGAATTAGTTTAGTTTTATTTTATTTTTGCTTGGATACTAGGCTTTTGAAAATTAATGTGCGTTTTGTAATCTGTGCAAAATAAATATTTTTTCTTTCTTTCCTTCTATATGGGTATCAAATGAAAGGTTTTGCTAAGAAGAATAAGTACGAAAAATAAAGTGTGTTTTTTAAATTGTAATATTTTTTTTTCAGATACAAGCAGTTTTCAAACTACATCTTGTGGTGTGAAAATGCGGCTTAAAAATACTAAAACTAGTCCAAAGAAATAGTCGCAATGCACTTAAAAAGTCGCGCCAACATCAAAAGTCACCAAAAACACCCACAGCAAAAATGAGCTTTCCCTAAAAAGCTGAAAAGCAACCAAAAAATAAAGTTCGCTCGACTCGTTTCGTTAAAAAATCTGCGGGCAACTTTGATTGCGGAGGCGGCACGGCGTAGACCGGTAGTGGGGTAATTGTACCGTTCCCTAAGAATATAATAAAGTTGTCAATTTGCGCGTCGCCCCTCGCGCTTTCGAGCCCCTGAATTAACGGAGACCTGTGTTGCAGCCTCCGGGTTTCACTTACTCCTCGTATGTTTTGATACAAGTTTAACTGAGTGAAAATGGTTTAGGATACTGTGTTTTTGCAACTTTTTCTATGTTTGAAGAGCAGTTTGTTACTTGTTGAGAGCGGGACTATGATGTTTATGTATGTTGCTGTCACAGACGATTAAGTTCACTCTTCAATAAAATACAATTTTAACGCACAATAGAACTGCCGCTTACAGCCTCTTACAACGTCAATTTTCTCTCCCGCTTCTGGCCATCATTTATAATACTTAAATAAAAGCATTCAAATAAATAACACTGCAGCGTCCTATTAAAATAAATCTACCCGAAATCCAGCCATTTCCCTTTGTATGAAAACCACTTCATGGAAATTCCCGACAATTTCCTTAGTCTAGATAATTTTGAAGAAAGAAAAAAGAAAGAAAAAGTATTTATTTGCCACAAATTAACGACATACACAACAATATGATTTTGCTAACTTAGGTCTTAACCCTTATCGATAGTGTAGAGTGTGTGTGTTGTGTGAAGATGTGTAGGGACATAAATTCTGAAGGGTGGCAGTACTGTTCCGTCCTAATTAAGAATAGGCCACAGCAAGCACTTAAAACGTAAGGCCTGGCAGAATGGGAATCTTCATATTATGGAAATTTTCTGGATTATGTTGTACCTAATTTATTGAGGTACTAATTTCGGACGATGAAACGTCTCGCTGTAAAATTAATCACCCTTACAGCGGCTTGATGTGTTCTAAGACGAAGCTGCTTGTATTAAACTAGTTCGTTATGGTTCAACGGTAGTTTCTAAGTGTTAATATGAGGTCTTGATTGCGAATCGACCTCTCCATTTCCTCTGGCCGTAAATGGAGACCATCTATTAGATTAGCTTGTTACGGAGCAGCTGAAATTGTAATTATGACAGCTTATTAGTTGTTAAACTTTTATGTTTATCAGTTCTGGGTTTAATACTTCAGGCGCTATTAGCTGCCAACGACCTTGAGTGGTTAGCTTGCGTGTTCTGCGCTGAGCTCACGTAACGAGTCTTATATCCACCCAGTAATAGGACTCGCCCATCAAGGAGCGCTGTCCGAAATTAGACGCATTATTAAAAATAATTAAATGATCTAAATCTAAATTATAAATAATTAAATGATCTTTAAAATGGTGAAGGTTTTATAAAAATACACTTTATAGTTTTTGCGTGATTCTCAATTGTTTATCCGCGTTAGACATAATTTTACAAATTAATTACACTATGTTATAAAAATATAATTTCAAATATTCTGAGATTAAATTACGACGGAAATTGTCTAGAGTAACATATATTTTTTTCAAAGAAATAAGACAAGTCGTTTAGACGTGATGTTCAATTAAAAACCATTAAAAGTCGTATAATTGCGCCTTAATAACGCATACCAACATACGTCATTCAATTAAAACAGAAATATTTTAATTCAGCTCGTTATGATTTTACATTTGATTTCAAAATATTAAATGACTCATGAGGTACACTGCAACAGAAAGTTTATTTCATGTTTATTTAAAACTGCAGTAAACAAAGTCGCAATAGCAAATATAGCGGTATTTCTCATAAATCAATTAAGATATCCATTAGTTTAAAATACTCGATCTATTAAAACGCTGCGAACTCCGATTTAATCAAGATAACTTATCATAGAATCGAATCGAATTATTACAGTATTTGCCAGTAGGAAATGGAATAGTTCCATAGTCGCGGAAATAGAGGTAATAGATAAACTGCGATATTAATACCTAGCTGGGAAACGAATCTAATTGAGAACGATCGCAAACAATGGCGCGCCAACCGGCTGCGATTGTGTGCGATTTTAATTTCACCAATAAGAAGAATTACGAAATAATTCATTAATTCTTCTAATAGCTTATATTAGATAGTTTTTCAGGTTTCCTAAATGTAAAGATACTTATTTACAGGAGGTATTTTAGACGCAGTAATAATTTTTTGTATAGCCTGGAAAAGTATTATTAATAATAATATATTTATTACACCAAAAAGAAATATAGGTTTACACAGGTTATCTTATAAGCTAGAAACAATTACAGTTGTGTATTAATATAAGCATCTGCTGCCGAACTCGGTTTAGGGCCTGTATTTCGGCAAGCAGCACCTCAAGCCCTGGAGCTGGGTCTGTAACTACTAGTTCAAGAATAAAATGGAAAATTGTTTATCATATAATAAGTTGCAGGATTTTAATATAGTCATAATACAGTAGATAACGTGGGTAACTAAAATATTGTGACATGTGTATTTCACGGTGGTGAAAATGCGAACTTTGTCAGCTGACAGGGTGTTTGAGCAAATGTACCTAAGGGTGATCCAGAATAGGTTTTTAACCGACTTCAAAAAAGAGGTTCTGTATTCGACCCGTACGTATGTTTGTATGTCCACGATTTTCTCAAAAAATGCTGATCCGATTTGTATATTTTTCAAGGCAGGTTTTAGTATATAATACATAAGGATCTGATGAAGATCTTCGGAGATAGACAATGGAACTCTTCAATAACTAACAGGAAATGACTCGCGATTGCTGCGATCGTATGTATATGCATTGCCTATGTATTGTTAATACAATTTCAACTATATACTTTTTTAACCGACTTCAAAAAGAAGAGTTATCAATTCGGATGTTTATATTGTTTTTTTTTTAATACATGTTTTATAACTCCGTCATATATTGACGGATTTGCAAAATTCTTTTTTTGTTCGAAAGGGGTTTATTCCGAAATGGTCCCATTTAAATTTCATATAGATCTGATGATGAGTTTCGAAGACAGATAACGGAACTCTTTAATAAATTGTAACAACCCGCCCGGAATTGCTGCAATCGCATGCCTGTTTATTGTTTGTCACGCTGATACTCTCTGAATACGGATTTGTACAGTTTATCCTGATAGAGCCTAATTACACCAATTATGTTGAAATTTTATTTTTTTTGGTCTATCAATACGGGCATAACTTTATATTTAGTTTTAGGGTATAACAACTAAAAAGTGAAAATAAAAAACTTTTTTTTACAAAAAAATACAACTGCCTTCCCTAAAAAACACAAAAAAATGCAAAATAACTATAATTTCGGCAGTCGGTGTCAAATAAAAAAGAACCAAAACTAGTAACACCGAATCCGAAATTAAAGTTATTTTGATTTTTTTAGTGTTTTTAGGGAAGTCAGTTGTATTTTTTTTGTAAAAAAGTTTTTTTACACAAAATAGAACCGACTTCCGAAAAAAAAGCTAAAAAATATCAAAATGATTTTACTTTCGCAATTTGGTGTCAAAAAACGAAGAAACAAAACCAGAAACACAGTTTTTTTTTTTTAATTTTAAGGATAATTTATCTTGTTTTATGGTAGTCTATTGAGAACCATCGATGTAGACAGGTATTTCATAATAGAAATCATAAATTTGCGCGGGTCTGTATTTCCTTTCGCAAACATCAAATCCCACGAAGTACACACGCCACTGAGCTACACGACCCCAGTTATTATAATATTCCTTTTTACAAAACATACTCGTATCATCATCATCCTCTTCATATCCTTACTCAATTTATTTAGAGTCAGCAGAGCGTGTTGTCCTCTTCCATACTCGTATACACGTAACAGTTTCTTTACCAAAGAATAAATGTAACATTTTTACCCACGACTTATATTCAGTCAAAAAAATTAGCTGCCAACGACCTTGAGTGGTTAGCTTGCGTGTTCTGCGCTGAGCTCACGCAACGCGTCGTATGTCCACTCAGTAATAGGACTCGCCCATCAAGGAGCGCTGTCCGAAATTAGACGCATTATTAATTTATTACACATAAAACAACAAGTATTAAACTGAACACTGTGACTAAATTGTAAATAATTAAATTATCTTTAAAATGGTGAAGGTTTCATAAAAATACGCTTTATAGTTTTTGCGTGATTCTCAATTTTTTATCCGAGTTAGACAGAACTTTAGAAATTAATTACACTATGTTATAAAAATATAATTTCAAATATTCTGAGTTCAAATTACGAAGGAAATTGTCTAGAGTAACATTTTTTTTTTTTTCAAAGAAATAAGATAAGTCGTTTAGACGTGATGTTCAATTAAAAACCATTAAAAGTCGTTTAACTGCGCCTTAACTTAAAAAAAAAATTTTGCTCACAATAGGACCTATTTCTCCTGTGTCGTGGGTGCGTTTACAAAACTCCCAAGACCCAACTATTTTTTAACAATATATTAAGGCCTACCTTACTCTTCTAAATTTTCAGACAAACAAAAAAGCCAAATGAATTCCAATAAGAAAACTTGTTTGATTTATAACGAAATTACGCGGCCAAACTGTTACAACTAAAATCGTAACTAAAAAATGTAATCATAAAGTTTGGGCCATCTGTCGGTGACTATACCGTGTGGGTCCACCAGACGGGCGTGTTTGTTTTGTATTTCATGACCCGACAATTAGCTAACATACTGTATTGTTTGTTTGGGATACTCTCCCTCCCAAATTTTAATTTCAGGCGTGTTCGCTCATACATTTTAATATTTTATTCGCTTGGTACACATATTGGAGTCGTTACCTTTATTTGTTTAAAATATTTAGGAGCAATAATATTATTTTGACCTTTTAGTAATTGTATGTAATAATTATCTCTTTTTGCTTCCAGATTTTCAAAGACGGAGATTGGCGATCGTAAAGGTAAAAACCTTATTCTACTAATAATAGTATACGAGTAAATGCGACAGTTTGGTTGGATGGATGAATGTCTGGATGTTTGTTACTCTTTCACGCAAAAACTACTGAACGGATTTTGACGAAACTTTACAGTAATATTGCTTGTACACCAGAATAACACATAGGCTATAATTTATAATGGGGGAAATTACCTACTAATACCAAGCGGCCGAAGCCGCTGGTAGAAGCACATCATCATCATTCTCCTGCCCTTATCCTAATTTTTTGGGGGTCGGCGCAACATGTATTTGCTTCCATACTCCTCTATTAGTCGTCATCTCTGTAGTCACCCCCTTTTTACCCATATCCTCTTTCACATAGTCCAACCATCGTTTCTTTGGCCTTCCCCTACTCTTATAGCCATCCACATCCATACACAAGACTTTCCTCACGACATTTTCTTCATTCCTCCGCATCACATGCCCATACCACGATAACCCATTTCTACACAACTTTTCTGTCAGCGGTGCCACTTTCAGACTTCCTCCTATATACTCATTCCTAATTCTATCCATGCGCGTCACACCACACAGGGCTCTTAGCATTCTCATCTCAGCTGCATGCAATTGCTTTTCATTCATCCCTTTTGTGGCCCAACATTCTGAACCATGCAAGACAGCAGGTCTGACCATTGTTATATAAATCTTCCCCTTAAGTTTAAGGGGAATCCCGGAGTCACAGACAGTCCCGGTGACCTGCCGCCATTTCATCCATCCAGTGCAAGCTACTTCCACTGATATTATAAATGCGAAAGTTTGGATAGATGGATGTTTTAGAATGAAACTTGGTACAGAGATAGATTATAGTCTGAAAAACCACATAGGCTATAATTTATAGTGGGAGAAGTACCGATTCACACACTGTCACATACCTCTCTGTGTTTGATATAGATCTAGCGTATGGCACTCGTGGGTTCAGCGTCAGATGGCATGCTGTGTTGTCGTCTGTGAAGCCCTTTTGGCATTATTAATCTATCTGTTTTTTTTTTAAATTGTTTTAAGGTGTAATTATTACCATTTTTTGTTGTAATGCCAATAAACGCGTTTTTCTTTCTTTTCTTCTTTCTTTATTTCTTTTCAATTCCACGCGGGTGAGGCAGCGGGCAGAAGCTATTATTATATTATAGTTAACACTGTTTTTTCATCGAACAGCAATAATATTTACCGTGCGATATACAGTTTTAGTACCTATATATGTAGTCATTTTGATTGAGTAGCTATAACCCGGTAATAAATATGGGCAAAGTGCATTACGTTCCTCTAAGAAGCTACTCGTACATGACGCTAATATCTTTAAAAGGTTTTTCATTAAAACAGGAAGCTTCGTTTATCACAATTTGTGGAAAACGCAGCAAATTCGAAGTTATATGATGTTGAAACGGTACCTTCGTACTTTCTTATGTTCGAGCTACAGCCCATCTACCTTTAAAAGTGTATTTCACGAAAATACAGAGACGTTTATTCAGATAAATAAAACTTAAGTAGGTAAATAAATAAACATTTTTTTTTCTTCATTTAAATTTGTTCTCTCTTCTCTTCAGTCGTGCACTCTTGACAGAGTGGTCGTGGCTTATGATGATGTCGGACTGTTACGGTTATCCTCTGCGAGTACGGCAGCCCTCGCAATGCGCCTCCAGCACCACATCTCTAGAGCATCGATTTTTCGGCGCTCCTATGCACGAATCGTCCATGTTTCCGCAGCGTACAGAAATATTGGAAACATCAGCGTTTTCATCAGTTGAACTTTAGTGTTCTTGGTGATGTAGCGATTCTTCCAGATTTTTTCCATTCTGCTTACTGCAGACCTCGTTATGGCACATCTTCTTCGGATCTCGTCTTCACAGAACGTCTTCGTAGAACCGAGGTATACGTAGTTCGGAACTACGTCGCAGTTGGTACTTACTACTTTGGTTAAATTTGTTGCTCTTCACAAAATAACTGAAAATGTTTGATGAAAGGCACAGATATACATAGATTATTAATCTGAAATAATGGGGGTATAGTACTAATTCCACGCGGGTGAAGCCGCTGACATGAACCATAAGCTAGTAATGTTGATTTCTATCAACCCGTGCTGAAATAAAAAATGTTGCCACATAATAAAAATCTACAAACTAAACAGCATAATGCCACTTTAAAACAACCACCTTTCACAAACGCAAGCTCAAAAAAACAACAAAAATGTTCACGAAACAATACAACAAGCTTAGTTACGTGGTATCGCTATCAAAAACATACGCTCGGACTTACATTATTCATAGGGGCTTCCTCTGGGCTCGCCTCCTTGCTACTTCTGTACTCCTGGTACCTGCAGCCAAAGAAAAACATCGTGGAAATGAAATTGTAAATAGTTAAGTGCTTGTTTTCAGGTTTGTTGTGTTAGTTTTAGTGTGTCTTACGAATTTGGAGTTGGTATTAATAAATAAAAGACTACAAGTTATCATTTTGTTTCTGAAACAATTAAAACTTTATTTTTATACAGTAGTGCTACATAGACGCATAGGAACTTATCCCACAAGGCTATTATTCATAGGAGCTTCCTCTGGGCTTGCCTCTTGCTACTTCTGTACTCCTGGTACTTTCAGCCAAAGAAAAACATCGTGGAAATTAAATTGTAAATAGTTAAGTGCTTGTTTTTCGGTTTATTGTGTTAGTTTTAGTGTTGTCTTACAAATTTGGAGTTGGTATTAGTAAACAAAAGACTAGTAAGTTATTATTTGTTTCTGATGTAATGAAAACTTTATTTTGTACAGTAGTGGTACATAGTCGGACAGGTATTTATGCCACAAGGCCAATATTCATAGTATCTCGCCTCCTTGCTACTTCTATGCTCCTAGTTCTTTCATCCAAATAAAAATATTGTGTAAGTGAAATAAAATTGTTAGTGCTTGTTTTTAGGTTTATTGTGTTAGTTTTCTTGGAGTTGGTATGAATTTTAATAAAAGGGAATAAGATGTTACTTGTGTACTTTATTTTAAAGTGGTAGAGGAAGGTATATAATTTGTAATCAATAAAGGAAGGTACATAATAATTTATGTAATTATTTAGAGATAACCTAGGTGCTATTAGACGGATAGGACTTTATATAACTTTGTTTTGCATCGCATTTTAGGCAATAAAATAGGAGCCAATATAGCAGATGATATTTAACACGCAAAACTGTAAAAGCCCATAGAAAAATATTGGGTAATTTTTGTTAAATAAAAAAAAATAACTTCATTTACAATTGTTTACATCCGTTTGGCCATCCTGTAAATGTAAATCACGCCTCAATTGGTTGAACAGTTCCCTTGGCATACTTTTAATGCATGAAAACACTCACGCGGGCGACGCCGCGCGCAGATGCTAGTATGTTACGAACCGCTGTCCATGCTGAAATTCAGCTTCAAAGTAAACCCAAAAATTCGATACTTTGCAGGCAGCCACACTTCCGGGTTGCTCTCCCTTTCACGGGTGAAATATGCTTGGATAAACTTTGTCATTTCTTATGGGATTACCAACCCTTTACTACCCAAAAACTACCCGAGCCTGACTAAGTAAGACCACAAAGTTAAATAAGATTTATTTAACGTGTTTTTTCTCATTAAAATCTGTTTTTAGGGTTCCGTACTAGCCTTTTGCTGTCACTCACGTGTCCGTCTGTCCGTTTCTCTGTCTGTCTGTAGTCTGTCACAAAATTTTATTCGGAAGAATTTTTTAACTTGAAATTTGGTGATCATGTTCATTTTTACGTATATTTTACTAACAAATACCTATATATTGATAAATCAGATTGTTTTCTTTGATAATTCCTTCATTTGGTACGAAACCCTAAATGAGCGAAACCCAACGGCCGATTTTATTATGAGTCATAACTTCGTCAGAATACTACAAATTGGGCCGGATTTAATTATCCCAAGTTACCATTACCGATTACTTCCCATCCGACATTCACAAGCGTAACTAATGATAATTTTCCTTTCACTCACTGTTTTTCTCTTGCTCTTAAACAAAACAAACAAACATCGGACTCGCCTCATTAACTTTTAGCACAATGAGAACCAACTCTTTTAAATTAAACACTTCTCTTTGGTAACAGGAAACAAAATGTAATTCTTAAATTAAAACTCGCTAAGACCCGAAGTCGACGAATTGAAACGAATTAAAGAATCTTAGGAAAGCCAGATAGTATTAAAGGCTTTGGTTCTAAAAGAAAACTATTTTTGTTCAACGCCTTACCTTGAAACCTACGTACAACCCACATTTAAATTAGGTTTTTCTAAAATGATGCACGAAAAAGACATTAGGTCCAGACGCCTGTCAAAACACTTCAGATAAAAACCAACGCCATGTTTACGTCATTATGTTTAGTTTTCAAAGTAGAAGTCCCAGAGTACTTCTTCTTCAGGAAAAATTACGCCACAGTTGGCACCTAGGTCAGAACCTATGGCGCCAACTGTGGCGTAAATTATCCTGAAAACCTTAATTAAATTGCTATTACACATTTTGGTCAAGTTCCGGGAACGAAAATTCTCGCGATATTCATGCAACAATATTGTCCAACGAGCGTATCTGCTGAGAATTTGTGAATTGGTTGAATGAATTTTCACTGCCTGTCGCATCAACCAAGAGACGTGTTTAAGTTGTGATTTAATTCGTTCTGATAATATTTTAATAAATTTTATTTAGTAGGTATTCTTCTCAGCAAACCCTTTCATTTTGTTAAGGATATCATGGGAATGCAAAAAAAATAACTAGTCCGCCGTCTTTAGAAGTCCGCCATACTGGATTTAGAATGACGTCAATTAGCTAACTATGCAATTTTATCCAAATTCTAATTTCTAAAAAGCAAAAGAAAGAAAAAAAAAGAAAAAAAAAACAAAGAAAAAAAAGAAAAAAAGTTCCCAGTTTCTAAACTGGGAACTTTCAAGATTTTTTTACATATAGTTAATTAGTTGGTTATTTAGTTAGTTAGATACAGGTGAAGCTTATAAAAGCGTGTTAAAACTGGGTGTGAGTCACATGCAGCCTTCAAAAGAGAATGTTCTTCATCAGTTGAAAATAGACATCAAACAAGTGAACCTACACTTAAATAGAGCTTCTATGAGTGAAGATTGACTTATCGTGGGCACAAGGCCTATAGGTGACTCGTGTTAGAGCTAAGCCGTGCCAAGTAGGAAAACCTATAAGATTTCATCTTCAATAGAGAAGGCTTTTAATATTTTATTTTGCGTATAAAATATTTGTCAGGTTTTGTTAGGACGACTGATTAATATTTGAGTCTGTTTGTTTGACAACCTACATTTTATGGAGATGATGGATCTGAACTTTGTTCCTTATTCTTAATACCATCAATGGTATAATAACAAAAATAAACGTATTTTGTGTTTCTCTGACATCAAGCTCTAGCACGTGTAACGTTTTTGAGACATTATAATAACGACTTTTGCTCCTACCATTTAGGCAGTTGGCCCACCGGCGAGGAAGCGACTAACTCGGCTATTTTGTCGCTCAAGAAACGTACAATAGATATACATTCCGGGTAAACAAAAGAGATGCATATATTAATAGTTGATCGCTGACTGTTCACACCGCCGGCGAGGACTCGCCCCACAAGTTTGTCGCTGAGCGACAAGAGCTATCAAAGCTAACTCGCTCAGTGACACTCGCTCAGCGATGCTCGTTTGGCGGTCAGAACTCACGCCGAGAGATCAACCAGCAGTAATTTCTACCTAGTGCGTGTAGTGTTGCGCAGCAGGTGTAGCATGATCAATTCTATCTCTATTCTACCAAGAATAGACAAAGTTCTTTTTATCTAACTTGACATCTTTTCTGCCCGAGCATCATGCACATTGTAGACTGTTGTCGGCTGAAGAATAGAAACATTTCTTCTCTTCAGTTTTAAAATCGCCATCTTAGGACGGTAGAAACCTTTCTACAATCTGTCATTTTGTCTATTCTTCAGTCGACAAAACCCGTTTCTTTGGTGGTCATGCTACGCGTGCAGGACAAGCCGCCCCGAGCGAGTGGTATGAGTAAACGCCCATCGCACTCGAACACTCGCTTAAAGCTCAGCGACCAAACTATAGCATTACACACTCGCTACTCGCTGCTCGCCAACTCGTTTTTAGTTTGAAGCTCTACTCGCTGCTCGCTCATCGTTTGCAGTGTGCCTTATCAAGATATTCATCTGTCAAATACCATTCTTAGCGCTTATGCTTCTGTCAATCACATGAGCTTCATGCCTGACATTTAATCGTTCTACTTGTCCATCATACATCACTTTCTCTTCATATCTTGTATATCTATGTGCTAATGTATATGTCGTGTGTTTAATGATGTGAGCCAGTATTCTACGGATCGTTAATCGATACTAAAACATATGAGTTGCTGACTCATCGGGTTTTCCGTACCTGGGATTACGCATGCGGCTTATCGGTGTTTAAGTATTATAATCATATTGTTCGTTATTTTATTACACCTTCTAAATCGTCTAATGAATCGTGTATGTTCAACAGTTAAATATTAGTTCACTATATTAAAATTGGCCGGCCTAAGAAGAGGTGGCGAGACGACCTAGACGCCTACCGCATAGGCTGGTGCGACGTGACTCAAGGCAAGAATACCTGGAAGGATTTGGGGGAAGGCCTTAGCCCAACAGTGGGACACGATAGGCTAAGAAAAAAAAAACCTGGCACTCCGGGAGTACCATCAGAAGTGAAAATAAAAAAAATGCCATGGTGTTGGTGACGCGCGAGTTCAATTGTTTTTTCCCCATCTCAAAACTGCCTAACGCGCCTAAAGAAGATTTCACTTTAAAAAAAAAGGAAAATTAATTATCAACACAAAGTTTGTAAGTTTGTTTTTAGGAAGTAATCTCTGGAACTACTTAACCGATTTTGAAAATTCTTTCTTCCGTAAAAAGCTACAGTATTCTTGAGTGCCATAGGCTAGGACGAAGTAGCGGGTGAAGTGCGAGTTATTAATATATCTAGCTTTTACTTTCCCACTGCTGTGTAAAGGCCTGCCTACATTGCTTCCGCGGTTCTCGGTTCTGTTTTACCTCTATTCAGTCTTAAGGAAGACATCTAAGTCATCTCGCCATCTCTATAGTGGTCAGCCTCGGCCGCGTCTTGCAGTTTCAGGGGACCAATCTTGAGTTCACCGGGCCCACCGCTCGTTCGGCACGCAACAGCCATGTCCAGCCCAGTCCCTAGCCTTCTGAGTCACTTTTCTTTATATTCATTTAAAACAATAGCCTCACCTTATCCCAATCTCACTTTAACTTAACATCCCTGCTAGACTTGTTATGACATCTGCAAATGGATTGCTGTCGTGGGAATAAAAGAAAGTTCTACTATCGCTACTTTTTTTAGCAAACAAATATGCATTGTGGAGTTGTCATAATCTATCAGCTTGAAACTTGGAACTCTCTAAACTGGTAAACGGAATACTTTTTTTTTAATTTTTTATTGTTGATAGGCACGCGTTTGACCACTATCTCACCAAATGGTAAGCGATGATGTAGCCGAAGATGGAGCACGCTTGCCTAGAAGTAACCTATTCACTCTTGACTTAAAGACTCCCAGGTTGTAGCTATCAGGAAACACAGACTCTGGTAGGGAATTCCATTCCTTGGCTGTACGCACGTAGCTGTAATTACCTAGTCGAAAAATGGTTTGCAAATTTTGAAGCGCACAACTTACATAGGTACAAACATTGCAAGTTAAATAATAGCTTCTAAAAAGTTGGTTGCGTGTTGGACTACTTTACAAGACTGCTTCATTATTGATCCTATATTAAACACGCAAACTAATTTTAATCGCTAAAGATCAATAAATTAACATCGATAGCAGCGGGCACACACATAAGGGATGACCGATGCAGCTTATCAACACGATATCGACCCCATAATAAACATCAGATTAATCGAGAAAGCAGAAACCGATACTTCGAATAATTGATTCGATAAATTCTATTGGATTATTCGAAGCAAATTGCTAACATCGGGGATGTAAACTAACATTAATCTAAGACAGTGGTTCCCAACCTGTGGTCTGCGGATCACTCGTGGTCCGCGAGAGCTAAAATTATGGTCCGCAAAAGGTCTAAAAATTTCAGACTTTCCAACTGAAAAGTAACATTAATGCGAACTGATTTTAAATTTCTATTAGGAATGTTGTGCTTTCTATGACAATGCTTGTTACTTTTGATGTTATAGAACGGTTTTTATTTTTTTGTGGGGTGGGAAATCATCCAAAGCCATCTCCCGCTCTAGGGTGGAGCGGGAGGGCGTGTCAGACTCTTACTGACTAAAACCCACCCCTGTTCCTTCCCTGCCCTGAGTGCCCAGGGGCGCGGTAACTCGGTTTCGAATTTATCCACAACCCCTGGGCAGTGTGCTGTTATAGAACGGTTTTTATTTTTTTGTGGGGTGGGAAATCATCCAATGCCATCTCCCGCTCTAGGGTGGAGCGGGAGGGCGTGTCAGACTCTTACTGACTAAAACCCACCCCTGTTCCTTCCCTGCCCTGAGTGCCCAGGGGCGCGGTAACTCGGTTTCGAATTTATCCACAACCCCTGGGCAGTGTGCTACAAGTTTTGAATTTATTATATACTTATTTAATTTTTGTTCTGGAGTTTTGGTCCCTGCTAACAACAAAGGGCCTTATTTAAAAAAAATGGCATGTTTTTAGTAAAGAAAACACTGATTTTCAGGTTCTCAATTCAAAATTTTCCATGTAGAATTTGAATTTAGAATTCGCTAATCAGTACTAAGCATATGGTTAGCGAGTATTATAAATAAGGCTGAAAGAAAATATAAAAGTGGCTCCGGTCAAAAAAATATTGGGAACCACTGACTATAGAAGATTTAGATAGGCAACTTTGCTTCTGTTATATGCAAATCAGTCATGCTTTACTCCCTTTCGGAATCAGGGAACAGATTCAAATGTTATCAGGAAGAGTTATCGCGAGTTGAGGTTTTGTGTCCATAAGATTAGTGTTATAAATGGTAGCATGTGAGAGAAAAGATTAAATGGAAAGATTTTTTTGGTTTTATCTTAGGAGTTATGGGTGGGTACAGAGGATCTTAAAGGATGCAACATTTAGATTTAAGCACTAAAAGTTATCTACTATTACGATAAATAACTATTACTAAAAGTTATCTACTGAATAATGTGTTTTTTTTAATTTCTTAATTATACGCCACTGGTGTAGGAATTTCAACAATGCGGTATGTTTCACCGCCAACTGACTACCTTCTCCACTTAGGGCCAATTTCACCATTCGCTCTATAAACTAAGTTTTACTGAACTAAGCTTAGCGTAAAAAATAAAAACCATTAATAAGATTATAGTGAGGTAAAAAGATTGACATAAATAAGCTGTCGCGGACTTTTTTTAAGAACTTTAAAAGGAGAACAATTCTATCATACATATTTTTTGCGTAACTTTAACTGTTTACGCAGCGCACGCTACTGCCCCCTTAGCCAAATAACTTTTATAATAGCGCTAACGCTAACGCTTAACGCTTCGTGCAAAATGTATGGCAAGGACATTACCTGCGGAGAGAACTGTCACGTGACTCACGCCCAGTAATGTCGTTGCCATACATTTTGCACGAAGCGTTACCGTTAACAGAAAAGTATTATGTCTAACCCCCAAGCTTTTTTTGCCCGTTTTTGCCACATTTTTCATTGATGCTTCGCTCCTGTTGGTCGCAGCGTGATGTCATATAGCCTATAGCCTTCCTCGATAAAAAGACTATTCAACACAAAAATATTTTTTCAATTCGATCCAGTAGTGCCTGAGATTAGCGTGTTCAACCAAACAAACAAACAAACTTCAGCTTTATGACAGCGCGTTTAAGCGAGCTTAAACGTCGAAAACTGGGCGTTTAGAATTGGTGAAATCGGCCCTTAGTATAAAATCAAAGTCACTTCCCACGTCTGTCTGTTTCTCTGCTAACTCCTCCTAAACCACGCAACAGATTTTAATACGGTTTTCATTAATTAAAAGAGCGATAATCGAGTATGGTTTTATTAGTGTATAATTTTAAAATTTTTACCCGTGCGGAGCTGGGCGGGTTGCTAGTGTTAAAGAAATAAATAAAAATATACCTCTCGGTAGGTCTCCGTTTATTTATATAGCAAAAAAATCGAATAGCTTAATAGCTGGGGTATCGTGTTACCCAGTTACTGGGTTGTGGAACTCTGAAGAGTAGTCGCTCCATGTAAAATTCAGCTTCATTAAGTTAGACTAGAACACACCCCCAAACAGGGTTAGGAAAAGGCTAGGCAGATTTATTGTTTTTTTTTTATTCTGAAACAGACCCTTAATCGCTTTTCTCAAGTCTGTATAAAAAATGACAAAGACACATAATATTTGTACCTACTCTTTTTTAAGGTTCCGTACTTCAAAAGGAAAAAACGGAACCCTTATAGGATCACATTGTTGCCCGTACGTCCGTCTGTCAAGACCCTTATCTCGGGAACGCGTGGAGATATCGAATTGAAATTAAAACCACATACTCAGGTCTACAGTCCCTTGAAGCTGTGAAAAAATAAAACTTCTAAGTTAACGTAAAAAGAGATACGGCCGTTCATGCCGCAAAAAATGTATATTTTGACACTCAAGGGAATCAAAATTTATAGAGTACTACATCACAATATTACATCACAAAAAGTAGGGTCCCCATACAAGGAATTCTGGTCCAAATTTTAAAGTGAGGCGACCGTAACGTGTGGGGCATTGTATGAAAGGACTTCATTAGCACAAGCTCAAACAGATTTTGAATTATTTAATCCACGTCTAATTACCCGCAAGCTTTCACCCCAGTTGTAAAAACCCCCTTTGTGCCTAATGGCCTAGTTTTGTTCTGTCTCCCGCTTGATTAGGAGGGAAGTGGAAATTATGTTTTTCTTACTCCTCCGCTGTCTTTTCTGATTAATTTCGTTGCGGGACCCAAGACAGTTTAATCGTTTCTCTGGGACTCGTCGAGCTTCATTGCCTCGGCGTTTTATCTGGTGGTCGCCACTGTTGATTCTGGCTTACAGAAGTTACAGTGACTTGGGAATAGTGTGGCAGGCTCGTACCAAAAAAAAAAAAAATACCCGCAAGCTTAAACTATGAAAGGTTATAGACGGAGTGTCAAAATCCAGCTATCTGAAATACCAGAATGAGAAGCCGGTTTGTATCTGTACACGCGAAATAAACTCTCATAGACAAAATGAGAAGCCGATACGTCATCGTTACGTTAACACATTTTAACAAACCTGCTTCATTTAATGTTCAATAACGTTCCGTCTATAACCTTTCATAGTCTAAGCCCGCAAGCTTGTACGGAACCCTCGGTGTGCGAGTCCGACTCGCACATGGCCGGTTTTTTGATAACTGCTCCCGCTCTGAGTGGAGCTAGAGGGCGTGTCGGACTCTTACTGACTAAAACCCACCCTTTTTCATCCAGCTGCTAGTGACAGGGCCGCGGTGAGTCTTTCAAACACTCCCGTGACCCCAGAGTCCCGCGACCCTGTGGTCAAATCCAGATTTGTACCCTTCTCATGATATTACTAATCTTTATACGTATAATAATCTTAATGAAGACATAATCATAACCTTCTTTTACGATGAAGATAAAGCGGCTTAGCCTCGTACCCGTATGGTGAGCTCATAACCATCTAAATCTTCTCGTGTATCTAAGCAATTTCTTATCCTCACACGTATGTATTAAATAATTATTTTTATGAATCTTAGGGTTTGCTTATGAATATAGCTTATATACGGTACCTACTGGAGACTAGATATTGAAAAAATATCATAATTTTCAATCAACTACGTATACTCAAATTCATTATTCGAGATAATTGCCACTAACTCAAGTATCGGACTTTAACGTTGTGTATTTTGAGTTTTTAGCCTTTGCCCAAAATGGGACGGTGTAGGCTACATAAAAAAAAAACTCTAAAAAATTATGGGTTGCAGTAAAATTTAAGCTATTCATGAAAAACTGTATCTTTAACTGTAACTTTTTTATATTTGTTCAAAAATTTGTTAATTATTGTCTCGAAATCTGATTTTATATAAAGCTGTTTTCCGTGGCCCTCGTGCTCTATCTGACAGGATAAAAAGTAGCCTATGATACTATGCTACGATAGAGTAGCTTGCTATCTGTGAAAGAATTTTCGTAAACGTTTCAGTAAGTACCTACTTCCAAACAAAGAATAATTTTACCTCTTGGTATGAGTTTAAAACTTTAAATAAACTATCTTTAATTGAAAACGTTCTAAAGCGTTTAACGAACATCATAATCATTAAAGTTTTTGCCTAATTAACAGAACTTATAAAAGCTGCTAATTACATAAATTAGCCAGAGGAAATGCGCTAGTACGCCAATTTCCTCCTTTCTGAACTCTCTACTAACGTAGAGCAAGAATCAACTAGTGGTCTTAACAAGTTTTTATACAGATTTCCCCATTTTCACAGTTAGATACAACGCGACGAATGCTCACGAACTCACACTACGTATAATAAGGATGCCTAGTGGAAAAGACAGTGTTTCAAAAATCCATTTTCTAATAACAAATCTTAAATTCACTTACAGACAGCTGACACACAAAACACAGCTTAAATCGCTGAATCTAGAAGCGTACAATTTTGATCATCGTTTATGCTACAGGGTATGCAAAAGAAGTAGACATACATACATAGACTCGAAAAAAAATACCTTCTTTGACAGTCGGCTAACTGGGGGTCAATTATTTACAAGTCATCATTCTCCTGCCCTTATCCCAATATATTTGGGGTTGGCGCAACATGTCTTTTTCTTCCATACTTCTCTATTAGCTGTCATCTCTGTAGTCACCCCCTTTTTACCCATCCTCATTCACACAGTCCATCCATCGTTTCTTTGGCCTTCCCCTATTCCTACAGCCATCCACGTCATCGTCACAAGTCCAGGTTTGTATTTCTCGTTCTCACGACCAATGAACGTATTCACGTCCTTTTAAGTGTCATATCAATAAACTAGAAGAGTTATCATGCAGATGCGCTATCACATTGCATAACAGCAGGATATGCTAATAATTGGCTAAAGAGTCTAAAATTGGCTAAATTCATTGTTAGACTTGTTATGTCTCACATGACTAAGGGACAGTTTAATAATAGTTATCTTGTTTATTCAAGTAGTTTCGTTTGTGGCAGCTGGGAACAAATTGTGAAGTGTGTGGTTGGTTATGCAAAAATATACAAAGTTAAGTGCTGGATGTAAAGTTATTCTCAGTTTATTTACTGAGATGAAAACGGTGTGATGTTTCTTGATACGTAAGGTTCTTAAATTTACCATGTATGGATTGGTTTCTAGAATTAAATGACTTGGGTTCTGGGACCGTAAATTACATACAGCCCGGTAGGTAATTCACGGAATTCTGTTTTCTCATTCCGCTCATTTTGTAGCTCGTTTAGGCTCATTTTGTGTAAAACTGTTTTGGGAAATGATTTTTGGGAACTGGCTTTATGTCCTCTTTAAAAACTTTACCTTCCTAAGTAGGTGCATATTGTCTAAAC
This sequence comes from Polia nebulosa, assembly GCA_951329385.1. NCBI lineage: Eukaryota > Metazoa > Arthropoda > Insecta > Lepidoptera > Noctuidae > Polia > Polia nebulosa. Next base: position 8,802,645 of record OX589595.1, on the reverse strand, counting down.
CAATTTCACAATTTTCAAAACCCAGATATACTGACACCCCTCTATATGATCGATCCTTACTGCACAGCACAACTTCCTCAGCAGTGCAGTACGCTGTTATACTCATGTACGGCCATCTTGTATTTACAGCCCCATAAAATGATAAGTTTAGCGCCCCACCGAGCACACACCTAATACATGTAAATAGGAGTCCGTAAAGTCATTACTTTGTGTTTGTATGAGAGTATGGACGCGATTTGAAACTTGAGACGGAGACAAAACTGTTGGAAATGTTTGGTAAGTTTGTGTTTTGTTTTTGTGATCGATCTAATTATAGGATAACTCTGAGATGTTTTTTACCAGACTACCTCAGAAGGTGGATTCCGTTTTTAAGGTTACGTACCCGAAGGGTCATAACGGTGCCCTATTGCTGTCACTCACGGGTCCGTCTGTCCGTCTGTCTGTTCATCGTCTCTCACACAGGTTTTACAGCCAAACGGTTGAAGCTACAGTCTTCAAATTTTCACAGTATAAGCATCTTGTTGACCCAAAGCCATACAAATAGTCAGAAATACATTTGCGAAGTCCGACACACACTTGGCCGGTTTTTATGTCTATTAATCCCTTCAGATTTGCTTATAATATTAAATAAATACTCTTACCAAACTTATAAGCAAAGGTAGGTATCTGAAAACGTTTCCATCAGAAACAGACACAACTGCCCAATTCTCGCAGTCTACAGGTTAGTTAGTCGCATATTACCAACTAAGAATTGCAGCAATGAAGAGTTGAAAGTAATCAGTCTTCATTTATTCACTAGATTCTCAACTAATCGAGATCACAGTTAGCATAACATCCCTATTTATGAGGTACAATTATCTCACAAATTCATTAATTTACAAAACAAAGCACAAGTCCTCGATTCAGATGCGGTGCAAAGATGCAAATAAACCTTTATTTCCGACCGATTGCCTTCGTCCCGATGTCTCCCGATCTTTCCCGAGCCACGAATTTCTCTTGCGGAAATTAAAAATACCATCTGTTCAGTCAGTGTGTTGCCATGATAAATATTGAAATATTATCGTTTCTTCTTTTGAATATGAATTCAATAAAAAGGTCACAACGATTGACGGAACGCTTTGGCAGAGTTTACGATAAATTAAATTACGTAGCGTCGAATAAATGAAATGAAAATTGGAATTCCATGATGATTGTATGATATAACTTTTGCCATAAACGGGAGAGCAGTTATTTCATGTACCTATAAAAGAGGTTTTATATCGTTGCTAATAAGCGGTAACGTTTAACTCTCACATCTATTATCCATTAATGTGATTAAAACAATTAGTTGAACATAGGTAGGTAAAACAGCTATGTGAGAAGAGACTAACGGTCTACCCGTTAACCATTGATGGCCCCCATGGCACGTGACGGCTGGTAATTGGATCTTCCCTGTAGGGTACCCATGCATCTTGAATGGACCACGGTTTTGGGATAATTTGGTCGTGAAGGTTGATTTATTTACTTTTGAGATCCTAGAGCAAATATTGCGGCTAAATTGAGTGTTTTCGTAATTAGGTATGCCACCATCCCATTTATTTTATATTTAAGTACATTTGTTTATTGTAAAGTTAGGTATACAGTATGTAACAAAAACTCTGTTGTTCCTCCAACCCACGTTTTAAGAATCGGTATATAAACGTAATAAAGCAAGTAATTTATAAAAAAACTGTTCTAAAATAAATAAAATAAATATTTAATTATTAATATTTGTAATGTTTAACTGATTTCTTACCTCTGCAATGCTGCATGAAGCGATTGCAAAACCCGTAGGCTATTTAGCGAAATAAAGATGTACTTGTAAATGTACACATCCTTAAAAGGAACACCAGGATTTTTGTTACATATTGTATTTTATGTTTGAATTAGTTATATATTCTAGTCTATTTTAAGTTTCCATATCTATTTAGACACACTGTGACACATTTCCCATTCAACTTTCCCGTTACAGGTCTGCTGAATAAAATTATTTTGAAATAAGCAGCGCATTTGTGCTCTTCTATCTGTATTTGTACTTTGCTCTTCTAAGTGTTTTCTGTGTCCGTAAGTAAATAAATTAAAAACACTTGAAACTACTAAAATTCCATGTATGCAGTTTTCGTATGATATCTCGTGTAGTTTGGTGTCCGAAATATCATAGTTTGTAATTAAATACCAGGTTACATAATGTGTCTTACCAGTACCTACGTGGAAATCGCTTGGTTTTCCATGTATGCGCTACAGTTTGGTATTAAGGAATTTCATAATCCAGAGATTCTGTTGATTCCGAAACCATTTTCTCGAATTGTGATAACTACAAAATACGTTTAGACTAACCCACAGGAACTTTTTTCCAAAAAAAAACAACCGACTTCCAAAAAAGAAAATACATTAAAATTTGACACCGACTTCGGAATTTTTTTAAATTAGTAGTGTATTTTTTTTTTGGAAGCCGGTTGTTTTTTTTTTTTTTGTAAAAAGTTTTTTATTTATCATTTTTAGTTGTTATACTCACCCCAGAACTAAAAACCCCAATAACATGGAACGTGGAATTTAAACGTACTCGTAATTGGAGAAATCCAAAACGACGTCTATGTATACGTATTTTTCGTTTTTGTTCAGTTTTTCAAAAAGCGCTGAAGAATTTTCGATAAAATTTACATGGTGGTTCCATGTAAGTCCCCCCTCAGAATTATATTCTTTTTGATAAAAAAAGAATTTTGCAAATCGGTCCACAACTGACAGAGAAATCGGTGGATGATAAAAAAAAAATAATAATAATAAAATATTTTTTTTATATTTTTAAATGTTTTTTTATCTTGTTTAAGAATCAATATTTAAAAATATATAAATTATGTATGTACTAATAAATAAACGGAATAATAAAAAAAAAACATACAAACAGTCGAACATAGAACCTCCTCTTTCTTAACCGGGTCAGTATTACCAGAAATTATTTTGACAAATTATTTTACTTCTTTAATATTTTAGTTAAGATCCCAAATTAACTTCTGCCAGCGGCTTTGCCCGCGTGGAATTAGTAGGTACTTCCCCCGTTATAAACTTTCAACCCCTTTTTCATCCCCTTAAGCGTTGAATTTCGAAAGACTCTTTACATCCAAACATGTATCTAAGACCAGCGGTTTAGGCTGTGCGTTGATATATCAGACAGTCAGGACTTTAAATTTTATATATACAGATCTGTATAAGATGAGATTATACCTAACAGCGTAGACATACTAAAAGGCACAAAACCGCAACAGATATACAGCCATTTATAAATATCTATTAATATCTGCGTCTGCTCCACCCTGGCCAGTCAAACTTCAAGAGCAGATTAACAGGAGTGGTTCAAACAAGAGGCAGCCAAACGTCATGTCAGAAACAACTGACTTGCACAAACAGCAGGAAAGCTTTCACTATATTAGTATAAGGGTTTTCATCCACTTGAACATGCTATGCTATTGATACGATACTAGGTGCATTTTATTTGAAAAGGAATGTTTCGCAGCTGACTTCCCAGGAAGCGTAAACAAAGGCATTTATAATACCTTACTTCTTTCGGCGCCACAACGCCCCAATGTCGCGTGCTCCATCTTCGACCACATCATCGCTTACCATCAGATGAGATAGTGGTCAAGCGCGTGCATACCAAAAATAAAAAATGGTCTTCTTCCATTTTGCTCTGTCTCTGGCCTTTCTCCGAGATATTTTTCCTCCCTATTTTCCTTAGATTTTTTCTCGACACAATCCTATCACCGCTTTCTGGATCATTTCTGCTGCGGAGTCCACTCGGACATGATTTAAACCGCTCTGGTTTCACTCATTCTTTCCAGGTGACCTGCCTATAGCCTTTGCGACTTGCAGAAGCTGACAATCGTTTCCATAAGAATCAGGTTATCCAGTTCGTGATTCATCCTATTTCATACGTGCGAGAAGACGACGGTCTTCTTGCACTAGCCCAAAAACTCTCCTCAGGACTTTCCTCTCGAACAATGTCATTTTAAGTTCAACTTTTTGAGTCTGCATTTCTAGTACCACCGCAACTATTAGAAAAGTCTGCATTTCTAGTACCACCGCAACTATTAGAAAAGTCTGCATTTCTAGTACCACCGCAACTATTAGAAAAGTCTGCATTTCTAGTACCACCGCAACTATTAGAAAAGTCTGCATTTCTAGTACCACCGCAACTATTAGAAAAGTCTGCATTTCTAGTATCACCGCAACTATAATAAAAGTCTGCATTCCTAGTACCACCGCAACTATTAGAAAAAAGCTTAGGAATTTGAAAACAAATTTATCGACGCGTCACAAGTTTCACGCAAGCTAAGTGATTTGATTGGCTATTGAAAATGCATGCATTGTAGCTAACGCTTCATATTAATTTTACGAAAATTTTCGTTTCAGAAACTAGGCCTAAGTAAACATTCATCATTAGTTCTTAAATCGTACGTTTTTCAAACCATGAAATAGTAAAAAAAAAAAATGCAATTGCACAAGTAAGTAGGGCAGTGCTCTACCGGCGCCTTCGTCATAATAACCCACTTTAGTTGGTTGTTGACACCCGCAGCTTCGCTGAAAATAAGCACAAGACTCACGGAAAATAACTCTATGGTGCATACTTGAATAAACACATTTTTTTATAAAACTTGCTAACCATAAGCTTAGTTTTGATTAGCGGATTCTAAAATATTTTGAACCTGCTCATCAGTGTTTAACTAATCACTTGATTGCTTTTTTTTTATAAACAAGGCCAATCATTCGAGATAGTTTGAATCCATCGCCACCAACTCAAACTCAAGTTTTACGTTGATTTTTAAGTGACAATTTGTATCAAAAATAAAAAAAATGAATGAAATTCCATTGCAACCCATACGTTTTAGGAAAAATCTATGGGTTGCAATGGAATTTCAACTTACTCTTATATGATATATAGTTGGTTATTCCACAATTTGATAATTATATCAAATTCTGAATTCAAATATAGTGTGTTCTATATTCAACATTTAAAAAAATGTAAGCAAAGAAGAATGCAATAATAGAACGCTATATTTTAAAGAATACATTTGAAGTGAAGAGATTTTTACGGTACATAAAACGTAATTGCGTCGTCTTTTTATTGAAGCAGCAATAATCACCGATCATATTTTTTTACTGACTGCATAAAACGGAATTTTCTTCATAATTTTTTATATATTTTTTAAAAGCTTTCCTAGCTACGACGATATATCGCTTCGCAATCGTACTCACTACACTGCAGACTTTACTTACCCCCAAAATATAACCAAAACAGATATAAGTACCATGAATGTTCGTGTCATCATTCATTCATTCAATCAAGACGTTCCGACGTTAAAACGTTACAACACGTTTCATTCAAGTTTTTAACTATAACTCTTAATTATTCAAAGATAGAGTTAATTGTCCTGTGTGTGACTCAACCGAATAATCGATTGGAACCGAAATAAGGATTATATAACTTTTGCGTGAGACGTTTAATTGTTCCAGGTTTATAGACCTTGAAAATAAATTGTAATAGCTGTGATTCAACAATTTCCTTAAACTTTGAACACGTGTAATTACAAAATCTTTAGGGTTTGATTACCGTAGCAGACACGTAATTGGTAAACTCTTACAATTATTTTAGAGTTACTGAACCCTACCATTCCACATTTTATTATTCTGAAGAAAACACATTCATTGTGCGTACAGCTAAGGAGTGAAATTCCCTGCCGGAGTTTGTGTTTCCTGATAGCTACAACCATGAGTCTTTAAGGGCCTACCTCAGCAAAAGTACCAAAAACGGCCGTTTTTGACACTTTTGCTTACTACTTTGGATACGAAACATGTTGAATATTGTTTTAACCACGTAAAAATACCTTATCCGCTTTGTAACAAACGCAACATAGGATTCTTTAATCTTTATTTTCTTCGCTTTGCTACGATATTTTACTCAATGAGGGCGCCACCTTGGCGGCCATATACGCCTTAAGAGTGAATAGGTTACTTCTAAGCAAGCGTGCTCCATCGTCAAACACATCATTGTTTACTATTAGGTGAGATAGCGGTCAAGCGCGAGCCGGTCAATGATAAAAAATAAACACATTACAATGATTTTATTACCTTTGGGTCTAGATAAAGTGACATGCTATTGCTATTATTATACCTCAAACCGATTGTTTCGCAAACACGTAAGGGCCTACCTCCCCATAAGTGGCGCCCTCATTGATTAAAAAATCGTATCTTAGCATAGAAAAAAAAGAGACGAGACATTTTGAGTATCGTTTTAACCTTATCGTAAAAATACCTTATCCTCTTCGTAACAAACGCAACATAGGATTCCATAATCTTTATTTTCTACGCTTTGCTACGATTTTTTATTCAATGATGGCGCCACTTGGCGGATATATACGCCTTAAGGCCCAACTAACGGTCCAGTGGCGCCCTCATTGAATAAAAAATCGTAGCATAGCACAGAAAAAAGTAGTAGGCAAAAGTACCAAAAACGGCCGTTTCTGACGCTTTTGCCTACTACTTTGGATACGAAACATTCTGAGACCTGTTTTAACAACGTAAACATGCTTTATCCTCCTTGTAACAAACGTGAAGTTGGATTTTTTAATATTTATTTTCTGTGCTATGCTACGATTTTTTATTCAATGAGGGCGCCACTGGACCGTGAGTAGGGCCCTAAGGCGCAGTTATACGACTTTTAATGGTTTTTAATTGAACACCACGTCTAAACGACTAGTCTTATTTCTTTGAAAAAAATATATGTTACTCTAGACTATTTTCGTCGTAATTTGATCTGAGAATATTTGAAATTATGTTTTTATAACATTGTGTAATTAATTTGTAAAGTTATGTCTAACGTGGATAAAAAATTGAGAATCACGCAAAAACTATAAAGCTTATTTTTATAAAACCTTCACCATTTTAAAAATCATTTAATTATTCATAATTTAGTCTCAGAGTTTTAGTTTAATACTTGTTGTTTTATGTGTAATAAATTAAAAAGTCCTATTACTGAGTAGACATACGACGCGTTACGTGAGCTCAGCGCAAAACACGCAAGCTAACCACTCAAGGTCGTTAGCAGCTAATAGCGCCTTAACAAGAGCAACCAGCCTATAAACGCTAAAACACAACTATCAAAACCCCCTTTTTAACCGACGAAAAAAAAGGAGGAGGTTCTCAATTCGACCGTATACATGTTTTTTTTTTTTTTTTGTGTATGTTCAGCCCTCACTCCGTCATTTATGAACCGATTTTGATTATTCTTTTTTTGTTAGATAGGGTATACCTCAAGGGTGGTCCCACGTCAAGGAAATCAGGATCTGACAATGGAATCCTGATAAAATTGAGAGAAAACCTCGAAAATTGTGGGCACGTTTAGCGTCTCTGTAAGTATGTTCGGCCCTCACTCCGTTATTTATGAACCGATTTTGATGATTCTTTTTTTCTTAGACAGGGTATACCTCAAAGATAGTCCCATGTGAAGGAATCAGGATCTGATCATGGGATCCTGAAAAAATTGAGAGAGAACCTCGAAAATTGGGCACGAATATTGTTTCTGTTTACTTTTCATAACTGAATCAGGTATTTGCATTTAGGAACCATCACATCATGAAACTGAGCTGATGATGGAAACCATACCTTAAAAACTGGTTTTAGTGACAAATACCACTTAATATGCTTTGACGAAAAGACGTCTTTACAATATTGGAGGTAACCTCAACTGGTCAATATCCTGGGAACTTCATGGAAGGATTGTTATATCATCAGCTCAGTGGCAAGAGGAATGATGAAGAATTAGAAATTAGCCTCAGAGTGTTAAAAGATGATACGAGCCACAAAAAATCATAAAATAAAAAACTTTTTAACAAAAAAATTAACCGACGAAAAAGAACTAAAAAGCAAAAAATAAATAAACCTTTTAAGTCTTGAGTAATGAGCTTATTTACCTACATAAAATATCAAATTTTATATAAACTAATTTTGAGTCGGCGCCAATTAATAAAATGATTAATTACCTACTTACAGCCTTCTTCATTTGTAAGTACTTATAAAATTTAGATATTTAATAATCAGATTGTTGTTTGGCGCCGACTCAAAATTAGTTTATATAAAAATTGATATTTTATGTAGGTAAATAAGCTCATTACTCAAGACTTAAAAGGTTTATTTATTTTTTGCTTTTTAGTTCTTTTTCGTCGGTTAATTTTTTTGTTAAAAAGTTTTTACCTCACCAAAGTTACAGAATACATAACACTAGGTACTAACAAAACTATCACTCTTACAAAAAGCTAATCAAACAGATCACAACAAACACAAATAATAAATAAAATACCGTCCAATTATCACTTGTCAGAATCCTCGACAGGCTTCAAACGCAGGCGCTAGTAAAGCTGCTTAATTAATTATAGACGCAATTAAAGGATGAAGGCCCTATAATTCCAACCTCACTGTCTGCCACGTGTGACCAGTATCACATAACCCCCCATACTCCTTGTTTTAGTCCCAAAAGCAGAATTTCTGTGGTGAATTTGAGCGTGGGTCGAGGTCTTGCAAACTGGTCATGTGTGGGCGAAAAGTTTTGCCTTTTGGCTTTGTGGCGTGTTTTGGGAAATACTTTTTCTTCTTGGTCATGTTTTTGTTTAGGGTTTTCATTTGACTTCTGCTGTTTTTTGGTTTTATGATAGTTTTATTACTAGAATTTCATTATTATATTCGTCCTTTCTTCTTGTGTTATATTTATGGTGATTCCTTTGTTTGTCCCGAATTACACATGTAGGTAATAATATTTATTGAATTTTAAATCATGAATGAATTGTGCTTGCTACACATAGCTTTGATATAAATGCATATATTATAAAAAAAACTTTTTTACAAAGAAATAGAACCGACTTCCAAAAAAAGTGCAAAATAACTATAATATCGGAAGTCGGTGTTCCTGGTTTTGTGTCTTTGTTTTTAACCGACTTCCAAAAGGAGGACGTTATCAATTCGGATGTTTGTATTTTTTTATGTATGTTCGGGCATAACTCCGTCATATATTGACGGATTTGCAAATTTTTTTTTGTTCGAAAGAGGTTTGTTCCGAAATGGTCCCATTAAAATTTCATATAGATCTGATGATCGGTTTCGGAGACAGACAACGGAACTCTTCGAAAATTGACAGCAAATCAAACGCGATTGCTGCGATCGTATGTCTATGAATTGTTAACACAATTTAGTGGAGAACCACAACAAAAAAGTGAAAAATAAAAAACTTTTCTACAACAAAATGGAACCGACTTCCAAAAAAAAAAAGTGCAAAAACTTTAATTTCGGAAGTCGGTGTCAAAAACCGAAGACACAAAACTAGAAACACCGACTTCCGAAATTAAAGTTATATGCACTTTTTTTGGAAGTCGGTTCCTTTTTTTTTGTAAAAAAGTTTTTTGACACCGACTTCCAAAATTCTCCTTCTTTTTGAAGTCGTTTAATGAAGTCGGTTAAAAATTAAATAAAAAAACCTTTTATTTCATGCATTTATTACAGTTTAAGTACATCTCATAAGTGTACTTTAGTTGAATTATAAAGTGAAATTCCTAACTATACATATAAAACCAATAACATTCCTCTATAAGAACGCTGATCACAATAGTAAAAAAATATAAGTTCAAATACATACAATGTAGTTTTACTTTGTAGTTTTCAACAAATATTTTATTGCTTTTCATACCGTTTAGTCTCAAACATTTCCATTATTTTAGTATGTACATACATATACTTATTAATATGTTTTTATTACATTTGTAAATATTTTCTGTATGAACAATATAAATATAACAATAAATTATAGTAGGTAGGTAGGTACTTGGGACAAAATCACAAAATATGTAAAGCTTTCTAGAGCTCCCTGTTTATCAAATCAAATTACAAAAGAAAACATGAGATTTGTTTGACTGCAGATTTACTAATTAGTCAATTGATCAGTGACAATCCCTTATTTTAGGGAAGGTTCACATTCTTATACAGGGTGTAAGGTACATGAACCCCAATGACATTTTAAATTAAAAAATTTAATTAATTATTTTTTCATTTAAAATGTCTTTGGGGTAGGTATAACGATTTTATACAGTTTAAAGTGAAAAAAATTAGGAAAAGGCCGACGAAAAATTCCAACGCTAGGGGGTCCTGAATCACTAGTACACGTATGTGCGTTCATGTACCTTACACCCTGTATTAGTCTCAATTCGTCAAAAAAAACCTCTAATATCCTTAATTTTGACAAGTTTTTGACTTTGGTTGTCGTCAAATGAGATAGTGACTAGAATTGAAATTTTATTGGCTTTCAGACTTTCGAAAACCAGAGAACCGAGTGTGGTAAATTCTCATTCAGAATGGCCAGTCTAGACAAAGCATTATGACCCATTCATAGTAATTTTCGCCTTAACGCGACGCTGCCAATGGCCCTGGACACACTCCCATGGAAGCATGGGAGTGTATGTCGATTATGTGCTTAGTTTATGATGCGTATAACGGAATAGGCGCTATTCGGCCATTGGACGTCGCGTCGCTGCCCATTCAGCTTCGGCTATCTTCGGCAGTGTGTTCGGGGTTTGGTCGAAATTGGAACTTGTCTGAAGATACTGACTTGAATGACAAAAGACGATCTGAAAATGATATAAAGTAACGGCCTTATTTATTAATACCCGCAAACCATATTATGTTTAGTTAAAATATTTAGCGGTTTCTATATTCCAATTCTCCAAAGATTTTTTTTTAATTAAGAACCCGCTAATCGGTGTTTAAGCTAATCATATGCATTTTTTTTAAATAAAGCCTTAGTCTACATTGCATTTATCAAAATACAGACTATACAGACAAAAGATACCTTTTTTCAACATTAATTGTTATAAAAGCTATTACAGTCAATTCTAAAAGATTTATATTCTGGTGAGACTATAACAGTATTTCCATAAGACACCACAAACCACACCGAACCCTTTTAAAACTACCCAATGCCTACATAACTTTAACCAAATTCGGCTTTGGTAAGTGCGGGCCTAAATTCGGCTTAAGCTGAAACATTGACCTTAAGTCTGACACTACTTGTATCAGTTGTAACTTAAGACGATGACAAGAGACACTCTCAAAATAGTCTTGTTTAAATGTACCTAGGTTAATCCCGAACGTATTACCGAGAACTTGGTAGTTTTCAAACCACGCAGAAAAAAAAACCTGACATAAATAATGGGTAAACTCACTTCTCACTTTGACTTTATAAAAAAACATATGTAGGTAGGTACATTATGTATCTGTATTACTTGCCATCGTGCATCAGTTTAAATGCAGAACTTCTTTGCTATTTGTGTTGTTTCTGTTCTGTTTCATTTCTGTTTAAAAAGGACACCTTGCCCCACACTTGAATTACCTACTCCTGTATCGTGCGTGGGTGCGTACTCAAACATATTTAAACTCACATACTCAAGACACAGGGTCGTACCACAGTATAAATATGGATAGTATGGAAACTAAGCCTATTTTTGAGATAATTACCTACGCGCCGTTAGAGAGCTAACTAAAAAATAACACGACCACTCGTCTCGACACGGCAGCCGCAACTGCGCGCACCGCGACTATCGCTTAGGGCTAGCGTAGATGAGCGCGTCTGTGTGAGTGTGCCGTTTCGAACGTTTGTACGTAGTTTCCGTACTGTCCATATTTATACTGAGGTCGTACTGCCGCGGTCCCTGACAAGTCACACCCGACCAAACACGCAGCGCAGTAGCCAATCGCTGTACCACTGCACCAACCGTGCCGTCAAATCTATTTTCATTACTTTAGCAAATCACTATAAATTACGAGTGGTATGCAATCCTGTTCGTGTTTCTTTTTTATCCAGTCCGACATTGACCGCCGTAAAGATCGTGTCAGCGGCTTAACTCCTATTCCCGACATTATATTTGGTTAATCTTGTCTCGTACTAAAGTCGCTAAGTCGTAATGCCTAAGTTTGATTAAGTTGGCAACTTAACGCAGGAACTTTGTCAGAGGATAGTAATAAAGTTTTTGGATGTAGTTGGTACATATTTGTTGTGGCTTTAACTTCGTGAGATAGTCTGAGAATAGGTTTGGCAGTCTGCGCTCATAAATAACATACGTGTGTCAGTCTCTGGCTGAAATATCTATTTTGTGTCTAGAAGTACCATAAAGGGAACACTGAAATTTGAAAAAAGATTAGTAAAGTAGTCCCTACATTTTGTCGAGCTATGCGAACAAAAAACCGGTAAAAAAATACGATTAATAAGTACCGAGTAGATCCTAGAGTGAAAGATGTTTATATTCAAGAATGGGCACTTTCACCACCTGAAAATTGCCTAAGAGTTAAAAATCAACCTGTATAACGTATTAGTCTTTTTTACCCTAAGCTCAGGGGGCGCCAACTCCGTGGGTGCTAGAGCACATTATGCAACGTGTCGTGGGTGCTGGGCTTAAACAGTCTTATTTATAAATCTCGCTAACCATATGCTTTGTTTAAATACTTATTAGCGGGTTCTAAATTCAAGATACCCATACGTATCATCCATAAAATTAAAAAAAAAAGTTGTGTATAGGATCCTTCAAATGATTGGTCAGTAAAGCTCGTGTAAAACAATTTTGTGACTGTTTTAGTGTACAATAAAGTTTTATTCTATTCTATTCTATCTATCCTTCTTCCGGATAGAAAGTTTTGTATTAAGAACAAACTTAGTGTTTTAACTGATTAGTAAAATACTTAACTAACTGTAATAAAAACTAAAACTCCTAACTAAATAAAACTTACAATCTGGCGTCAAAAAATTCCTGCGCATCGCTGTCTACTGGAAGTGTGCCCAAAAGACTGGCGGCATTGCCACGTTGTATGGCAATGCTTAACCTCTGGCCGAGGAAAAAGCCAGCCCTTGGGTCACGCGAAGTGTCCACAAGGCGTTTTACTGATTAGTTAAAACACTAAGTATGTTCTTAAAACAAAATAATGTGATTATATAATTTTGTTTTTGTATGAATAAGGCTCAAAGACTGACCACTTGTCGGCTCTGAGTGGTATCTCGCCAACACTTGCTACTCGGCAAGATGTTTAAGCTTCCCACAACCTTTGAAGTTTCTTCAGATAACTTAATATCTAATTAATACATACATATAAGTAAGTGTTTGTATTCTATGTACTTCGCGCTCCTGGTCAGGCAGTTACAGTAGGTATTTATCACATTGACTGCCAGACAACAGACACAATTGAAAATCTATTGTTTGGGGGTCACCGTGTGTCCCCCATGGCAGTCAATGACTTAATCATCTGACAGTAGCACTTGACCGTAACACCTTTTAAGTTTCTTCAGATAAGTTAATATTTAATCAATATAAGTATTCTATGTAGGTACTTAGCGTTCCTGTTCAGGCAGTTACAGTAGGTATTTATTTAATCATCTAACAGTACCACTTGACCGTAACTGTTGCAGGTTCGCAGTAAATGGCACCACGTTTATCTCCACTTATTTAACGAGCTTATCTTAAATACTGATCTTACGGATGTCAGAGAAGAATCTTAACAGGTGCACGCACAATTGTTGGTTTTATTGTCGTTTGCCGGGCTTTTAGTCTTTATATTTTTTGCATTTTGATTACAAATTAAGGGTGCGTCCGGATTAAGTAAACATGTTTTAGAAGTTTTGTTATACTGACATCCACATCTCTGATTTGTTGGATTATTTTGTCTTTGCCCCGAATAGCAGAATAATTATTGAAACTTCAGAAAAATTCACGAAAAAAAATTATGGAGAAAGTTCGTTTTCTCGTACATTTTGTACCTATAGAACGACTTTTTTGATGGTAATATCTCGAGAACGGATTCATTTATTGATTCTGTGGCGATATGAAATTCGCCGGGTCCAGCTAGTGGTAGTTATAACACGTCCCTATTACCTATACGATGTGAACATGGACGTTGCTACCCATCCCTGTTCCTTCCTTGCCTGAGTGCCCAGGGACGCGGTAACTCTGTTACGAATTTATCCGCGACCCATCTACACGCACCCTAAGCTTCTTGTCTAGGTTTCAATCGGCTGTCAATTCCACTTATACCGTCTAGCCTGGCTCTCTACATCCACAATATAGAAACAAACTACTTCTATAAACCAACCACAAAACAAACAGAAAAGAAACAAAACTGACGATATTTCTTCAAGAAACCGAATCGATTTCGTAAAATCAACGCAATCTCCTCAGTATTCAAAAACCACAGAGTAAAAAAACTAATTTAAACCGTAACTAGCTCACGTCCTCAGCCGACCAAATAAACCATTAGGACGTACAACGAGATGTTTACAAAAAGAGGAAAGGCAAAGACAGGGTGTGCGTGCAGGTAAATACGAGTGCAACCCGTCGCCGAGCCTTGTATTAGCGTAAACAGTTTACCAAATTACCCCCTTCACACATCAAAGTAGAATTAACTTACCGTTTTCATCAATAAGGTTGGAATTCGACTATTATAGTATCATCCCGCAGGACTCGCGTGCTCCAAACGCCATATTTTCGAATGATAATTTTAATGCAGTCAAACATGCATCTTATAATGTGGCAAACATCATCCCTTTGGAATGTGAAGTCTATTTTAAAACCCAGCTAAAATATGGAACCTCTGAGAAAATGTAGAACCAAGATACGCTTGTCAAAAGTAATACCTGATGAATATAAATGGTGTTAGAGATACGTAAGCATGGGTGGGAAATGTTTCCTCCTACAGTTTACTCTTGAAGGAGACGGTGTGTGAAATATATTTGTAATTCTAAATCGGCAGGGTCTGGCGTGTTCCAGCATTAAGGGGCACAAAGTCCGCGGTTCATTTCCTGGGAGACCCTATCCGGGGCTTTCGCTGGCCATTTTTATACAAACGACATGTCGTCTATAATATTAAGATGGGGTAAAGTGTAAGATAGAGCGAAGGAACAGGAATAATATTTTCGGTTAAATATGTTAAATTTTTCTTTGAAGGTAAATGTTTACAAAAAAAAAAGTCAGCAAAAATATTTATAAGTAAGTACCACATTCTACTCTTGTTTGTTAAGGCGCTATTAGCTGCCAACGACCTTGAGTGGTTAGCTTGCGTGTTCTGCGCTGAGCTCACGTAACGCGTCGTATGTCCACCCAGTAATAGGACTCGCCCATCAAGGAGCGCTGTCCGAAATTAGACGCATTATTAGTTTATTACACATAAAACAACAAGTATTAAACTAAAACACTGAGACAAAATTATAAATAATTAAAAGATCTTTAAAATAGTGATGGTTTCATAAAAATCCGCTGTATAGTTTTTGCGTGATTCTCAATTTTTTATCCGCGTTAGACATAACTTTACAAATTAATTACACTATGTTATAAAACTATAATTTCAAATATTCTCACATCAAATTACGACGGAAGTTGTCTAGAGTAACATATGTTTTTTTTCAAAGAAATAAGACTAGTCGTTTAGACGTGATGTTCAATTAAAAACCATTAACGCGTCAAGTCCCTCATTAGCAGACACAATTAAAAATCTATTGTTATGTCGACGCGCGGGGCCTGACGCGTTAAAAGTCATAACTGCGCCTTAAGCAGAAGTCTGCGATAGCGCAAAATAAATTAATATTAAAAACAAATCTTCATAAGTTACGAAAACAAACCATCAAACGTTATGAAATTCTGAAACAAAGATAGGATGTTTCAAATGTTTTCCACCCGAGTCCAAGCTAGCTATAAACTTAAAACATATTCGCTTTCTATTCATATCGCTCCCCGCTTATAAATTACACCGAAAACACTCCTGCACGCCTCACATTTATTTCGGATTTTCCATTTTTCTTGGATAAAACGCTGAAAAATCGGCTGTCGTTTTTATATCACGAATTATTGGGCATTATCGATCATACCATAATATAAATTACAGGCTCGGATGTTTTTCATCAGGCAACGGACATTCATCATTTAGCTTTGACAGAGGTTACACGATTTGAGACAGTGCAGAAGAAAGTTTAATGACCCTGATAATAAAATAATCAATCAAAATTATATCTAATCACAGACATAACTACATTGGCAAAATAATACTCAAACTAGCTTCTGTTAGCGTGGAATTAATACTTCCGCCACTATAAGTTACAGCCTATGTACTATTCCAGACTAAAATCTATGCCTGTGCCAAATTTCATCCAGATCCGTTGAGCCGTTCTGGCGTGATTGAGTAACAAACATCCATCCATTCATTCAAACTTGCATATATAATACTAGCTGCGCCCCGCGGTTTCAACCGCGTATACCGCGATAAAAAAGTAGTATATGTGTTAATCCAGGGTATAAGCCACACCTAATTTCATCCAAATCAGTCTAGCGTTTGAGCGTGAAGAAGTAACAAACATAACATAATATTAGTGTGATAATTTTTTTTATTATTGTTGATAGGCACACGTTTGACCACTATCTCACCTGATGGTAAGCGATGATGTGGTTGAAGATGGAGCACGCTTGCCTAGAAGAAACCTATTCACTCTTGACTTAAAGACTCCCAGGTTGTAGCTATCTGAAAACACAGACTCCAGTAGGGAATTCCACTCCCTAACTGTATACGCACAATGAATGTGTTCTCAAAACGTTATGTGCGTATGGATGGGATGTCCAACATGAACCGGTGGCACTTCGCCGTACGTCTTGTGGTCCGTTGATGAAACGAGCTTGGCGGAATCAAATTATGCAATTCCGTCGCACACTCGCCAAAATGTAACCGATAGAAAACCGACAGGCTAGGCTCGGCGTCGATGCTCGAGACTTTGGAGCTTCGACTCAACGAGCCTATCATTGCCGATGATCCTGTTGGCTCGTTTCTCAATTGACTCATATGATTAGGATTACGTCAAATCATGCAAATAATATCAAGAGTATAAGCTAGTAACCCAATAAAATCTGCCAATCCCGCAGGAGAATAAAATAAACCCAAAACGTCCCACCAAATGTCGCGTGTCAAAAATGGCACGCGAACAAATGTCCCGAATTAAACCACAGCCAATGAAAATAATCCCTCGGTATAATCCAGCTCAAAAATCGGCGGAACCGTTTAAAAAATGTCGGGGTAATGAAACAAAGCGTGATAGTCGATTGCTCCGATATAATTCTCGACGGGTCTCGTAATATAGCACTTTTGGAGGATAATCCAGGGACACCAATTTGTCAAGCTCGGACAGCCATTGCCATCGCGCCACAGACATCCATGGTCATGCACTACGAGTATGTGTGTTCGCTTATGACAACGATCATTCTTTACCGTAATTTTGTTACATTTTTTTTGTGTTATGACTAGAGTATTTTTACCCGACTGCGCGACGCAGGGAGGGTAATGTGTTTATCAGCCTCGGGGGTTGAGGATAAATTCGAAACAGAGTTACCTCGCCCCCGGGCACTAAGGGCAGGAAGGAACAGGGGTGGGGTTTAGACAGTAAGAGTCTGACACGCCCTCCCGCTCCACCCAGAGCGGGAGAAATGACTTCTCCGATGATTTCCCACCCCACAAAAAAAAGCCTATGTATCTATTTATGTTTGTTCCTTTGTGGCACTATAGAGACAAAACGCGTGGGCCGATTTTGATAATTCTTACGTCAATTAAATAATATATATATAAAAGTCGTCTAACTATATTAAGTGGGGTATCAAAATAAAGGGTTCGAGGAGGCGATTCCAAAAATATAATTCACTAAAATATAGAAAATAAATAAATTGAACATTTTCAAAAAACTCAACTAAAAATTAACCTGGCATGAAATCAATAATTGAACTAAAATAACACCCACCAACTGCATCAGACTGCTTGAAAAGTGACTTGCTTGGAACTTTTTAGTTAATTTTTACAGTCGGGTATTTTGAAAATATTAAATTTATTCTCTGTCACTGTTGTTCCTGGGTTTTGTTATAAAGAAAGTTAACCATGTGATTAGTTTACAAATTGATTAGCAGGTTCTTATTCAACACTTTCTACCCGGAAGAAGGGTAGATGCGGGTGGTAAAGTAATAACTAACCATTTAAGGCGCTATTAGCTGCCAACGACCTTGAGTGGTTAGCTTGCGTGTTCTGCGCTGAGCTCACGTAACACGTCGTATGTCCACCCAGTAATAGGACTCGCTCATCAAGGAGCGCTGTCTGAAATTAGACGCATTATTAATTTATTACACATAAAATAACAAGTATTAAACTAAAACACTGAGACTAAATTATAAATAATTGAATAATCTTTAAAATGGTGAAACTTTCATAAAAATACGCTTTATGGTTTTTGCGTGATTCTCAATTTTTTATCCGCGTTAGACATAACTTTACAGATTAATTACACTATGTTATAAAAATATTATTTCAAATATTCTCAGATCAAATTTCGACGGACATAGTCTAGAGTACGAGTAACATGTATTTTTTTTAAAGAAATAAGACTAGTCGTTTAGACGTGATGTTCTATTAAAAACCTTTAAAAGTCGTATAACTGCGCCTTAAAGGAGGTTTTGGCCTATAGAATAGACTGTTTTTTTTTTTAATTTTGGCTTCGCACGGTTTGTGCATTTAGCCAGTGTCAAGTTAAGAAAGTATTTAGTTTTAGATACGGAATACTGTCATTTTTTCCCATTAGAATGCAGATGTAACACATTGTAATGTTTTTGCAGTATTTGGCAGCAAATGAGTCGAGTCAGCCTTCTCGGCAAGCTTCGCTGAGGTAGCCAATACTACGACAAAATTCTCAGCTTTATTTTACCGAGATCGCGACTGTATCATTGATTCCACATATTGTCCAGTTGCTTAGACACTTGAGACACAAAACTACATCAATTTTACATCACAATATCCACTAGGAATCAATTTGCGAATAATTAAAACAGCCACTGAACTTCACTTGAAAATATCCCGCCAAAAACGCCCGAATAGACAGTTGAATTTGATAGATGAGACGTATCTTGAGTTTAGAATCGAATAATCAGTGTTTAAACCAAGCATGTGGTTAACGAGTTTTTTAAATAAGGTTGAAAATGTTCTGTGGCTTAAGGCGTATATATCCGCCAAGTGGCGCCCTCATTGAATAAAAAATCGTAGCAAAACGTAGAAAATAAAGATTATAGAATCCTATGTTGCGTTTGTTACAAAGAGGATAAGGTATTTTTACGTGGTTAAAACAATACTAAAAATGTTTCGTATCCAAAGTAGTAGGCAAAATTACCAGAACAGGCCGTTTTTGACACTTTTGCTTACTACTTTGGATATGAAACACTTTGAGTCCTGTTTTAACAATGTAAAAATACCTTATCCTATTTGTAACAAACGCAACATAGGATTCTTTAATCTTTATTTTCTATGCTAAGATACAAATTTTTATTCAATGAAGGCGCCACTTATGGGGAGGTAGGCCCTTAAGCTCCTTTCTGTTAAAGTCTTCATATCGAAGCAACCTAATTTCCTAATTGACTTTGTTTCTTTGTTATTGGTTGTGCTACTTCTTACCATAAGAAGCCATGTTAGCTGCACAAAAAAGCATTATCTTTTAACCTGACTTCCTTGGAGATTAAGTAACCTGCCGTATTAAGGCCATATAACTTCCTGCGGTTTGGTTTCCAACTTACAGTCCAGTGAACAAAACTTTGTTTGATATTCTACCGTCTTACATAAACACAACAACACTACACACACAGCTACAACCAGGGTATCTGTAAGACAAGAGTAAATAGGTTACTTCTAGATAAGCATGCTCCATCGCCCAAATCATCGCTTACATCCATCCATCCATCAGGTGAGATAGTGGTCAAGCGTGAGCCTATATATATCTGCCTAGCCTTTTCCCAACTATTTTGGGATCGGCTACCAGTCTAATCGGATGCAGCTGAATACCAGTATTTTACATGGAACTACTGCCTATCTGACCTCCACAACCCAGTTACTGGGTAATACGATACCCATAGTAAGACTGGATGTCAGACTTTCGGGCTTCTGACGCCCCGTAACCACTGTCAAAGATCCACGATTGACAGCCGGGACGAACGGCTTAACGTGCTTTCCGAGGCACGGAGGAGTCTCGATATGTAAAGATGGTCACCCATCCATGGACCAACCCCGGCAAGCGTAGCTTAACCTGATGGATCGACCCGTGCGGCTGTTATGACTTTAGCCACGAGCTCCAGTGCGAGCCTATCATAGTTAATAAATAAAATACACTTGGAAACTCTTCCAAGAATAAGTGTCTCTGGCTTATAAAATTTCGTAAGGTTTAGGTCCACACCTCGAGAACGGAAGTTAAATCCCGGATATCTCGTCAAAAATCGTAATAGATACGGCCAGAAACTCAGTAACGTTACACTGTATTTCCTTCGCTTTGTCCCAAGTTCAGTAATTTGATAATCTGTGCTCACATGTGCTTCATCAAGACATTCCGAGACCGGAACAAATATTTGTTCAGCCGAGACTGGTTTTAGCGGTACCTCTGTGTGAAGCATTAAGTGGCACTGATTCACTGGGTTAGACAGAGGCAGATAAATACCCTCCCTATATCTAAAGAGAATGAATGAATGTAAGATTACACACACTTCACACATATCATTATACAGGTTGTAACAGAAATACGTGGTCATACTTTAGATACCGCTTCTAACAATAAAAATGCAACTTTTTTCAAGGAATCCAAAATAAACCACTATCCCAACAAAAATATCGTGAGCTGATCAAAATTATTTATTTATTTTATTTTTATTTAACAATTTATGTACACACAAATAAACTGATTATAAGATGGAAATAGAAAAAAAAAATGTACAAAGGTAATGCTAATTTCTAATGAAATCTCTTCCAGCACACCTGCGAAAGGAGAGTTGAAAAAAAAGAGAAGTAGACACTATGTGTTGGAGTAGTAGGAGGAAAAGAAATACATAAAATAAAAAAATGAAATAAAATGACATACCATGCAAACATATACCATCTTATATACAAATATATACATAGGCCAAATAAATATCAATATAATACATACTAAATAATTAGTATGGAAGGTCAACATTTTTTTTTCGGATTTACCATGACTTTCTTGAAGACAGTTTTTCATTTCTATAGGCAGAAACAGTCTGTTACACGGTCTGGTGTTGTAGAAAATATGACCACCATTTTCCGTTACATTTTGTAGAAAATTAGACCACCAATTTCCGTTACCCCCTGTAAAAAAATGACCTCCATTTTCCGTTACAACCTGTAGAAAATATGACCACCATTTTCCGTTACAGCCTGTAGAAAATATGACCCCTATTTTCCGTTACACCCTGTAGAAAATATAACCACCATTTTCCGTTACATCCTGTAGAAAATATGACCACCATTTTCCGCTACACGCTGTATAGCTTGCTTGTTCGGAAATTGTTGTGCCTTTTAAGAATGCTTTTAAAGACAATGTGGAGCTAATAATAGCATTTGTGACAGAAGATATTCCGGGACTGGAACAAATATTTGAGCAATGTGTAATATATAGTGCTTCCGATTTTGATGAACATTGTTGTGAAGTGCTAACAGAGAACATGTATGACAGATATTAATATGGACATGGTTTGTGCATATATCTATACTAATATTATAAAGAGGTAAAGTTTGTAAGTTTGTTTGTAGGTAATCTCTAGAACTACTGAAACGATTTTGAAAATCCTTTCACCAGTAGAAAGCTACATTATTCCTGAGTGCTGTATAAGACTATACATTAAATTTATTTTCAATATCCACGTGGACGAAATGTCGGACGAAGTGCTATTAAGCCAGGTATAAAGAGGTATTTGTTTGTAGGTTTTTTTTTGTTTTTTTTTGTGGGATGGGTAATCATCCAATGACATCTCCCGCTCTGGGTGTAGCGGGAGGGCGTGTCAGACTCTTACTGACTAAAACCCACCCCAGTTCCTTCCCTGCCTGAGTGCCCAGGGGAGCGGTAACTCTGTTACGAATTTATCCGCTACCCCTGATATTTGTTTGTAGGTAAGTTTCTATGTGGGGAGTAATCTTCGAAACTAATGGTCAAATTTAAAATTTATTTCACTGTGAGATAGATACATTATTTGTGGGTATAAATATAATATAATAGGCTATAAATTACATTTATATCATGAAATTCATGCGGACGAAGTCGCGGGTGTATTTATATAGCACTGATATAAATAATAATTAAACCTCAAAAACGGGATAGTCAAATAAAGTAACCCAACAACCTTCTATCTATTATCTTTAGGTCTATCCAGATATTCCAAGACAGGTTTTAGGTGTACAAGTGTACACCTGCGTGTGAAGTTTCGAGTACAGTAGCGTTAAGGTCCTGGTATCTACTTTAATGGACTAACAGATAGATAAGTGCTCCTACTCGTAAGTGAGATGAATGCACGCAAGCTGTACAGACGTGTTTTTGTAATCGTGATTTTATTGCTTTTCTATCGAGTAGCTGTAATTGGTATTATCAACCTTATTGTCTTTGTGGAAAAGGGATGATTCCTTCTATTTGGACACGTTTTTTGCTTGCTTTTGTCTTTTCTTAGGGCACTGAGAGCTACCCAACTGTCACTTTGAATGGTGATATCTTAAACCGTGTTCGTCAATTTAAATACCTTGGCCATATTGTCACGGAGGATTTAAAGGACAATCTAGACGTGAACCGGGAGCGAAGAGCGTTGGCAGTGACGTGTAATATGTTGGTCCGAAGGTTCTCACGCTGCACAGGTGATGTTAAAATATCACTGTTTAAAGCATTCTGTCAGGTGTTTTACACGTGTAGCCTCTGGACTAACTACACTCAATAAGCCGTTAATGCTCTTCGCGTCCAGTACAATAATGCATTCAGGATGCTGTTGGGGCTGCCACGCTTCTGTAATGCCTCAGAGATGTTCGCGGACGCCCGGACTGACAGCTTCGCTGCAATCAGGCGCAAGCGAGCAGCATCCTTGTTGCACAGGGTGCGTGCCAGTACCAGTCACCTGAGTGTCATTGCCAACAAGCTGGATTGTCCTTTTGTCATGTACTTAAGCCAGCTACATGCCCCTACCCGGGCCTGCGGACGGCGAGCAGTGGGTAGCTCGCCGTCCGATCAGCACCAGGCCCGTCAGTCGGCAGCGCGTAGTGTTCCACGCGCGCCTCAAAGAGATTAGTGTCAGCCACCACTGACGGGGCCCATCGTGACCGGTGCCTGCATGCCTAGGGGTAGCGGATAAATTCTGAAAATGAGTTACCGCACCCCTGGGCACTCAGGCAGGGAAGGAACAGGGGTGGGTTTTAGTCAGTAAGAGCCCTCCCGGCGAGAGAAGAAGAAACGAGCGGGAGAAGTCATTGGATGATTCTCCTTCCCTCCCCCCCCCACCCCCCACCCCTACAAAAATAATAAATAAATAAAAACTACAAATATACGTGTCCAATAGTTTTTGGTAATTTAACTGACGATCAAATATTTTTTTGAGGAGCTCGTGTCTAAAGTAATAACAGCCGCACGGGTCGATCCATCAGGTTAAGCTGCGCTTGCTGGGGTTGGTCCATGGATGGGTGACCATCTTTACATACCGAGACTCCTCCGTGAATTAATAGAAGAAAGTTGCTAATTTTGATGGGCAGAAACGGTATCTAAAATATGCCCACGCATTTCCAGACTTAAACTTGAAAAATATTGGAAAACACCACAAACACACAAACTTTTGGGAAAACCTTTTTTCAATCGTGTATGTTTGACAGTCGTTACGGGTCGTCAGAAGTTCGAAAGTCTGACAACCAGTCTTACCAAGGGGTACGTATTACCCAGTAACTGGGTTGTGGAGGTCAGATAGGCAGTCGCTCCATGTAAAATACTGGTATTCAGCTGCATCCGGTTAGACTGGAAGCCGATCCCAAGGTCGTTGGGAAAAGGCTAGGCAGATTGATTGATCAAATATTTGTTTACGTCATCTATCCTATTGTATAGATTTTGCGAGGAGTGGTATGAAAAAACTGCCTTGTTAGTGATAGTGTGACAGTGGTGAGGACGGAATAGAAAATGAAAATGTATTGCGCCAAGTAAGATGAGACAAGGGCATGAACTTTATGTCCTTACGGAATTACAGAATACGTAGTGCATAATTAGATTAATTTCAATTTATAAAGCGAAAAGTTTGTTGAAACTAAAACAAGCCAGCTATAAAACTCCACGGTAACCTAGTTCTCTCTTCTCTATTCTGGTCACTGGTTGGCAAGGTAATTTATGCAACTAAAACAGACTCTGTTTTACAGACACAGTGCATATATTTTTGTTTAACGTTTCCCTGAGCTACTGTTCCATCAGAGTTAAGAGGCCGTACACGAAATTTTGCTGATTTCGCTGATTTACGTGGTTTTACAGACGTGATTTAAAAGTTAAAATAATATATTTCTAAAAGTTTTAATGCAAAACATGAAAGATCGTTTCAATTATGATCTAATGTATGTGCTAGTTTTTTTTTTCATTTTATAATTACAATTAATTGACCACAAACCGACGACGGTTGTGTGAATTTTAGCTGTAAGGGTTTAGAATATCACATAATTATGAATCGTATTGACGTCTAAACGGTATGAAAAAATTAGAATGTATTGTTGCAAAAGTCGTCTATATAATGTATGAATCACTTTTTACGACTTTTATATTAAAATTTTGAGTAAAAAAATATTTAACTTAGTCAAATTTTAGAGAAAATGGGCAAAGAATTGCTTTTGATTTTGGCTATTTAGAACTCTCGTTCATAAAATTAAAACAGCAAAAAATAAACTTCAGTTCGCCATCAATCCATTTTGATGAAAAAAAAAATAAAAATTACAAATATTTGGCAATAAAAAATCTTTTAAACCTACCCAAAACTCGATACGCAACGCAAGCTTCGAATCTAGCTCATTCATTAGATCATAATTGGAATGATCTTTCATGTTGTGCATTAAAACTTATAGAAATGCATTATTTTAACTGTAAAATCACGTAAATAAGTGAAATCGGCCAAAATTTCGTGTACCGCCTCTTAACTCCGGTAGCAAGCTCAAAAGTACTAACCATTTCAGCAACCAAGAAAGAAATCATCATCATCATCATCATCAGCCTTTTAATGTCCCCACTGCTGGGGTACAGGCCTCCTCTCTGTGAGAGGATGTGGGCCATAATCCACCACGCGGGCCCAATGCGAATTGACACATGGATGTCACATGTCTTCGAATTTTTGGTTCAAGGACATGCCCGTTTCCTCACGATGTTTTCCTTCACCGTTTTGAGAGCCACGTGATGAAATAATTTATACAAAGTAAAGCGCCTGCCTGGGTTTGAACTCACAACCTACAACTCGTAAGTCGCGGCCAATACCACTGGGCCACCACTACTCCAAAAAAGAAATATAAGCAAACAAATAAGCGGACGAAAAATATAAATAAGAAAAATCCTCAAACACAAGAGTTTTCAAAGAACACCATCCAAAACCAGATCATAAACGTGAAGTGCCTACACCGCAAATGTTAACTTTCTCAATGGACACTCGTACCCTGACTCAAGGACCATGCAACCCTCACCATTCACCAAGAGGCGGGAGAACCGGTGAACTCACACTTGACATGACAAGACCCTCTATACTTTCAATCCTTGGATGGATCCTTGACTGTCCCCGATACTTTGCAAAGCTATAACACTTTAAGTACTCCAGTAAAAGTTTTCCTATGCTAATATTATGAGGGCGCGCGTTGTAAAATTTTATTCGTGCAACAATTAAGAATTTAACACCCTAGTGCATTTTCGTCAGATTTATGTTCTGAGACTAAGTTGTTGCTATTATGATGGAGTGCTCTTGAGGGTTCGTGGAAGTCTGAACAGATTCTACGGTTTTCATTAGAGTAATTGTTATGTTCGGAACCGTTCCGAGAAATACTGAACTGGTTTTGGAGATGATTACTTACTTCGGGCGAAGTTTCTCGCTGTAGTTCTGAGCTGAGATTCAATGTTTAACAAAGGTTAACAATTAGGTTTGTAATTTATGGAATGCCATCAATCCTATATTTTCACAATAATAATTATGAAATTACACATTTCTTAGAAGAAATATGTATATTTTATAATTATTTGCTTCCCAACATTCTGAAATTCTTATCTACTGTGTCATCTGTAACATTAAATATTTCCACATCAAAATGTTTCATTGCACATTCTTTGTTGTTTTAATAAAGGCAGGAGATAATATCAAGAAATTCCATTCAATTTGTACAATAGGAAATGGCCGTTTGAAATTCAGGAGTCCTTTAATATTTTTCATTTTGGCGGCGTGCTCGCAACTTCTCCTGTGTAACATTACCAAATATTTGTACACAAAGGAATTTAAACTGTATTGCTTTCGTACAAGACTGAATTTTAAAAGCTATCCACATGTCGTTGTTTTAGCCGTGTTCGTTTTCTTCATCTCTCTCTTCGTAGGATTCCTTGGCTAGGTTTCGAATCATATTTTTGAGATCTTGAAGCTTTTTATTGCAAACGATAGAAGTCGACAAAGCCATTACGATATTTTTATCGTCTTTTCGCAATTTATTTCACGTCAGTGCTACGACTTGGCGCCATTTATGACGTTGATATTTTTATTTTAAACTTCTGATATACTGAGCTCTTTTTTAACAAAGACCTTTGTTGTGCTCTATTATTTTGTAAGTAAATAGTGCAGTAGCTATAATACATTGTGTGTGGATGTGGATGGCTATAAGAGTAGGGGAAAGCCAAAGAAACAATGGTTTGATTGTGTGAAAGAGGATATGGGTAAGAGGGGACTACAGAGATGACGACTAATAGAGGAGTATGGAAGAAAAAGACATGTTTCGCCGACCCCTAAAAAATTGGGATAAGGGCAGGAGAATTAGTAGCTATATTACATGTTTATGGTACTGTAGAGACTCTTTCATCGGGACCTCTTTAGAGGGTTTAAAACGCCTGTTAACACTAATGCCATTTTTTAATAAATAAGGTTGTGAGATAGATTCAGGGCGGCTGTCACCGTCAGGCGCGAGTGAATTTTGTAGTTATGCAAAAGTTAATTAACAATACATAATATAAAATATTGCAGACCAGTGTTTCTTTTCACAATGACCAGAACCTAGAACTGCACACAGAAGTACACAAACATTTTTTTTTTTTTTTGTGGGTTGCGACATCATCCAATGACTTCTCCCGCTCTGGGTGGAGCGAGAGGGCGTGTCAGACTCTTACCAACTAAAATCCACCCCTGCTCCTTCCCTGTCTGAGTGCCCAGGGGTGCGGTAACTCATTTTCAGAATTTATCCGCTACCCCTAGGCATGCAGGCACCGGCCACGATGGTCCCCGTCAGTGGTGGCTGACACTCATCTCTTTGAGGCGCGCGTGGAACACTACACGCCGTCGACTCACGGGCCTGGTGCTGAGCGGACGGCGAGCTACCCACTGCTCGCCGTCCGCAGGCCCGGGTGTAGACCGGAGATCGTCTCGCGACGTCCTACGCCCAGTAACTCTCCTGCGGTGGTAGCGACCGGAGCCGTGAGGGCCACTCCGTTGGGCTTTCAGGGCACTTGTCCCGCATCCGCCTTCGCGAGCATTACTGCTTCGCAGAAGGCGGAGACTGGCTCCCATTCCCTCTCGCTCCATACCATGGCCTGAACCAGGGCCGGGCGCGAGAAGTCGCCGCCACCTATCGCATCCACGAGGAAAGTACACACCCTGAGCTCACGTCTCGATATTACAGTACTCACAATATAGACAAAATTAATCATGATGAGAGGTGGATTGGATGGAATGGTTGATTACATTTTAACGAAAACAAGGCGTAACGTGCGAGGAAATTCGCTTTTGTATTGGATCAGCTACACAATTCCCGGCGAGTTTCTTTGTTGAAGTTTTCTGACGCTTCACTTCGATGGCAAATTGCTAAGTAATTTGACTTCACTATACACTTTTCCCTGTTTGACTTTTCTTCACACTTTTTCCATTGTTAAACAAAAAATATAAATCTCTAAGAAACTTAGCGTTCTAAGTAGGGCAATAAAATATCAAGCTAACATATGTTCGTTCGACCCTAGAAAACATTTTCCAAGTTTTCTTTCACCGTATGGTGCCAACTCGTGTTTCTTCATTGCAGAATATTTTTACGGCGAAAATGGAATAGTACCTTATTTTAATAATGCTACGGTTTAAATTAGAAAATCGTTTGGAAATGTTAATTCGCATGGGTATGTGAAGCGGTGTGGCGACCAATTAAACGAGATACCGAAGTACTAACATATTACATTAAGTAAAAGCTCAGTTATAATTGGATTTTACACGTAGCATATCTAGGTTTCTTTATTTCACTTTCTGGTAATTATTTGAGTGTTTAATGTTTTTGTTTGCGCAGTATAATATTTGCAAAGTGCAAACTCGCATAGAGTGGTCAAATAATTTTGTTTGGTTATTTCAGCTTGGACGTTTATGTTCGGTAGATGCCATAGATCATACACTTATGTAGGCGCTAGCTTGTGAAGCTTGTGTGTGGGTATTTTGTTACTTAAATTATGTAGTTGCAATTAGAATAGTTTAGAATAGTTTATTAGAATAGTTTATTTATTTCACTCTTCATAATTTAAATTTCTCTTAAAATCTATGTACAAAATCATGGCAATGAATACATTTTTATAAGAGATTACGTTGACGACTATACTAGTATAAACTGTGTCACAGTCGTCAGCGTCTTCCACACTTATTTATTAAAAACACAATTCATTGTTTTAAGCACAACATCTCCACTAATGGCGAAATTATCGTTAGATAAGCTAATAAAATTAAATATATAATTTCAGTCAACGTAAAGTTTTCAAGTTTTTGTCAAAAGTAAAAATATTTAATAATAATCATAACTTTTTTTCAAGTTACTTACACTCATATTAATTACAATAAATAATAAACATATTAGTCACATTAGTACGTTACGAGAGGCGTTTGGGGGGGGCGGGGGTAGAGCCGAACCTCACTCAATCTCACTTGGGGGAAGGGCAAATATCACGTCAGTTTTTTGCAACAAACAGTCTAAACTAAATCATATGTAATATTATTTAGTTTAGACTGTTTGTTTATTTATCGCGGGTTGAGCGTAGAGCCGACGATTCCGGACCCTGAAGAGCATGATGGAAAGTCATTTGCTCCCATTTTCGTTCGCTACTGCCTACCGATTCAACCTTTGCACGCCTTCTTCAGCATGCCCAATGACCGCCTATTGCCCAAGTCTAGATCGTGATCTAGAAAAGAGATACTGCAGTACATGCAGTATTTTTCTAGTTTGCATTTATCACAAGAGTGTGGTCCATAGTCTATACCTACCAGCTGCACCAGCGCGCAAAATCCGACCCTCACAGATTGTCACACGTCGAGCTACTGAGCTTCTGTGTGCATGTGCAAGCGATAACGATTTAGAATGGCTAAATCAGAACGAGGTTGAAGGAGATGATTTTACTAAAAATTACACTCTTGAGATTATAATTCATGAGTCTCCATGGATAGAATTAGAATGAATATTCCTTTACGAATTTTAGAATTTCCTACAGTATTTTATTTTTAGATTTTATCACAATTTAAACTACGTTCTTATAAGTCTTAAATAAAAGAATTAAAAGCAATTTGTTTTAAAAATACGCATTTAGAAAAATCTCACGTGAGATTTAGGGGTGGGGGGAGGGTCGGGGGTCGATCAAAATCTCATGACATCTCACCAAGGTTAGAAGTGGGGTCGAAAAATCGCCAAAATCACCTCACGTAATTAATAGACGCATTTAAGTTACACTACAAGTTCTTATATATATATTAATATCAAATATGTACGTTAATTTTAAACTACCACTATGCCACAGATTAAACTAAAAATAACTTCAAAAATAGTCTCATCGAAAAATATCTAGAAAACCACTTTGTGGATTTCAGCTATTGTGTATAAGGTCCCATTGAGCGTATTGTCCGCCGCTGAATGCGAGCAATTCCTATCACCACCACCACCACAAATGGCCTTCCCCACCCCTTTTCGACCATGACACTTTGGTACAAAGAGACGACAGTAGGTGTTTTATGAAGGGCCTTGGTACACTGGTCAGGTGATATGGCCATGTAATTTGTCCAATCATAGCAGATAGAGGTGCAAAAGATTTATATGCGTGCACACTTCCTTTGTGTAACGCGTGTTATTAGAGTATATCGTTTTTACTGCGACATAATATTTTATGGTGTATGGATTATGGGCGATCGTGTTGTGCTTATGGCCGATTTGTTTTATGTCAAGCTATTGTCCGGCTTGATGGTTTAGTGTTAAATACAATCATTTGGAGTAACGACGTGTTATCATTAGTTATGGGGGTCTACAGCCATAATTGAATAGACGGTATAGGTACTTCACAAAAGGGTGCACTGCTTTTTATTCAGTTACGAAAAACTCTATCGTGTCTCGCCCCCATAAAAAAACACACAAAAGAATCACGATTAAAAAACTCCAGCACCCTAAACACTATCACCTTAACTCAATATTTTCAGCGTCTTTCACAAAACACCATACATTATCCCATTGAAGACACCCCACCGCATTGGTTTAGCGTCGCAACTCGGCAAGTGTAACTAAGGCATGAATGGGACGGTCTAAACCCTCTTACACCGATTCAAAAGGAACCCTCTGATATGATTTTCACAGAAAATTGCTTACAACAAAAGGGAATTGGACGCTTTTGTTGATATGCCGGATTTATCTCGTCAACATACGTGATACTTACTTGGGTTTCGGGATATGATACTTTGTTCGCGTTCTACTTTGTTGGACGCCGACAGCCTTAAATAACGTTTGCAGGGAAATTATTACCAGTATTTTGTCACACACGTATCTCACGAAGAACCTTTTGCTAGGTACCTCTTTTTCACTAAAACAAAAAACCAACAATCATAGAAGCATGGCAATATTGTAACCTCTGAGTACTTCACTCTTACATGTAAGTAAGAAAACCTAACATTTTACGACGTCCCCAGCAAAGAAAACAAAAATCAAAGGCATGTTTTTAAAACTGCACACCTCACACAAAAAGTTCTTAGCAATTAAAAATAATTGCGAGCATCTTAAAAGGCATAACTACGAGCATACACACTATACAGTACGTTCACAAAACTCTTTGTGAAGTCAAACTAGAGGCTCACTCCAGGTGGAAACGCGAGCGATCCAAGAACAATGAAGCCCCTCAAAACAACCAGGATGCCTAGGCATTGTACACAGCCGACGCTTTCAAACCACTCTTCGTCCCTCTTAATTAAGGGGGGCAATACTCGAATGCTTCTCGCCGGCGTCAATGGCGGCCATTCAGACGTGTGCCGTCTACGCCGAGATAACGAACCTCTCTCGGTTATTACCGCCAGCTTTTTCTACTTAAAGTTGCCATATGTTAAACAGTTTGTTGCTTTTTTAGACGCTAGTGTCATTTTCATTTCACATTTTGTTTTACATGTTCCAGCTGAATACTCATATTTTGCTTGGTGGAATGTCATGAAAGTGTCTTTGTACATAGTGCAAAATGTCGACTACACACTATATAGTTCATAAAATATTTATAAAAGTCACTTTAGCACTTGCAAACTGAAGGAGGAAAATTTTAAAGAGAAAACTTATTTCAATTTTTATTTTTACACGTAGCAACACTACATACTTTTCAGTTTTTCTTTTTAAAAGTTCTTGCCAACTTGAAAAAAAAAGGAATTTAAAATATGCTCAGTTGACTGTACACGTACAAGATGAAACAAATTCGCTTGATTAAATAGCATGAGAGGCTGAATACCTTACTCCGTTGCCTTCGTGAAATTGGTATGAAAAAGATGATTGTAAAAAGATAACGCCGTTCCCGCCATTTATCTTTTCGCATGGCGGCCTCTCTGTAAGATTAAATGTGTTTCTCTCGTTTTAATCATAAGTCAGAGAAAGTAAAAGCTTTATTCATAACCTTTTCAAGTGACTTAATTTATTATAAAGGTGGGTAATGAATTAGACTCGCAAAAAAATGGATGTCAAGGAAAATCATGGTATAATACAGGAAAAATACTAGGAAAAATTTACCTTTGGAACTTATGTTATTTTCACATCAGTGCCTATTCATCTTACTTTCCACTTTCCTTAAGAGCGTTCCAAGGAAGACATAAACTTATGACAACTCTTATGAACACATCATTCGAATTCCAACCTCATCTGTCCTTCCATTCCAAGTTGTACAAGTTTACCCATTTCAGTTCTTATAGCGCTTATTACGTCTCAATTAAGTTTAATTTGCTTCGACTTATTAGCACTGTTTGTGGCACTGGATTCCGAAGTCCGAACCCAGTAAGGGAATACTGGTTGCGATTCCGTTATGACTAGCCTTGGGAAACGGGATTGCCACCAGTTGGAGCAGCCATAAAATAAGAGTATTGCCATGCTTTAAATTTATGGCCATCAGAATCCTTGTGTTGCCATATTTTTTGTACTTTTATATGAGCGCACAACATTTTGTATCGGTAGGTACCAGCTGGTTGCTTTTGCGCACGTTCTATTCATTCTCTGCACCAAAATAGGTAGTATGAAAAATAAAATGACTGGTTCAGTTTCCGGCTAAATTCGATTTTTCATAAAACTGAAAATATATGTTTATTTTTCGGTTCGTGGCTCCGTTGTTAAGTTAACTGATTCTCTTTACTTTCTGTTTACGAGTTAGCTTGCGTGTTCAGTGCAGATCTCACGTAACGCGTCGACGTCCATCTAGTAATAGGACCCGCCCATCAAAGAGCGCTGTCCGAAATTAGACGCATTATTAATTTATTACACGTAAAACAACAAGTATTCTACTAAAACACGTATACTAAAATACAAATACTTCAATGATTTTTAAAACGGTGAAGGTTTCATAAAAATACACAATAGTTTTTGCGAGATTCTCAATTGTTTATCCGCGTTAGACATAACTTTACAAATTAATTACACTATGTTATAAAAATATAATGTCAAATATTAAATTACGAAGGAAATTGTCCAGTGTAACTTTTGTTGCTCCAAATAAACGTGCAATAACGGTCATTGACCCACCTACATTTATTAACATTTGTAATTTGAAAAACGGAATTAATGACTCAAAGCTGTCCCGAATCAACATCTCTCGTGATCCTTAACATTGTCTAATAATGAAAAACGATTTATATTTAATTGTTCAGGTACCTACGAAGAGTTATTAGGGAAAGGTCAATGTACTTTATTGGAAATTTATCTGAAACATAGTATAGTCGTTTAGATGTGATGTTCAATTAAAATCATTAAAAGTCGGATAACTGCGCCTTAACCGCGAGTCTATCAATCATGAATAGAAACCTTATAGTTTTGCCTCAACGTTTTGTTTTTCCATCAAAAAATATAGGATAGGTAATTTTGTAAATTCATCTTTTTACTATTATAACTCATAATTGCATTTACTTTTACTGCTATCTCACACATAAAATTAAGTTTATTAGGTTGTTAAAGAGTTGAGAGATATAATTACGTCTTTCCCTGGGTTATAAATATAAAATATGCATTGCTTGGCAGTGCAAATCTTGCAGACTCCAGTTATTAAGCTAACGGGAGGTTGTCAACGTAATCACTATAACTACCACCGATCTGGGTACAAGAGATAAAACTAACGAAATTATCTTATTTTTGTGAGAGATGCTACGAGTAGCTCATCATCTTTTGACGGCACGGTTGGCGTAGTGGTTGAGCGATTGGCGGCTAAGCTTTGTATCGCGGGTTCAATTCCCGCAAGAGCCAATGTTTGTATGGCCTATAGTTAGTTTGTCACGGTACGGAGGGCGTGTTTCGTTGCGGGACCGGAGTGGTGGTGTGACACGTAGAGGAGGTCGTAGGGTAGGAGGACCGTAGATGAGGAGTTCAATAAATAATAACACGACGAGTTAACACATTTACAACAGTGGGCTTTAATATAATATTAAGAACACAAACACTGTGACTAGTAATTAAATTGTATTAATGCAAAATTCTAGGAAACTGGTAACTGACACTTCAGGAGTCAAAAAATAACAATGAGGAGCTTCTACTAGCTCGGCTGCCGAATTAGCACGGATCTTTAATATAAAAACAAGACTATTGACATAGAAAACAAGTAATTTTTGAATTTGAAATTAAAAAAGGTAGCAAAGAACGTAATTTTGGAATAGAGGTCAAAAAATAAACAAGGCTTTAACACTGCCTTGTTACAAGTTGTTCCTGGTCTGGGTGTCATGTGTATGAGAGTTTACATGTTTGTGAACGCACCCACGATACTGGAGTAATTCCTTCCGTATATGCTTTTTTTTAACAAAAATTAATTAAAACTAAAATTCTTTGTTTGTCTCGGGAAGAATGTAGATACGTACTGTTCCAATTATGAAAATTATCACATGACACTCGTTGAGTGCCTTTTTTTTTCGCTGGGAAATCTTCAAAGAACTTTTCCTGCTCTGGGTGGAGCGGGGCATATCAGACTCAGACTCTTTCTGACTAAAACCCACCCGTGTTCCTTCAGTTGCCTGTGCCAGGGGCGCGGTGTCTCATTCAAACACACCCACGACCTTGGCAGATCGTTGATTTTCAAATATATGTATTTTTTTAAAAACTTATAAAATACTTAACAAACTGTAATTGTTAAATTAACAAAAACTCCTAACTAAATAAAACTTAAAATATGGCGTCAAAAATTCCTCCGCATCGCTGTCGACTGGAAGTGTACCCAAAAGACTGGCGGCATTGCCACGTTGTATGGCAATGCTTAACCTCTGGTCGAGGTAAAAGCCAGCCCTTGGGTCACGCGAAGTGTCAACAAGGCGTTTAGACAGATCTTTAAATATGGAAACTGGGACCCCACAGCCCAAGGTTTTCAACCTCAAACGGTTCGAAAATGTAGCTACCGACGAGGTTGCTATATTTCCGCCACTTGAGGTTTTGCGCAGCCGCAGTGGCAGCACCGGCTCAGCACGACGAACTAGGAAGATGAGATGGCGCAAGAGTATCGACATGTAGCGTCCCACACTAAAGGCCTACCCAACTTTCACGGAAATAACGACATCCCGTCCGGTCTTTTACCATCTTTTACCATCTTTTACCATGATTTTCTTAAGTTACCTTTTTTATCCCGGAAAATCACACGGTTCCTGAGGGATATGACACGGAAGCAAAGCAGAAGGAAGCTAGAAATTTTTTCAATCGAGGTAGGTCGAATAGGCACTTAGTATAAGTTCAAAATATGTATTAAAATTTCACAAGTGTACCAAAACATCGGTTAGTTTACAAGCCTATCGCGATCGCGACCGCGGACGAACTTTGTTCAGAATATTTCATGAAGCTTACCGGCCGAAGTGTTGTTACGCAGTTTCATAGAGTTCGGAACAGATGAGCTAGCCGACTAGAGACGCCATTACTAATGCAAGGGGTAACAGAACTGCGTGGATACTGCTTTTGAAAAATAGGGCTTTCCATACAGTTATCATTAGCTGATCAAAATCAGTATGGCGAAAATAGTGTGGGAAAATTAGTAGGTAAGCATGGGAAAATTAGTATGGCAGGTCTAATTTTTTTTTTAAGCCGTTGGACCGGGCTGTCATTTGTAGGTCTGACAGTCATTACGGAAGTCAGAAGCAAAATAATCCGACACCAGTCTCCCTAAGCGGTATCGTGTTACCCAGTTTCTGGATTGTGGAGATCCGATAGGTAGTTGTCTATGAAGAACCGGTATTCAACTGCATCCAGTTTGACAGGCAACCGACCTCAACGTAGTTGGGAAAAGGCTGGGCAGCTTGATCAAGCCTTAGTCAGTACTGTCACGGACCTATCTATTTGTACGAGTGAAACAATGGCTTTACGTGTTTACCGAGGCACAGAGGTGTCACACCACATACTTCCTAACTCCGTACTGCTACTGAGTCATTCCCTAAATCCTAATGGAAAAACTCAATATAATTTTTTGCTGGGAGTCAAACTTGTCTTGCGACCAATGAGGCAGTTCAGACCCTGGTCGTGTTGGATTGCCTTCGCATCGGACTATGATAGTAAAGGAACAGAGAGTGCACCTGTGTTTGCGCACATGCTTGTGCACTATAATTTCTCATGCGTACTTGGGTAACTCCGCTAAGATAGATCACAGTGATCGAAATTCGGTCGGGAGGATTCTTTCTATGTGTAAACGGTTACACTCACGCACACATTTCGTTTGTATGAAAAGTTTAGACAGAGCCTTTTTTAGTAGTGGCCGCTGAGGTGTTTCGTAGCTCTATGCGCAGTTTGTTAGCAATTCCTTTGATCCCCTCACGGAGAGGAAAACATTTGATGGATTAGAAACATGTTGCTTATTCACTCCTTGTTCCCAGGTTATGGTATCAATTATTTATTTATTGAATGTTTTTGAAACGTGTTTGATATAGATGAGTTTTCTCTTAAGTGCCTGATAATGTGTCGTTCAATTTTCATGACAAAATAGGTTTTCGCGTCGTTTGTCATGATAATTGTTTCCTTATAACGGAGTCCAATCTTTGTGATTGGTCTTCGGTATAAGTGGTAACTCTTGCTAGTTTTTAACTGGTATTTTCATATCAATGATGTATCCTTGCCGTTGATGAAACTGCTTTCACCATTTTCAAATTCAGCATGCTTTACACCAGCAATAAATTATTTTTAACAAACCAGTACCAACCTGTTTTTTCGTTAAAATTGATAGAAAGTCAAGAGAAAAAATGAATTTACTTACTTACAATTTATACTTACAATTTTTTTTCCGTTCTTAATTTATGTGGTTTCATCGACTTCTTTGTTTTTTCTTTGAACTTACAAAAGTAAATGCTTAGCTTTTGTAATGTTAATACAGTACGATTTTATTGAAAGGTTCTATTAAACTTATCCATTCGTTCATTTCGTTGGTAATGCAATTTTGCAAGTCGATTTTGACCTATTTGCCGTTATCCGATTGACCTATAATAATTTTGCATACGAATGCAATTCAGTTGCCTGTACCTACAAAGGTTTTTAATGTAGTCCAATTACAGGAAAACCATCCATCAGCAATCCATTTAACGAGCACCTGAGTAAACAATAATTTAGGAACATTAACCAACTTGGAATACTACCGTAAGTACTGTAATTTATCGAAGCAATCGATCGTCTTGAACGTTAGGCATTCCAGTCTGCCACACAGCTAGAATCGATATGGTAATAAAGAAAATATTCCGTGCAACCGTTGTACATTCGAAACGCAGTGTTAAAACGCTCGTGTAAACAGTTATTCTTCTGCTTAACACCTCAGCCATTAGCGGCCACGGACAATGAAAAACACTCTCTGCATGAAACGTCATTCGATCATTGACCGCATCATAATATGTGTAAAAAGTTCAAGGTTAACAGATTTGCGGGATCCCAATTACGTCTTATGTAGCTGTTGTTTTGATTAAAATACGATTAAGTAAACCTAGGTACTTATAGCAAAAACAATATTTAACATTTTTATTTAAAAACTTTTTGTGTAAAATTTTCATTTTTCGTTTCCCGCCACAAAGTTTTCACTGTCTCTGATTTTCTAAATATTGTCTGTGGATTGAACTTCTGAGAGTGTCAAGTCACGTTATTTATTGTTTTCTTCAAAATATGATTGTACCCATTCATATTCGAAGAACTAATGTTCGTTTTCCTTTTACGCTAATACATAATACACGATGCGTAATGCAGTGGCACGTGTCATATAAAGTATCTCCGACACTTTCAAGTGGGTGCTCCTACCTGACACGGCGTGGGCTTCGTAGATAAACTCCTTCAAACGAATAATAAACGTTTATTTAAGAAAATTACACGTGAACCAATGTTTAAGAAGAATATTCCTTGAGTAAGCATTCCTACGTTTTAAGTCCTTTACATATTCAATAGAATATAGTGTAGTATATAGATAATTTTACTGTAGAATTGTTCACCACTTTGTCCATCCACAGCCTGACTTTTTTTTTGCCTGACTTCGCCTGCTGCTGCGTATAGGCTTTTCTTCTTTTGGGCCAATATATTTTACAGAAAATATTTGTACATTATTAGTATGAGGTTTGCTAAAAGCAATCGTAATATTGAAAGTCGCATAAAGTATGAGTGTCAGTTTTGAGTTTGTCTCACGAAGACTATCAACAAAGTGGAAAAAAAAAAACATTTTTAAACAGCCCTACTTATGATTGATTTTATGACGTAGTCAAGTTGAAGGCTTGGTTGTGTTTGCACGATCGATTTTTCTTGGAAATTCCGGTTCTAGGTTGTTCTAAAGTCATAAATGTCAATTACTGGCTATATGGACTCACCGTGAAGATAGTTCTGGTAAATCGGTCGATTTACCAGAACTATCTTCACGGTGAGTCCTATTCCTATTGGATTGAAATAAAAATACTGCTAAATATTCTTCGCGCCTAAAATCTGGCAAGATCGCTGTTGATAAAACTTGGTGGAAGAGACTGGTATTAAAGATAGACTAAGCTTATCCTAACTTAATCTGGCTCAAATCTAAGCCAAAACTTCCTAAAACTGAGATTTTTCTAACAGGAAAAACCAATTAAACTTCAGCGGAAAATCGACAAAGTTTACGAGACTCGCTTTGCAGACCGTTTATACGTATTTTAAAAATCTATTCCGAAAATAATGTTTATGCAATCGTAAACCTGCAGTGAAGTCAAATAAATTCTTGTTCTGAATTTAAAATTCTCGTTAAGTGCCACTGCGTCACTGAAGCCAGCAATCATAGGCCGGCGACCCCTTGCGGTCGATACAGCTTTGTTATAGTGTTTTTTTTTTCTTTTTACACCACTATCGCATTGTCTATGACGCCATGATAGAGTAACGGATAACCATCGATTGATAAGGCGGACGAATCGATTGTTATTTTAGTTTCGTCACACTATTCGGCGGGAAAAACTTCCGACATTCTTTAGCCAAAGATTTTTTAATACACGATTTTTCTTATCTGTTCCCTACTAGTCGATCATGTTCGCAAGTAATCCTGTAGTGTATAAAGTATAGAATGGTATCTATTGAAGACTCGTTGAGGAGATTACGGAGTAGATATCGTCTAGTATAAGTTGACAAGGCCCTCCACGTTGGTAGTTTCTTTGCTATTTCTCACACATTCTTATGAGAATTTTTATTTTATGTTGGCCCACTTGCAGTAAATGAAGTTTACATTAAATTCGTATTAATGTGTCTTAAGTGGGTAATTAGCAAGTCAAATAAATTAATTTTATATGAGAAAAGCTCTATTATTTCTGTACTAATGAGACAATTTTTTAGTCTAACGATCTAACTAGGTGGGACAGCTCAACAGTTAGACATTATGCTTAGTCACAGATAATATAATACTAGCGTACAGATGCCTCATCCCATACAAAGAAACGGTACCGCCGGAACTACGGGTTTTCGACTTGCACAAGCAACTTTTGTTCTTCGTTCGGGTCCATCCTCTACACCTCGCCAGATGGTGTTAGCAGTGACGGCTTGCAAGTTGAATGAATTTACATAAAGTCTTACCAATATTTTCTCACACATTGAATAATTACTTTATAGTATTTTTGGCACTTCATAAGAGTTTTACTGTTTCAAAATGTGTCACTATACAAATTTTAAAGAGGCGAATGGTTTAACTTTAAAACTTCAAACAGCGCCATCTATTGGCACAAGAAATATAAATGCCTAAGGATTCGTTCCAATAAACGTCTAAATTTGAATAAGGAGCCAATTATTCCATAATTTTATGCTTGGGGTAGTTTATTAAATTAGAAAATACAGTTTTACCATATTTTTTTTTCAAAATATTAATGTTACTTAAACTTCAATAGGAAATCGATGCTTAATACGCCATCTATTGACATTTATTTGAACCAAATTTTCTTTGTTCGAGATGAGACCCCGTGGCTTAGTAAAAATAAACAATGCTTTATTAAACTTGCTTTTATGGCGCAGTTATACGACTTTTAGAGGTTTTTAATTGAACATCACGTCTAAACGACTAGTCTTATTTCTTTGAAAAAAATATATATGTAATTAATTTGTAAACTTACGTCTAACGCGGATCAAAAATTGAGAATCACGCAAAAAATGTAAAGCGTATTTTTAAGAAACCTTCACTATTTTAAAGATCATTTAATTATTTATAATTTAGTGTCAGCGTTTTAGTTTAAAACTTGTTGTTTTATGTGTAATAAATTAATAATGCGTCTAATTTCGGACAGCGCTCCTTGATGGGCGAGTCCTATTACTGGGTGGGCATAGGTACGACGCGTTACGTGAGCTCGGCGCAGAACACGCAAGCTAACCACTCAAGGTCGTTGGCAGCTAATAGCGCCTTAAGACTGCCAACGTGAGTAAAAAACTTCTCGGGAATTCTTCGGAAAAACTCCAGGAAAAACGTATGAAATGGGAATACCAAAATGAGTCTCATTCTCGGTTTACAAAAAAAAAGTAAAAGAAAGGTATTCTTAATCATCTCTTTTTTTTGCCAAGCCTATTCTTTGCTTTCTTATAAGAAATTTTAATAAGCTTTATTAATATTATTAGCTATAAGAACACTCGTGTACTGTATATAGGCATTCTGCCAGAGGCAGAATCTTGCACAGAAAGCCGAAGCCGATGATCCGTGGAACGAGCCAAACGGGTCCTCTATTTGATCTACAAAAGTAAATAACTGGAATACACGTCTACGATACGTAGAAAGTGCAAACATTGTAACGTCGAGACATGTTCTACAAGGTTTGTTAAAGTATTTGACTGCAGTAGTATAGTTGATTGAATACAGTAAATATCATATAGATTAAAATGTGTTATTTGTAAATAGTGTGAAGAAATACATGAGTCATAATTTTGAAAAGTTCATCTAATACCTACCTAATCGACTTCCAAAGCCGACACTACAAAGTACAAAATAACTTGAGTTTCTGACGTCAGTAACGAGAAAGGAAAACACAAATGAAGTCGGTTAAAAAGACACCGACTTCCAAAACCCAAAAACTTTTAATTTTTCTCCGGCGAATAAAAATGAATAACTAAATGTTTTGCTAAGCACATAATTAACTGTAAAACGACTGGACTAATCTGTTTTTACATTAGTTTTCGTTGAAGTCTCAGAAAGGTTCTTAGGAAGAGAAAAAATGGAAAATTAAACGCGGGTGAAACCGCGGGGCACAGTTAGTTTTTAACCGACTTCGAAAAAGGAGAATGTTCTATGTTCGGCTGTACGTATGTTTTTTTTTTATATAATTAATTAATTATGTATGTCCACCGATTTCTCCGTCAGTTGTAGACCGATTTACAAAATTCTTTTTTTATCCGAAAGAATATACTCCGGAGGTGGTCCCATATAAATTTTATCGAAATTGCTTTAGCGCTTTTTGAGAAACAGAACAAAAACGAAAAATACGTGTACATAAATGACGTTTTTGTTTTCTCCAATTACGAGTATGTTTAAATGCCACGTTCCATGTTATTGGGGTTTTTAGTTCTGGAGTATAACAACTAAAAAGTGAAAAATAAAAAACTTTTTTACAAAAAAAAAAAAAACAACCGACTTCCAAAAAAGAAAATACACTAAAAAAAAAAGTATAACTTTTATTTTGAAAGTCGGTGCCAAATGACGAAGAAATAAAATACAAACACCGACTTCCGAAATTAAAGTATTTTTTTTTAATTTGTAGTGTATTTTTAATTCATGAGAATTGTCAAAGACGGTACAAGTCATGCTCTGAAATAAGTGTAAATAATTTTTAAAAATACATCCCTGTTCACGACGATTCTACTTCATCATCATTCTCCTGCCCTTATCCCAATTTATTTGGGGTCGGCGCAACATGTCTTTTTCTTCCATACTCCTCTATTAGTCGTCATCTCTGTAGTCACCCCCTTTTTACCCA
Source organism: Polia nebulosa (assembly GCA_951329385.1). Lineage (NCBI taxonomy): Eukaryota > Metazoa > Arthropoda > Insecta > Lepidoptera > Noctuidae > Polia > Polia nebulosa. The sequence continues at coordinate 8,760,649 of OX589595.1, read as the reverse complement.
TATCCTCTTTCACACAGTCCAACCATCTTTTCTTTGGCCTTCCCCTAGTCTTATAGCCATCCACATCCATACACAAGACTTTCCTCACGACATTTTCTTCATTCCTCCGCATCACATGCCCATACCACGACAACCGATTTCCACACAATTTTTCAGTCAGCGGTGCCAGATTCCTACTTCTGATATTTATTTATTGCCTTAGATTCCCGGTAAATAGACGTACATTCCATATTTTTATCTTACTTTATTGCGTAGCAAAATATTTAATTAATTAAGCGATAATACGCTATCATTTAAACTGAGTACTTGATGCAAATTTCTTGAACGAAGTAAGCAATTACTTTAATACCTGCTGGCATTAGCCAGTCTTGAAAATACCTGCCCTGCATAAGCCAAAGTTGTTATAAAACCAGAGCAAATACATTAAGTTATAAAAATATCAGAGTGCTATAAAAACGGTGCACAACTTATATGAAGCAATGAAAATATCGTATTTTTTTACTGTTAGGTGCTTTAAATAAATGGCCCTGTTTGGGTCCCAATTAAATTCATGCCATAATTATAAGATTCCTTTTAATGATTTCATATGGAACGCAAATATTTTGAAACAAACTGGTTTGTTTGTCGTTTTATAAAAGTTGTTTTTTTTTTTTGTTTAATCCTACTTCCTACTAATCATACTTCATACTAATATTATAAATGTGAATGTAAGGTTATTTGTTACGTTTTCACGCGAAAACTACTTAACCGATCATCATTAAGTACACATATTCTTGGAGGTATTAGAAGTGACATAGGATAATTTTTATGACAAAAAAAAAAAAATTACGAGAGATACATAAACGCGGGTGAAACCGCGGGCACAGCTAGTAATATTATAATTGCGAAAGATGTATAGATGTTTGTTACCCAATCACGCCAGAACGGCTGAATGGATCTGGATGAAATTTGGCACAGACATAGATTATAGTTTGAATAGCACATAGGCTATAATTTATAGTGGGGGAAGCACTAATTCCAAACGGGCGCAGCCACTGACTAAAGCTAGTCTTTAATCATTTCAACACTGAATAGTAAGGTATAATGAATCTGCTAATCCAGTTATTGATGGCTGAATTTTATTTTACCCGCAATCAAGGGTAGATAAATATTTTCTAAACGTAATAGAAGCTGTTAGGTATTAAAGCCTTTTCAACCGGAAATGGAGCAATAAATTTCAATAGAGAAATAAGCTGCATTCATTCATTCATTCAACCGGTCAAAGACTTCAAGTGGAAGGAGCTTTTCATTACTAAACCTGACGCAGTAATATCGGGTGTAAAAAGACAGTTTCCGAAGCCAAAAGCCATATTCTACCCATTATTTGGATCATTTTTTTCCACTAGGCCATACCTCGGAATCCACTGGTTCTGGAGATATTGAAGGGCAAAGTCGCAATTTTTTTTTACTTTTATAGGAAAATGAATTCCAAGTGTTATTACTAAACTTTTTTCCAAACAAACATTACCTGAAAATTCGACATTTTTTTTAGAAATTTCGATTTTACGCATTTGCAGTTATAAAAACGCAATGAATATCAAACGTATCCGACAAGTACCTACGTGGCTTAGAGTTGCCTGCGTTCGCGGTACATTGCGCGCAATTAAAAATAGTTTTTTTTTTACCTAAAAATAAAAGTCGTTTCCCAGCAATAATTTTTGCGCAAAGCTACTTTTTTAGACGTACAGTATGCGTAGTTAATGGCTATGTGATGTGTCTTTTTACACCCTGTATATTCCACTAATATTATAAATGAGAAAGTCTGTAGGTTTGTTAATCAAAGGTTCACACGAATAGATCATGTTTGGATTCATCATCATCATTTCAGTCGCAAGACGTCCACTGCTGGACATAGGCCTCCCCCAAGTGTCGCCACAACGACCGGTATTGTGCGTCTCGGATACATGGGCTACCCACGACCCTCACCAGGTCATCGGGCCACCTTGTGGGCACGGTCATTTTTAATTTTTACTCCAGTATTACCTAAAATTCCCTTGGGATAAAACACTCTAAACACGGGCGAAGCTGGGGTTTAACGCTAATATCAAATAATCATCATCATCAGCCTTTTGATGTCCCCACTGCTGGGGCACAGGCCTCCTCTCAGTGAGAGGGTGTGGGCCGTCGTCCACCACGCGGGCCCAATGCGGGTTGGTGGATGTCACATGTCTTCGAAATTTTGGTTCTAGGACTTGCCAGTTTCCTCACGATGTTTTGATTCACCGATTTAAGAGCAGTGGTGATGAAATAATTCACACAAAGTAAAGCGCCTGCCTGGGTATGAACCGTGAGTTCATACCCAGGCAGGCGCTTTACTTTACCTACAACTTGTAAGTGGCGGCCGTTACCACTGGGCCACCACTGCTCTATATCAAATAAAACTTAGATTTTCTGCTAACAGTAAGAAGACACTTAAAATTCCATGAAACAAAAAAATCACCCCGAATCTCATAATTCAATTATCCTATCCCCGTATTATATTAGTAAGGAGATGAGAAAGTAAATCAACTCGAGATCTCGAAACTTTGTCTCCGAGATCGCACGATTTCCACGAAACGTCGCTATTCATCAAACGTACGGGAGGGTTGAACCTCCTGATTCGTACGTCCGTACGTAATCGTACTCGTACGATCCCCTGCGTTACCGAACTTAGTGCGTGAGCGGCTTAACAAATCACGTTGTATTTTTAAAAGTGAAAAAGAGTTAGAGCTGGGATAACAGTTCCGATGTGTATGTTCGAAAATGTGTGCGTGCGAAATTCCCTTTTTTTCCTTTTATTTGCTTTGTTTTGAAAAGTTGGGTGGGATTTGTGGCTAGTAGGACTTTTGAAGCAACGTAATAAAAGTTTTATTTACGATAGTGCTGTATTTGAAATGAACTTTTGTTTAAATGCGCGTTTTATGGTTACAAAACTACTTAAGGCGTATATACTCGCCAAGTGGCGCCCTCATTGAATAAAAAATCGTAGCAAAGCGTAGAAAATAAAGATTAAAGAATCCTATGTTGCTTTTGTCACAAAGAGGATAAGGTATTTTTACGTGGTTAAAACAGGTTTCAAAATGTTTCGTATCCAAATTAGTAAGCAAAAGTACCAAAAAGGCCGTTTTTGACACTTTTGCTTACTACTTTAGATATGAAACACTTTGAGTCCTGTTTTATGAACTTAAAAATACCTTATCCTCTTTGTAACAAACGGAACATAGGATTCTTTAATCTTTATTTTCTATGCTAAGATACGAATTTTTATTCAATGAGGGCGCCACTTACGGGGAGGTAGGCCCTTAAAAAAGTATGTTTTACTCGACTACCCGAGAAGGAGGGAAATATTTTCCGAGAGTATGTATGTATGCGCCCTGTAGCCTAAACGGCTGGATGGATTTCAACCCATGAGATATCGTTAAATTGGGTTTGACTGCCGAAGTGAGTGACTGAGAAGAGAATATGAATATTGAAAAAGAAAAACAATGTGGTGGCCGCCATTCGGTTATTGAAATTCTATTTTTTTGTGACATGATCATGTGGGGTATTAAAATGAATGGCTCGAGAAGGCGCTTCCAAAAATATAACTTACTAAAAATGTAAAAAAATATATATGATTGTCAAAAAACCCAGCTGCAAACAACGTTTGTATAGTACAACCAATTCGAACTTCTGCTCAACAGTCGATTAAAAAACAGAGTAAACCTCAATTGCAGCTTGTAAACGACCTATAAAATAACAATAATCATTAATTACACGAATGCTCCTATTTGAAATCGTTTCCTAGGCAATAAAAATATTTAATTAAAGTAAGCTCACTGACTTTACTACCTTCTTGAAACATTTAGATTTATCTTAAACAATTAACGATTTGTGTTGAATGGTCATAATAAATTAAATAGCAATTTACTGTCCTGTCTTACATTTTCAAAATATTTAACGTTCCATTTAAACTAGTTATTTCAAATTCTCGTTAAATGTAAAATCAATTATTAGTAAATATTTCTAAGTAAATACTAGTTCCGTATGCAGTGCTGTGCAAAGGGGTTCTACACCCATTGTAAAGGGGTTAGACCAAAAATGTTACCTTTCCCACAGGCTGTGTCAGTTAATGCGGCGGCTGCATTTACGGCATACATTTAATTAATTAATTCCCTCAATATCGAGTTGTTTGCCTACAGTATCTGTGTGTACAGGGTGTAAAAAGACACATCACAGAGCCGTTAACTACGCATACTGTACGTCTAATAGTTTTGCGCAAAAATTATTGCTGGGAATCGACTTTTATTTTTAGTATGAAAAAAATACTATTTTTTATTGCGCGCAATGTAACGCAAATCCAGGCAAGGGGAGTTTAACCCTGCCCCTTCGCTCTAAGCCAAGTAGGTACTTGTCGGATACGTTTGATATTCATTGCGTTTTTGTAGCTGCAAATGCGTAATTTCGAAAAAAAAAAACGAAAATTTAGGTAATGTTTGTTAAAAATAGTTTAGTAATAACACTAGGAATTTATTTTCGTAAATAAGTAAAAAAAAATATTGCGACTTTGAACTTCAATATCTCCAGAACCAGTGGATTCCCAGGTACTAGTGGAAAAAAAATAACCAAATAATGGGTAGAATGTGTGGCTTTCCGCTTCGGCAACTGTCTTTTTATACCCGATATAGTTAGACAATAGGAATGATTTCTGGGAACAAAAATAATAAATTCTGTTTAGTCCGTAAGTTAGATTTGCAAAAAATATTGGAGAAGTACGTATTTTTCACTTTACCAAATCAATAAAAAATGGCAAAAATAAAACGCATCAAAGTTCAAGAGTCGCTTGTTACGTCATTTGTAGGTATAAAGTGTACAATTTTTACGTAGGTGTGACGTCATGCAAAACTTCAACGCACTATTTCGTCCTAATTTTTTGCTTACGTGACAAAAGGTAAAATAGGTGTCTAATAGTTTTTGGTAATCTAACTGACGTACCAAATATATTTTTAGTCATCTACCTACCTTATTACAGGTTGTGGAGGTTTAGAAATTAATTTTGCCACCATATAACGCTTTCGGTATATTCCTCCTGTATAATTCAGACATTATCCGAGGAAACGCACCTCACACATAAAAATATTACAGTAAAAAAAATGTTGCCAACGTAAAAAAATTAGAAATAAAAATAAAACGCGTCTATAAAAGTTTAATATCGAAATGAAACCGTTTATCCCGATTTGGAATAACGCCGCCGGCGTCCTACGCCGCATGCAGATTAGGCTGATTCCGCATGCGGGACTTTTATTTCCTACGTTCCAACCTACTGTCTTTCAAACATGTGCGAAAGTCTTATTACGATATTAAATTTTCTTAGAATTGTTACTGAGATCAGGAATTCAGATAATAATAAAATGGCGATGGGGTTGTAGAAAAAAAAAATGTGTTAAGAATTTTCTTGAGTTAGGCGATTAGCCCACTGTCCCACTGCTGGGAAAAAAGATATTTAATTAAAGTAAGCTTACTGATATTTCTACGTTGGAACATGGTGTGGCCTAATTCAGTTTTTGGTTGGAGTTATACCCTTTTTTTCATGCGCTTTTTTAATTTTAATTTTTCTTTTTTTTTTCTTTGCTGCTCATAGTGTCCCTAAGCGTATAATTCCAATTCCGCCCCTAAAACGACCCACTGACCCTGTTATTCGAAATAGAATATAATTATGACTATGTACTCGTATGGCAAAGCAGTACATTGCTCGAAGAACAGACGGTCGATAGGGTCGAGAAGTTCTAGACTAGTGGCCGCGTACCTGAAGATACAGCGTTTGAAGGCCTCCCACAAGGTGGACCGATGACCTGGTGAAGGTCGTGGGAATCTGATGGATGCGAGACTCACAGGAATGATCATTGTGGCGACACTTGGGGGAGGTCTATGTCCAGCAGTGAACGTCTTTCGGCTGATAAAGAATTTTCTATGAAGTTGTAGGTATAGAGGCAGAGAAACTGTTGAATAACCAGTATTTTACTTCTGTATGAAAACTAATTATTTTGGAGCGATTTATTGTTATTGAAGATTATAATCGATGTTGTGAACAACAGAATTACTCCATACCTAGTTTTGCCAACTATATTAGCGTCGGGTTCCAGTCTAACCGTATGCAGCTGAATACCAGTATTGTACATGGAGCGACTGCCTATCTGACCTCCACAACCCAGTTACTGGGTAATACGATACCCCTTGTTAAGACTGGTTGTCAGACTTTCGAGCTTCTGACGCCCCGTAACGACTGTCAAAAGATTTAAGCAATTGACAGCTGGGACCAACAGCTAAACGTGCTTTCCGAGGCACGGAGAAGTCTCGGTATGTAAAGATGATCACCCATCCATGGACCAACCCCGGCTAGCGTAGCTTAACCTGATGGATCGACCCGTGCGGCTGTTATTACTTTAGCCACGAGCTCCTCCTCAACTTATAACGTACAAATTATTCCACCTAATCATAATATGAAATTATGTTCACCTAACTAAATAACTAAAATACACATTTCACCGGCTGTCACGTGAAAATGGGTAATATTTCGAAACAACATTAGGTAGGTACCTGCTCCAGTATTGTTCCAAGAATAATACCTATTACTATCGTAATTTTAGCAAATGTGTTTCCATTTCAAGAAAATTGCTCAAAATAATTTATAGCTCGACATTCGTTTACGTTGCTATAATGATGCTATTAACTCTTAAAGTGTCCACTCTAGAACTAAACGTGCCGAAGTCTGGCCTCTACAGGGTGTAAACTCGACCCTCTACGGGGTCACGGGGTCTCATCTCGAACAAAGAAAATTTAGTTCAAACAAACAAACAACAGATGGCGTAATATGCATCGATTTCTTCATGAAGTTCATGTAACATTAATATTTTGAAAAAAAATATGGTAAAAACGATATTTTCTTATTTAATAAACTACCCTTAGCATAAAATTGTGGAATGATTGGCTCCTAATTCAAATTTAGATGTTTATTGGAACAAATCCTCAGGCATATATATATTTCTTGTACCAATAGATGGCACTGTTTGAAGTTTTAGAATTTATCCATTCACCTCTTTAAATTGTGTATAGTGAAACATTTTGAAACAGTAAAATGGTTATGAAGTGCCAAAAATACTATATAGTAATTCCTCAATGTGTGTGAAAATATTGGTAAGACTTTATGTAAATTTATTCAATTTGCAAGCCATCGCTGCTAACACCATCTAGCGAGGTGTAGAGAACGGGCCCGAACGAAGAAAAAAAATTGCTTTTGCAAGTCGAAAACCCGTAGTTACGGCGGTACCGTTTCTTTGTATGGGATGAGGCATCTGTACGCTAGTATTATATGATCTGTGACGGGGTGTAAACTTAGCTCTCTACAAGGTGTAACGGCCAGGGTCACATCACCGCGGCCCTGTCACAAGCAACTTAAGGAACACGAGTGGGTTTTATGATAAATGATAAATGATGTTTATTCAGTAAATAGGTTACAAGGAACACTTTTACACGTCAATGTTTTTTGTCAGTTTAAGCTAGATGAGGCCGGTGTTTCCTAGCTGACTACCCTGAGAAGAAACACCGAAACAAACTCAGAGGTCAAAGTCTCTTTTAAAGTGTTAGTCAGTAAGAGTCTGACACGCCCTCCACCCAGATTGGGAGAAGTTATTTGATGATTTTCCACCCTATAAAAAAAGGCGCCCAGGTGCGTGTGAATGAGATAATTATTAAAGAAAATTATTATCAATACGAGTATATTGGTACTTGTTAGTAAATATACGTAATAAAAAACATTATCACCAAATTTCAGGTCAATGGGAAGTTAAAAAATTCTTCGGAACAAAATTTTGTGACAGATTACGGACAAACAGACGGATAGACGGACACGTGAGTGACAGCAATAGGGCTCCGTTTAGACCTTTCGGGTACGGAACCCTAAAAATAGTGTAATGGAAATGCGTGGTCATATTTTAAATATCGGTTCTACCCATAGAAATGAATAACTTCAAGAAAATAAAAGTTATCTCTAAAAAAGAAGAGTGGCACTAGTAGCAATAGCACTCGTTGCGGATCGCGTAGCGGTGTCGGTGTCGACGTCGGTGTCGGTGTCGATGTCGATGTCGATGTCGGTGTCGGTGTCGGCGTGGGTGTCGGTATCGGTGTCCGTATCGGTGTCGATATCGGTGTCGGTGGCGAGTTCAAATGTTTTTTCCCATCTCAAAACTGCCCAACGCGCCTAAAGAAGTTATCACTTCAAAAATTACCACCCTCTTTTTTGGAGTGAAAATTTCTTTAGGCGCGAAAGAAGTTTTCACTTCAAAAATGAAAACTCTTTTTCCTCCCTGTCCATCCGTCCTTGATACTAATTTTGATCAGCTGATGATAACTTTGTTCGGTAAGTCCAATATTTTGTTGGGAATTGTATATGACTTCTTTGAAGAAAGTTGATTATTTTCATGGGCAGAAACATATCGAAATAGAGTTACCGTAGCCCTTGGCACACCATGAGGCAACTGAAGGAATCAGGATAGGTTTAAGTCAGTAAAAGTCTGACACGCCCTCCACTACCCAGAGCGGGAGAAATCATTGGATGAATTCCCAGCACCCAAAAATAAAATAAAAAATATGTGACTACCCATTTTTTGTTACACCCTGTATAGTATCGATTTTGATACCAGTCAACTATTAACTGCAGTTAAGGCTCAATTACTACAGTAGTTTGCGTGTACCGGGGATTTCCATCCAACTTGAAATAAGCAAAGTTGGGAAACAAAGAGAATTAAAACGAAAATAGAAATTGCAAAGAGTAAGTTTATTTACCTTTTGCAATATACAATAAGGCCAGTATTAACGATGTTTAGAACACAAAAAAAAACTTTCATGGGGATTGCCGACAGAAGTCAAAACTGTGTGCTACGCGTCGTAGCACTCGTAGCGGTGTCGGTGGCGCGCGAGTTCAATAGTTTTTCCCATCTCAAAAATGCCCAACGCGCCTAAAGAAGTTTTCACGTCAAAAACTTGATTTTTTTAGCAAGTGACAATATTTTGTAAAAGTTTCATTACCCTGCTTCTAGGGCAGTCGGGTAAAAAGGGCCTTATTTATAAGAAAGTTAACCATGTGATTAGTTTAAATACTGATTAGCAGGTTTTTAATTCAAAATTTTCGAACCGGAAGAAGGACAGACGTGGGTTTTTTTTTGGTAAAGTACCTTTGGAGGGGGTTTTGTCCTATAGACAGCTGAGTCTGATGGATGTGACGTATGCTATCTTGAGTTTAGAATCCGTTAATCAGTATATATTTATGCTTAATTACTCCCCATTAATAATAATACTCCCCATTTCCCCGTAAGTTCAGAGGCTGTTTTAATTATTCGCTAATTGATTCCTAGTGGATATTGTGATGTAAAATTGGTGCAGTTTTGTATCTCAAGTGTCTACGCAACTGCACAATATGTGGAATAATTAAAACAGGCGGGATTTCGGTAAAATAAAGCTGAGAATTTTGTCGTAGTATTGACTACCTCAGCGAAGCTTGCCGAGAAGGCTGACTCGACACATTTGCTGCCAAATACTGCAAAACATTAGAATGTGTTACATCTGCTTTCTAATGGGAAAAAATACAGTATTCTGTATCTAAAACTAAATACCTACTATCTTAACTTAACACTGGCTAAATGCACAAATCATGACGTGAAGACAAAATAAAAAAAGAAAAAAGCTAAGTCTATGGTTAGCAAGTTTTATAAATACGGCTGAAAAAAGATAATTAAAGTAAATAAACTCACAAAAAGGCAAAGCAAAGCCATTCTTCCTCCGGATGCCGACTGTTCCATTCATTCGTTCTCGTAGTTCACTCTCCTTCATTCATCCATTCATTTGTCAAAATTACTAGCCTTTGTGCGTCGAGCAATTATTTTCATGACCACCAATTAATGTTAAAGTAAATTAAGAAACTCTCAACTTGCATAAAGATTTCAAAAGAATACCGACCAATTTTCTTTTAACACGCTTTTTTCTTTTCATTAACTTGCCTTGTATCTTCAGCGTCTTCGTCTTAAGTAAGTTAAGTAGGTACTTGCCTACGATATCCTAAATCATAATTATTGGTCATTGTTCTACCATAATTAACTTTTCTTGTTTTTAAATTGGTTCGTACTTTTATACTTTAGTATAAAACGAAACAAAAATATTAGGTACTCGAATTTAAAACTGTGTGTTTTGGAAAACTTTGTGATTGGTTTATTCATAAACAATGGAACTTAATGTTTGTCAACCTATTCTTGGTAAATCTAGGTAAATTGAGATAGAACTCTACAAATAACTACGACCTACCCAAGTACAGAATATAGTACTGTGATCCAAGTGTACCAACTCTACCCGGGCCTGCGGACAGCGAGTAATGGGTAGCTCGCCGTCCGATCAGCACCAGGCCCGAGAGTCGGCGCGTAGTGTTCCACGCGCGCCTCAAAGAGTTGTCAGCAATAAAGTCGGGGCCCGTTATGGCTGATGCCTGCCCAGGGGTTGAGTATAAATTCGAAACAGAGTTACCTCGCCCCGGGGCACTAAGGGCAGGAAGGAACAGGGGTGGGTTGTAGTCAGTAAGAGTGACACGCCCTCCCGCTCCACCCAGAGCGGGAGAAGTCATTGGATGACTTCCCACCCCACAAAAAAAAAAGTGTACCAACTCTATTTTTTTGTGTTTATTTAAAAAAACGGCCATGTGCTTGTCGAATTTTGCCCATTTAGGGTTCCGTATCAAATATTGGTATTTGTTAGTAAAATATACGTAATAATAAACGTTCTCACCAAACCAAATTGCAAGTTCATAGATCAATGGTCCCTCTTTGAGGCTTGGCTGGAGAGGCGCCATGGCAACCTCACCTTCCGCCTGACGCAGGTGCTCACCGGACACGGCTGTTTCGGGAGGTACCTGTGTCGTGTCAAGGCGGAGGTGACCCCTGAGTGTTTCCACTGCGAGGATCGCCCAGAGGACACGGTGGAGCATACGGTGGAGGTTTGCCCCGCTCGGGCAGAACACCGTCGTGTCCTCGTGGATGCGATAGGCGGCAGCGACCTCTCGCGCCGTGCCCTGGTTCAGGCCATGGTACGGAGCGAGAGGGAATGGGAGGCCGTCTCCTCCTTCTGCGAAGCAGTAATGCTCGCGAAGAGGGAGGCGGCACACGCTAGGGAGACTCAACAGAGGCAGAGTCGCCCTAGCGCCCTCAGCAGCAGCCGCCGCAGGAGACGCCAGGGGCTGCGAGACGATCTCCGGCCACCGTAGACCCGGGCCTGCGGACGTCGAGTAGTGGGTAACTCGCCGTCCGATCAGCACCAGGCCCGAGAGTCGACGGCGCGTAGTGTTCCACGCGCGCCTCAAAGAGTTGTCAGCAAAGGACGGGGCCTGCCACGGCCAGTGCCTGCCCGGTGGAGGATAAATTCTAAAGAGTTACCTCGCCCCCGGGCGCGTAGGGCAGGGAGGAACAGGGGTGGGTTTTAGTCAGTAAGAGTCTGACACGCCCTTCCGCTCCACCCTAGTGCGGGAGAATTCATAGGATGATTTCCCACCCCCCAAAAAAAAAAAAAAAATAGATCAATGGTAAGTTAAAAAATTGGAAAGATGGCCAAACGGACACGTGAGCAATAGGGCTCCGTTTAGACCCTTCGGGCACGGAACCCTTAAATAAACAAGTTGCATTAGACATTAGGGCTTTACTTATAAAAAAAGGTTCTTAATTCAAAATTTTCTATGAAGAATTTGAGCTTAGAATCTGTTAATCAGTATTTAAGCTAATCATATAGTTAGGGAGTTTTATAAGTAAGACTGATACTATAGAGACTAATAACTCTCTCACAATCTAATAAAGCCTTTGATTTCAATAAAAACCTACTATCGCAGCCAATATCTCCTAAAAAGTACCCCGAAAAGGCTTGACCGATAACAAGGCTGTAAACTTTTACTACCACGTGTTTTTCCGACACTTATATTTCACCCATTACCATTGAAACGACGCATTTAGATCGGGAATATCGAAATAAAACCAGTAGCGGACATTTAAAGCTGAATAAAATACCTTCTATGTGAACTAGTTGGGCCGGTCACACTGTTTATAGTACCAATTTAATGTTACAAAGGTGAAATAGTCCAGTTTCGAAACACGGCCGTGCCTTTCCTTTCAAAGGGAGAGTTTAATCATTTATTACCTCGTGAGATTCTTGAGTAAAAAGTTTTATTATACTAATTTTATTAAATAATATCGGGAATGCACTTTGAAGTGAATGAATTCATGTTTATTGGTAATTAAGTGGAGCGAGGTTAGTGGCTAGATTTAATAGTTATTCGTTTAGTTAGTGAATAGTTTAATTTAATTAGTTGATAGGTAGGGATTCGTTCATTTTAGTATTTTTATTTCGTTCGAGTATGAATTACCATAAAATTTTATGGAATCCTACCAATCTTACGCCTTAATGTCTTTTTTCAAATCGAATTTGAACTTATTATACAATTTCAGTCATTTAATTAGTATTATATTTATTATTAAATATTATATAAACAATTATTCTCGTATTTTATATTGTCTTTTATGATTTTTGACTTTGATATTTGATTATTTATTATTGATTGTTATTTTTGATTTTTTTTTTTGATTGTGATTTTAGTTTTTATTTCTTTTTATTATTTTTGAGTTTAACACATTTTTTTTATTAATATTAATTTAAAACTGCTCATAGTTCATAATTTTAAATGTATATTCTCTTGGAGGGACACTGATTTCTAAGATACAGGCATTTGCCTAGTTTAGAAATCAGAGTTTCATGTTTTTATAGTTTTAGCCTTCTGTTTTTATATATAACCACTAAAAACCATTTTTTTTTTGTATGGCTTTGATGAATAAAAATATTATTATTTATTAAAACCAGTAGCGGACATTTAAAGCTAAATAAAATACCTTCTATGTGAACTAGTTGGGCAAGCTCTGCTTAGCTTGGGACTAGATGGCGTTGTGTGATAGTTGTAGAATATATTATATTATTATTATTATAATGTTATAAATGTAAAAGTCTGTGGGTAGTTTTGTCTCTACGTCTGAATGGATTTGGAACACATGTAGACTATTGCCTTGATTAGGACATAATTGTGATACATTTTGTCCCCGGTTAGAATTTCCCGTGATAAGTATAATTTAATTGTGATACATTTTGTCCCCGGTTAGAATTTCCCGTGGTAAGTATAATTTAATTGTGATACATTTAGGTTAGAATTTCCCGTGATAAGTATAATTTAATTGTGATACATTTTGTCCCCGGTTAGAATTTCCCGTGATAAGTATAATTTAATTGTGATACATTTTGTCCCTGGTTAGAATTGCCCGTGATAAGTATAATTTAATTGTGATACATTTTGTCCCCGGTTAGAATTTCCCGTGATAAGTATAATTTAATTGTGATACATTTTGTCCCTGGTTAGAATTGCCCGTGATAAGTATAATTTAATTGTGATACATTTTGTCCCCGGTTAGAATTTCCCGTGATAAGTATAATTTAATTGTGATACATTTTGTCCCTGGTTAAAATTGCCCGTGATAAGTATAATTTAATTGTGATACATTTTGTCCCCGGTTAGAATTTCCCGTGATAAGTATAATTTTTGGACGCCATCGTCTTTGCCCGCGTGGCGAAATAAGAAACTGACTCACGAAAACTTTAATAGAGCCTATGTTATAAACTCGTACAAATAAAGGTCCTTATTTAAAAAACATAACTAAGTGATTAGTTTAACCACTGATTAGCAGGTTCTTCATTAAAAATTTTCTACCCGAAATAAGAGATGTGCAGCTAAATATTATAGTTTTTTTTTTTTGGGTGGTTGGGAAATCATCCAATGACTTCTCCCGCTCTGGGTGGAGCGGGAGGGCGTGTCAGACTCTTACTGACTAAAACCCACCCCTGTTCCTTCCCTGCCTGAGTGCCCAGGGGTGCGGTAACTCATTTTCAGAATTTATCCGCTACCCCTAGGCATGAGATGTATGTTATGCTGAATCCAGAATTCGCGAATCAGTGTTCAACTAAGGACATTGGAGATGAGACGTATATTCCTTACTTGCCTGAGTGCCCAGGGGCGCGGTAACTCTGTTACGAATTTATCCGCGACGCCCTTGGCATGCATGCATCGGCCATGATGGGCCCCGTCAGTGGTTGCTGATATCTCTTTGAGGCGCGCGTGGAACACTACGCACCGTCGCTACCCATTACTCGCCGTCCGCAGGCCCGCGTCTACGGTGGCCGGAGATCGTCTCGCGACCCCCGATGTCCAGGGCGTCTCCTGCGGTGGCTGCGGCTGGGGGCGTGAGACTCCGTTGAGTCTCCCTCACCCGTTCCGCCTCCTCCTTCGCGAGCATTACTGCTTCGCAGAAGGAGGAGACTGCTTCCCCTCTCGCTCCGTACCATGGCCTGAATCAGGGCCGGGCGCAAGAGGTCGCCGCCGATCGCCTCCACGAAGACACGGCGGTGCTCCGCCCAAGCGGTGCAGATCTCCCGCCGTATGCTCCACCGACGTATGATATCCTGAATTTAGAATTCGCGTGAGCTTTATAAATAAGGCTGAAAATCGTATACACCAAACGCCAAAACACCATATAGCCATTATAAGTAATCCTATTCACATAAAAGCGTACGTACACAGCTAAAGGGTGCCAAATCGAATGACCGGCAAAAGGGACTCGATGGGAATCCAATCGGCTATTCGTGGCACGTTTAATTGATGGCCCCATTAGCACTACAGTGTCTACAACACTGTGTGGATGTCCGATAGAAGGAAATAAAATGTAATTGGTAGCTTCCCCTCTATTAAAGGTAGCACTTAAGTAGTATTGAGAGTTGAGATATCTATTTATGTCGGGAAAGCCTTAATAGTGTTAAGACTTGTGTTTACGGACAACCAGCGCCATCTAGCGGACAAAGCCAGCGACAACATCACAGGCGAGGACGACGTAGCCGCGCGCGCGCGGGAGGGGACGCACCGTGGGCCCCAACCCGATTTAATTTAAAAAACGGTTCAACGGTTCAATCCAAAAACTAACGGCGAACGAGTACGTCTATATTATAAGTCAAAATTGTAGAACGATAATTAAAACCAAAGTATCCATCATCAAGTCTTTTCATCATCACATCCTCAACACGACGAATGATCACCTCCTGCACATAATTTGGTCCTTCGAGCCGGATAAATCAAAGCGAGCTGGAGTGAAGCGGACCTACAACTTCTACGAAATTCGAGCAACGGAGAGAAGATTCGAGAGAAGATTCACCATCTGCAGTTAATGGTCAGGTCATTCAAGATTTTCCTTCCCGATTCCGTGCTGAGTTTGTGCTAATATTCTCTTATTTGTCTAAGTTCCAGTGTTCGTAGTAAGTGTGCATCTACCTACGTCGCGGTCAGAGCATACATCGGTGTAATAAAACCGTAAGTACTTGATTTTGTTTCTCGCAACCACCACAATGACGAAAAAGAGGCATTCGCTTGCAGACACAGAAAGTATTGATGATATTATTCGTGATTTAGTGAAAAAACGCGGTTCTTTGAAAGGCAAATTTACGTTGTTTTCAAAATTCGTTCAATCATTAGACGGTTCCAATCCAACGGAAATTCAGAAAACCGAATTAAAAGAGCGCTTGCAAAAGGTGGAACAGTTGTTTGATCAGTTTTGTAGCACCCAAGATGAAATAGACTCGTACGTTGCAGGTAGTCAGATAGATAAAGAGTTGCAAGAAAGGGAGTGCTTTGAAAATCAATATTATGCTATTGTGGCCAAGTCTAAGTGTATTCTTAAAGATAATTCGATAGTTCAAAGCGATAACAGTAATTGTAAAACACACACACAAGGTATCAAACTACCTACAATTACTTTACCGAACTTCGACGGTTCTTATGATCAATGGCTTGAGTTCCGAGATACATTTTTATCACTCGTGCATAATAGTAATACTCTCGATAATATTCAGAAATTTCACTATTTGCGATCCGTTCTATCAGGTAATGCACTACAGGTTATTAAAGCTTTGGAATTTTCCGCACAAAATTACATCGTTGCTTGGGATTTATTGGAAAATAGATACAACAACAGTCGTTTGCTTATTCATAATCACGTTAAAGCGTTATTTACTGTTCAGGCAATAAATAAAGAGTCAGCTTCTCAAGTACGTAAACTAATGGATACTATTTGGCGTAATCTTCGCGCATTAAAAACGTTAGACGAACCCACTGACACATGGGATACGTTAATTATTTATATTATCGTAACAAAATTAGACTCGTCGACCGAGCGCGAATGGGAACTTTTCAAAGGTACCCTCACAAATACGTCTCCCAATAAAAAAACGTCGTTGTCTGACTTAATGAACTTTCTTAAGGATCGCGCAGATTTTTTAGAAACGGTAAAACCTTCTCATGGTAAACAAATAGAAAGTACTCAGAACAATCACACGAAAAGTTCGCCGTCAATAAAAACACATAGTCATGTTTCGACTCAAAAACATGGCAAGAAGTCGGCTAATCACACAAAGTCGCCGCGATATAAGTGCACTATGTGCAGCTCTAATCAGCCTCTGTATGCGTGCGATGAGTTTCTTATTTTATCACCCAAAGATAAGTTGAAGTTTATCGAAGACAAGAATCTTTGCCGTAACTGTTTACGTGACGGCCACGCAATAACTGATTGTTGGTTTGGGCCGTGCAGGCACTGCAATAGAAAGCATAATTCATTAATACACAGTGAGTTCGTTGACGCTAACGAATCGTCTACTGTTTCACACACAGCACAAATAGTGGTTCCAAAGTCCACTAACGGAATCACCGCATCTCACACGTCTCACACGCCTTACAAAGTCAATAATATTGATACGCGCTATTTTAATGATCAAGTATTATTATCAACTGCACTAGTGGAGATTGCGGATTCCAAAAATAATTATCACACTACCCGCGTTCTTCTGGATAATGGAAGCCAGCACTGTTTTATTTCCGAAAAACTTTGCAAAACCCTTAACATTCCAACGATACAGTCCACTATTCAAGTCATCGGTGTAGGGAACACCGTGACACAATCCACACAATTATGTAATGTAAATATACGATCCAAAACAAGCTCATACAATACACACATTAATTGCTTAGTTTTGTATCAAATCACCGCACAATTGCCATCACTGGGCATTAATCATAATATAGAAATTCCCAACAACATACAGCTGGCTGATCCTGACTTTCATTCGAGTGATGAAATTAATCTATTAATAGGTGCCGACAAGTTCTGGGATCTGCTACCTGAGGGTCTAATACGTTTGCCTAAAGGTCCTTATTTGCAGAACACAAAGCTTGGTTGGATTATCTCAGGTTCAGTTCAAAACCAAATTAATTTAAAAACCACTCGAACGCAATGTAATTTCACGCAAGCATTAGATGTGGAACTTAAACGTTTTTGGGAACTTGAAGAAATTATTTGTAATAAACCAAATTTCACAAAAGAAGAACTCGCATGCGAAAATTTATTTAAAGACACCACTTTACGTGACGATAAAGGTCGCTTTTCCGTGCGCATTCCTTTAAAAGAATCAGCTGACGAGCTGCGCGACACATTTACGATGGCCGAAAGCAGGTTTTTAGCACTCGAACGTAAGTTGAACCGGAGCACGCCTAGTTATAAACAGATGTATTGCAATTTTATGAAAGAATATTTAAGTCTAGGACACATGAGCCGTATAACTGAATTTTCGCCGCCGTACTATTTCTTACCACATCACGGGGTCTACAGAGAACATAGTTCGACTACAAAACTTAGGGTCGTGTTCGATGCAAGTGCCAAGTCCGCGTCCGGGAAGTCTTTAAATGACATACAGCTTATCGGTCCGACCTTACAGAATGACATATTTGCTATTCTACTACGTTTTCGGCAATTTAAATTTGTCGCATGTGCCGACATCGAAAAGATGTATCGCCAGATATTAGTGCAATCAGATCAAAGACGATTACAATTAATTCTTTGGAGGGAGAAGCCGTCTGATCCCCTTGGCATATATCAGCTAAATACCGTCACCTACGGGACGGCATCCGCGCCTTATTTGAGTATACGGTGCCTTAAGCAACTCGCAATGGAATGCGATGATGACGTCATAGCGCAAATCATTAGTGACGATTTTTATGTCGACGATTTAATTACGGGAAATCAAGATTATCAAAAATTA
Organism: Polia nebulosa; assembly: GCA_951329385.1. Classification (NCBI taxonomy): domain Eukaryota; kingdom Metazoa; phylum Arthropoda; class Insecta; order Lepidoptera; family Noctuidae; genus Polia; species Polia nebulosa. The sequence continues at coordinate 8,742,394 of OX589595.1, read as the reverse complement.
TTAGAGATATGTAGTAGTGTCTCTAAAGTCCTAGAATCGGCTTGTTTTCCGCTGAGGAAGTGGATCTTTAATGCAACGCCTTCCCCAACCCAAATTGAGTCTAGTTTTAAAGAATTATCGCTAGGAGAATCGTGTCACACAAAAACTTTAGGATTGGGATGGTTTAACATTTCAGATGAATTGCATTTTACTACTCATTGTGAACACAACATTACCGATGCTAGTAAGCGCAGTATTCTTTCCACTATAGCTCAAATATATGATCCTTTAGGTCTACTCACCCCTGTGATAGTGATTGCAAAAATCATACTTCAGAGATTATGGTTAGCTAAGATAGGATGGGATGACTCAGTGCCTAAGCCGATTTTATTAGATTGGCAGAATTTCATCCGTCAATTAAATTGTTTACAACATTTACGCATACCTCGTTACGTAATAGGAGATAACGCGCACACAGTTGAACTACACATTTTTTGTGATGCGTCACAAGACGCGTACGGTGCATGTGCGTATTTACGTAGTTATACAGATACAATTGTAACAGCGCGTTTGTTATGTGCGAAGAGTAAAGTGGCACCGGTAAAACCGGTTTCCATTCCGCGCTTAGAATTATGCGGTGCGGTAGTAGGTGCTAGACTTTACAAAAAGATAATTGGTTCGTTACGATTGACGTTTAATAATGTGTATTTCTGGTCAGATTCTACCGTAGTGTTAGGATGGCTTAAGATGCCACCGAACCAGCTGAAACCGTTCGTACAAAACCGTGTAGTAGAAGTTAACGAACTAACGGGTGATAAAGCGTGGTTTCATGTTAGTGGTAAACAGAACCCAGCTGATTTGCTATCGCGCGGCTTGCAATTGGATATGTTAACATCAGCTGATCTGTGGTGGAAAGGACCGCCATTCTTACACGTTCAGGGAATGGATGGTAAGCACAATAACAATTATAATATTAACTATGATGAATTACCAGAATTAAAACCCACAAAATCCGCATTAGTGAATCAAACAAAACCAATGTTCTTTCATTTCGAAAACTTTTCTAATTTCAACCGTATGATACGAGTTATGGCCTATATTCTACGCTTTACGAATAATAGCCGACATAAAATAAAATCACAGCGCCTCGTAGATAATCTGTCGGTTGATGAATTGAATACTTCAACAATAATTTTAACGCGTATCGCACAACAAGCATCTTTTCCAATAATTTATGAAAGTTTAATAAAAAAACAACCTTCAAAATTCCCTCGTAATATTTCTAATTTGAACATAATTTTAGATGAGCACAATATAATCCGAGTAGGAGGTAGATTAGAAAACTCCGAATCATTTCCATATGACAAAAAGCATCCTGTGTTGTTATGCGGACGACATAGATTCACCCGTCTTTTATTTGAGTATAAACACAAGGAATTATTACACGCGGGGCCCCAATTGTTACTAGCAACTATAAGAGAAACTTGGTGGCCACTTAGAGGGCGGAACTTGGCTAAACATGTAGTGCATACCTGTGTAGAATGTGTTCGCATGAAAGCTAAACCTCTAAATATTCAGATGGGTAATTTACCACCCGAAAGATTGCAACCCGGGTACCCTTTCATGTATTGCGGCGTCGACTACGGAGGACCATTGTTTATGTTGAACCGTTCAGGAAGGGGGGCAAAGTTAATAAAATGCTATATCTGTTTGTTTGTGTGTTTTGCAACGCGTGCTGTACACCTAGAGCTGGTTACTAACCTCACAACTGAAGCATACTTGTTAGCACTGAAGCGCTTCATTTCCAGACGAGGTAAACCTTTGCAAATCTACTCAGACAACGGTACAACATTTGTAGGGGTGCTAAAAGAATTTGCAAAATTTTTAGTAGATAAAGAGAGTGATATTCGTGATTATACTGCTAATAACTTAATTAAATTTACATTTATTCCGCCTTATTCGCCTCATTTTGGTGGTTTGTGGGAGGCAGGCATCAAGTCCTGTAAATTTCATTTAATTCGTGTCGTAGGTAATGCACACTTGACTTACGAGGAATTAAGTACTGTATTGGCACAAATCGAGGCTGTCCTCAACTCCCGACCCATGTTTCCTTTGTCATCCGATGCCTCCGACCTTCTTCCGCTAACACCTGCTCATTTCCTGATTGGCCGACCACTCAACGCACCCGTCAGTCAAGATTTTACCGCAACGGCTCCGCAGCGTCTCCGTCGCTACGACCGTGTTGAGCAGATGCGCCAAAACTTTTGGAATAGATGGTCCAAGGAATATGTTTCTGAACTCCAGAAAAGAACGAAATGGCAGACCAGCAGAGACACTATTGTTCCAGACACCCTTGTACTCGTGAAGGAAGACAACCTGCCTCCTCTTAAGTGGCGTCTAGGCCGAGTTCTACAGACATTTCCGGGGAAGGATGACATAGCTCGCGTTGCAAGCATAAGAACGGCGACGGGCACAATCAAGCGCTCCTTCTCAAAGATATGCCCACTCCCGCTTCCTGACGACGACAACACAATGACATCTGCTTCTTTGGAACCAGGAGCTTCCAAGGCCGGGGGCATGTTTACGGACAACCAGCGCCATCTAGCGGACAAAGCCAGCGACAACATCACAGGCGAGGACGACGTAGCCGCGCGCGCGCGGGAGGGGACGCACCGTGGGCCCCAACCCGATTTAATTTAAAAAACGGTTCAACGGTTCAATCCAAAAACTAACGGCGAACGAGTACGTCTATATTATAAGTCAAAATTGTAGAACGATAATTAAAACCAAAGTATCCATCATCAAGTCTTTTCATCATCACATCCTCAACACGACGAATGATCACCTCCTGCACAACTTGTCTGAGAGGCACCGGCTCTCGTTGCAAGTATAACCTTTATAATAAACTGCATTTAATGGAGAAAAATCTTAAAAGGTTCTTAAGGAATCTTTTTAATTCACAAGGTCATCATCATTCTCCTGCCCATAACCCAATTTATTTGGGGTCTTTTTCTTCCATACTCCTCTGTTAGTTGTCATCTCTGTAGTCACCCCCTTTTACCCATATCCTCTTTCACACAGTCCAACCATCGTTTCTTTGGCCTTCCTCTACTCTTATAGCTATCCACATCCATACACGACGATGATAGTTAATTAGATCTACCATTTACTCAGGTTTTTTCGGCATTTTATGAGATCCACGATCAATATAGGTACCTGAACAGGTAACTTAGTTGTTGAAAACAATGTTTCTTTGCGATTTTTAGGTATCACATTTGAGAACTGTCTATATAAAATTAATGTGTTAAATTTTTTGTCATTCATATATAATAATAATAATAATAATAACTCTGCTCAACCGAAACCTACAAGTATTTGGGTATGTCGGAAGCGTTAGGCATCAGCACTGCTGACGTGAAACAGTCGTTGAGGGAGCGCTTCTTTGGCCGCCTGAATAAAGTACTAAATAGTCTTTTATCAGGCGGGAACAAGGTGCGCGCCTTCAACGGTTGGGTCATGCCGGTATTGATGTACTCTTTCGGCATACTCAAATGGACTCAGACCGAACTTGACGCCCTGGATAGGAGGGTCCGCACACTGCTGACCGCAAATCGCATGCATCACCCACGATCATCGGTGATGAGGCTGTATATCCCGCGGAAGTGTGGGGGTCGTGGCTTCTTAAACGCTAAGACCCTACACAACCGCGAGGTATGCAGCCTTAGGGAATACTTCCTCAAAGCTGACGTGGGTATGCATCGAGATGTGGGCGCTGTGGACAAGGGCCTCACCCCGCTCTCCTTGGCAAACGAGAACTGGCGCAAACCTATAGTACTGGATACTAATGACCGCACGGAAGTATGGCAGAGCAAGGAGCTTCACGGACGCTTTTACCGGGTCCTACATGGGCCCGATGTAGATCTCTTAGCGTCCGTATCCTGGCTGCGTTTTGGTGACCTCTTCGGGGAAACCGAAGGTTTTGTCTGTGCGATTATGGACGAAGTTATGATGACGAATAACTACCGGAAATACATTGTGAAGGACGGTACGGTTGACATCTGTCGGGCATGCCACCGGCCCGGGGAATCAATCCGACACATTATTTCTGGTTGTTCTCGTCTAGCTAACGGAGACTATTTGCATAGACACAACCTTGTAGCCAGGATTATCCACCAGCAACTTGCTCTTAAATACAATCTTGTGGAATCTGAAGTACCGTACTATAGGTATGAGCCCGACCCAGTTCTCGAAAATGGCAATATCACGTTATATTGGGATCGATCTATCATCACTGACAGGACTGTTGTTGCCAATAAGCCTGACATAGTGGTGATAGATCGACTAGAGCGTCGCACAATGATTGTTGATATAGCTGTCCCTCATGACGAGAACCTCGTGAAAGCTGAGAAAGATAAACAAACAAAATATCTTGATCTGGCTCGCGAGGTTGTCGACATGTGGGAGGTGGATACAGCTGTCATTGTGCCGATAGTCGTGACGGCCAATGGCTTAATAGCCAAGAGCCTCGACGAACACCTAAGGAGGCTCTCGTTAGGCGGCTGGATCAAGGGCTTGATACAGAAAGCGGTACTCCTGGACACGGCGCGTATTGTTAGGAGATTCCTTTCTCAGGAGCCCTGACCACCGGTAGCTTGGACCCTATCCCGATACCGGTGGGCTACTATTTTTTATATTTTTAAATGTTTTTATATTTTGATATTTTAATATTTAAAAATGTAAATTGTATGTATATATTATAAAATAAATGGAATAATAATAATAATAATTTATTTAATAAAGAACAGTATTACATATATTTTTTTTACATTGGCCCCAAACTAGGCAAGCCTGTATCTTGGGTACCAATATTGAGGGTTTACCATTCAAAAGATTTTTGACAAAAAATGTTCGGTTACATAAAAAAGCAAATCAATTACAAACAAAAATTAAATTATAGGAAAACAAATGCCGATATCTTCTCTATATCTACATATTACGATATAAAGTCGCTTGCCGCGTCTGTCTGTTTCTCCGCTTACTCCTTCTAAACCACGCAACGGATTTTGATACAGTTTTCACAAATAGAAAGAGCGATATACAATAAAAAAATAAAATATTTTTACCCGTTCAAAACCGAGGCCGGTCGCTACTTCATCATAAACGTGATGAAAGGACGATGATAAGATAAAAGGAAACCATGTAAATAAAACGATAATATTAAAAAAAAACTTTTTTACAAAAAAAACAACCGACTTCCAAAATAAAAAAAAATACACTAAAAATTTAAAAATAATATATATATTTGACACCGACTGCCGAAATTAAAGTTATTTTTAAATTTTTAATGTATTTTTTTTTTGGAAGTCGGTTGTTTTTTTTTGTAAAAAAGTTTTTTATTTTTCGTTTTTTAGTTGTTATACCCCAGAACTAAAAACCCCAATAACATGGAACGTGGAATTTAAACATTTGGAGAACACCAAAACGTCATCGAGATATGCGTAGTTTACGTTTTTGTTCAGTTTCTCAAAAAGCGCTAAAGCAATTTCGATAAAATTTATATGGGACCACTTCGGGAGTATATTCTTTCAGATAAAAAAAGAATTTTGAAAATCGGTCCACAACTGACGGAGAAATGCGCGGACATACCTACATAAAAAATAAAATTTAAAAAAAACATACAGTCGAACATAGAAGCTCCTTTTTCGAAAGTCGGTTAACAATATGAATGTAAGCGAATATAAAAGAGCACCTTATCTTCCTTTTCAATAAACTTATCTGTCAAATGATTTAACTATAAAAGGCAAAGTAAACAAACAATACAGAGCTCCTCACTCTATTATCTACCAACACAAATTCGTTTAACAAAAGTTCTGAAATCATTTCACCGAGTTTCAGTAGTTCAGCACTCTGTGGTTTACACAACGATTAAACAGTTTGCTTAAACGTTTACCTACTGTTTCACTGAATTCCGTAACTGCAAAGTACAATTTATTTCCTGTGATATATCCGAAACCAGTCGTTAAATGGTGTTGCCATTTTTAAAAACAGAGGGGTAATATTTCAAAAGAGTGGAACATACCTACTGGTCTATATTTACTGACTAGGTACTCCATTTGTCTCTCTGCAGATTATTATTAATTTATGTTTTCAAAATATGTTTATTTAATATGGTGTTACGCGCATGGATAGAATTAGAAATGAGTATATAAGAGGAAGTCTGAAAGTGGCACCGCTGACTGAAAAGTTGTGTGGAAATCGGTTGTCGTGGTATGGGCATGTGATGCGGAGGAATGAAGAAAATGTCGTGAGAAAAGTCTTGTGTAAGGCCAAAGAAACGATGGTTGGACTGTGTGAAAGAGGATATGGGTAAAAAGGGGGTGACTACAGAGATGACGTCTAATAGAGGAGTATGGAAGAAAAAGCCATGTTGCGCCGACCCCAAATAAATTGGGATAAGGGCAGGAGAATGATGATGATGTTTATTTAATATCGTGACAATATTACTTAATTGCTTTTTAATAGTTCTTGTCAATAGTAAAACACAATGATGTCACCATACCATACAAAACTTCGGACCCCAGTGCTATACCAAAGGACTAGTTGCCTCGCATTTTCCCACAATGAATACGGTTTGGTCCACCATAGTCCAAAGAAAAATACGCTTTACTTTTATGTCTCGCGGTCTCTTTGTGAAAGCATTTGCAGTTGAAACAGAAGCTTTTAGGTAAATGGGTCTAGGTAGATAGTTTTATGGGTGCGTAGAAAGGTAATATAAGTTGATGCCTACATAGTTTTTAGTCTTTAGTGGTAGTTTGCAAGCCTTAAGAGGTGCTTTCCAGTTCTCGAGTTCTCAATTGTATTTTGGGTAGAGAACCCCAAAAAAAAAATATTAACAGTAAAGCAAAAAAGCTTTCGAAATAAAAAAAAAAACCAAAATAATAAATATTTTCAAGTTATATTTTAATATTTTGCGTACCTAAAGCATAAATCGTGTTGCGTGCCATATATTAATTAAAAGTGTCAACGTTATCGGAAACATCGATGCCCAGGTGTAAAATGATCTTCCCCGTCGTGGAAAATTGGGAAACGCGGCTATTGGCGGGAATGAGACCGGCCTTAATAATTGACGCCATTAATCTTTTGACCGTAACCGACACCTCGCGCGACCGTCCACGGAAAGGGCCGAGCAAGGCCGAACATGCGTAATTGCTAGTATTAAACAATGTTATTAGGTAGCGCTTTAATTCTGTTTGTTTAGGAGTGAGAATTCGGTCACATATTAACAGTTATTATGTCTCACTTACCTACACGTGTTCCACCTCAGTTTGTATAAACAGTTCACGGCATAAGTAGGGACCCAAACTCAATAGCCTCGATGCACAGGTGTCCGTATTTTCTTTCAATTTTCTTTTCCAGTAAACAAAACATGTTGAACTTGCGTTGTTTCCACTCGATTTAACTCGCGTTTCCGTTAACTTTTACTTCGCCCGTATTATAAAGCTTCTTTGTAAAGAAGAAGCTGTGTATTACGGCTAAATAATAAACTTTTTCCGATACTAAATCGGCTCCTTTTTTATGTGGAAACATATTCTAAAATGTATATCTATTTGACGATCGTTTTATTCGTCGTAAACTACATTGAGTGGCGATAAAAGATGGATTATTGTGTCTGTCTACTAAGTTTCCATTCCATAATTTTCTCCTCAAGTGTGAAAGCAACTGTATCTATAAAATATAGAGCAATCTTCGCTTATAATAAACCGATAATGTTTTTCTACTTAATGTCGTTATTGTTGAAATGAAATATGATGTCTTACGAATACAATTTTCTTTTGTTGTAGATGGAAAACCGAAGCGGTTGGTGTACGCGGCGGCACCGCTGTAGGTGAACAGCGAGCAACATGACGCGGGCATGGGTGTTCGCGGTGGTCGCCATCTTGTCGCTGGTGACCACGCGCGCCTACCTCATCCTCATCCCCGACACCGCTCCGCCAGGGCACGAGGTCCTCGACGCCGCTGTTTACAAACTAGGCTCTGAACGGAACTACAACATCGATGTCCACCGAACTGCCAACTTCGTTCATCACATCCTCAAAGTCAACAGAACCAGCGGTCTCGTCACTTTGAGAAAAAGACTAAGATGCGACGGAGTCCTTTACCCTAATCTCTTCACTTTCTACGTGGACTCCACATCGGAACGCATCCGCGACATAGACTACTACAGTCTACCTATTAGGGTCCTGGTGACCGGCGAGGACTGTAGTAGGAGACATGCTGAACTGTATGACATAGACTTCGATCGCGTCTACGACCAAAACGATGCAGCACTGCAATATGAGGATCAGCCTCAGATCAGAGATAAAAGAGAGGCGATATATCAAGAGAGTATAGACTGGAGGTTGTTAGAAGGAGAAGAATTAGTCTCTAGTCAATATAATGTCCTATCCACGGCGTATCCGTGGTCGAACATGATGTTCGAGGACTTCGTAGCGAGAAATAATAGTAGGAGAAAACGATCTCACAGTTTAATACCCTTCGATATGGCCATAGATGTAAAAATAGCTGAAGCGAAGCAGTGGATATCGGAAACATACGCTAGTTTCGCTATCCCGACAACGGATCGATGGCAAGGGATTTGTCTCAAGCAATCGCAATTCGTAAATTCCCTGACAGCTTTCTTACCTAGGACGGTTCAAAAGATGTGTAAAGTGCAGTTTTTGGATGTGAGTGATCCGAGGTTCATGATTGAGGCAAGTCAAGGTGATTTGGTCGCAAGTGGGGATGTTTGTATACAGGAACCTATGTGGAAAGTGTCCATACTTTTTACGTTCAATTGTGACAAGATCAACATCGTGGATTCAGACCACAGATTGAAGATAGTGTATCATCATCAAGAATTGAATGACACTGATATTGCAAGGAGAGTGAAGAGAGAGCTTCGGAACCAGTCGCCATATTTTGAGCAAGCATTGTATGTGGCATCCGTAGCTGAAGAACAGCCACCTGGCGTTACTGTTACCACAGTTAGAGCTCGGTAAGTACTTAATGATTACAACATTAACATACATACATAACTTACAAATGAATTAGGTATTCCAGACGCGTCTTAGAAGAAATAAAAGCAGCAAAAGTAAATCTTCACAAAATAATACCGAGTCACGCAGTCTAGGAATTAATGATGACTAACGACATCTAAACCTCTTAATTCGAAGTTCCTTAAGCCTGTACTAACAAACAGGACGTTGGAATTATCCTAATCAACGTCAGGACATAACACCTAGTCATATACCATCTGTCTTTTAATTGACTTTAAGCTGGGTCTTTATGGACCCATCTATTTTATGCGGTCCGGAACCGCTGCCAGGACCATTGAACGCGTCGGCGAATACAGCGGCGGTCGTATGATCACATCATTAACTGTGATGACGTTGTGATTTTAGTTGTTCAGTCATTCTAATCTAATAAAGAGATTATTGACTGTCGGGTTGTACTCTATTATGAGCTTAATAGGTTCAAGTCTTTCTTCTAATGCCTTATTGAAGCGATTTCTAAGTCTGGAACATTTGGTTTAATTAAGCTGTTGTGTAAAGCCTTCATTTGCCTTTGGTTTCGTGGAATTGATCTATTCATCATGCTTGCTTTTCGAACGCTATTAATTAAGAGCCCGTATACGAAATTTTGGCCGATTTCACAGATTTACGTAATTTTACAGTTAAAATAATGCATTTCTATAAGTTTTAATGCACAACATGAAAGATCATTTCAATTATGATCTAATGAATAAGCTAGATTTGAAGCTTGCGTTGCGTATTATAAGTCGAGTTTTGGGTTGTTTTCTAAGATTTTTTACTTCCAAATTTTTGTAATTTTTACATTTTTTTCTCAAGAAATGGATATATGAAGTTTATTTTTGCTGTTTCAATTTAATAAACGAGAGTGTTAAATAGCCAAAATCAATAGCAATTCTTTGCCCATTTTCTCTAAAATTTGACTAAGTAAATTTTTTTTTTTTTCTCAAAATTTTTATATAAAAGCTGTAAAAAGTTATTCATACATTAGGTATATAGACAACTTTTGCAACAATACATTCTAATTTTTTCATACCGTTTAGACGTCAAAACGTTTCGTAATTATGTGATATTCTAAACCTCTTACACAAAACCGTCGTCGGTTTGTGGTCGTTAATCGTAATTATAATAAAAATAGAAAAACTAGCTCATACATTAGATCATATTTGAAATGATCTTTCACGTTGTGCATTAAAACTTTTAGAAATACATTATTTTAACTGCATAATCACGTCTGTAAAATCACGTAAATCAGCGAAATCGTTAAAATTTCGTGTACGGCCTCTTAATCTCAAACAGAATAGTTCTAAACTTTACAGGACAATAGAATCAGAAAAGTGATAGTAGAATTGTCAGAAAATTAAAGTTATTTCATTGATATCTACTGCGAGTCCCAGTAGATTAATAACATTTCTCCTTCGTACTTCTATTTCCGTGGTTTATCACGTTCCGAAGAATTGCAGCAATAACGTGTGTAATCAGACGTTATTTGCTTTCAACGTTTTTAAATTGCTTCTCTCATCTGTTTTGCGCCACAAGAATTGTTATTGAACTTAGTTTGTAAATTACTTGCTGTATTACGTAATTACTTGGCTTTCCTGGCGTTTGAAAAACGTTTCTCTTAAAGTTTTCTATCATTATAATAATGACGGCACGGTTGGCGCAGTGGTTGAGCGTTCGGCTGCTGCGCTGCGTGTCGCGGGTTCGATCCCCGCACGGAACAAATATTTGTATGCCCTACACATAGTTGTTCCGGGTCTGGGTGTCTTGTGTATGTGAGTTTAAATGTTTGTGAACGCACCCACGATACAGGAATAATTCCTAGTGTTAACGTTATTATAAAAAAAAGATAAAAAAAGAAAAGAATAGTCCGATGTTTAGTTAGTTATTCATATTTTCTTCTTATTATCTATAGTTTGTTATCTTCTGTATGTTATTCCTTGTCCACTAAGGGCCGATTTCACCATACGCTCTATAAACTAAGTTTTACTGAACTAAGCTTAGCGTAAAAAATACCATAAAAAAGATTATAGTGAGTTAACCATAAAAGTAGACCGACCAGTCCGCGACAGCATACTCGTATGCTATTAGAACTTTAAAAGGAGAACAATTCAGTCATACATAATTTTTGCGTAACTTTTAACCGTTTACGCAACGCACGCAACTGAAGCTCTCAAAAGGATTTTTTTTCCCGTTTTTGCCACATTTTTCATTGATGCTCTGCTCCTGTTGGTCGCAGCGGGAGGTTATATAGTCTATAGCCTTCCTCGATAAATGGACTATTCAACTCAAAAAATAATTTTTCAATTCGATCCAGTAGTTCCTGAGATTAGCAAACAAACAAACAAACTCTTCAGCTTTATGACAGCGGCTAAACGCGTTTAAGCTCGCTTAAACGCGTTTAACTGGGCGTTTAAAATAGGTGAAATCGGCCCTAAATCAGCAAGTATTCAGGGATATTTATTGTTGGGAATAGAAAAGAATTACGAGTACCATCTGGCTTTATTTATGACAATGTGATTACTGTTAGTTTTGTAATACCTTGGTGTGTTACTTTAATAGCTAAAACCTGGGAGTCTTAGACAAGATTGAATAGGATACTTACTTCTAGGCAAGCGTGCTCCATCTTCGACCACATCATCGCTTACCATCAGTTGAGGTAGTGGTCAAAACCAAGCCTATAAATGATAAAAACAAACGATGTAGTCTCACCTGCTCCTATTAACCTTAGGAGGATAACACCTTTCATGGACGTCCTACCTGACTGCGTACATCAGCAAATCACGCGCCCTTACGGTTGACTGACTGCAGATCATATCAACTGGACACCCCTAGACCTATTTACTCTTAGGATATATCCTAAGAGTAAATATAGCGTCTTAAATATTCATCGTATCTAACTGTCCTGCTAATATTAGAAATATAAAAGTCTTTATATTTATTAACTAATAACGCCTCAACGGTTTAACAAATCTGGATGAAGTAACACGAATTGACCATAACATATACTTTTTATACTGATTTTCTTGGGATAATTCCCGACTTTCACGTGGGTGAAGCCGCTGGTTAAAGCTAGTCTTCTATAAATGTAGAACCTATTCTAAATAGAGAATTATGGAAAGTATTCCAATTGCAAGTGACAAATTTTCAAGACCTGTTATAAATTCTATCAAAAATCTTACTAAATCTTTGCCTGTACTTTCGTAGGGACCCGGAAAATAGTCCTGTAACCTACTCGATGTCAAGCCTCCTGGACTCGCGGTCTGCGGGCATGTTCGCAGTGGACACCAGAACTGGTGTGGTAACCACACAGGCAAGGTTGGATAGGGAGAGACTGGATGTGCACTACTTCAGGGTCGTGGCTCAGGATGACACCTTCCCGCCTAGAAGTGGTACTACGACCTTACAGGTAAGATTAAAATTTGCATGTGCTGTTTCAGCCAGTCTAAACTCTGTCGAAGAATGATTTTTCTATGTATATTATTTTTCTCTTAGCGTGATTGACTTTTGGAAAATCATATTTTCGCTGGATGTTGCCAACTCTCCATATTGTTTTTTTAAACATCCAGCTGTTTAAATAATTACATTGTCCAAGCCCTATGATATCCGTAGGAAGACAATATCCGACCTATTCCCAAAATACACCTAAAAATAATTTATGTACAGATCAATGTCCTCGACTGCAATGATCACTCACCAGTCTTCGAGATGCAGCAATATGAGTCTTCAGTTAGAGAAGGAGCTAGCCCAGGAACCACTGTGCTAACTCTCAAGGCCACTGACCAGGATATTGGGAAGAATGCTGAGGTAAGACATATATCAGACACTGCTAAAGCTTAGGTACAAGTAGCGGCACGTAAGTCTAGCGCTGAACGATAATTGCTGCGCATGGGTGGGTGGCGCGGCTGGCGCGCGGGGTCGCGCGGGGAACAGAATGCAACTGGAGAGCCAATCGGTGCTACGCACGCTCGCCCTTCATCCCGCTAGCCGCCTCAGGTACCTTTTACTTCTGCGCAATAACAGTCAGCGCTAAAGTTTCGTGCCTCTACTTGTACTGATTTAAGTTACACTTGAATCAGTCTCATTAGTTAATAGCTATCAATTAATTCCACCTGAGGTTGTACGCCCAACAAAAAATAAAGATTAATAGTCATTTTAGAGAGAGCAGTGACGGTGGCTCAGTGATAAAGGCTCCGATTTCAGTGTCGTAGGTCGTGGGTTAGAAACCCAGGCAGGCACTTCACTTAGTGTAAATTATTTCATGACCACTGCTCTCTAAACGGTGAAGGAAAACATCGTGACGAAACCAGCATGTCCTGGAACTAAACATTCGAAGACATGAGACAGCCACCAACCCGCACTGGGTGTGGTGGATTAAGGCCCAATCTCTCTCATAGAGAGGAGGCCTATATCCCAGCAGTGGGAACGTGAAAAGGCTGTTATTGATACCTTTTTTTTTGGGTTGGGAAAGTCATCCAATGACTTCGCCCGCTCTGGGTGGAGCGGGAGGGCGTGTCAGACTCTTACTGACTAAAACCCACCCCTGTTCCTTCCCTGCCTGAGTGCCCAGGGGTGCGGTAACTAATTTTCAGAAATTATCCGCTATCCCTAGGCATACAGGCACCGGCCACGATGGGCCCCGTCAGTGCTGGCTGACACTCATCTCTTTGAAGCGCGCGTGGAACACTATGCGCCGTCGACTCACGGGCCTGGTGCTGATCGGACGGCGAGCTACCCACTGCTCGCCGTCCGTAGGCCCGTGTCTACGGTGGCCGAAGATCGTCTCGCGACGTCCTACGCCCAGTAAGCCCAGTACCTCTCCTGCGGTGGTAGCGGCCGGGGCCGTGAGGGGCACTCCGTTGAGCTTCTCTCACGCGTCCCGCCTCTGCTGACATTACGCGAGCATTACTGCTTCGCAGAAGGCGGAGACTGCTTCCCATTCCCTCTGGCTCCGTACCATGGCCTGAACCAGGGCCGGGCGCGAGAGGTCGCCGCCACCTATCGCATCCACGAGGACACGGCGGTGCTCCGCCCAAGAGGGGCAGACCTCCACCGTATGCTCCACCGTGTCTGTTATTGATACCTTCAGTTGCATTTTTTGATGCATACCTTATACAATATTACCATAGAGTAATTAATGCATATACCTACAGCCTTGTGTTACCATAACTAACCCAAAACTCTCTTTGCAGGTGGAATACTCAATAGAAACGGTTACAGCTGAGACTTTAAACCCAGAAGACACAAACGAATCCATCGACACTTCGGAACAAATAAAAACGCAGGACGTGTTCCGGATAGACGGCAGGAGTGGAGCTCTGCTGACCAGGTCACCCCTGGATAGAGAGAAAGTCGCTCGGTATACTGTGATTGTGAAGGCTACCGATCAGGCCAGTCCCGTGTCTGATAGACTTTCTAGCACGTGAGTAGATCCTCAGAAACATCTTCACTATCACTACATATTTTAAAACAAAGTCTCCCGCCGAGTCTGTCTGTCTGTTTGTGATAAACTCAAAAACTACTAAACGGATTTTCAAGCGGTTTTCACCAATATACAGAGTGGCTTATGAGAAAGGTTTAGGTGTATAAATTGTACCAGTGCGAAGCCAGGTCGGGTCGTTAGTAACTAATATTACTAAGAGTTAAAATTGTATGTTGATCATCATCATCTTCCTGCCCTTATCCCATGTTGCTTGGGGTCGGCGCATCACGTTTTTTTCTTCCATTCTGTCCTGTCAGCCGTCACGCTATCACTAACTCCCTTTTCTTTCATATCCCTCCTCACACAATCCATCCATCTTTTCTTTGGTATGTTGAGATACTTGTATGTTGATATGTTTGTAAAAGATAATCTCTGGAAGTACATACTGATCTGATTTCGAAAATTCGTTAACTGATGGAAAACTACAATATCGCTGAATACCATAAAATTTTTATCCCGAAGACTACCTGATCTTGTGGGACAGGCCACGGCAGGGAAGCTGCGGGAGAAGCCAGTACATTTATATGAATGAAATGAGGCCCAAAATATTAAAGATTTCCGCAATGAACAGTCATTAGCAAGGACATAAATATCACGCTTGATAAATATGGCATTATTTCCTGCCGTCCCTAAATGCGTAGCTGAAGGCAATATGTTGTTATTAGTACAAGAGGGGGAGCTGTATGTGTGTATGTGTATCCTATTGACATTTGTCTCTTAATAGCTTCCCCCTGGTGAATTTCTTCATTGCTACCAAATGGGATAACGTGTTCTATATTTATTATTTGCCTTTTTTGATGATTCAATATATGAATCCCAAAGCGACACTGAATACGACTCATTTCATTTTGTAATAAGATTGGAATCAGATAATTCGCCCTGCGTTATACCTCGTGGCACATTGCCAAACCAACCCCTACCACACAGGTTGACTTTATTACATTCAATTTATTCGAAAGCTTAAGTTTCACCTCTTATAACCAGTCTAAAGCTTCCTGGACTATTTAGTGTATTAACAACACCAACCCTGTAGTGAGACAATGGCGCCGATTCTCTTGTTCAATGTGTTGTTAGAGAATCGCTATCTTTTACTAAAAAGCAGCGCGAGAAAAGGACGGGTATAGCTATGAACTTAGAGATGTCAAACTAGTTTACGCCTTGCGCTTTACCGTGTTTTAGTCGACTTGTTTTTACGTGTCGTCTTAATTTGTATTGAAATGTTAGTTCAACTAAATTTGACAGCTCTAATTTACGTCCGTCTCTTTCTTGTTGTATTAGAGAGAAAAAGATAGCAATAGCCTAAATTAAGTTTAGTTTGTGCCTAGCAGAATCGGCCCCAATATTCCAAACTGCGGGACGAACATCTTCCTCCATTTTTTTAAGGTTCCGTACCCGAAAGGTCCAATAGAGCCCTATTGTTGTCACTTACATGTCCGTCTGTATGTCTGTTCGTCCGTCGTCTGTCATAAAATTTTGTTGCGAAGAATTTTTAACTTCCCATTGACCTGAAACTTGAAATTTGGTGATAATGTTTATTATTACGTATACTTTACTAATAAATGCCATTAGATGGTAGGGAACCCTTTTTTATGTACGAAATCCGACACGCACTTGGCCATTTTTTGTTTTTTTTTATTTTTATAGCTGTTATTTTTAGTCTTGTCTCATCACCATTTAAATTCTCTTGGCCATATCCCAAATTATTTGGGTTCGGTGCAACTTGTCTTCTTCCATATTCTCAATTAGTCGTTATAATTCCTGAAAATCCACGCATATATTCCACTGTTCGAAGAAAAATCGAAGACATGTGACATCCACCAACCCGCACTGGGCCCGCGTGGTGGATTACGGCCCATTCCCTCTCGTAGAGAGGAGTCCTGTGTCCCAGCAGTGGGAATATTATTAGGCTGATTGTGTTATGTTATTCCACTGACATCTCTATATTCTCTCTAACTCCGCCCCTAAGACGACTCACTGTCCCTATATTCTATCTATATATAATATATATCAATATTTATAAAAAATTAATCTCTATTTCCTTGGTCACGGCATCACGCGTGAACGGTTACACCGATTTCGCTAAATCTTTTTTTGTTGCGTTTATTATTATCAGGAGAAGGTTCTTATGAAAGAAAAAAAATTAAAAAGTGTCGCAAAAATTAGAAAATTTCAGAAAACTTAACAACTATTTAAACTTCTCGAGTTTGACAGTTCATAGCTAAGACAGGACAACATCTGTCGGGTCAGCTAGTATATATATAAAAATGAATCCCTATTTCCTTGGTCACGGCATCACGCGTGAACGGTTGGACCGATTTCGCTAATTCTTTTGTTGTTGTTTTTATTGTCCGGCGAAAGTTCATATGAAAGAAAAAATTATGAAAGTTGCGCGGCAAATTAGAAAACTTCGGAAAACTTAACGACTATTTAAACTTCGCGCCTTTGACGGTTCATAGCTAGGACAGGACAACGTCTGTCGGGTCAGCTAAGCAGTACCTATGATAGAGAACTACTCAAGATTAGCGCACAATCTCGGTTAATAATTAGGTACTAATTACACTCTCCAGAAGTTCCACTTAATGACATTCTCAGCCCATTAATAATGATCAACGCATGTCCTTTGAGTTCGCGGTGTTCGCATACCAAACCTGACATAGGTTGCGTCGAGTAGGTCAGTGTATGATAGTTAAGGCTCAATTACACCTTCCAATTTCAAGGGACCCAATTTAGGAAACAACAACAAACACAAACAACAACACGGAAGGTGTAATAGCAGTTACAGCAGTTAGTGTCCGATTTAGTGAGATTGAAAGGTCCCGATTTGACTTCCTAAATTGTATACGATTTAGGATAGTGTAATCGCATCACCACGATTTAGAGCTAAATGTTGCCAATTTAGCGACTTTGTCGCTAGAAATGGGTCAATAGTATTTTTGTATGTGTTTAAATTATTATTTAACTAGCGACCCGCCCCGGCTTCGCACGGGTGCAATGCTGATACTAAATTAAAAAAAAATTATATAACCGCGGCCTCCGACGCGCTATTTATAGGCATGCCTCCCCGCACTGCCCCGTCCGGCCGGTACCGCCCGCCGCAAACGCAAATTTTAAATTTGTAATATCTCCGAAAATATTTGTTTAATTTACATGCTGTAAGGAACCATATTGATCTATATTAATTGCACACTGTATTTAAGGTACTTAATTCGATAAGGATTAATGCCGTATTGCTTAAAATAGCTTCGTAAATAAGCCATTTTTTCACGTAAAAAGTAAACAATAAAAATGGTTAATGTGGGTTATCCCTAAAATATAAACATATACCATCGCGGACTTTTTTGTAGACCTTTTTATGGTGTACAATACTGTAGTACATTAATTTGATCTAACTCGTAGGGTTTAGGCAGCGTTTTTGCTAAATTGCTAAATAAGCCCAAAAAAATAGGTTAATTTACGACATCACGTTAGAAACCTCTAAAATTAGCAATGTTATCTTAGTATATGATGCATGTATTATACATATAAACCTTCCTCTTGAATCACTCTATCTATTGAAAAAAACCGCATCAAAATCCGTTGCGTAGTTTTAAAGATTTAAGCGCACATAGGGATATAGGGACAGAAAAGGCGACTTTGTTTTATACTATGTAGTGATTTCCCAAGGTCCCTTTCCCAGAAATAAAAATCTGAGTCCGCTCTTTTCTTTTTTGGTCCGCTCCTGGTAGAATCTGTTTTAAGAGACTTTATAGCGACTTTTAATATTCTGTATGAGGACTCGAATTTGAAAGAGTTGGCAACACTGCTGACTTAGGAGCCCGATTTAGGAGTCCAATTTAGGATAGTGTAATCGCTCGCTTCCTACTTCCTTGAAATCGGAAGGTGTAATTGAGCCTTAAGGCAGAGCATCACCTAAAGCGCGGTCACTCTCGGACTGCATAGAAAAGAAAGAGATGCGCTACGACAAATTAATGCTCGCAATTTATTGCAAAATATGAAGCATTTTATCGATTTACTTAGGATTTACTAATAAATTTATAAAAAATAATCCATCAGTGGATGCTTAGAAGACAGCATTTTAAATTTTATGGTATATTTTTTATTATGATTATAATTGTTAATGAAGGGATAAACTGCTTTTAAAGATAACCAAGAGTTATGTTAGAAGAATTTTTTGATGCATTAAAGAATGATAAATTATGTTTTGAGTTCCATCACTATGCAAATAAGACTTTTTTATTTGTCAAAATTATTTACGGTTTAAAAAAAAAAACAAAAAAAAGAGGTACACTGTTTTAAAACAACACCTTTTTGACCGTTTTTGAGAATCGCCGCCTTAATTATTCCAGTTTGTGGTGTTGAATGGAAGCGGATCTTAAAATGGATAGGACATGAAAACTTAAGATGTTAAATAGTAGGTGAATTTCTATTAGTCTTAGAAACGGGTTACCACATGGATTAGTCTGTGTTTAATAGTTAACTGCAAAAGTAAAGTTTATCTCTTATCTCTACGTCTCTACATAGTATAAATCAAAGTCGATTTCCGCGTCTGTCTTTTTCTACGCTAAGTCCAACCAGTAACCATGCAACAGATTTTAATGCGGTTTTCGCTAATAGAAAGAGCGATAAACGAGAAAGGTTTGTGTGTATAATTTGTACCCGTGCGGACCCGGGGCGAGACGCTACTTATGCATAAATCCTACTTTTCCTTGCGTAGTTCTCCGTAATATTGAAGGTTCTAGGATCCGTTCCAATCACTTAGGAACGCTTTCTGCTTCTTCTAACTTCTTTTCATTATTCTAGAAATCCAAACTCAATATACTAAGAAAAGCCTCACTTAATAATTACGTTTTCTCCCCAGTGCAACTGTCCACGTGAACATTTTGGACGACAATGACAACTACCCACAGTTTAGCGAGAAGACCTACACAGTAACAGTCGATGAGGACATCAGTGCTAACGATAATCCTGTCATTGCGAGGATCAAGTAAGTTATCTATAGAATTTAGTAAGAAGGAAAGTTGTCAAGGACGTAAGGAACTTTAGCTATTGAATATCAGAATCCGTTAGATTACCCAGAAATATTTGAAACGTATTTTTTCACCTAAACAAAAATTAGGACGAAATAGTGCGTTGTAATTTCGCGTAACGTCACACCTACGTCAAAAATGTACCACTGTTTACCTGGAAGTGAGGTAACAACCCCAAAGGAACGCATCAAAGTACAGGAGGGGTCCTGTATTTTGATGCGTTTTCATGTCACAGAATGTGAATAAATTTACATAAAGTTTTACCAATATTTTCTCACACATTGAGGAATTACTTTATAGTATTTTTGGCACTTCATAACAGTTTTACTGTTTCAAAATGTGTCACCATACAAATTTTAAAGAGGCGAATGGATAAACTAAAACTTCAAACAGCGCCATCTATTGGTACTTACAAGAAATATAAATGCCTAAGGATTCGTTCCAATAAACATCTAAATTTGAATTACGAGCCACTTATTCCACAATTTTATGCTCAGGGTAGTTTACTAAATAAAAACAGTTTTTACCATATTTTTTTTTTTCAAAATATGAATGTTACTTAAACTTCAATAAGAAATGGATGAATATTACGCCATCTATTGAAATTTATTTGAACTAAATTTTCTTTGTTCGAGATGAGACCCCGTGGTCATGTTTATTGGTTTAGTAAAGCAAAATACGTGTCAAATATTCTATAGACTAAACATAATTATTATTAGGTATTGTACCCATGAATCATCCCCATACAAAGTTAGGGATCATAAAAAGTAAAAGTGAAAGGAAAGTGGAGGAGTGGAGTGGAGTGGTGGTGGAGTGGAGTGGAGTGGAGTGGAGTGGAGTGGTGGGAAAGTGTCAAATTGAAATAACCAACAGGGCCAATAGCTCATTTTATTTTTATTTTATTTTACTTTTTTGGAACATAAAACAGTTACTTACACATTACAGTTTAAGTGGGACAAAATAAATTTAGAACTAAGTAAACGTGTAACCCACACCTATGTCCGCGAAATAATGATATAGAGATACATTTTTGATGCGTGCGTTAATTTTACAGTAAAGTAGGAAGTACTCGTTTTTTTTTGGAAAAGTAGTTATAAAATGGCTATTTCCAAGATTCAATAGCCATCTTTTTGAACTTAAAATGTGTAAGCGCGAAAATATCCAAATCGATGGTGTTATACGAATACGTATCTACAATGCGTCGAAGAGGCACCCGTGCAACAGCGTTAGTATTGCACCATGCGGTATGGAACAGCCGGGGCACACGCGCCCCTCGACGCATCGCAGTTCTAGGTACAATGTAATTATAAAAAAATAATACATAGACCATGAAGCGTCATGACCATCAGCAAGCTGCGTCTTGACTCTAAGCTCTGAAGTTTATAACGCGTCAATAATTGAGTATAGGGTAATTTAGACCTAGTGCATCTGTAGTGCATAGCACGTAAATATTTCTTTTGAACCATTTCCATAAAGCTCATTGTGAAATCCACAGGTTAATTAGGCCATACCACATGATAACGGTTGATCATTTCGTTAAATCAACAATATCAGTGCTCGTATAAAATTGGAATCGGTCTATTGTCAATAAGTCTGGTGCGAACTCTGTTTTGCAATCAACATAAATACAAGGTGAAAGCTGCTCCAATATATTTACAATCACAATATATCTTACACTTTCAAAACTCCGCTAAACGTTTTCCAATAGTACATTGTCTCGGTACCAAGGGTCCAATAGAGCCATATTTTCAGCTCGGCAATCTTCTGAGCACGGAACACCGTCTGCTGTTCAAATTTGTATCGCTATAAATCCTTATAGAAATTGTTGTAAAAGCCCGCGTTCATATTTATTGTTTTACTCTGGACAACTGCAACTATCAATATTTCATTCCCGCCATTGTGGTGAGCCGTTAGAAATTTGTATATGTGTTCCAGACCGAAATTATTAATTTTGCTAGTGTTGAATGTTTTGAAATTAAATACTTTGTAACTGGGAATACAATTTGTACTGTTGTTTATGTTCTATTTGGTTTTGTTGTTGAAACTACTAAATTAATACTTGGTTCACTATAATATTGTCTGCATCCTGCTGATTGTTTTGGCTGGCGGTATCTAAACTGCATTGGATTTTTTTTTTGTTACCTTTCACGAAAAATGTAGAGTACAAAACAGAACACATTCCATTAAGGCCCTACTACCGACCAAGTGGCGCCCTCATTGAATTAAAAATCGTAGCATAGCATAGAAAATAAATATTAAAGAATCCTACGTCACGTTTGTTACAAAGAGGATAAAGTATTTTTACATTGTTAAAACAGGCGTCAAAAACGGCCGTTTTTGGTACTTTTACTTACTACTTTGGAAACATTTTGAGTCCTGTTATAACAACGTAAAAATACTTTATCCTCTTTGTAGCAAACGTGACGTAGGATTCTTTAATATTTATTTTCTATGCTATGCTACGATTTTTTATTCAATGAGGGCGCCACTACTTTGGATACGAAACATTTTGAGTCCTGTTATAACAACGTAAAAATACTTTATCCTCTTTGTAACAAACGTGACGTAGGATTCTTTAATATTTATTTTCTATGCTATGCTACGATGTTTTATTCAATGAGGGCGCCACTTGGCGGGTAGTAAACTGTTAACCCCTCCCGCGTCTACCAGCCCAGCGTATGGGCCGTAAACGATTAAAAATCTAGTGTGTCTGCTAACTAGACGCGCGACGGTTTAAAACATTTTTCTAACAAGACTACCAAGCACTTTTGCATGGTCATTCATTGATTCAGTTAGCGTCTTCTAAAATCTAGATCCCAAAAAAAGAAAAACATGTAAGAAACTCCTTGGATATCCAAAATAAATTCACACCCACAGTATTTATTGGTCACTAATCCATTGCCCCTTTTCCTCAGAGCGACAGACGCCGATGTAGGGTCAAACGCAGCAATACGATACGCGATCATCGGAGGCAACACTCAGATGCAGTTCTCAATTGACAGTCTTAGTGGAGACGTGTCCTTAGTGAAGCCGCTGGACTATGAGCAAGTCAGGAGCTATCGACTGGTTATTAGAGCTCAAGGTTTGTATACGAACTTTTACTGACTTTGTTTTTTTTTAAACTTCTAATATTATAAAATATTTTAAAGAGGTAAAATCATTCATGTTTTTTTTTGTTTTTAATTATATGTATGTAAAAGAAAAATTCTGAAAGTACGTTCCGATTTCGAAATTTATTCCAAGTTAGCGATCGTGTTTTAAAGCAATAATAACGCTGAATGCCATAGACTTATTTTTATTTCGAAAAAATGCACGAGTTCTGTGAGATTGGACAAGGAAGCGAGGTCGCGAGAAAAATCTAGCGTATTATGTATGGGAATGGGTCCCTCTTACTTAATGGTAAGCAACATCGCGGCACGCTCAGAGATGATGGGATGACATGTTTAAAAACTTGTCGCCTAGCATTTAGAAAATTTATTTATTTTAAAAACTTTATGCACTAGTGAAACACTGTACAAAGGCGGATTTAAAGCCTTAGAGTGCGTTTCCACGAGCTGGGAGGAGCGGAGCGGAACGTGGAGGAATCGTCCAATCACAGACGAGACGAGTGACGCTATGAGGATTTCAACCATTGTGATTGGTCAATTCCTGCACGTCTCCGCTCCGTTCCGCTTCGCTGCGTTCCGCTCCGCTCCGCTCCGCCTAGCTCAGCTTCAATGAAAACGCACCCTTAGGCATTTTCTACCAGTCAAGGCCTTTGCCCTGCTGGTAATGGCTCGTGATAATGTATTATAGGTTCCTATATGAAAGTGCAGAGCCAGGCATCTCCCATATGAAGGTTAATGGTCTGTTTCACATTTTCAGACAAGTTCCAGTCAGTTTCTGTAAACTTTTCTTACAGATAATTACATTGACCTACAAACTCTGCTCCATTAATTTATTTAGATGATACTGCCTTTCCGAACACTAGGAGCTCGGCGTTTAATTTATTATCTGCGATAGTTTGTATAACATTTTTGTGGAATCCATTCACAGCCTTTTGTAGAAATTGACATTTGGAAGTAAGGCAAAACTTACTATAACTTTACTGTTCTTACATAAGTCTACATCCAACTTTTGTGTCACCAAATAAAAAAACTTTTTTACAAAAAATACAACAGAAAAAAAAAATACAACCGACTTCTAAAAATTGCCAAATAGCTTTCATTTCGGAAGTCGGTGTTTGTATTTTTTTGTTTCTTCGTTATTTGACACCGACTTCCGAAATAAAAGTTATTTTACAATTTTTAGAAGTCGGTTGTATTTTTTTTTTCTTTTTAGTTGTTGTAGGTACCCCAGAACTAAAACTAAATAATTAAGTTCTGCCCGAATGGATAACCCCAATAACATGGCATTAGAAAATAATTGGAGACAACCAAAACGTCATCTATGTATACATATTTTTTGTTTATGCTGATTTCGATAAAATGTATACGGGACCACCTCTGAGAATCATCAAAATCTATTCACTAATAGCGGAGATATCGCGTAACAAATATACAAAAAAAAACATACAAACGAATTGAGAACCTCCTCCTTTATGAAATCGGTTAAAATGAGTTGAAACTTAAAATTTGTTCTTCAAAATATCAAAGTCATCACAAACTGATTATCTTCCAGATGGCGGCAGTCCCTCGCGGTCCAACACGACGCAGCTACTGGTTAACGTGAAAGATGTGAACGACAACGCACCGAGATTCTATACGTCACTGTTTCAAGAGTCCGTCAGTGAGAATGTTCCGGTTGGATACAGTATTGTTAGGGTGAGTGACGTCAAATTAGACATTATTCATTTTTTGTCATGTATGTGGAGCTCGTGGCTAAAGTAATAACAGCCGCACGAGTCGATCCATCAGGTTAAGCTACACTTGCTGGGGTTGGTCCATGGATGGGTGACCATCTTTACATACCGAGACTCCTCCGTGCCTCGGAAAGCACGTTAAGCCGTTGGTCGCGGCTGTCAATCTTGGATCTTTGACAGTCGTTACGGGTCGTCAGAAGCCCGAAAGTCTGACAACCAGTCTTACCAAGGAGTATCGTATTACCCAATAACTGGGTTGTGCAGGGCAGATAGGCAGTCGCTCCATGTAAAATAATTCAGCTGCATCCGGTTAGACTGGAAGTTGACCCTAAGATAGCTGGGCAAAAGGCTAGGCAGATTGATATGTGCGAGTAATGTATTGGAACCATCCCATACACTATTTGAAAATGATGGTCGACGGCGCTCAGTGTCCAGCGCGCACCTCAAAGAAACGTCAGCAAAAAGTGATGGAGTCCGCTGGGGCCGATGCCTACCAGGATTGCGGGTCTGATTGGAAGTCACTGCGGCCCTAGAACAGGCAACTGAAGGAATACGGGTGGGATTTAATCAGAGCCAAAGTCCTCCCGCTACATCTCTATGAATAAAACAAAGTCCGGTTATGTATAGTCCTCGACTTTTCCAGGGCTTTTGATTTGGTGGCGTATGATCTCTTGTGGGAAAAACTTGAGCGTACCGACCTACCACGAGAACGTGTTACCATCCTCAAATATTGGTATACGAACCAAGTCAACAGCGTCAGATGGGCGGGGGCAATGTCGGAGCCATATCGTATGGAATGCGGTGTGAGACAGGGCGGACTGACCTCACCCACGCTATTTAACCTCTACATGGACGCGCTGATCGTCGCGCTGAGCAGTCAGCATGTCGGCTGTCATATAGATGACGTCTGTGTAAACAATTTAAGCTATGCGGATGACATGGTACTGCTGAGCGCGTCAATCTGTGGCCTGAGGAGGTTGATGGCGACATGTGAGGATTATGCGGTTAAACATGGACTTGTTTATAATATTAAGAAAAGTCAGTACATGGTCTTTGAGGCCGGTGGTGCTAGATGCCCAGACAATGTGCCACATGTATGTCTGAATAATGTACCCTTAGACAGGGTAAATAATTTTAAATATCTAGGGCATATAGTCACGGCTGACCTCAGGGATCATGCTGATTTGGAACGGGAACGAAGGGCTGTATCTAAGAGAGCTAATATGCTGGCTCGCAGGTTTGCGCGGTGTTCGGATGACGTAAAAATAACTCTTTTCCGAGCATATTGCACGTCTATGTACACTTGCAGCCTATGGGCTAATTACACGCAGAAAAACTACAGCACCCTTCGTGTCCAATTTAATAACGCTTTCAGGGCGGTTTTGGGTCTGCCCCGCTACTGTAGCGCTTCAGGTATGTTCGCATTGGCACGCACGGACTGTTTCCATGCGACCATGCGGAAGCGATGCGCGTCTCTTGTGCGCAGAGTGCGGGCCAGCACCAATACCGTTCTGAAAATGATAGCAAATAGGTTGGACTGTCCTTATGTGCGACACTGCTGTGACAGACAAGTTACATATAGTGTCGTATATAAGAGACTACTGTAATTAATTTTTGATAATGTATTGTATGTATGTAATCTCGTGACGACATATTATGTAATTATTATTTTTCTGATATGGGTTACCTGAAATAAATAAATTTTAATTTTTTTTAATTTTTTAATATAGTTACACTATTTATAACTAAAGAACGTCAATCGTGGATCTTTGACAGTCGGTACGGGTCGTCAGAAGTCCGAAAGTCTGATAACCAGTCTTACCAAGGGGTATCGTATTACCCAGTAACTGGGTTGTGGAGGTCAGATAGGCAGTCGCTCCATGTAAAATACTGATATTCTGCTGCATCCGGTTATACTGGAAGCCGACCCCAAGATAGTTGGTAAAAGGCGCGTGCAGATTGATTTTATAGTATAGAACGGCTGGACCGATTTTAATGAATTTTGAATTGTTGGATTTGTCTATGTCCCGAATAGCAGAGTAACTATTAAAACATCGAAAAATTTCAAAAAAAAAAGAATAAAACATTTTTCCATACATTCATAACTCGAAAAAAACGTTTTTACAAAAAAAAACAACCGCCTTCGCGTGTTTGTATTTTACTTCTTCGTTATTTGACACCGACTTCCGAAATTAAAGTTATTTATTAATTTTTAGTGTATTTTTTTTTTTTGGAAGGCGGTTGTTTTTTTTGTAAAAACGTTTTTTATTTTTCACTTTTTAGTTGTTATACCCCAGAAATAAAAAACCCAATATGTATGAACGTGGAATTTAAACATTTGGAGACCACCAAAACGTCATCGAGGTACGCGTATTTTCCGTTTTTGTTCAGTTTCTCAAAAAGCGCTGAAGCAATTTCGATAACATTTATATGGGACCACCTCGGGAGTATATTCTTTCAGATAAAAAAAGAATTTTGAAAATTGGTTCACAACTGACGGAGAAATCGCGTAACATACATAAAAAAAAAAAAAAAAAAACATACTTACAGATGAATTGAGAACCTCCTCCTTTTGGAAGTCGGTTAAAAACGGATTCATTTATTGGATTCTATGCGGTACGAAGTTCGCCGGGCTAACTAAAGGTTGTTTCAAATAAAAGTGCAATAACGGTCATTGACCCACCTATATTTATTGACATTTTTAATTTCAACATCTCTCGTGATCCCTAACATTATCTAATAATGAAAAACGATTTATATTTAATTGTTCAGGTACCTACGAAGAGTTATTAGGGAAAGGTCAATGTACTTTATTGCAAATTTATCTGAAACATAGTATAGTACAAAATAAAAATTGAAAATGATGACAATCGTATTGTTGATGAAAGATGATTGTACGAGTAATACCCTTAAGTGTTATTTATTTCATAATTTATTCATGTACAACACTTTAAAGAGAAAAGATTAATTGTACAGATAGAAGAGCACAAAAGTGCTGCTTATTCCAATAGAAATTTCTTCCAGCAGACCTACGACTTTATAAGGTTTAATGTATTTCACAAAGCTCTATTTCAATACCGGCAAGTGTATTTACACTTATATAGTAGGTAGGTACCTACCCCCATGGGGGAAAGGTGTTCATGTTTGAACATGAACACCTTTCCCCCATGGGGGTAGGTATAAACTGCAGGACGGACGCCACCTGCTACCATCTTTACAAACTCCTTTTGCATCGTTTACATTTATGCAAGTATGTGCAGCTTGGATTTTCTTTTAAAGAATGTTATGTCTGACTATGACATATTCTTGGCTAGTCTTTACATTCAACGTTGATATCTAAGTAATGAGTCTTTAACTAATTCTAACTGTGAACACAAAGACTATCATTTTTAACTAAAGAAAGAAAGAAAGAATTATTATTTATTTTGCACAGATTACAAACGCACATTAATTTACAAAAGCCTAGTATCCAAGCTAAAATAAAATAAAACTAAACTAATTGCCTAGTGATCTCATTTCTGGTCACACCAAAGACAACCATAGACAATATATGTCTAGGGTGTGGTGCACCACTACACGCAATAGACGTACTAATACCACGCGGGCGAAGCCGTTGGCAGAGGCTAGGGGTGATTATATCACACACTGCAGCATTTGGGACCGGTTCCACAGTTCATCAACAACAATAAACAAAATAACAGAAGTAACAACTTATATTTAAAACATATGGGTCTCCACTCCACTCCATCACAGAACTACTACATTTTTCCACTGGAAGTACCATTGGTAAATTTGATTGCCACATCGATCGATTTAACTATCCCCCCGCTTATTACCGACCATGATACAGAACTTACTGTTTAGGGGCAATGGATTTTTAAGGCACTATTAACTGCCAATGACCTTGAGTGGTTAGCTTGCGTGTTCTGTGCTGAGCTCACGTTACGCGTCGTACGTCCACCCAGTAATAGGAATTGCCCATCAACGAGCGCTGACCGAAATTAGACGCATTATTAATTTATTACACATAAAACAACAGGTATTAAACTAAAACACTTGAACTAAATTATAAATAATTAAATGATCTTTAAAATGGTGAAAGTTTCATAAAAATACACTTTATAGTTTTTGCATGATTCTCAATTTTTTATCCACGTTAGACATAACTTTACAAATTAATTACATTATGTTATAAAAATACAATGTCAAATATTCTCAGATCAAATTACGACGGAAATTGTCTAGAGTAACATATATTTTTTTCAAAGAAATAAGACTAGTCATTTAGACGTGATGTTTAATTAAAAACCATTAAAAGTCGCATAACTGCGTTTCAATCAAGATTTTTTTTTTTATTTAAAACAAGTTCTCCACTCCGCTCCATCACACTACGACGTCACAGAACTACTACATTTTTTCCACTGGAAGTTCAGACCATTGGTAATTTAATTTCCACATCGATCGCTCTAACTACCACCCGCTGCAATTCGACGGTTGCCTGTAATTGTGGCCTGTCGCCGCTTATTACCGGCCATGATACAGAACTTACAGTTGAGGGCAATGGACTTTTTATATCGGGCACTCAATATTTAAGACTTAAGTCTACATTGTATTAAATTCTCGTATAGTAGGGGTCGTATTTAATTCTGGACTCTTAGAACCTGACGAATCTTATTGGGTTTTGACAAGGTGGATAAAATCAATCCATACTGCCATACTATCGTAATCCAAACTTATCTTATAATGTGAAATAAGTTTGTTTATTTCTTACTTTTGATGCGTAATCTACCAAACCGATCATCATGAAATTCTACTAATATTATAAATGTGAAAGTTTGTGAGGATGTATGTTTGTTAGTCTTCCACGCAAAAACTACTGAACGGATTTTGATGAAACTTTACAGTAATATAGCATAAACTCGTACATCAGAATAACATATAGGCTATAAATTATAATGAGGAAAGAACTATTTCCACGCGGGTAAAGCCGCTGGCACAAGCTAGTTTTTTATATGTCTACGTTGTTGGGGTACTGAAAATGATATATACCTTTCATCCAGAAAAAGAGTACTGTTACTGAGGGATAGAATAATAAACTTGTTACCTATAAAGAGTAAATTTTTCGTTACGAACCTGGAAAGATTCTGATGTTCTTGTAATATTATAAATGCGAAAGTAACTCTGTCTGTCTGTCTGTTACTTTTTCACGTCTTAACAGCAGATCTAATTTGGATGAAACTTGACACACACGTAGACCATGTCCTGGATTAGAACATAGACATTTTTATCCCGGGATGATGTTCCCTTGTGATGAGAATTTTTATCCTGGGAGCATGTTCCCTTGTGACAAGAATGTTTAACCTCCGAATATGTTCCCTTGTGATAACTTTCGGCTTTCGCACGAGTAAACTACTGGCAGAAGTAAGTATGAAATAATATAAAGGGCTGGGGCTTAACAAAAATTGTGCTGATTTTCTAACTATTATTTATTTATTATATATTAACCCTTCAAGCACAAAGGTACCAAGGCGGACTTAATGCCTCAGACAACCATGGTTTGTGAAGAGATTACATGGCAGATGCATCATCATAATCGTTTGTCTTCAGTATTTCCTCTTCCTCTCGATGTACGAGTTATATTTTCCTTCTTAGTTATGAGCCCGTGCGGAGGCATACAATAGATCAGTAGAATACGATACGTAAGATCTTGGCAGGCTGTATTGCGTCTTGTTATCAAACAAGTAGGTACTTAACTTTGTCCATAAAAGTCCACTACGGGACATGGACGTTCGAATCGACCGCAGTGAATGGTCGCAAGGGAATATGTCCATAATCTGATATGATATTAAATGAACACACATAAAATATTAGTAGTGTTGTAAAGGGTTATGGTTTACAGCATACGGGAGATTACACTATAAATATGTTGTTAACATGTCTTTATTTAAAAGCGGAATGAACTTTAGTAAGATGTAAAATGTGAACAAATGAGATCAACTGCTTAGTACCTAATGTATTGTCACAAGTTTTGATCTGTGTTGAAATAAACACATCACGTTCACGTCTGATCTTTTGAATCCACTCTTAGAGCGGTTGCGCACTACTTCCGATACTTATCCGTGTAAATACGGTCCGGCGTGGTCGTAGAACTATTTGTATGGTAGGTTATGTTAAAGTTATGTGGTTAGGATAAAGAAAAACAGTTAATATGAGAAACGATAGAGTATATTGATTCTTATATATGAACAGTACAAAAGCGAATTACTTCATCAACAGTTAGTATTGCTAGGCAACACAACCATAGAGTGGGTACTAATAAGGAGTATGCATTCCTTAACATCCACCCCTGTTGATGATGATGCCAGCCATCTTCTTTAGCATTTCAAGTCTGGGCCCATATAACGGTTTTGTAAGCATGTCAGCTATCTGTCTGGTTGCTGGCACATGGCAGATTGTCATGCTTCCATCTTGTATGCATTCTCTGACGAAGAAAGATCTTAACCTGATATGTTTTGTCTTCTGGTGAAATTCTGTAGGGTTTTTCGCCAGCTTTATTGCACTTTCATTGTCAATACATAATGTCGCAGGGCAGTTAGCACCAGTAAGATCTTTTAATATCTTCCGTAGCCATATAATCTCTCTGGCGGTTTCACTCGCTGCTACAATTTCCGCCTCTGTCGAGGATATTGCAACGGTGCTCTGCCGTTTGCTATACCAGGAAACAGCACCTCCAGCGTATATACAGAGAATGCCTGATGTAGATCGCGCAGTTTCCATATCACCACCATGATCTGCATCGCTATAACATTCCAAACTATGAACATTATCTGTCCGGTAACGTATACCTTCGTCCATAGTTCCTTTTAGGTATCGCATAATTCTTTTTACGTTCAGGATATTCTCTTTTGTTGGTTTCTCTAAATTTCGCGACGCAACGCTTACTGCATAGGCAATATCAGGCCTTGTGCTTGTCATCAAATAAGACAAGGCACCAACAGCTTCACGGTAGGGGAATTTCTTCGTAGTTGCTTCCTCAACCTGAGCATTGTTTCCCTTAAGAATTGGTGTTGTCACTGACTTGCATTCGTCCATGCCAAATTTCTGCAACAAGAGAGTGACGTATGCTTTCTGATGCAGTAAAATTGAACCATCAGAGTACCTTTTTATCTCCATTCCTAGAAAGTAGCTTGCGGGTTTTACAGTTATCTTAAAATGTGCTTTCATTTCATTTAAGAAACAGTCAGCCATTTTCTCGCTGGTATATGCTAAAAGACCGTCGTCAACATACAGGGCCAGAATAATTTTCTCCTTTCCTTGTCTTCTTACAAACAAACAGGGGTCAGAATTACTCTGCTTGAAACCCGCATTTACGATGTAGTCTGTGATGCATCTGTTCCAACAGAGTGGGGCTTGCTTTAGTCCATATAAGCTCTTCTTTAACTTGAAGACATAACTCTCGTCAGCATAACCTTCAGGTGGTTTCATGTAAATCTCTTCGTCTAATGTGCCATAAAGGAAGGCTGTAGAGACATCAAATTGTGATAACCTCAGTTTCTCTCTTGCAGCTACACTCAAGACGGCTCTTATCGTGCTGCTCCTAGCAACTGGACTAAAAGTTTCATGGAAATCAAGATCTTTCTTCTGCGAATATCCCTTTATCACTAGTCGAGCCTTGTATTTATCAATAGAGCCATCCGGATTGGTCTTTATTTTGAAAATCCACTTGCATGGGATGGCTTTTCGACCTTTTGGTAGTTTAACTAGTTCCCATGTTTCGTTATCTCTTAACGAGTTTATTTCACTCTCGATAGCCTTTGTCCACTTTTCTTTGTCTTCACATGAAATTGCCTGCTTATAGGTTTGGGGCTCGTATAAATTGTTGGCTTCCACAGCCATAACATGATCATTAAACCTTACAGGAGGCTTTAGGTTTGCTCTATCTCTGAGAACCATGCGGTTTTGATCGGAACTGTCGCTTTCGTTTCCTTCAGCTAGGTTTTCGATTTCATCCTCTGAAGCATGTCGTTCTCCAATCTCTCTATTAACATTAATTCCATGTTCACTCTCGAGACTAGGAAAATTATGATTGAAGTTCCTCTGAAGAACAGGAGTCGGCTCTTTTGGTTTAGATACATTCTCTCTTGATTTTCCCAGTAACGGTACCTCTTCGAAAGTCACATCTCTGGATCTTATCAATTTAAATGCTTCTTTGTCCCAAATCCTATAGCCTTCATCTCCTTCATAACCTATCAGTATCCCTTTTTGAGCTTTTTTGTGCAGTTTCTTGCGATTAGCTTTAGGAATATGGGCATAGCAGGTGCAACCAAGGATTCTAAGATGTTTGATCGCTGGCTTCTGTCCATACCACAGCTCATGTGGAGACTTACTTGGCACATTCGTTGGCCCTGTGCGATTCAACACGTAGACTGTCGCATTTACTATCTCTGCCCACAAATCATCAGGAATTTTATCATGTGCATGCATGATGGCGCGTGCGGCTTCTACTACCGTCCGATTTTCACGCTCTACGCAGCCTGCTTGCTCTGGGGTGTGGGGCATTGTGAATCTTTGCTTAATTCCATTTTCAGTTAGGATATTTTTGAACTCCGCGCTCAAGAATTCTCCTCCGTTGTCACTTAACATTTCTTTAATGACATGTCCTGCTGCTTTAGCTTCAATTAAGAAAATCTTTAGCTTTGAAGCGGCTTCAGACTTTTGTCGAAGAAAGTAGATGTGACGATATCGTGTGAAGTCGTCCTTGAACAGAATATAATATCGAAACTTCGAGATCGAATATGGAAATGGTCCGCATAAATCTGTATGGATTAGTTCTCCAGATTTAGTGGCTCTAACCCTTGTTCCAAATGAATGCCTGTGTGCCTTTCCATAGACACAACCTTCACAAATGTCCGATTGGTTGTTCTCCATTTTTAATCCTAGCTCTTTTTCGATCACCTGTCGAACATGTCTTTTGTTCTGATGTACTAACCTTTCATGGTATACTTGTAAAGGGTTTGTCAGTAGTTGATTGACTTCCTGATTTTCGGGCGCGACACATTTCAACTTCAACTTGAATAGTCCCCCTTTAATCGTTCTAGTTACAATTACTTTTGCTTCTCCATTTACTTTTACTGCACATTTCTTAGGTGTAGACTCGAACGTACTTGTGATCAAGTTATCATGCACAGACAGCACTGAGAATAAGTTTCTTTTAATCTGTGGGACATACCAAACGTCTTTCAAAAGTATTTGCTCAACTTTTCCATTAACGATGGCTTCAGCTCTAATGTTACCTACACCAATGGCTTCAATTGTTTCTCCGTTCGCCGCAGTTACCGTATGTGTTCTTTTGAAGTGCTCGAAGCTCTCGAAGAAGTCACCTCTGTTAGTTACATGGCTTGTTGCTCCGTTATCAACGTACCAGTTAACTTTATCCATCGGCAATCCATCCTCTATAGCTAACACATTCATGTTTAGAGTCACACTTGGGTTTTGTCCAGCATTTGAGGGTTTTGGGGGTCTACCATTTTTTATCCATTTTTGACATTTCCGCACAACATGCCCAGCTTCTCCACAATAATTACATTTGAAAACTGTATTCTTCTTCTTCTTTTGTGTCTTCACGGCTAATACTTCCTTGGTATTCTCCGTTTCTTCTTTAGCAGTCAATGCTTTTTCATAAGCACTCAGTTGCGACGTCAGATTCTCAACTGTCCGATCCTTTTTTGTTATTAAAAGCCAACTTGACTTAAAAGCAAAATAATCTTGCGGTAAAGTTCCAAGTATTTTACAAATCAGTAATATCTCAGGTAGATTTGCTTCGATTTGGCTATTCAGCTCGTTCCAAATATTCTTCAACGCAGATATGTGCTTCCTTATGTCATGTTCAGGATCTTTTTTATAATCAAAGAATTTCAGACAGAGATCATAACTTTTGTCTTCGCTACTTCCACTGTATAGGCGTTCTAGTTCGTCCCATACCTCTTTTGCACTTTTGTAACGCATGACTTGCTCCAGTAACTCGTCTGTCATATTCGTCGTCATCAGAGTCAATACTACACAATCAACCTTTTTATATTGTTGTAAATCGTTCTCATATTTTACTTTACCATCAACATCAGCAGTCTTGGCTAGGTCTTCGGGCTTGATTAAATTTCCTTCTAAAATTTGTTCAGCTCCGGGAATAGCTCTGCACACCGTTTCGATCCTATATCTCCAATGCTTGTAATTGTTTCCGTTTAGGTGCACTATTTGTACCTTTGAGGCTTCAGCTATAGCCTTATCCATTTTCGATGGATTTTTCTAGGTACACTTTCTGCTAGAACAGTTTTTTTTTAACTTATTCTTTCCTACTAGGAAAAAAAAAACAACTTGTAGTTTCTCTCGCAACTTTAAGTCTCTGCGCAACTTTCAACGCTCTGCTACCATGTTAAAGTTATGTGGTTAGGATAAAGAAAAACAGTTAATATGAGAAACGATAGAGTATATTGATTCTTATATATGAACAGTACAAAAGCGAATTACTTCATCAACAGTTAGTATTGCTAGGCAACACAACCATAGAGTGGGTACTAATAAGGAGTATGCATTCCTTAACAGGTTACGCACTACCGATCCGAGTTCGGTCCAAGTTTTCTATAGATCTGTATTTTGTCGGATAAGTATCGGACGTAGTGCGCAACCGCTCTTAGGCGGCCCATGCACCTACAATAATATTCCACAATATTTTTATTGTGCAATAAAAATATTGTGTGCAATAATGAATTGCTTGATAAAATTTTTCATCATCATCATCTGCCTAGCCTTTTCCCAACTATCTTGGGGTCGGCTTCCAGTCTAACCGGATACAGCTGAATACCAGTATTTTACATGGAGCGACTGAATAAATTGATAAAAATTTTGAATACTAAATGTTTAATAGTATTGTGCAATCATCTATATTGTGCAATATTATAAGTATAAGATAATCATACACATATTTTGACTTGGGAAGTACATACCGTTGTATTTCAATTACACTAGGTAGGTAAGTGAAAACTTTTGTTTGAAACTTTAACAACGACGAGATTCGACATGCAGCGCCATCTATTACCATGCGTCAGAACTACGGCGTCCCGTACCAACGACCATACATCCTGTATACACCACGGAAAGGAAACCCCGTAGTGGCAGGACACTTTTTAACCGACTTCAGAAAGGAGGAGGTTATCAATTCGGTTCAGGCATAACTCTCTATTTTTGTACGAAAGAGGTTTATTCCGAAATAGTCGCATTTAAATTTCATGTAGATCTGATTATGAGTTTCGGAGACAGACAACGGAACTCTTCAAAAAATTACAGCAAATCAACGGCGATTGCTGCAATCGTACCTATGTCTATGTATTGTTAACACAATTTAATGGGGAACCACAACTAAAAAGTGAAAAATAAAACAACTTTTTACATAAAATACAACCGACTTCCAAAAAAAGTGCAAAATAACTTTAATTTCGGAAGTCGGTGTCAAATAACGAAGAAACAAAATACAAACACCGACTTCCGAAATTAAAATTACTTTGCACTATTTTTGGAAGTCGGCTCAATTTTTTTGTAAAAAAGTTTTTAATACATATCATCACGCCCTATAACCACAGAAACAACGCAGTTATAATATTGTCTCAGTATGAGCGTTTGACCACCAAAAGGAACAAATCTAGACCCTTTTTTATAATGTGGAAATCCTCATGGATGTCAACCTTCGGGTGGGCGGAGCTGTTTGTCAGACTCTTACTGACTAAAACCATACTATGTTCTGCAGCTACGTTTGGCCGGGGTTCTGGAGTGCAAAAATCCAAACCCTGAACTGAGAATTTTCTGATAGTACTGAATAACATTGCCGTTAGCCCCTTAGCAGGGTGGCGTGGTGAGCTAGATTAACAGGCAGGCTTCTAATACAACCTTATTTTCCAGGTGCAAGCCTACGATGCAGATGAAGGCGTGAACGCGGAGATAACATACACGCTGGCTGATAAGGAGTATAATAACAACAACGATCTGCCCATCAGCATCGATCCTCGCTCCGGATGGGTGTACACTTCATCTCAGTTGGATAGAGAAGTCCAGGCCAAATATCAGTTGATGGTACGTATTTCAAAGAACGTAGATAGGCCACAATCATTTTTACAGAATTATTAAGGGCCTACCTCCCCGTAAGTGGCGCCCTCATTGAATAAAAATTCGTATCTTAGCATAGAAAATAAAGATTAAAGAATCCTATGTTGCGTTTGTTACAAATAGGATAAGGTATTTTTACGTTATTAAAACAGGACTCAAAAGTGTTTCGTATACAAAGTAGTAAGCAAAAGTGTCAAAAACGGCCGCTTTTGGTACTTTTGCTTACTACTTTGGATACGAAACACTTTGAGTCCTGTTTCAACAACATAAAAATACCTAAAGCTCTTTGTAACAAACGCAACATAGGAGTTTTTAATCTTTATTTTCTACGCTTTGCTACGATTTTTTAGTTAATGAGGGCGCCACTTGGCGGCTATACAGGCTGTAACGGAAAGGTGTGGTCATATTTTAGGAACCAGTTCTACCCATGGATATGAACAACTTTCTCTAACAAAAAACTTAAAATTCCCAAAAAAAAAATTGGACTTTCTATACAAAGTTATCATCAGCTGATCAATATTTGTATGGCAGGTAACATTTTTTTTTTGTGAATTTCCTCAGGTTTTCTTTAAGAAAGTTGTTCATATCGATGGGCAGCTGCAGTTCTTAAAATATGACCACACCTTTCCGTTACACCCTGTATAACACAGTCCAACAGATTTTTTTTTTAAATTTAATTGTTTTCTAAAATTCTGAGTACAAAAAAATAAGGTATTACCTAAAAAGCCATATAGTATATAAAGTTATTTTAACATACTTATAACACCTTCACTTGTAGCTATGTAAAAAAATCTTAGAAGTTAAATTTGGCCCACTTCCCGGTTTCCGCCTAAGCAGAAATTTTGCATACATATTTAGTTTGGGTGACAATGGTGTCGATTCTCTTGTTCAATAACTAAACTAAAATTAGAGAATCGCTATCTTTTACTACTAAAAGGCAGTACGAGAAAAGAACGGCTATAGCTATGAACTAAGTTAGAGATGTCAAACTAGTTTACGCCTTGCGCTTTACCGTGTTTTTAGTCGAAATGTTTTCACGTGTACCTTAAATATATATGGAAATATTAGTTCAACTAAATTTGACACCTCTAATTTACGTCCGTCTCTTTCTTGTTTTATTAGAGAGAAAAAGATAGCAATAGCCTAAATTAAGTTTAGTTTGTGCACAACAGAATCGGCACCAATGTAATGGTTAGCTAAGCGACGTCATACTAATGTGGTGGACTCCCAAAAATGGCGGACTAGTTAGTTCTTATGCATTGCCATGATATGGGTATCATGAAGAATGCAAAAAATAAATCGACTCTAACTGACGTATGGTCTTTTCAAAACAGATTTTTTTATGATACTTATTTTTTTTTTGTTTGCCTACCTTGTATTTTATTATTGGTATCATACAATGATGGACAACAGGTTTTTAATTACCTACCACAGGCACCAGTGTTTCACGACCAATGTAATGTGTGTTCTTGTTTATGCCAATAAATTATTATTATTAAAAAAAAATGTGAAGGTAGATAGTGGCTGCGATAATGTTTGTAGTTGTTGTTTAACTAACTTTAAAACAGCTAATTTGTGGGAGGAATGGGTTTTCAGTCGAATTTAAGACTTGGCTCTATGTAAAGTTAATAAACTTAGTAGTTTTTAACTGGCTCTACCTAATTTTATTCAAACACTTACACTCTTTGTTATTTTACAGGTGACAGCAACCGATGGCGGCTCCCCCTCCCGATCAGCAACGGCCTCCGTAGTAGTAGTGGTACAAGACGTGAACGACAACGACCCAGTGTTCTCTCCTCCGCAATATGAAGTGGAACTAGCTGAAGATGAGCCGCCGGGGACGCCGGTTGTGACTCTCACTGCTACTGATGCTGACGAGGATAACAGGTGAGTGTATAGTGCAGTACAAGACGTGAACGACAACGAACCAATGTTCTCCATCCGCAATATGAAGTGGAACTGGCTGCAGATGAGCCGCCGGGGACGCCATTTGTGACTCACTGCTACTGATCCTGACGAGGATAACAGGTGAGTGTATAGTGCATTACAAGACGTGAACGACAACGACCTAATGTTCTCTCCTCCGCAATATGAAGTGGAACTAGCTGAAGATCACTGCTACTGATGCTGATGAGGATAATAGGTGAGTCACCATCTGGATTACCAAAATGTTACCTGTTCTAGCCCGCGCTGAATATTTATTCCTCATAGAACGTTTTGAAAACACTGATATTCATATTCAAGTTAAATATAATGTAATACACGACAAGCAATAACTAAACCAGTTCAAGTGGCACGTATTAGGTTTAGTTTTATTGTTATTTTTCACAATTTACTAAACCTAATACCTTTAGACATTAGAAACTCAATGAACAGTAAAATCATACAGCTCAAGCTGAAAGAACTCTACACGATTATATTATAACTTGAAATGTTTCGTTTTGACAGGTTTTGCTAATAAAAAAAACAGTATAATTTCACGTCAAGAATACTATTTATTCTAACAAAATGTTTTTTCGCCAGGCTACACTACGAAATAACAGGTGGCAACACTCGCGGCCGATTTTCAATCACCTCTCAAAATGGCCGCGGTCTCATCACCGTGGCTCAACCGCTGGACTTCAAGCAGGAACGTCGATACGTACTGACAGTCACGGCGACTGACAGTGGCGGGAGGAGCGACACTGCGATGGTCCATATCAATATTACTGATGCTAACAATTACGCGCCTGTGTTTGAAAATGCTCCGTATACGGCTTCGGTAAGTGCTTCCTTAATTATCAAATGTTACAATTTTAGTTTGCAAAGAAACTTAA
Source organism: Polia nebulosa (assembly GCA_951329385.1). Lineage (NCBI taxonomy): Eukaryota > Metazoa > Arthropoda > Insecta > Lepidoptera > Noctuidae > Polia > Polia nebulosa. The sequence continues at coordinate 8,703,029 of OX589595.1, read as the reverse complement.
CCCTTAGTCACGTATTTAAGTGTTATATAATTCAGAATTCATAGAAAAAAAACCGGTCAAGTGCGAGTCGGACTCGCGCATGAAGGGTTCCGTACCATTATCTATAAAAACGGAAAACAAGTCATGTATGTTGTATGGGAGCCGGGCCACTTAAATACTTTTTTATTCTGTTTTTTAGTATTTCTTGTTATAGCGGAAACAGAAATACATCATCTGTGAAAATTTCAACTGTCTAACTATCACGGTTCATGAGATACAGCCTGGTGAAAGACGGACAGCGGAGTCTTAGTAATAGGGTCCCGTTTTACCCTTGGATACGGAACCCTAAAAATTTACCAACCTGTCTACAGATTAAGTCAAGAGTGAATAGGTTACTTCTAGGCAAGCGTGCTCCATCTTCGACCACATCATCACTTACCATTAGATTAGGTTGATCACGGGAAGAATAATAAAAGTATTTACATTAGTTATTTTAGCGCCCATTCCCCAATTCTGGAAGCTCACGAATTTTCTAATCGCTAATGTTTCCAAAAATTTCATGTAAGTAAGCATGATATTTATAATTTCAGGAACATAATTCCAGTCTCACCGTATGTTCTATAATTTATCATCTATCCATCCAGGTATTCGAAGACGCACCCGCCGGCACAACTGTCCTCGTGGTCTCCGCAACAGACAGCGACGTGGGAGTCAACGCACAAATCACCTACAGCCTCAGCTCCGAGATATCCAACGAGGCAGTCACTCATCACGACCAGGAGTTCATCATCAACCCGCAGACCGGTGCTATCACTACCAACAAGCTGCTGGACAGAGAGACTATGAGCGGTAATTTATATCCAACCTTATCTTTCAGCATGGGTTGGTCGGTTTTTTTTTTTTGGGGGGGTGGGAAATCATCTTATGACTTCTTCCGCTCTATGGTGGAGCGGAAGGGCGTGTCAGACTCTTACTGACTAAAACCCACCCCTGTTCCTCCCTGCCCTACATGCCCAGGGGCGAGGTAACTCTTTCGAATTTATCCTCAACCCCTGGGCAGGCATTGGCCGTGGCAGGCCCCGTCCTTTTGCTGACAACTCTTTGAGGCGCGCGTGGAACACTACGCGCCGTCGACTCAAGGGCCTGGTGCTGATCGGACGGCGAGCTACCCACTACTCGCCGTCCGCAGGCCCGGGTCTACGGTGGCCGGAGATCGTCTCGCAGCCCCTGGCGTCTCCTGCGGCGGCTGCGGCTGAGGGCGCTAGGGCGACTCTGCCGTTGTTGAGTCTCCCTAACGTGTGCCGCCTCCCTCTTCGCGAGCATTACTGCTTCGCAGAAGGAGGAGACGGCTCCCCATTCCCTCTCGCTCCGTACCATGGCCTGAACCAGGGCCGGGCGCGAGAGGTCGCTGCCGCCTATCGCATCCACGAGGACACGGCGGTGCTCTGCCCAAGCGGGGCAAACCTCCACCGTATGCTCCACCGTGTCCTCTATGGGTTGGTCGGTATGATACAAATCAATCAGAATCAGGTTCGGAAACTGAAACTGTGCTCGTAAACTCAGTTGACTTTATTATGACTTATAGCTGCACAACACAATTCATAACACCACCCCAGAATAGTTTGAAGTCACACTGCCAAATTATTCTACGATCTTGCTATGAATTGTATCACATACCTAGAGATAGTTGTATTCTTTTTTTTTCTCTTCTATGTACGAAATTTTGATTTGCAATTATTAATTTATTAGCAGTATACTGCAGACTAACCCTTTTTACAATTTTTTTTACAAGCCTTTATTTATCTTGCAATAATGTATGTTTGTAACTAAGTATGTTTGTTTGGGTGGAATCTTGCAACACAAATTAGACCCACTTCCCGATGTCCGATTGGACTCAAATTTAGTGTACTTATGTATCTTTGGTGACAATACAATGATATGGTACCATGAAGCTGGTCTGATGATGGAGACGGAAGATGGCCATAGGAACTTTTGAATTAAACAAGATAAACCCATCGAGTCTGGACTCGATTGATTCGTCTTGATCAGCATTTTATGCCTACACGATATCCAGGGTCTGATGATGAAACTGGAAATTGACCACGGCATGTCTGAGGTAAAACAACATAACCTCACCGAGTTTGGGCTCAATTGATTCGTCTTGAGGAGCACTTTACATCACATCATAATATCCGTAGAATATTTTAAAACATCACGCCTACTCTAAAATACTAACTAAAACAATAAAAATAAATTAAAGGTAAAAACATATTTTTAAAAACGAGCTTTTATCTGTGACAATGAACTGAAAAGTTAAAAATATATTCTAGTAAGTATTTAGCGTGTAGGTACTTACCTATATTCTTAGAAGCTTGAACACAGAAGTATAGTAAGTACCTAAACCTGTAAGGGGTTTTTTTTTTATTAAAAAAAAAAACCTGTAACGGGTAGTGAGTTAATTTATTAGCTTAGAATCTCTCAGTTAATCCAAAGGTTGTCTGATAGATATCGCTGTCAGCGATAAGACCGCCACTGTACCCATAGATTTAAGCTCGTGTATAAGAATTGTGTTACTGTTTTGGTGAACAATAAATTATTATTCTATTCTATTATACCTTATATTATTTCTACAGGGTACCTACTAACAGTGACAGCACGAGACGGCGGAGTTCCATCCCTGTCAGACACTACAGATGTGGAGATTTCGGTGGTAGATGTAAATGATAACGCGCCCGTGTTCAAACAACAGCTGTATACCGCTACTATCATGGAGGATGCTTTAGTTGGTAAGTATTTTTTTTTTGTGGTGCCCCTGTTAAAACTATGTCCCATCTGCTGGAGTGTCCCAAATGTGCTTTCACCTGCACCCTCGATGAGCTGAACAAGGCTTCCGACGCCGCTATAAACGTGGCAACTTACTGGGCCCAAACAGTATCTTCTAATATATAAAAATCTACACGTGTTTGTGGTTGCACTTCTCCGAATAATTCGACCGATTTAATGTTTTTTTTTTTTTTGTATATTTGGTAGGTATGAGAATAGGTCGTAAAGTTTTTTCACTCTCTCATCCCGACTCTTTTTAACACGGCTAAGTTATTTATGTTACTTTTAGAGTAATAGTCGCCCAACTTATAAAATGTGTCTACTTGTTAAATTGCGTACAAAATACAAAATCCTTGAAAAAAAATTACGTAAGTGAAGTACCCTAGCTTACGGAACCCTAACTTGCCCGTGGCCCGACACGCACTTGGCCGGTTTTTGAAGTGAAAACTTCTTTAGGCGCGTTGGGCATTTTTGTTCAAGTTTTCACTTCTATTGGCACTCCCGGAGTGCCACTCTTATTTTAGACTCTTAGACTAGCTGGTGACTTGTGATTTTTGTCACCATGACTTTTTGTCATTGTCACCTACTGTCACCCACGATGCGGCCACTTCAAAAGTCACTGGGCAACAAAACGCGCTCATTCTTGAAATGGATTTTGTACACATAAATAGAATAAGTGCTCTTGAAATAAGAAGAAGAAAAATGAAACGAAAAAATTGGTTGCCTGTAAAGTCGGTATACGGGCGAAAGTTTTACGTGACAACGACTTTGAGTGGTAAAATAATTTTAATGTGAATATTCATTCATTCGTATACTCTCACTCTCTCTCTCTCGCTCTGTCTCTCTCGCTCTTAGGCGGGCTAACTGTGCTCGAGTGGAAGGGACGCGTGCCTTTCACTTTTTATGTCTGTCTCTCTCGCTCTTAGGCGGGCTAACCATGCCCGAGTGGAAGGGACGCGTGCCTCTCACTCGCTCTCATTGTGAGCGCATAACGTGAGCGGAGCGTAACGCAGTTTCTTGAAGTGTCACCCGGCAAACCAATTTATAAGACGTTGTCACGTCAAAAAAACGCTACTGGGTGCATCCCATATACACTGAAAGATTGTTTCAAGGAAAATTTTACACTATATTCTAAACTTCGTCAGTATCCTTCAAAATTCAGTCACCTAGGAACTATTTGTCACCGTATTGTCACGTCATCATGATCAGCGCACTCCCATGTATCTTCATAGCACTCGACTGAGTAACAAAAAGTCACGGTGACAAAAATCACAAGTCAGGGGCTAGCCTTACTGACTTAACCCACACGTATTCACTCACGCGACCCAAGTAGGAACCAATCTATACTAACAAACAATTTCTTCTACAGGAACCTCAGTAACCCAAGTAAGCGCGACCGACGCAGACGTAGGCCTCAACGGGCGAGTCCACTACGAGTTAGAACCCAGGGACCGAGAGGAGGGGTCCTTTGTGGTGGACCCCGCGTCTGGGGTTATCAGGACTAACAAGGCGCTGGACAGAGAGTCTGTGGCCACGTATGATCTGAAGGCCTTGGCGATCGATGGAGGGACGCCGCCGTTGAGTTCTACTGTAAGTATCCATGTTTATTATAAAGTAGTAAAAGCTTTATGAGTAAGATTCCAGAACCGCCAGAGATTAACAAAATTTTCTGAATAACAAAATTTGTGGGATTGAGTAGTAGTATTTACTTTGGGCAGACGGTATTTTTTTTTTTGCGTACATTTATATCATATTTGAAAAGCCAAATTATTTTGTGTCGATTTAGACAAATGTAAAAGTATCAGTGTTTAGTTGAATTTGAACGCTGACCGTACACAACTTGTATGTAACGCTGCTGTCAAATTATACAAAACAATATTATTTCAGGTGATAGTCCACATTAAAGTAGAAGACATAAACGACTCTCCGCCAGTCTTCGAGAGCGACTGCTTGACGTACTACATCCCTGAGAACAGCCCCATCGGCACCACGGTGGGGGAGATCTACGCACATGACCCTGATGAGGGACCCAATGCTGTGGTGCACTATTCTATTAAAGGTATGTTGAAGACATAAACGACTCCCCGCCAGTCTTTAAGTCAAGAGTGAATAGGTTACTTCTAGGCAAGCGTGCTCCATCTTCGACCACATCATCACTTACCATCAGGTGAGATAGTGGTCAAAGGCGTGCCTATCAAGAATAAAAACAAAAGTCTTCGAGAACGACTACCTGACGTTCTACATTCCTGACAACAGCCCCATCGGCACCACGGTGGGGGAGATCTACGCACATGACCCTGATGAGGGTCCCAATGCTATGGTGCTCTATTCTATTAAAGGTAAGTTGAAGACATAAACGACTCCCCGCCAGTCTTCAAGAACGACTGCCTGACGTTATGCATTCCTGAGAACAGCCCCATCGGTACCACGGTGATGAGGGACCCAATGCTGTGGTGCACTATTCTATTAAAGGTAAGTAGAAGACATTTACGTTTCGCTGATGACATTGTCCTCTTCTCTCCTACAGCCACAGGACTAGAGCTAATGCTACAAGATCTTAGTAACGCCAGCCTTGAGGTTGGACTAAAGATGAACATGTCGAAGATCAAAATCATGACCAACAGCTCCAAAAGGAACATAACACGTATTTGCGGAGAATATTCAATATGTCCACTACTTGGGCCAAGTGGTCTCTTTCTAGGCAAGGCAAGATAAAGAAATAACACGCCGAACATTAAATGCCTGGATGAGCTACTGGTCCATGAAGGAGTTATTTAAAGGCATTTTGGCTATGACACTGAAGCGTAAGCTGATGGACATGTATATTCTCCCCATCTTGCACTTATGGTGTACAGACTTGGTCTTTGACAAACATCCAAAAGTCCAAACTCAAGATTTGCCAACGTGCTATGGAGCGCAGGATCGCGTTCGAAACACTATACTACGCTCCAAAACGCAAATCATAGATGTGTCTCAAAAGGCTGCCCAACATAAATGGGACTGGGAAAGACATGTCTGCCGCATGCCTGACGAGCTGTGGGCCCGTAAAACACAGGTCATCGACGCGGTCATGAATGAGATGAGGCAACTGTGCGCTAGTATTATATGTATTATCTGTGTTAGGGGCATTTGGGTAATTAGTCTTAATATTAATGTTTATCTTGTTATAAAATGTCCCGGCTGTCAATCATGGATCTTTCACAGTCGTTACGGGTCGTCAGAAGCCCGAAAGTCTGACAACCAGTCTTACCAAGGGGTATCGTATTACCCAGTAACTGGGTTGTGGAGGTCAGATAGGCAGTCGCTCCATGCAAAATACTGGTATTCAGCTGCATCCGGTTAGACTGGAAGCCGACCCCAACATATTTGGGAAAAGGCTAGGGAGATGATGATCTTGTTATAAAAAAAAAAAAAAAAAAACATATATACGGTCGAATTGAGAACCTCCTCCTTTTTTTTCGTCGGTTAAAAATGTGATAATTCTTAGTAAAAAGGCATACCTACTTTGCTCAGTTGAACAACTATAAAAATATCAGATCCATTGCATAATACGTAAAAATGCATCTGCCTAGCCTTTTCCCAACTATCTTGGGGACGGCTTCCAGTCTAACCGGATGCAGCTGAATACCAGTATTTTACATGGAGTGACTGCCTATCTAACCTCCACAACCCAGTTACTGGGTAATACGATATCCCTTGTTAAGACTGGTTGTCAGACTTTCGGGCTTCTGACGACCCGTAACGACTGTCAAAGATCCACGATTGACGGCCGGGACCAACGGCTTAACGTGCTTTACGAGTCACGGAGGAGTCTCGGTATGTAAAGATGGTCACCCATCCATGAACCGACCCCGGCAAGCGTAGCTTAACCTTATGGATCGACCGTGCTACTGTTATTACTCGTACCTTAACCACGAGCTTCTCAATAATATGTAGTCTAATTAACAATAAAAATGTAAATGTATGCCGTAGGTAAAGAAGTAGTTTTCATCAAATGTAATTTCATAAATGTATTATTATCAATTTCCCTCTTCTTCCAGGTGGTGACGACTCCAACAGCTTCTCCCTAGAAACCCGCCAAGGCTCCGACAAGGCCGAACTAGTTACAATGGTGGACCTGGACTACGAGTCCCCTCGCAAGAAGTACGAGCTCATCATCCGCGCCGCCAGCCCGCCGCTGTGGAACGACGTCCGAGTGGAGATCCTGGTCACCGACGTCAATGACAACGCGCCCGGGATGAAGGACTTCCAGATCATCTTCAACAACTATAAGGATTGCTTCCCTGTGGGGCCGTTTGGGAGGGTGCCAGCTTATGATGCCGATGTTACTGATAAGGTAAGAACTAATATAAATCGGGAATTAATTTTTACAACTGTTATTTAAACAATACAGAAGTTATCATGTTCAGTTGAAAAATTTAATGGGCAGTCATTTAATTTTTCGGCGGTTAGTAAATTAGTGAGTCACTAAAACATAAGCAGTAAGTAATAAAAATATTGGTCTGTTATTTCATCATTCAATGTCAGTGCAAAAATTACTCAAGTAGTTTAATAAATTAATGAGCAGTAAAACGGTTGGAATGGGCAGTTCGAAAATAAGTTTGCCAATTCACAGCAGTTCGGTAGCATCCGAACGTCACTTTGATTGAAAAGAGAGGTAAACTTTCGGCGTTTAATTCTATTTTAGGTATTTCACCAGCTGCAGAAGCTAAGGAGTGCGCAGTATTTGAGAACCCACCCGAAAAATTCGATGAGTTTATAGAGCAGCTTTTCAGTAAATGGGAAATAATATTACCCAATAATAGAGAAGAATGGACTCAAGGAACATGCACTTGCCCAATATTTCATAAAATGTATATGTGTAAACATATAATTGGCCTGGCCATACGACTGAAATACGCTGTTCCTCCTGTTGAAGCCAAAAACATTCCTCTTGGACAAAAGAGGAAGAGGGGCAGGCCTTCGAAAGCCAAACCTGCTCTTATTATACAATAAGTCTCTGTCGCTGATTCATTTGACTATTAACATGTATCTTAGTTTTTGTATCCTAATTTTAACATGTATCCTAATGCCAAATTATAAATACTTACAGATTGTCGCAATGTTCTTTATTTTTAGTCTCCGACCATGTAAAACATAAGGTAATGTGTTCATGTTCAGCATTTAATGTGAAGAAGGAAAAAAAACATGATGCATGGTTAATATGGTTATGCTTCATATTTTTTCCCTTCTTGACATTAAATGCTGAAATACACAAGTAATACATTTTACCGCCTCATCGTTTATAGAACTGCTTAAAATAAAATTTATTACTAACCAATTACGATTTGTTAACTGTACGCGCCTAACCGCCCAGTTCAACTATTCCACTGCTCAGTATTTATTGAACTGCCCGTTTAAATGATTTTATGACTCATTTTTATTTAGTTTACTGCTCAGTTTTTACTGCTAAACTAGTTTGCAAACATGCGTTTTTATTTTTTTACCTACCATAACTCAAATATTGAACTGCCGCTTTAATTCTATGCCATATAAATCTGTATATTTCAACCGACTTCAAAAAGGAGGAGGTTATCAATTCGGATGTTTATACATATAGATTTATTTTTTATGTATGTTCGGGCCTAACTCCGTCATATATTGACGGATTTGCGAAAATTTTTTTTTTCGAAAGGGCCACGAAAAAAAAAACAAAACACACACATGACACACAACATTCGAAAAAAAAATTTTGCAAATCTGTTTCGAAATGATCCCATTTAAATTTCATATAAGTAGATCTGATGATGGGTTTCGGAGACACAACGGAAGTCTTCAAAAATTGACAGCAAATTAACCGCGATTGCTGCGATCGTATGTCTATGAATTGTTAACACAGTTTAATGGGCAACCACAACTAAAAAGTGAAAAAAGACGTTTTTTACAAAAAAATAGAACCGACTTCCAAAAAACTGCAAATAACTTTGATTTCGGCAGTCGGTGTCAAAAAACGGAGACACAAAACCAGAAACACCGAAGTCCAAAAATTAAGTTATTTTGCACTTTTTTTGGAAGACTGTTCTATTTTTTTTTTTTAAAGTTTCCTTCAAGTTTTTAATGGTTCCAATCACTAGCGATTCACAGGCCGCAAACGCACTTACAGGCGGAGACTACAGTCACAGATTAGGCGCTTTGGAATGTCGCGTGACGTCACACCTATGTTAAATGTACCACTTTTTACCTACAAGTGACGTAACAAGCCCCACTCCTGAACTTTGATGCGTTTTATCTTTGTATTTTTTTATTGATTTGTTAAAGCAAAAAATACGTGACTAAAAATGTTTGATAATCTACAAAGTAATCTCCCCTATTGTTTTAACCTTTATTTCGTTGCTGGACCACGGAACAGTCACTTTATTACCTATGTATTGTTTTTGTTAACAGCTACAATATCGCATCCTGTCCGGCAACAATGCTAAATTGGTGCTGCTGAACGAAACAACTGGAGAGATGACGCTGTCACCACAACTGAACACCAACGTGCCCAAGCTAGCCACCATGGAAATATCTGTGACAGGTACAGTTCTAAAAAAATATGTTTTGTTTTTCTACGGGTGGACTTCGGACTTTTGCAATAAATCAAAGATAACAGAGACTCATTTATACTTTAAAGGAACTTTAGCAGCGAAGGAAATACAATAAAATCGTATTAAAAATAAAAGCATTTGCTTCCACCATCGTCCCCATAAATACATTGTAACTTAGGGCCTCCATATATAGACGGACTGCTTAGATCAGTTGAGAGCAACTGCGCGAGAGCAGTCGACTGCAACCCGACTGCTCAGTTCTTGTGCAGTTGTTGTACAATTGTGGTGGCCTGAAGTCCGGTCCGTATGCGAATAGGAGATGGCACTAAGCAGTACGAATATTTGCCAGTCACCATTCGTCCTGTACAACGCTGTCTCGTTTTTTCTACTGGAGCAAATGGCTGATACTTTTATAAAGTTGAAGTAATAACCCAAGCTAGCCGAGCCTTGTTAGTAAAATAAAAATAAATAACATGAGAACTGCAGATTTGCACTTCAAAATGTTTATCATACTCGTAGTTCTCAAGTATCACAAAAAAGAGTCGGTCGCAAGTGCAACACTCAGTTCTATTTCGTCCTCCTATCTAGCCACACATTTCCTAAATTCGAGTTTTAAATTGGAATGTAATTCAAGTTCCAGCTCAATAAAACCTCTTTATTTAAAAACACTCCACGAAGGCACGGTCTAACAGAGGGTAAGACGATATTGAAGTACGGGTATCTAACAACAACCAACATTTTCTCGATAGACGGCGTAAACGAAGTAAAAGCAATGATGCAGCTCTCCGTCCGCCTCATCACAGAGCAGATGCTGTTCAACTCCATCACGGTCCGGCTCAACGACATGACGGCCGAGCAGTTCCTGTCGCCGCTGTTAGGATTCTTTATAGACGGGCTCGCGGCTATCATTCCGTGTCCCAAGGAGAATATTTACATTTTTAGTGTTCAGGTATGTACTATAACAACGAATTTTTTTGAAAATTTCCGTCTTGCAATTTTAAAGACAAATAATTACACATATACAAGCATGAACCCTTAGTATAAAAGGGTCATGCTTACGTACATTTGTTGTATTTTATGAGTACGCGCCAATCGTCGCAATTTGAACCTTATGGCAAGGAAACAAAAGTCGCTTTAATCTCGCGTCATAATTCGCAATGACACAAGATTCCTGGCAATCTCGGATGCATTTTGTGCTCCTCTTTACCTAGTAAATCTTAAGCCCGTTTCTACCCTGTTTATAACTTAGCTCAACACTCTTACCTCTTACTTACTCGTAACTTATTCTTACTTAAAACAGAGGCTACTAAGTATATTAGAATTTTAAATTCGATTAATTTTCAAATATTGGAAAAAAAAAACAAATTCCATTACAATCCATCCTTTTTTTTATTAGGCCTTTTTAATACGAGCGGTCATTTAAAAGTCAACTTACAATCCACAATACTGATGTCGATACTTGAGTTCATGGCGTTGATGGCAATAAATTAAAATTTTCTCGGTTTATTTTAGAGTAAATAGCCTTTTTTTGGGTGGGAAATAATCAAATAACTTCTCCCGCTCTGTGTGAACCGAAAGGTCTTTCAGACTCTTTCTGACTAAACCCCCCCCCCCCCCCCGTGTTCCTTCAGTTGCCTGTGCCAAGGGCAAGGTGACTCTTTCAAACACTCCCTCTAAACATAATAAATAGCTATATATAGATTTTGACATGACCGAGCATTGCAGTTGAGAGTTGTCATGCTCACTCAAATGTCTCGCTGATGGTGGCGCGTGTGTTGGGTCATTCAGTTCCCTTCAAAATGGTTGAGCTGAGTGGTGCTGATCCACGCGTCATTTTCGTGAACGGGCGCTGTCAGTTGAGACTGGTCATCTCTTAGCTGCCACAGGCTTGTTTTAATCCTTTTTCTTTTTCTTGAAATGTTTTATTTTTTGTTTAACATTGTTCTCGCATAATAGAAGCAACAAGAATAATGTAGCCAACATTTTTGTAACACATAACGTGGTTAAAAAGAGTGTCCATGGAGTTTCTTGCACGTTCTTCTCCATAGAGATCTACGCTTTGGAATGTGCTTTTAGCTTCATCTTTTTGACTGACCGACCGCGACGTGACAGTTCAAAAATGCCTGTTAATGGTTTATTTGAAATAAATGCTTTGACTTTGACTTTGAGCCTAACCTGCATTTAGACTTCTAAATTCTTACTAATGAAAACATTTTCGTGGTTTTATTTGTTTCTACAGGACGACACAGACGTAACAGGAAACATCTTAAACGTATCATTCTCCGCTCGTCGTCCGGACGCAGAGATAGGAGTAGCGGGAGACACGTCACAGTACTACTCGCCGACGCATTTGCGAGAGCGAGTATATCTACATCGAGCAACTTTAGCCAGGCTAGCTACTGTGCAGGTTAGTTCTTAAAACGATGACATTGGTGCCGATTCTCTTGTTCAATAACTAAACTAAAATTAGAGAATCGCTATCTTTTACTAAAAAGCAGTGCGAGAAAAGGACGGCTATAGCTATGAACTTAGTTAGAGATGTCAAACTAGTTTACGCCTTGCGCTTTACCGTGTTTTTAGTCGACATGTTTTTACGTGTCGTCTTAATTTGTATGGAAATGTTAGTTCAACTAAATTTGACAGCTCTAATTTACGTCCTTCTCTTTCTTGTTTTATTAGAGAGAAAAAGATAGCAATAGCCTAAATTAAGTTTAGTTTGTGCCTAGCAGAATCGGCCCCATTGGCAAAAACTCTGAAATTGCTGGTTTTCTAAAATTTTTTAGCTAAATCTGTTTGGTTTGAAGCTGCCGAAAAAATATATGTTAATGTTGACTATATTTCTGAGAACTTTGCTGTTTCCGAAACACGTTTAAAAATAAAATCCTCTATTCAAATCTTCGTTAAATTTACCTCTTAAAAAAAACAACAACAACCTTTTAAAAAAAATCCGTATTAATAACAACAAAATACCTAATTGAATATTATTTCAAAACTTTTGCAATAAATTGCAAGCATTAGGTCATGTCACGCCCTTAAAATAGCAGATTCGATACTTGTTTGTAACATTGGCTATAGGGAACGTGCAAGCGTAGTCTGTGCCATCTAGTGGAGTAAATTCGAAACTTTTACCCTTTAAAAACTTGTCATTGACATTTCCGTGTCATATATGTATACTCACACGCATCATGCACACATGCAGCACGCGTAACGTAGACTGCCATCTATTAATTGAAATCTGCAAGTACAACTTGCAGGAATGTAGAAATACTTGACATTGACATTTATGTGGCGCCATCTATAGTTCCTGCACGCTCGGGATATCAGCGGTTTTCGCAAAATTGATTCAATGACTGACAAAAATGCGATCGCCAACTCGAACGCAATGAGTCGCAGCGCGACAGCTATGCTGACTCTAAACATTGTCCGCCGAAGCTACAAATGCTATTGAAACAAAAGAAGTATAGATCGGTAAAGTAAAATAGTAATTTTGACGCATATTGAATTTATATGTACATTAGGTACATATAAGTTAAATATTCGTCAAGATTAATATTCCAAGGCTATAATTTTAAGGGACCACTTAATAGGCCTAACACAGATGGTGGAACAAAGAGTAGTTGGACACAGCTCCAATAGCAATCTTACCATTTTTTTTGGAACGAAGTTCCTTATCGCGCGTTGTGAAAGGGGGCTAGACGGAAAAAATTCTTACGAAAAGTTGTCACGACACTAATGAGGCTGTCCATCCAAAAAGATTGTGTTGGAAAAACAATCTAATAAAAACTTCTTGTATTTTTGGTGGGTAGGTACAAAGTTTGCAAGCAGATCAAGCATTATCTAACCAATTTCGTGTGTTATATTTATTATTATTATTAATTATATTATTATTATTATTAATTATTATTATTATGCTGAGCTGAGGTGAGCTGAGCTGAGCTGAGCTGAGCTGAGCTGAGTTGAGCTGAGCTGAGCTGAGCTGAGCTGAGCTGAGCTGAGCTGAGATGAGCTGAGCTGAGCTGAGCTGAGCTGAGCTGAGCTGAGCTGAGCCGAGCTGAGCTGAGCTGAGCTGAGCTGAGCTTAGCTGATCTGAGCTGAGCTGAGCTGAGCTGAGCTGCGATGAGATGAGATGAGATGAGATGAGATGATGAAGTGTAACTTCTTACGTGCGTGCGTGTGTGCGTAGTTAATAATAAAAAAAATATTATAAATTAAAAAAAATAAAATTATATTACAATTCCTTCACTAATTAATCGAAAGGAACTTCGTTCCATCCGGGTGTCCCTTGACACCTCTCAAGTTTTTTTTTAAATTATTGATAGGCTCGTGCTTGACCACTCTCTCATCTAAGTAAGTAATGTAAGCGATGATATATCACGCTTGCTAATCACAATAAGAGCGGTTGCGCACTATGTCCGATACTTATCCGTCTAAATACAGATCTATAGAAAACTCGGATCGGTAGTGCGTAACCTACCATACAAATTGTTCTACGACCACGCCGGACCGTATTTTCACGGATTGGACGTAGTGCGCAACCGCTCTTATATGAACAACTCTCACAGAGCTCTCATTTTGGACATTTATTAAATCCGTCTCACCCCAACATTTCTGCTCAGGTCCTGCCCTTTGACGACAACATCTGTGTGCACGAGCCGTGCCTAAACTACGAGGAGTGCCTCACGGTGCTCAAGTTCGGCAACGCATCTGGTTTCATCAACAGCGACTCCGTGCTTTTCAGACCTATCTACCCTGTTACCACCTTCTCCTGTCAGTGCCCGCATGGATTTACAGGTAATTTTTTGGTTAATAAATGTGACTTACCTTAGGTTAAGAGGCCGTACAAGAAATTTTGCCGATTTCGCTGATTTACGTGGTTTTACAGACGTGATTTTTCAGTTAAAATAATATATTTATAAAAGTTTTAGTGCACAACATGAAAGATCGTTTCAATTATGATCTAGTTTTTTCATTTTTATTACAATTACGATTAATCGACCACAAACCGACGACGGTTTTGTGAATTTTTGCTGTAAGGGGTTTAGAATATCACATAATTACGAATCGTATTGACGTCCAAACAATATGAAAAAATTAGAATGTATTGTTGCAAAAGTCGTTTATATAATGTATTAATTACTTTTTACCACAAAATATTGAGTAAAAAATATTCAACTTAGTCAAATTTTAGAGAAAATGGACAAATAATTGCTTTTGATTTTGGCTATTTAGAACTCTCGCTGATAAAAATAAAACCGCAAAAAATAAATTTCAGTTCACCATCAATCCATTTCTTGAAAAAAAATTGTAAAAATTACAAAATTTGGCAATAAAAAATCTTTTAAAACGCAACGCAAGCTTCGAATCTAGCTCATTCATTAGATCATAATTGAAATGATCTTTCATGTTGTGCATTAAAACATATAGAAATGAATTTATTTTAACTGCAAAATCACATCTGTAAAATCACGTAAATAAGTGAAATCGGCCAAAATTTCGTGTACGGCCTCTTAACTAAGGCACCGCAAGAACAAACAATGCTGTGTAATTAAATTGCAACATAAGAAAAATCTTATTCTGGACTCGAATTAAAAGAGATAAACCTCCCATAAGTAATGGGGTAATTTACTAAAAAAACCTCCCATAAGTAATGGGGTACTTTACTAAAAAACCTCCCATAAGTAATGGGGTACTTTACTAAAAAGCCTCCCATAAGTAATGGGGTACTTTACTAAAAAGCCTCCCATAAGTAATGGGGTACTTTACTAAAAAACCTCCCATAAGTAATGGGGTACTTTACTAAAAAACCTCCCATAAGTAATGGGGTACTTTACTAAAAAACCTCCCATAAGTAATGGGGTACTTTACTAAAAAACCTCCCATAAGTAATGGGGTACTTTACTAAAAAACCTCCCATAAGTAATGGGGTACTTTACTAAAAAACCTCCCATAAGTAATGGGGTACTTTACTAAAAAACCTCCCATAAGTAATGGGGTAGTTTACTAGAAAACCTCCCAGAAGTAATGGGGTAATTTACTAAAAAAACCTCCCATAACTAATGGGGTATTTTACTAAAAAAACTCCCATAAGTAATGGGGTAGTTTACTAAAAAACCTCCCATAAGTAATGGGGTAGTTTACTAAAAAACCTCCCATAAGTAATGGGGTAGTTTACTAAAAAAATCTAATTAGTTCGTCAGTTAAATAACCAAAAAATATTGAATACATATTTTTCTTTTTTCACGTAAACAAACAAAAAATGAGGGCGATACAGTGCGTTAAAATGTCACGTGACACTTTTTACCACATAGGTTACTTCTAGGCAAGCGTGCTCCATCTACGAACACATCATCGCTTACCATCAGGTGATATAATGGTCAAACGCGTGCCTATCAACAATAAAAAATTTAAAAAAACCCACCAAAGTGACGTAACGAGCCCACACTCCTGAACTTTGATGCGTTTTATCTTTTGTAATTTTTCATTGGTTTGGTAAAGCAAAAAATACGTGTCCTATATTTTTGGGTTATTTAACTGACAGACTAAATAGAATTAGAAAACACTCCATTGAAAGTTTCTGTAACATAATGGTAAAATAGTGATTGTTAATCTACTACCATTTATTAGTAACCCGAAGGTTTGCTGGTACATTTTCTCTTACGGTGTCCTTTACTCCAAAGTTGTTTCTAATAGTAGTAGGTTACTAAGTCTGCCTAGCCTCTTCCCAACTATCTTGGGGTTGGCTTCCAGTCTAACCTGATGCAGCTGAATACCAGTATTTGACATGGAGCAACTGCCTATCTGACCTCCACAACCCAGTTACTGGGTAATACGATACCCCTGGTTAATACTGGTTGTCAGACTTTCGAGTTCCTGACGACCCTTAACGACTGTCAAAGATCCAGGATTGACAGCCGAGACCAACGGCTTAACGTGCTTTCCGAGACACGGAGGAGTCTCGGTATGTGGAGATGGTCACCCATCCATGGACCAACCTCGGCAAGCGTCGCTTAACCTGATGGATCGACTCGAGCGGCTGTTATTACTTTAGCCACGAGCTCCTCAGTAGTAGGTACTAAGTAAAAATGTTTTATGTCCTTTAGGTTCCCGAGAGCACTACATGTGTGACACAGAAGTAGATCTTTGCTACTCCTCGCCGTGCATCAACAACGGTACTTGTGTCCGGCGCGAAGGAGGGTACACTTGCGTTTGCGCAGCGGGATACACAGGTAAAATACTTATACATACAATAGCAGAACAAGGTTTTCTGAAATATATTAACTTGTAAAATATTATTATTTATTTACACTTCATGCAACAAACTACACCACCACCATATCACCACACCACCACCCACCACCATACCCACCAGAATACCACACACCCACCACCACCACCCACCACACCACCATATTACTTACCTATATAAAAACCCTTAGTTGATTCTTTGAAATAATGGATTTGAAAGACGCTATATGAGCCTGCTTTGATTCCGGATAAATTCTGATTGAAGGTAGTCCTAGCCCTCGAGTATTTCAGAATCTAACTTACATTTTGCTATTTGACCACCTATTACATCTATTTCCGTCTTCAACAGGTGTAAACTGCGAAACAGTCTTAATATCAGCAACCTGTGCCTCTCAATCCGCGGTGTGCCGCAGTGGCTCCCAGTGCGTGTCCGTCAGAGAAGGAGGCTTCGTCTGCCAAGGATGCGCCATCGACGCTGATCACACCACTCCGCTCTGTGAGCTCAGGGCACGGAGCTTCCCTACGGCTTCGTTCTTGACGTTCCCTGGCTTGAAACGGAGGAACAGACTGCATTTGAAGTTGAAGTAAGTTATCTTCTTTTATCGAGTCTTTAGCGACCTGCGCCTCCCAGTCCGCAGTCTGCCGCAGTGGTTCCCAATGCGTGTCCGTCAGAGAAGGAAGCTGCGTCTGCTGAGGATGCGCCATCGACACTGATAACACCACTCTTATCTGTGAGCTCAGGGCACGGAGCTTTCCTACGGCTTCGTTCTTGACAGTCCCTAGATTGAATGTTAAATTAAGTGGTAACATAACTTAGAAAATACTCTTGCATTTAAACATTCTTCTCGTATTGATTGAGCGTGTTACTTTTGGTGCCAGATTTGCGATTGCGCAGCGACGCCAAACTTAGTAAGAAAGTCTATACATCCCATTTTGTACTCTAGTGTTACCTGCCCTACTTCTTAATAATTTTGCAAATGGGAAAATTTGCAACAGAGTTTTTTTTTTTAATTAAACGTTGCCCCACACTAGGAATTACTCCTGTATCGTGGGTGCGTTCACAAACATGTATACTCACATACACAAGACATCCAAGAGATGCTGGTAATATTTTTGGACTATTAACGACCTGGCTATTTGTGACTAGCTCTTAATGTTGGGCTCCAATTTCCAAAGCCAAACTACACAGATTACATCAACACCAGTTAACTTCTACAATATGTAATTCTTCGTTCTCAGCTTTAAATCTAATGCGAAGTAGTTTAGTACCACTGGATTCTTCATCATTTTACTCTTTTAAAATGAACCCTAACATTTTTTCCTCCAGATTTGCCACCCAATCCCCAAACGGGCTACTCCTTTACAACGGCCGATACAACGAACGTCACGACTTTCTCGCACTAGAGACCATCAGCACCGGTGCCGGAGTTACGGGTGGTGCTGGAGTTAGGTTCACCTTCGCGCTTGGAGGTGGCAAGGTGGACGTTACCGTGGCTGGTAATGTTGCTGATGGCACCTGGCATACTGTGGAGATCGAGTATTATAATAGGGTGAGTAGTACATCGCACTACAGACCATGCGTTAAGGGCGGTGCCGGAGTTAGGGGCTGTGCTGGAGTTGTTGTTTATATAGGTCAAACAAAGTTAATATTTAAGTGTCGCCTACACTAAGGAAAGAGCGCTAATGTCTGAAATACAGGTATTTTATGTCTACTTCAGACACAGAAGTTTAATATCTGATCATAGAATATAGTGTATTGATGTCTGTATACTTTTGAACAAATAAATAACTATTATTAAATAACAATAATTTTCTTTTTCTCTATGCACTACTAAAATAAACCATTCCCTTAAAGACTGCAACACTGATCCTGGATGACTGCGACAAAGCTCTATCGCTGGCTGGAGCTGCGGAGTTTGGACTCAAGTACGCGTGCGCTAACTTCTCCAGAAAGGTTCTACCACCACGATGTGAAATTGCTACGGAGACATGCCACAGGTAATCAAAATATGGTTTAACTTACATAACTCCGAAAAGGAATATCGAAAATAATTGCCAAATTGGAATACCTTTAAGTTAAATTATATGGAGTGTCTCCGCAACCGGTGGCGGCACCCAAAAATATCGCCGTTGGAAACCTTACTTAGGGTACCCCGATACGGATAGGTTAGATTCGAAGGGAATGAAAGGGGCTAGAATGAGCGAGTAAAGCGAGCGAACGAAGCCTTTCATCACCTTCGTGTTAGGTTCCTTTAAACCCTGCAGACAGGAATAGGAGCCATGCGCAACGGAGCTTCGTCGGCTTTCTTTACTTACGACCGTCGTTAGCACATTACAGCTCCCTATTTCAATCAACTCATTACACGTGAGCTAGCCGAGGGGTTGAATCCTAGTGATCCTTAAGCTTGTGATTGCAAGTTCAAATGTAACTTGTGCAGGTTTTACTTTTTGAATTTTTTGGGAGTTGTTTTTGAAGATTTTTATGCCAAGAACAGTATATTTTTTTATTTTTGTGACTTTTTGGAACATTTTAACTGCATATAATTTTTTTTGAAAACCCCAATTTCCGCTTTTTTTTTTCAAAACCAGCGCCGGCCGCAATTTAGGGTCACAGCGCCGGCTGCAGAGGCACTCCCTAAATTATATTAATGTGGTAAAAATATCTTCATGGTCAAGATGATAAAATAGTTAGCTAAACTCCTTTGTCTATCTGTAAAATTGTAGCTCTTAAACAGATAGACCTTTTCCAATGCAATTTTTTTACCATTACAGACTACGCAGAGCTCATCATATTCATTTCTTCCAGATTCCTGGACCTAACAGGCCCTCTCCAGATCGGTGGGCTCCCGAATATACCGAGCAGCTTCCAAGTGAAGAACAAAGACTTCCTCGGCTGCATATCAGACCTCTTCATCGACCACAAGTTCGTCGACCTCAACAGTTTCGTGGCCGACAATGGCACCCTAGCTGGATGCCCTGAAAAGAGGTCACAGTGCAATTCTGCACCTTGTTACAATGGAGCAGAGTGCAAAGATCTGTGGGACACGTATCTGTGTGATTGTACGGAGGGGTATACGGGGAAGGATTGTGCTGATTGTAAGTACATGTGTTTATAATTGAGTAGTAGACATGCAGAATAGACATTGTAGGCAACATATTATAGCGGATAAATTCTGAAAATTTTTTTTTGGGGTGGTGGGAAATCATCCAATGACTTCTCCCGCTCTGGGCGGAGCGGGAGGGCGTGTCAGACTCTTATTGACTAAAACCCACCCCTGTTCCTCCCTGCCCTGAATGCCCAGGGGCGAGGTAACTCTTTCGAATTTATCCTGAAACCCTAGGCATCGGCCATGACGGGCCCCGTCATGTATGCTGACAACTCTTTGAGACGCGCGTGGAAAAGAAAAAAAAAAAAAAGAAAAAAAAAGGTAACATAATATTATGTGATTTCAGCATGAATAACCAATTCTTCCATTCCGACTTAACTTCGAAATAACAGACAGGTGTGTTGCTGGGGAGTTTTTTGCGCCACTTCTTCTTCACAGCTAAAACACAAGGAAGTGGTGACGGGCGGGCGTTTTGGGGGACTGTTACTATCTTTATGTAGAACTTTGACATTCAAAAAGTGCTGCATAACAGCCTAATTTGAATAATGACTTGATATTAAATCCTTTGAAAACTTGAATGAAAAGCTGATATATACAAATACAAAATAGTATTATACGAAGTCTGGAAGAGCGGAAAAATATTGCAAATTATCTCGCATATTTATCTGAAAACTCCCATATACCTACAACACCCTATTTTTTTTTTGTTGATTATGAATTGGAAGACCTTTTATGATTTAGCATTCTAAACACCATTTTTCTCTCTCTAGCTACGAACCCACCCTGGCGGTTCAGCGGTGACGGCATGCTTTCCTTCAACCCCCTCCTGCGTCCCATACAACTGCCGTGGTTGAACGCACTGTCGCTCAGGACTCGACAGCAAGACGCCTTCCTAATGTCCATACAAGTTGGACAGAACAGCACTATTCTTATCACTGTGAGTTTTATTGCATTCATTACCTAACTAGCTGTGCCCCGCGGTTTCACCCGCGTAGACCGGGTTAAAAAGTAGCCTATGTGTTAATCCAGGATATAAGCTATCTACATACCAATTTCATCCAAATCAGTTCAGCCGTTTGAGCGTGAAGAAGTAACAAACATACAAACACACACACTCACAAACTTTCGCCTTTTTTATAATATAAGTGTGATTTATAGAGACAGAAGTAAAACCGTCTTGACCTATCAATCACATACAGATCATCATGCCCTAGATTCAATTTAATTTATGGTTTATTTTTTTTTCGTTGCGTAATGTTTTTATTTTTTATTTGACATGTTTTTGTAGTTTAATTTTTAAAATTTTAAAAATTTCTTTTTATACTTTGTTATGTTTACACCTTTGCATATATTTTAAATTTCAATGTTGTGGTTGTCTCTAAGTGTTGCAGCACTTGAATACTTGTTGACGATCCTATCATTATATAATTAAAAAAAAGAGTGGCACTCCGGGAGTGCCGACAGAAGTGAAAACTTGAAATAAAATGCCCATCGCGCCTAAAGAAGTTTTCACTTCAATCGAGATCCGCTACGAGTGCTAGCGCGTAGCGGTGTTGGTAAGTGTCGCGAGTTTAATTGTTTTTTCCCATCTCAAAAATGCCCAACGCGCCTAAAGAAGTTTTCACTTCAAATAAATAGATTAGTAGTAAATGGAAGTTAGCTGGAGATGCTACCTTCCATTTATAATTAATCCATTGATCAGAAACTTAGGCGCTCCACCCACTGCACCAAGCCCCGTCGCGTAGCGCTTGATGGCAGATTTTTACCATTGTAAAATCTGCGCATTTCCGCGTCGGCAGTGTGTTGTGCTAGGCGTGATTTCTATATAAATTGAGATACTTGCATACAATGGTAAAATCGGAGCGCCTTAAATATGATGATAATAAGAGATCCAGGAAATAGTCACGTGGGCCAAAAATTGCTATCCTTAAGGTATTTTTCTTAAATAGCTAAGTTGGCTAGCCTTGCCCACCACCCTATTTAAAAGGACCCCTCTATCTACCTCTAAATATAAATCTTTGGAGTTCCCTTGTTAGCGACCCCCGTCGGTTATGAATTGAAGACAGAACCATTTCCATTTGAAGATCGCTTCAAAAAGAGTTATTTTGACAAGGACCATAAATAGATATAGGTACTCTTTTCGCTCTTTTTGGTCACGCTTTTTAAGCTTATTGGTTACTAGCGACCCGCCCCGGCTATGGGTACAAATTAAACACACAGACCTTCCTCGTTAATCGCTCTTTATATTAGTGAAAACCGCATTTAAATATTTTGCATGGCCCTACGACACACACACACACAAGTGGCACACACAAAAGGGATGAATGAAAAGCAATTGCATGTAGCTGAGATGAGAATGCTAAGAGCGATGTGTGGTGTTACGCGCATGGATAGGATTAGGAATGAGTATATAAGAGGAAGTCTGAAAGTGGCACCGCTGACTGAAAAATTGTGTGGAAATCGGTTGTCGTGGTATGGGCATGTGATGCGGAGGAATGAAGAAAATGTCGTGAGGAAAGTCCTGTGTATGGATGTGGATGGCTATAAGAGTAGGGGAAGGCCAAAGAAACGATGGTTGGACTGTGTGAAAGAGGATATGGGTAAAAAGGGGGTGACTACAGAGATGACGACTAATAGAGGAGTATGGAAGAAAAAGACATGTTGCGCCGACCCCAAATAAATTGGGATAAGGGCAGGAGAATGATGATGCACGGCCCTACGACAGTTAGTGGAGAAACAGCCAACCGGTAAGCGGCTTTAATTAATACTATATAGAGATAATACATTTAATAAAATTTCTATTCCACAGCTAAAATCCGGCCAGCTTCACTACTCCTACAACGGCGAATCGATGTTCCTACCCACCACCACACTCTCTGACGGCCAGTGGCACCGCGTAGACATCAAATGGCTCGGCACTGACATCTCCGTCAGCGTGGACTACGGGCTGAGGACTGTGCTGCTGCCGATGCTGGCCAATAAGATTCAGGGACAGTATATCGGCAAGATCCTGATTGGTGGACCGGATAGTACGGCGGGGTTACTTGCGTCCGAGGTTGGATACTTTGAAGGATGTATTCAGGTTAGTAACGGTCATTCATTTCGGAAGTTTTACCATAATTAGATCTCCTGTTAGTACCTATTTTTGCTGTGTCCTAATCAAGTTACCTACTTATATTCCTGCAAAAAAAAAAAAATTATATCCTCTCTGATTTAGCCCGAATTAAAAGACTGCAATTTTACATTAAAAAGTTATCTTTATTTGATTTCATGACTTATTTTAGGATGTGCGAGTTGGAACAGCTCAATCTCTTCTCAATCGGCCAACTGTCAGAGAAAATGTGAGGGACGGATGCCAATCGCGCGCCGATTGTATGCTCTCCATCTGTCCGCCTTATGTAAGTAACTTGGTTTGTTCATTTACATCAGTTTAAGTTTTTGCGTACAAAATAATCCTAAACATCTTTCAACTCCTTGAAAACTAATTTATTCGAGAATTTCACAGACGTTTTTGGTATCGACATCTTGTGCCGTAATAGCATTTATTGCTGGCGTTTGGTTAGGCCAACAATATGTGCTATCATTTTATTGTTGGCCCAACAATAAATTTAATATGGTGATGATAAACCAAGAATATAAATAAATTTCTTGCCCCATAATTTCCACCATAACATAACGTCTGCGGCTGTTGCCCGCGTATTAAACTGTAGTTATTAGGTTTTCGAGCGTTTTGAAGCCATATTTCAAAGACAACGAGTGTTGTCTTTGAAATAATAAAAAATAAACTAAATTAAAGACAACGAGAGTTGTCTTTCAAATAATAAAAAATAAACTATAAATTAAAGACAACGATAGTTGTCTTTGAAATAATAATATGGCCTAAATAAGAATTTTTGTTTGTAAAAAAAACGTATATGGCTTTCTCTCTCTCTTTCGCAACAGAATAATATGGCTTTCAGGTGACATCCAACAACTTCTAACTAACAATGTCATCCACAGAGTACATGCGTATCATCATGGGACAACACAGAATGCGTGTGTTCTCCCGGACGAGTGGGCCCGCAGTGCATGCCCGCATGCGAGCTGCAGCCGTGCGGAGAGCATGCGGTCTGCACGCATCACGACACCGACAAGGGATACTCTTGTAGCTGTGATGACGGATATATGATGACTGGTGAGTTTTATATATTAGTTTTAAATGTGAAGTGAGAAGACCAAACTGTTGGACTAGCATTCATTTCAATCAATCCTCATGCGAAAAGCCTTTTTAACCGACTTCGAAAAAGGAGGAGGTTCTATGTTCGGCTGTATGTTTTTTTTTTATGTATGTCCACCGATTACTCTGTCAATTGAGGATCGATTTTGAAATTTCTTTTTTTATCCGATAGAATATACTCCCGAGGTGGTCCCATATAAATTTTACCGAAATTGCTTAACCCTTATAGTCCCGATGACAACCCGGGTTGTCATCGGGCTTCTTCGATAACCCGGGTTTGTCCGCGGATCTTAAGAGGTAGGAGGCTGGTTTTTTTTTGTTTTCAAACTTAGTTGAGTTTTGGATCCTAAGAGGTTTAATTTTTTTTCCAAGCAAACGTTAACCTTGGGTTGTCGAAGAAGCCCGGTGACAGCCCGGGTTGTCATCGGGACTATAAAGGTTAAGCGCTTTTTGAAAAACTGAACAAAAACGAAAAATACATATACCTAGATGACGTGTTGGGGTTTTCCAATTACGGCTATGTTTAAATTCCACGTTCCATGTTATTGGGGTTTTTAGTTGTAGGGTATAACAACTAAAAAGTGAAAAATTAAAAACTTTTTTTACAAAAAAACAAGCGACTTCCAAAAAAAAAATACACTAAAAATTTAAAAATAACTTTATTTTCGGAAGTCGGTGTCGAATAACGAAGAAATAAAATACAAACACCGACTTCCGAAAATAAAGTTATTTTTTAATTTTTAGTGTATTTTTTTTTGGAAGTTGGTTGTTTTTTTTTGTAAAAAAGTTTTTTATTGTCTCATGTAAGTTCAGCCGTTGATGTAAGTCGGTGAGTAGAAAGAAATCCAATCCTACAATTTGGCCACTTAAACGTTTTCCTTAGGAGTATTGAATGCGGGTGTAGTGGGCATACTTGCATGCAAGCTGCAGCCGTGGAGTTATCTTTTTCTTACTCCTCCGCTGTTCTTTTCTGATTAATTTCGTTGCGGGACCCAAGACAGTTTAATCGTTTCTCTGGGACTCGTCGAGCTTCATTGCCTCGGCGTTTTTTCTGGTGGTCGCCACTGTTGATTCTGGCTTATAGAAGTTACAGTGGTTTGGGAATAGTGTTGCGGGCTTGACCCAAAAAAAAAAAAGAAAGCTACAGCCGTGCGGGGAGCAGTGCTTGCGCATTTCATCACGCTCCTCCGGCCTGGGCCTGCAGTCTCGACATTGATAGCGAAACTTACGTTAGCTAGCGATCGCTAAATTACTAGCCGTTAAAAAACTCTCATTTGTGAGGAAAATTTTTAAATCTTAACCTGAAAAAATAATTGATTTTTTTGAAATATGTACAGAGACGGCGTAAATTTTAACTTGCAAGCACTACTTTTTATGAAAACTTATAATTTATTTAAACTTTAATTAATATCTTTTACCGCTTGTAACAAATAAAATAACTTGTGAAAATATTAAAGGACATAAAAGTTTGCCTCCTTGCAACATTAATTTGTTAGCGAACGAATTCGGTCGTTACGCGATCGCTATCTATGTCGATTCGGCAGGCCCAGGTACGTCGAGCCGCCGTGTCCGGCCCTTGTCTGTAATAATCTCGGTCGACATCCATTGGTAATAAATAAAGAGTATAACAAATGCCAAAAGTAACCATCGTTGTTGTAAGGTTACACGACAATTTCAATAAAAATTTGAGAATTGTCTGTTTGTTCAACTTTGTTGTAGCATCTGGTTGCGTTGAAGCCGGTATAGAAGACTGCCCGGGCGGCTGGTGGGGTGGTGTTGCTGGTGTCTGCGGGCCGTGTGACTGCGACGCCTCGCGAGGTTACCATCCGCACTGCCACGCTACTACGGGACATTGTCACTGCAAGGTAATATAACTATCTTCTTTTTATAATCTTACAGCTTCAGCTTGCAGTGAGAGATGAGGTAATTCTTGTAGTTTTAAGGACATTCGCATCGCAGTCGCAATCCGTCGAAAACACCTTTAATTTCCCTACTAGTGGAGTGCCCTAAGATTTATACCTCGGAACCCGGGTCCACTAAACGGATTTTTATAAAACCTTTTAGATTTGTTTGACACTAAACACTAAAATGTTAATCAACAAATTTCTGCCGATCTCATTTTTTTTTATTTAGGATATCTCCCCTACACGTAAAGTGGGGATATTTGTTTTCCCTTCTGTCCCATCGTGTCCGTATTGTTGGAAAGGTCTGTTAAAAACATCGGGGGATTGCGAAGACTATTTTTCGATTCAGTGATCCGTATGCGAAATATTAAATTAAAAAGTAAAAATTTTATCCTTACAAGCTAAATTGTTGGCTTGAAAAATCTGAAAAAATATATAATGGTACTCTAAATAAAATATATATAACGTTTGAAGAAAAACTATCACGGCTAAGTTAGCTCTGTTAGTTTAAGTGTACCTTATAAAATGTACCTACTTGGAAAATGTCGTACAAAATACTTAGATGAAGTTGTTACTTGTTTAAAACGGATAGCATTTTTTAAATTGCATACATAACGTCAAAACCTTTATCGAAAAGAGGGCGGTTAGAGACGGTCAAAAAATAAGCGCTTGGGTGTTCCAAACATTGAAAGCTTCAGCAAAATTTCCCGAACCTCAAGTGTACAGTCAAAATGCTGATCAAACCTCTCTTTTTCGTCACCAGGAGAACCACTACAAACCCGAAGGCTCAGCCGACTGCCTCCCCTGCCAGTGCTACGCGGCCGGCTCCGCGAACAGCTCGTGCGACGCGCTGTCGGGGCAGTGCCACTGCCGCGCCGGAGTCATCGGCCGCGCCTGCGACTCCTGCGCCAACCTCTATGCGGAGGTAGCACCTAACACGGGCTGTGAAGGTAACTAATCTACTTTTATTTAACTTATTTTATGATCTTACAGCTTCAGTTTGCAGTGAGACATGAGGTAATTCTTGTAGTTTTAAGGACATACGCATCGCAGTCTCAATCTCTCAAAAACATATCGAATTTTACGCATTTCACGCCGGAACAGCTGCTCCAACTCTATCAAGCGCAAGTCCGATCGTGTTTGGAGTACTGCTCTCATCTTTGGGACGGATCTGCAAGATACCAGCTTGATGCCCTTGAGTCAATTGAGAAACGAGCCAAGAGGATCATCGGCAATGATAGACTCGTTGAGTCAAAACTCCAAAGTCTTGAACATAGACGCCGAGTTTCGGAGTAGTCGGTTTTCTATCGATTACATTTTGGGGAGTGTGCGACGGAATTGCATGATTTTATTCCGCCAAGCCCGTTTCATCTAAGGACCACAAGACGTACGGCGAAGTGCCACCGGTTCATGGTGGACATCCCATCCATACGCACAAAGCGTTTTGAGAAAACATTCATTGCACGTACAGCTAGAGAGTGGAATTCTCTACCGGAGTCTGTGTTTCCTGTAAGATACAACCTGGGAGTCTTTAAGTCAAGAGTGAATAGGTTACTTCTAGGCAAGCGTGCTCCATCTTCGACCACATCATCGCTTACCATCAGGTAAGATAGTGGTCAAACGCGAGCTTATCAAATGTAAAAAAAAGTACAAGAACTGGCTAATTTTTTGAGCAAAAATAGCTCCGCTGTCGCCTCTAACTTGTATAGAAACGCAACGCCATATGAAACGACTCCTTAAGTGACAGTCGATACCGTACTTTTGCTGGTCAAGCAGAGAAACATAAAGGGGGAAAGCAGAGTCGCACAGCATCGGGCTCGGCTAAAGGCGCTGTGATGGACCACAAACAGCAGGTTCCAACGAAGAACACATGCGATGAGGACGGCTTCATCAAGAAGCCTACTTATCGCAACCACTGTGGGATGGCGCCGGCAGGATCCAACATGCTGCTACGTCCTGCAGTACCGACGACGCAGCTGTATGTGTCCCGTTTGCATCACTCTACGAAGACTGAGGACATCGTAAAGTACATGCGGGTGAAGACCAACTGGACCTTGAGGGTGGAGAAATTGGAGGCGCGCCATAACACTAATTTCAAGTCGTTCGTGGTGCGCGTTCTGACTCCCCATTTTATGACCTTCCTCAAGGAAGAGTTTTGGCCGAAAGGTGTGCTGTATCGGCGTTTCCGGGGCCAGCTACGCGTCACCTCGCAGCGTAACGCGACGCCGTCACTTCGTGTGCAGTAGTTTTTATGTTTAGGTTTTTAATATGTATTAGTTTATTATTTTTTTTATTTTATTTATGGGCCTTAACAGTATGTCAAGCAATCACTGGCCCAGCTAATAAAATAAGTAATCGTTATGTATGTTGCTCAACCTATCTAGTCTTCCAACATATGACTCGGGTTATATGACTAAAAGCAGATCAGTTTATGTTTAATTCATGACATCAATCAGCTTCAGATACATCATCTCATATGATTTGCGTTTTACAGTTGTCTACGATGGATGTCCTCGCTCCTTCTCTCACGGCGTGTGGTGGCCACGAACCAAGTTTGGTATTGAAGCTGTTACTGACTGCCCTTCTGGTAAGTTATAAAGTCTTCATAAAGTATGGTTTAATAATTGTGATAGTAAGAGATGAAGATATAATGCCTTCCCTTTTCTTTTAGGTACGAGTGGTAAAGCGACTCGTATGTGTGATAAAACTCAAGAGGTGCCGTGGCAAGAACCAGACATGTTTAATTGCACTACGTCCACCTTCTATCAACTGAGGAAACAGGTATTTATAGACAAACTAGCTAACCCGACAGACGTTGTCCTGGCGCGCGAATTGTCAAACTCGCGACAGTCGGTTTTCTGAAATTTTCCTATTTTCTGCGCAACTTTCCAAAATTTTTAATTCATATGAACCGTCTCCTGACAACAACAAACACAACAAAAAAACAATTAGCGAAATCGGTAAACCCGTTCTCAAGTTAGAGCGTGACAGCAGGTGTATTCAATAACTCAGTGGACATCAATTTGCACTAACTCAGTGGACATCAATTTGCACTAACTCAATGGGCATCAATTTGATAGGCACTTTGCAGTACATTATAATAATAATAATAATATTCCACAACTATCACACAACGCCATCTAGTCCCAAGCTAAGCAGAGCTTGTGTTATGGGTTCGTACCCATAACACAAGCTCTGCTTGACAACTGATAAACATACTTATATATTTCTAAATACATAAATATTATAGATAAATTACACCCAGACATAGAACAAATGATCGTGCTCATTACACAAACATTTGTCCTGGGTGGGAATCGAACCCACGCCACCCCATAGCAGTCAGGGTCACTAACCACTAGACCAACAGGCCTGTCACATTGCTGCTTTGACGTCTATGAAAGCAAAAATGTACTACGTAGTGCTATTATAATCGATGTCCACCGAGCAATGTACTGCAAAGTGCCTATCAAACTGATGATACACCTGCAGGAGAAAATAGGGGTTAATTTTTATATATATAAATATGTTAACACAAATGCTAGGCTGAATAAAAGGCACTGTCAAATTTGCATTTTGTGGGCTATTTGATCATTTAAGTAATTAAAATTTCATCAAAGAAGCTGCTTTAAGAGTATTGAAACCGTTCGTTCGATTTTATTATGCCTACTTATTTCTCGAATTTCAATATTATACTTGAGGACATTAGCACCGCCCTCTTACGTACCTTTTTCCCTCCACACAATTGCTCTGCGATAACTCTCGATGGCATTATGGAATACGCATGAAAAAATATTTGTTACTCGTATATAACCGGTTTATCGATAAAATACGAGTAGAGTACGAACAGTGGAAGCAGAATCAAAATTGATCGAAAATTAAACGAGATATAACAATTTTAAACAAATATATCTGTCCCTCTCTCGAAAACGCTGTTTTCTATGACAGTTGTATGGACTTCATGTCCTTTGACGTCAAAGAACACGTCGGACTTCTCTTTCTAATTATCAACTTTAAAGATTTATAGCTTCGTCGCTGATGATGATATTTTGAAAATTCCTTCATATTTGTTCACTATAGTTAATAAGTCTTCAATTGAACAAATAAAAAAATATCATGCATATTCCTTATTGTGCGAAACTACTTTGACCCTTAGGAACCATTTTAAAGCAATTTTTTTTTCACAGCTTAGCAAGATCGAAACCGGCGAGCTATCAGTGAACACATTCGTGGGCGTCCGTCTAGCGGCAGACCTTACCGCAGCCTGTGCCAACACACCACTCCTGTATGGTGCTGATGTCCTGGTAGCTGAGGGCATACTGTTGGAGCTGCTGCAGTACGAGATGAGGCAGGCTGGCTTGAACCTCACGCATAGTCAGGACAAGGATTATGTGCGGGTGAGTGAACTAAAATAACTTCTGTATCAATCTGATGTCCTGGTAGCGGAGGACATATTATTTAGAGGGGTAGGAGAGGACGAAGGAAATGTTGCGGAATGTCCCCCTTTTTCTTTCATTATCTTCACGTCCCGAGCTGCGGTATGACAAATCTGGACGAGAGATTTTTTCAATCAATCAGTGTGACAAAAACAATAAGATACTGAATTTACAACCCACTCAAAATATCTCTGCACCTCGCTGGAATGCGTTGCCCCTCTCGTTTCTACGTTCACCTACGGCACGCACACCGAAACAAAGCGCCGACATGATGTGATTGACCAGATATTATGACCGGATTGCCTCTGCTTTATCTGACTGAGGACCAGTTCCTTTACGCATCTTCTAGGCTGATGATAGTAACCAGTAACTACAAACTAACCAACGAATTTTTTTTCCAGAACGTAATAAAATCCGCCAACACAATCCTCGACCCACAATACGCCAAGGAATGGCGTCGCATTCGAGAACTAACCGGCCACGGCATGGAGCTGCTACTACAGCGGTTCGACAAGTACATCGCAGTCTTAGCCGAAAGCCAGCACGACACATACACCAGTCCCTTTGAGATCAACACCAGTGATTTGGGTAAGTTTTATTCATTCAACCCTCCAGGACTTAAATGGGCGACCAAAATATGAACCACGAGAAGAACTTATCAAACAACCAACAACACTCCACTGCTTTTTTTTTGTGGGGTGGGAAATCATCCAATGACATCTCCCGCTCTGGGTGGAGCGGGAGGGCGTGTCAGACTCTTACTGACTAAAACCCACCCCTGTTCCTTCCCTGCCCTGAGTGCCCAGGAGCGAGGTAACTCTGTTTCGAATTTATCCACAACTCCTGGGCAGGGAAATAATGTGGAACGCTTCACGATTCTGCGTGTCATCCTTGCGCAGGGGCCATGCTAATCTTCTCTGTATCGGTCCAATTTTAGTATATGTACTGCCGAAGCAAGTACAAGTGACTATGGTACCCTGAGATGCAGAAAATTACTGTCCTGCAGTAGTGACCACAAGACGTACGGCGATGCGCCACCGGTACATGGTGACCCACCCAAACGTACAAAACGTTTTGGGAACACATTCATTGTGCGTACAGCTGTTTCGAATTTATCCTCCACTGGGCAGAACCCTCCACTGCTGGACTGCCCAAACTGCGTTTCTGGTTTCTTGATCTTCCGCATCCATTCTGTCACCTTTTGTACTAGCCGGAGAGTCACACTGCGTAAGCCAAAACGCGATCTCCATTCTAGAATTTGTCTACCCCAAAAAGCTGTCGGTTCTTCGAAAAAACATGGCCCGGCTCACTGCCATGTCATCTAGCTTTTTTAATTTAAACAGTAGTTTTAAGAATGTAGTCGCATATGAGAACTAACCGGCCATGGCAAGGAATTGCTACTACAGCGGTTCATCGTAGTGTTAGCCGAGAGCCAGCACGACACCTACACCAGTCTATTTCAGATCAACATTAGCGATTTGGGTATGTGTCCCCTCCAGGACTTAAATGAAGCAAATCACAGTGCTGTACAGGTTGTTATGTACCTACTGGTCGACCAAATTATGCATAGTCAACACCTGCTTCTCCGCCTTCCGTATTAAGTCTGTCCCACAGAGTCCTTGCCGAAACATCGTCCCAATTCCAGAACTCATCTTTTCCAGCCTATTGTACTACCATGGCTTGCTTGTTGGTTGTTGATGGTTACACCATGGTTATGCAAAATTAGTACTTAGATGTTTAAGCTATTTTTTTAATTACTTTGCACAAATCTTCATCAATTCATCATCATCAGCCTTTTTTAATGTCCCCACTGCTAAGGCACAGGCCACCTCTCTGTGAGAGGGTGTGGACTGTAATCTACCACGCGGGCCCAATGCGGGTTGGTGGATGTCACATGTCTTCGAATTTTTGGTTCTAGGCCATGCCGGTTTCCTCACGATGTTTGCCTTTACCGTTTTGAGAGCAGTGGTGTTGAAATAATTTACACAAAATAAAGCACCTGCCTGGGTTTGAACTCACGGCCTACAACTTGTAAGTCGCGGCCTTTTACCACTGGGCCACCACTGCCCACTTACCCTTATTCATCAATTCCTTTGCATGAAATTATACTAATCTTTTTTTTTCTTTTCAGTAATTGGCGTCGACATAGTAACAGCAGAATCGATCTACGGCTTCGAGCCGACCCAACTGAACCGCTACAACACAGACTCCTTCACGACCGAGCGCGTGGTCCTACCCGACACCTCATCCTTCATACACTCTCCCATACAAACACCGATATACCATGCTAATGGCAGGATCAACAAGCACAGGAAACCGTCGAGTCCTACTGTGTCGTTCCCCAAGTACAATAACTATGTGAAGAGCAAGAATAAGTTTGACAAGTACACGAGGGTGTTACTGCCATTAGATCTGCTTGGGATTACTAATAGCAATATTCAAGGTGAGTGTTTTAGAATCTACCGACCACTAGTTTTTTTGAAGTGAAAACTTTTACAGGGTGTAACGGAAAGATGTGGTCAATTTTAACAGCCGGTTCTGCCCATGGAAATGAACAACTTTCTCTAAGAAAAAATAGAAAATTTCAAAAAAAAAAAATTGGAATTTCCATACAAAGCTATCATCCGCTGATCAATATTTGTATGGAAGGTAAAATTATTTTTTTAGAATTTCCTCGGATGTTCTTGAAGAAAGTTGTTCATATCGATGGTCAGATGCAGTTCTTAAAATATGACCCACACCTTTCCGTTACACCCTGTCTAGGCGCGTTGGGCAGTTTTGAGATAGGAAAAAACAATTGAACTCGAGCGCCACCGACACCGCTACGCGATTCGCAACAAGAGTGCTGCGTCGTAGCACTCGTAGCGGATCGCGAGGCGCGTTGGGCATTTTTGTTCAAGTTTTTTGTTTTCACTTCTAACGGTACTCCCGGAATGCCAGGTTTTTTTTAAGAACGTAGTTGTAGGTATTTTGCAATAGAAGAAAATATGTACCGTACTTACTGAGATCCACACGTCCTTTTACAAACAACTCACTTCTTTTTCCCATGGCAGAAAGTACACCTACTTTCCTAATTGTTTTAATAGAATTTGTCACTAAAGGCAAATGGAAGGCCAAGAAATGAAAGAGAGTTGACTTACCTGTCATATTGCGCCAAACGTGAAATCTGGCTACCGTTCACCGTACCGTCCTTCAGCATTTTGCATGACAGTTTTTCTCGTTCTTTTTTTTAAATTAACCAAGAAATTCTTCCAGAAAACCTCGACCTAAACTACGAAACCCGAGCCGTGTTCTCGTACCTACAATACTCTCGCAACACATCCCAACTGATGCCACTCCGCATGGACGAGTCCGTCAGCCAGCGCTGGGGCGTCAACATCACGGTGGGCTCACCCATCATACAGCTGGCCCTGTTCGTGCCCGAGTACGTGTGGAGCAAGGAGGCCAGCGACGACGACAACTCCATGGAGACAGCCGATGATGTGGAAGGTATATAATAATGATAATGCTTTATTGAGTCACATTAGGACCCAGTAATCAGCATATAAAAAAAAAACTTACGTAGGTACATTCAAATTAGTTTTAAAACAGAACATAATCATATCGCAACTGATGTCATCTTAATTAGGTTACACAGTAACCCGTGTTAAAGATACCAGAGATTAAAATTTATGTAGGTAAATTTATGAGGAGCTCGTGTCTAAAGTAGTAACAGCCGCACGGGTCAATCCATCAGGTTAAGCTACGCTTGCCGGGGTTGCTCCATGGATTGGTGACCATCTTTACAAACCGAGACTCCTCCGTGCCTCGGAAAGCACGTTAAGCCGTTGGTCCCGGCTGTCAATCGTGAATCTTTGACAGTCGTTACGGGTCGTCAGAAGCCCGAAAGTCTGACAACCAGTCTCACCAAGGGGTATCGTATTACCCAGTAACTGGGTTGTGGAGGTCAGATAGGCATTCGCTCCATGTAAAATACTGGTATTCAGCTGCATCCGGTTGGACTGGAAGCCGACCCCAAGATAGTTGGGAAAAGGCTAGGTAGGCAGGCAGGCAGTCAAGAAGTAGCATCTCAAAAATAATAGCTGCTGAAGTTCTGAAATCCTCAGTGATTGTGTTTCAAAGGTAAGGCCAAATCAAAGTCACGAAAATTTGTAGGCAATAATTTAGCGGTCAGAAAAATTACAGAATATGCTAATGACCGCAGGTGCGTTTTCCACTCGTTTAAAAATGTAGCAAAATATCTAAGTATGCAAATATGAAGCTTTGCGAAGAACTTACTTTTTATATAAAGGTTGCCGAGATAGCTTCTCAATACATATCTGAATTGGTAAGCACTACGATAACATAAAAACCGACCAAGTGCTTGTCGGACTTTGCACATTTAGGGTTCCGTACCATATGACGGAAATCAATATATTGGTATTTGTTAGTAAAATATACGTATTAATAAACATTATCACCAAATTTCAAGTTCATAGGTCAATGGGAAGTTAAAAAAAAAATGTATGTGTACTTATGTACCTACGCACGTAAGAAGTTATAAGACTTCTTTGGCGTAACAAAATAAAACCAAACTGTCACAAACTTTATAAAAAGAAAACAATCATTCTCCATGAACCACAGACTATAGCTAACTTCAGGGTATCGGTTCTAGCTAACTTCAGGGTGTCGGTTTTTTGTGACGGTGTGCGCGCTCATCGTAAAAATTCACTCTCATCATTTTCCCTAACTCGCCAAAAGAAGTATAACTTCAAAAAATCTTCGGAACAACATTTTGTGACAGACAATGGACAGACGGACACGTGAGTGACAGCAATAGGGAGCGTGCAGGAACTATGGGGCTGCGTTTGTGTGGACCCTTCAGGTAGGGAACCCTAATAGTGTAAATTCGCTAAATTATTTAACCAAGATATTCTGTTCAACAGGCATAGTCTACGCTAACAAAGGTAACACCCACCACCAGCAAACCAACCACATTAATCCAAACAGCCAATCGAAGAACACATGGCCCATCGAAGACTCCCAAAACCATGACAACCACGGTCCAGTCCTCATACAGCCAACATTCAAAAAGCAAGAGAAATCCTTTACTAGCGACAACTTAGAAGAAAACGAATCATCTTTTGTCTCTGAAAAGCTAGAATCCAATGAAGGACCTAAAGTAATGGCTTTGATAATGGAATCGGGGAATATAACAAAAGACGGTGTGAAGAAGACGTTGGTGTATAAGAGCTTGAGTGGGATCCGACTCAAGAGGCCGATAAGGCTGCAGATGTGGCTCGATATTGATCGGGAGACGTTCGGCTCCAGGACTAACCCGCAGTGCGTGCATTGGTCTACTTTGAGAGGGTGAGTCTGATATTACAGTACCTAATATAACTAAATAAATATTATATTTATAAATTATCAAGTTACCACCCCAGCTTCGCACGGGTACAAATTATACACCTAAATCTTCCTCATGAATCACTCTGTCTATTGATGAATATCGCATAAAAATCCGTGCAGTAGTTTTTGAGTTTATCGTGAACAAACAGACAGACGAGACTCGGCGGTGGACTTTGTTTTATAATATTACCCGGCGCCTCCACCACATATAAGAACCCCAGCTCCAGATATGGGCTGCAGGGCTTCTTAGAAGCACTTCGACGTTCTCGGGGGCGTCACGTAGCTCTGCAACTCGTAGCCTCGGTGCGAGAGGACTGTATGTAAGGGATCTGTCTACGGGCGGATAATTTAAATAGCTGAGGGCGACTTCAATTAACTATATTCAGAATAATATGGAAAGCACATATCTGCCCACTTGGACCGGCTCGCGGAACTCTAACTCTCTAACTGTCACAAACGTCAAGCCTATGATTTATTCTAAACTTATTTCAAACGGCTTTCCAAGAGTTTCTAGAAACTTCTGACCTGCCAGTCGGCAACATAAGGCCGCCAACATAAGGTTGTCACAATATGTAGTGATATTGACTTAGCTCGCGAGGTTTTCGACATTGTGTGTTGTGTTGTGGGATGTGGACTCCAAGATCATTGTACCGATAGTCGTGTCAGCAAAAGGCTCTCGTTGGGCGACTGGATCGACAAGGGCTTGATTTAGAAAGCGTTACTTCTGGACACGGCTAGCCCGCCGGTATCGCAACAATGCGGTACCGGCGGGCTACTATTTATTATATTTTTAATGCTTTAACTTTTTATTGAAAAAATTAAAAATGTAATTTATAAATAAAAATATACAAAAATACGTATAGACCATGATTACTACGAGATTTTCTTCTGCTGCCAGATTTATCAATCTATTTTATCGTGTTTTTGCCAGCTGAAAGATGCCCACAGCTGGACAAAGCACAAGGCTATACCTAAAAGTTTCTATAATGACAAGGTCTTGGCCCATCCCTATACCGTAATGCCAAATGTTGTTTTTTTTTTGTTCTTTGGAGCCTGGTAAATTCAGCCGAATTTTATCGATTTTTTGTGATACAAAAAAGGTGTTAATAAATAATCATCAAGTATTCGTTAGCAAATGTCACCCATTTCGATTGTCATCCAACTGACTGACTCTTCTTTGAGCTAATTTCTTTGCCCCAGGTCTGGAGAGTGGTCCCGCGTCGGTTGTCACACAGAGATCGACTACGACTGGTCGCCGTACTCCAACGAACCACTGCTCATCAACTGCACCTGCAATCATCTGTCCACCTTCGCTGTACTGGTTGATGAAGTCGATATTGAGGTAAGTTGTCGTCCCACCCACACGTACAAAACGTTTTGGGAACACATTCATTGTGCGTACAGCTAAGGAGTGGAATTCCTTTGCCGGAGTCGGTGTTTCCTGATAGCTACAACCTGAGGGTCTTTAAGACAACAGTGAATAGGTTACTTCTAGCCAAGCGTGCTCTATCGTCGACCACATCATTGCTTATCATCAGGTGAGATATCAAGCGCAAGCATTTGAAAGTTAAAATTAGTGCTTGATTTCTTTTTGCTGGCAATAATTTTAGTTAAATTATTTCTGTTTTAATCTAAAGCCACTCTACATTTACGAGTATGTCTGTCTTGGAACACGGTTCGGCAGGTCTTGGTATTTGTACAATGTGCGAATTTTCAAGATGTCAAAAAGTTCAGTTACCAAATAAGTTATTTAGATCTCGCCATTTAGTTTTTGGAGCCTGGCCTAAATCGCGACATGAGCTTTTGTGTCTAGTGTGTATTTAAGCCTTCATTAATTAAATGCCGAAAATAAATGGCCTTAATAGTCCCAAAATTGAGCAGGCCAGAAACAAACGTAGAGGATATTTTTAAAAGCTTTAAAAAATCTTAATTTATTTTAACAGGAAAGGAAATCACCAAAAGTAGAACAGAAATTTTACTAAAAGGCAGTCCGAGAAAAGAACGGCTATCACTATGAACTATGTCAAACTAGTTTACGCCTTGCGCTTCACCGTGTTTTTAGTTGTACCCTTTTTTGTTTGTAAAAAAAAACATCCAATGACATCTCCCGCTCTGGGTGGAGCGGGAGGGCGTGTCAGACTCTTATTGACTAAAACCCAACCCTGTTTCGTCCCCGTCTGAGTGCCCAGGGGAGCGGTTACTCTGTTACGAATTTATCCGCTACCCCTAGGCATTTACGTGTACCCTTAATTTGTATGGAAATATTAGTTTAACTAAATTTGACAGCTTTAATTTACGTCCGTCTCTTTCTTGTTATATTAGAGAGAAAACGATAGCAAGAGTCTAAATTAAGTTTAGTTTGTGTACCACAGAATCGGCACCGTTATGTAATTTTTGAAAATATGCAGTTTAATATGTAATTTTTGTCCGTACAGTTCATCCCGGAACCATCACTCCTGGAATCAGTAACATCATACACAGCATTCAGCATATCTCTGCCCCTACTCCTCACGACCTGGACAGCACTGTGCCTAATGAGAGGTGGTGCGGCCACAGTTTCCAACTCCATACACAAGCACCTCATCTTCTGCGTGTTTATGGCTGAACTTCTCTACCTTATAGCCTTGAAAGCCAGGAGTTCTTTGGTACAGTATGAGGTAAGTGCTCAAACTAATATAGCTCTTATGAATAGGTGACGTGGTTGAATATTGAAGCCTAACTTGGATACTAACATGTCTGATACGTGGTCCAACTACATATTTATGATCATCTCATCTTCTGCGTGTTTATGGCTGAACTTCTCTACCTTACACCTTTGAAAGCCAGGAGTTTGCTGGTCGACTAATTTATAATTTAATGTAATTTTGATTGTATTTTGTTTGACTGTATTTACCTGTATAATGTGAATAAATATTTATTGTTCTTGAAATGAGTCTCCGATGCTCGAAAATAAAATATTCATAATAAAACGGCGACCCCAATTGAAAACGTTTAGGCCCTCTAGAGCTAGTTATGAGCTTTTATTTCTGCCATTTCTTCTTATAATCTTTTTAAAACTGCCATGGGACTTCTAGGTCTAATTTTTCAAATTCAGAGCATAGGATTACATCGTAACGGTCGACTTAACTACTGTGACAAATGATGGTAGTTTTTCTGTTCGTTATTATGTGTGGCAGAAAAATTTGAACACACACTATCTTAGTTCCTCAGCCACATATTACCATATGAATCACTCCAAACAAAATGTTCACTACCTACTGCTTTAATAGCCTAAACCTCCGACTCGCTAGACGCTGCGAACGAAAATGTACCTAACCTTACAAGCGTGAAGTGAGTTTCGCTTTGTAGCTGCGCGCCGGCGCGTGGTATTTGTGAATTACCAGGGCTGCCTCTTTCGATAAAGATGTCAGTAGGTATTTGTTGTTACACTTTATGAATAGTACGAATGATATATAATATGAAAGCTCTAAAAATATAACATGAAAAATAAAAATATAATCTATATACACGGTGTAACGGAAAGGTGTGGTCGTATTTTAAGAACCGGTTCTGTCCATGGAAATTAACAACTTTCTCTAAGAAAAAATAAAAAAATCCCGAAAAAAAAAATTGACTTTGCATACAAAGTGATCATCAGCTGATCAATATTTGTATGGGGGGTAAAAAAAGTTTTTGAGTATTTTCCCACTTTTTCTTAAATAAAATTGTTCGTATCGATGGGCAGATGCAGTTCTTAAAATATGACCGCACATTCACCCTGTATACAGGGTGTAACCGTGTAACGGAAAGGTGTGGCCTTATTTTAAGAACCGGTTCTGCCCATGGAAATGAACAAATTTCTCTAAGACAAAATAGAAAATTCCCAAAAAAAAAATTGAACTTTCCATACGAAGTTATTATCAGCTGATTAATTTTTGTATGGAGGGTAAAAATATTTTTTTGGATAATTTCCTCAGATTTTCTTGAATATAGTTGTGCATATCGATGGGCAGATGCAGTTCTTAAAATATGACCACACCTTTCCGTTACACCCTGTATAATATGAAAGCCACGAATAGTACGAATGAAATACGAAATAGAGGAAACTAAAAAAGCGTTTTGAGAAAACATTCATTGTGCGCACACCTAGGGAGTGGAATTCCCTACCGGAGTCTGTGTTTCCTGATAGCTACAACCTGGGAGTCTTTAAGTCAAGAGTTAATAGGTTACTTCTAGGCAAGCGTGCTCCATCTTCGACCACATCATCGCTTACCATCAGGTGAGATAGTGGTTATTCGCGTGCCTATCAACAATAAAAAAAAAAACTGAAAACACGATTCATTGATTTGTTTCTTCATTTACACAATTATTAGTGTAATAGGTGACTACTATGCTTCTACCTTAGATTATAAAATGTCCAGATTCCTAGTACGCCACCGTAAATTGAAGCCTAGTAATTTTTAAATGACGGTTGTCAACACAGAACAGAAAAAACAGTAGAAATCGCATAGCGCTTTATTAGTATCGGAAACAGCGTACCCAAACTCGTACATATACAGGTTAATTGTATTTCGTAACACTAAGAAATCCTTGGTGTGATTGGTTTATTATTGAAAGAAAGTAGGAAATATGTCAGTCGTCGCTTATTTGAAAATAAACCACAGTTATATGAGCATAGAGTCGTTTATTGTCTACTCTTTTTAAGTATTTATTACCTTTTCCGTTTAATGAGCACACGAAATAGTTTAATGAGCAAGTTACCCTACCCGTCGCTAGATGTCACTATACATATTAAAAACATTCAATCCTGTGAAGCCCCGCAACTCACCGGTGAGTCGGACAAAAAAAAAAAAAAATTAAAGAGAAAAAAAAAAAAAAAAATCGGCTGTCAACCCGGGTTGTCCTCGGGGTTTAATTTGACAACCCGGATTTTGCCGTGGGGCTTCACAGGTTAAAGCTGTATTGTGTAAACGATAAGATTGATATTTCCGTAACGAGGTCATTAGTACTGCAGTAGAGTAGCTGACTTTGACATGTCCTAGGAATCTTCGCGAATAATTTGTTTGAGTTTAAAAGAAA
Source organism: Polia nebulosa (assembly GCA_951329385.1). Taxonomy (NCBI): domain Eukaryota; kingdom Metazoa; phylum Arthropoda; class Insecta; order Lepidoptera; family Noctuidae; genus Polia; species Polia nebulosa. Next base: position 8,662,307 of record OX589595.1, on the reverse strand, counting down.
GTAGACCTTAATTTGTAAAACATAGAGTCAACTTTTACTTATCTTGTTTAATAAAATATTGTTTTTCAAATTTTAATCGAAATAAAATAAATTAGGACTAATCGACGGTATGATATTCCACCATTTGATAAATTTTTGGTTCTGCTCTCGTGTTTACATTCTAAAACAGCACAATAGGACATTTTTGTATTTTTTTTTCAAGTTTTCTTCACCGCGACGGTTGTAGCAAGACTGATGCGCGTAGTGTGTGTGCGGAGCAGACATATGCGGAACGCCGCAAAACTCGGGGTACGCGGGCCCCGCCTACTTGCGACTTCTACTGTTTTTTCTGTTCTGTGGTTGACAAATTGAGGTCATTGACCTTTCTTTTCTTATCTCAGACGCCTAATAGAAGTTATTGCGTATCTACCAATACTTAATAAAATACAAAAACGAAACATGCATGTTTTCAATTTATCTATTTAAAAACGATAGTAAAACAAATTAGATACTCACATTTCTGTACCAGCAGGTAAACTAAAAAAAGATAAGTTTAAGGCCGCCCATTGTGTCACCCTATGTAAAGTTTTCTTCATTTATATGTTCTGTAATCTAAATGGTGTACATAATATAGAGTATTTTATTCTATCTCTTCTCTTGCTGGATCTACATCTATCAACTGCACATAATACACCAGTACTAGCCATGTCATAAGAATTCGAAACTATACTAAAGTACGTCAGGTCGACCGAATTTTATGCGAACGTACGCGCCTCGCGGCTGTTGGCAACCCACTGAAAAATGGGTCACGGGCGGCCCGGCGGCCGGTAGGCAGTTAGCGTGCGTAAGTATGTGTCAATAATCATGGAGTGATTCATATGGATGTGATAATATGTGCCTCAGCTGCCATGAAAACGCCATAATTTACTGGATTTTTTTTCAATAGTGACACTGTCCGCGCAACGTAGTTTGCCCAGATCCAACGATTTCAATCTAAATTAATTCATAGTGAACTTTAGCTGAAACTCACCTCTATATCTATTATAATAAGAAGAAGGAAGAAATTGGAAGGCCAGCGTCAGACAGTATCTATCTGGCAATATTGTCTGGCAGTATCTGTCTGGCAACATTGCTGAAATGGACCTTTTTGGCGCAGCCGTAAGGCACAAGCTATGCTATTTTTACTCTTTAACACCCCACAGCGGTGATACTTTTTAGTTTTGCCATCTATCGATGATGAATAGTGATGATGACGATGACGATGACGATGACGATGACGATGATGATGATGATATTTATCTTGTTACGCCAAAGAAGTATAACTTCTTACGTGCGTGTAAAAAGTGTAACTTGAGTTAATATCAAAGAAAAAAAAAACAAAGGAAAAAAATACTGCAGAAATAAAATAAATAAATAATTATAATTGCATAAGTTGATAAAAAATGCTATGCAATAGCTTTACAGCGGCAGTCTCCGAGTGCCACACGTCCTTTTATTTATTTTTTAGTTTTTGTTCATTTGCGTGAACCTTACTGTAGCCAAATAAATATTTTTCTTTCCTTTTTCCTTCTCTCAATCATTTTTTGTTTTATTCGTTCCCTTTCGTACAGTTCCTGTGCAAGCTAATGGCCATGTCGCTGCACTACTGGTGGGTGTGCGCGCTGGCGTGGTGCGCGTGCGACGCGTGGCAGCTGCGCCGGCTCGTGCGCGAGCTGCGGGACGTCAACCACGGCGGCCTGTGCGCGCAGCTGGCGGCGGCCTACGCGGCGCCCGCGGTGGCGCTGGCGCTGGCGGCCAGCCACCACCAGCACCAGTACGGGAATGCGCTCTTGTGAGTAGCCAAGGGTATACAGGTGGTCATGTCCTAGGCGCCGTTCACTCTGTAGATGCTACTTGAGTGGCGCCGAGGAATCAGCTGCACACGTCTTCCTGGAATACGAAGCCGTGACTTCCTAACGTGCACAAATTCTCAAAAAAGTGTGGTCGCTACGCAAAGTGTCCACCAAAACCTTGAAATTCGGTACTATAGCTAAGTTAAATATGATGAACCTTCAAAAAAAAAAATGTGTGCAATTCACACGTGGCAGAAGTAAAACCTTCAAAATTTTGGCTAAAACAAAACAAATCACTGTATAATGCTTCCTATCTCATTTTAAAACACAGAACAAAACACTGTATAATGATTCCTATCTCATTTTAAAACACAAAAACAAAACACTGTATAATGTTTTCTATTTCATTTTCTCCCAAGTTAAATCTTATGAATTTATGTCTCTGTCTCTTTTTACTGTCGCTTTTTCGTTTCATCGACTTTCAAATCACAACGGTGCTAAAGAAGTTTTCATTTCAATAAAAGAATAAAAACCGCACAAAACTCATTGTGCACTTTTAGAAGTTCTAAGCGGTCACACAAACACACAAGAAAAGCGACATTTGAAACTATGTAAAGAAAAGAAATTTTAAAAGCTATTTCTCGTCGCATCATCAGGTACCAGGTTTTGTGTGTAACTAATTGATCCGTCACGATATTACCAATTTTATTATTCAAAAAATTTTCCTCAAGAGATAACATTCTATGCACCTACACAACTGTCATTTGAAATAGGCTTTTAGGAAACAACAGTCGTAATCTAAATTAAGCGGTTCCATGTTCATAAGCCAACCTTTTCTCTATACAGTTGCTGGGTGAGCTGCCACGAGCCAGTAGTCTGGTGGGTAGTTATACCAGCAGCCGTGTACGCTAGTGCAGCGCTGGTGTTCCTGGCGGGGGCCACGCGAGCCGCCTTCACTGTTAGAGATCATGTCATCGGCTTTGGGAATTTGAGGTAAGCAACGCATAACTTTCTGAAGGTCTGTGTCGATAAGCCACCCGGGCCTGCGGACGGCGAGCAGTGGGTAGCTCGCCGTCCGATCAGCACCAGGCCCGTGAGTTGACGGCGCGTAGTGTTCCACGCGCGCCTCAAAGAGATGAGTGTCAGCCACCACTGACGGGGCCCATCGTGGTCGGTGCCTGCATGCCTAGGGGTAGCGGATAAACTCTGAACATGAGTTACCGCACCCCTGGGTACTGGGGCAGGGAAGGAACAGGTGTGGATTTTAGTCAGTAAGAGTCTGACACGCCCTCCCGCTCCACCCAGAGCGGGAGAAGTCATTGGATGATTACCCACCCCACAAAAAAAAAGTGTCGATAAGCCGTGTTTGACCATCATGGCGTATTGGGAGCATGTGCATGTGCCCGATGCGTCAGTAGAGTGCAACAAATATTGTATGAACTAGCACTTTGCCCGCGGCTTCGCTCCCGTGACCTATCCCGCGGGACCTGTTATTTTTCCCGGTATAAAAAGTAGCCAATATTACATCCTGATAATTTAGCTTTCTATTGGTGAAAAAATGGTTAAGATCGGTCCAGTAGCTTCGGAGCTTATTCGTTACATACAAAAATACAATTTTTTCCTCTTTATAATATTAGTATACTGATTATAAGTGTTAATGAATAGTTAGTTATATTTCACCCTTTTATAGATGTGTTGCGGAGGAATGAAGAAAATGTCGTGAGGAAAGTCTTGTGTATGGATGTGGATGTCTGTAAGAGTAGAGGAAGGCCAAAGAAACGATGGTTGGACTGTGTGAAAGAGGATATGGGTAAAAAGGGGTGACTACAGAGATGACGACTAATAGAGGAGTATGGAAGAAAAAGACATGTTGCGCCGACCCCAAATAAATTGGGATAGAGGCAGGAGAATGATGATGAATATTAGTATAGATTAGTATAGATATACTCGTAGATTAAAATCTTGCGTTTGTTACTAACATGTTTATAAGTATCGTGTTTACTAACATCTTATGGATCAAAAGCCTGAATATAATTAATGCTTAAATATTAGGCTCTTTCTAAAGCTCAAAAATGTATAGTTAGTAAGAATTTGCTGTCATAAAACTTCTTTTTCAGTATCTTAGCAGTGCTCTAAGGCGGTAAACGCACTTACAGGCAGCTTGCTTAGCGCGTATCTTCGTCTCTCTGGTGAACCGCGAAGACTGGTAGTGTGTTTTCGTACTTATTATTCTCCGAATACTTTGATACGTAAAGCTATTTTTGTTTGCAGAATGCTGCTAGGCGTCAGCGTAGTGTGCCTGCCGCTCGTGTGCGTGTCGTGGGCGAGCGCGCTACTGCTGGGCAGCGAGGCGGGCGCGCGGCGGGACGCGCTCAGTGCAGCGCTGGCAGCCGCCGTGGCAGCTCACGCAGCCGCTGCCAGCTTGGGTTACATCGCCTTCAACATACGTGTGCGAGACAACTTGAGGAGGTGAGTCAAATAAATCTGCCTAGCCTTTTCCCAACTGTCTTGGGATCGGCTTCCAGTCTAACCGGATGCAGCTGAATACTAGTATTTTACATGGAGCGACTGCCTATCTGACCTCCACAACCCAGTTACTGGGTAATACGATACCCCTTGGTAAAACTGGTTGTCTGACTTTCGGGCTTCTGACGACCCGTGACGATTGTCAAAGATTCACGATTGACAGCCGGGACCAACGGCTTAACGTGCTTTCCGAAGCACGGAGGAATCTCGGTATGTTAAGATGGTCACCCATCCATGAAACAACCCCGGCAAGCGTAGTTTATCCTGATCGATCGACCCGTGCGGCTGCTATTACTTTAGCCACGAGCTCCTCTGCCAAAAGAAAACACGTCGTATAACAATATTCGCCATATTAACTTTAAAATCTATTTCAGGACCGTTCTCAGATGTTTAGGCAAGAAAGTGCCTCTAGTCGACACATCAGTCATTATCAGCAGCAGTGCTCAAAACTTATCACAAGTCAACAGGTAAATAACACAAACTAATTTTGACCTTATTACTTTGAATTAAAATCCATTATTAAATAAAATTTACACAAGTCATTGTACCTCCAAGGCGATCTGTTTTCAACATTATATCTTGAAGTCTGAAGTTCAATTTCAAATGTTTTATTTTTCTTAGGTCTGCCCTGGCGTATCACAGTAGTACCGAGCCAGGACGTCAGATGAGAAACATAGGGATATCAGCATCGTCTACCACTTCTAGATCTACTACTAAAACTAGTTCTAGTCCTTACAGGTAAGCACACATTTTTTTTATACTCTGTTTTTGTCTTTCTTTTCAATTGAATAAGTTGCCAAATCTGATGGTGGTCTTTTAGAAAATCAGTCAACTTAACAGCCAATAAGAATTCATATGAAATTAGACAGCAGAATTATAAAGCAGATAGTTGTTACGGGCTTAAAAAAAAACAATTTTAGCCAAAAAGCCATAACATCTCTATACTCTTGAAACGAGATGCTTAGCACAGACCCACCGCGGCGCACGGAGAGGCTACACACGTGTATTAAGCTTCGCTTTGCAAGAAGATGTATGTGATTGTTTCCACTACAACCCACGGACACGTTACGCATCAATTGACGTCATTGGTATATGCGTGGCTTGCTCGAATATGGCTGTAGCGACATCTATGACGCTACATACGAACTAAAACAGCAAATTCCTACATCGCGCATCGCGCAAGCAGAGTTCTTCACACGATTTGAACATATACAACAGCCCGAAATCAACTATTGGGCAGTTACCCGGACCAGACACAACACCCGTCTGCTCGGAGGATCCTCCCTTTTCAATGGAGGTTTGCGGGACTTTACACCCTGTTCCGCATACTTCCTACACTGGTGACACTCTACTATGAACGTAAGTGCAGCCTTCGTCATGACGTCATCACCTCCACATGGCGATCACATAGCTGAACGCTGTCAACGCTATGCGGTACACACTATACACGAATATTAACCCACGACTTGTACAACTGTATCAACACGTGCGTAGCCTCTCCGTGCGCCGCGGTGGGCCACACTACAGTTGTACATAGTTGTGGGTGTGTAGTGTGTACTGCAGTGTTAGCTTAGACCCACGTTGTAAAACAAATGCATCTACGCAGGTAAAATAATCCGCGTGCCTGTGCACAGCATGCGCCGCGGTGGGTCTACGCCTTAAGGGCCTACTACCCGCCAAGTGGCGCCCTCATTGAATAAAAAAAAAATCGTAGCATAGCATAGAAAATAAATATTCAAGAATCTAACGTCACGTAGGATTCTTTAATATTTGATTTCTATGCTATGCTAAGATTTTTTATTCAATGAGGGCGCCACTTGGCCGGTAGTAGGGCCTTAACTCTGTGAGGGGTAATCTACCACACGGGCCCAATGCTGGTTGATGGATATCACATGTCTTCGAAGTTTTGGTTCAACGACATGCCGGTGTCCTCACGATGTTTTCCTTCACCGTATTGAGAGCAGTGGTGATGAAATAATTTTCACAAAGGAAAGGGCCTGCCTGGATTCGAACTCACGACCTACAACTTGTAAGTCGCGTCCATTATAACAGGGCGACAACTGCTCTAGCTTCATCTTCGTTCCGCTGGCACGACAGTATTTTTTGGCCCATAACTTTGCCACTTTCACGGCGTCATCGATGGCAGACGATTGCTCTACCAAAAACCAACTTAATTGGACCAAATATAAAAAAAAAACTTTTTTACAAAAAAATAGAACCGACTTCCAAAAAAAGTGGAAAATAACTTTAATTTCGGCAGTCGGTGTTTCTGGTTTTGTGTCACCGATTTCCGAAATTAAAGTTATTTTCCACTTTTTTTGGAAGTCGATTCTATTTTTTTATAAAAAAGTTTTTTATTTTTCACTTTTTAATTGTGATTCCCCATTAAACTGTGTTAACAATTCATAGACATACGATCGTAGCAATCGCGGTTGATTTCCTGTCAATTTTTGAAGAGTTCCGTTGTTTGTCTCCGAAAGCCATCATCAGATCTATATGAAATTTAAATGGGATCATTTCGGAACAATCCCCTTTCGAACAAAAAAGAATTTTGAAAATCCGTCTGTAAATGACGGAGTTTTGCCCGAACATACATAAAAAAAAAATAGAAAAATACAAACATCCGAATTGATAACCTCCTTCTTTTTGAAGTCGGTTAAAAACTTACCAACTATACACTTCTTCTTCAAATTACACTCGATAAGGGTATCGATAAGGGTTAAGACTTAAGTTAGCAAAATCATATTGTTGTGTATGTCGTTAATTTGTGGCAAATAAATACTTTTTCTTTCTTAAATTAAACTAAAATCTTCGTCATGTTATACAGTCGCAGTGACGGTCAACTACGTCACACAAGCACCTCGACGTCAAACTACAACACGAGTGCGAGTGACATGCCAGCCTACCTGAGAGGATTCGACTCATCCTTGCACACTAGGAAAGACGGTAAATATTATTTAGCGCTCCCTTTGCTTCTCATGGAATTGTTTTGAGCTGATTCTACGTAGTCCATCCCACGGAATAGAAAAAAACATGTGGAAGTGCCCACGCAGCTCTCCGCGTGTCACAATTATGCGGAAAAATATGTAAAATAAAAACAACCTTCGTCAGTTGTACAAAAATTAAGACTTATCTTAATTTTGTAGGAATAAGAAATAAATTTTGACATAAAGCTTATTTGTTGTTCATACAAAATTAAGACTTAATTACAACGGATGAAGGTTGTTTTTATTTTACATATTTTGCCGCATAATCGTGACACGCGCCTGATAACTGCGTGCGTGAGCACTTCCACTTGTTTTTCTATTCCGTGGTCCACCCTATCGATTTTATAGCCCGTATGTACTGCCAACTTTAACTTTGTATTAGACGTCGATTACACAGGTTTTGTAGCCCGTATGTACTGCCAACTTTAACTTTGTATTAGACGTCGATTACACAGGTTTTGTAGCCCGTATGTACTGCCAACTTTAACTTTGTATTAGACGTCGATTACACAGGTTTTGTAGCCCGTATGTACTGCCAACTTTAACTTTGTATTAGACGTCGATTACACAGATTTTGTAGCCCGTATGTACTGCCAACTTTAACTTTGTATTAGACGTCGATTACACAGGTTTTGTACCCCGTATGTACTGCCAACTTTAACTTTGTGTTAGACGTCGATTACACAGATTTTGTAGCCCGTATGTACTGCCAACTTTAACTTTGTATTAGACGTCGATTACACAGGTTTTGTAGCCCGTATGTACTGCCAACTTTAACTTTGTATTAGACGTCGATTACATAGGTTTTGTACCCCGTATGTACTGCCAACTTTAACTTTGTGTTAGACGTCGATTACACAGATTTTGTAGCCCGTATGTACTGCCAACTTTAACTTTGTATTAGACGTCGATTACACAGGTTTTGTAGCCCTTATGTACTGCCAACTTTAACTTTGTATTAGACGTCGATTACATAGGTTTTGCTGTCACTTTAACTGTTACTTCTACGTACTAGTACGCTGACTGATGGTTGTATGATAAAATCTCGATACTTTGATTTTTTCATCATGCAACCAACAGTCATGACTTTTGGAATTGAGTATCTCTTTTTCACCGACTTCCAAAAGGAGGAGGTTCTCAATTCGTCTGTATGTTATTTTTTGTATGTTTTTACGCGATTTCTCCGCCACTTGGAAATAGATTTTGATGATTCTTTTTTTGTTTGGTAGGCCGTACTTCAGAGGTGGTCCCATATAATGTAATAATTTTATCGAAATTGATTTAGCACTTTTTGAAAAAAACAACATAAACAAAAAATATGTATACACAGATGACGTTTTGGTTGACTCCAATTATGTTCAAATTCCATGTTATTGGGGTTATCCATTAGGGTATAACTTTATTATTTAGTTTTAGTTCTGGGGTACCTAGAACACAACTAAAAAGTGAAAAAAAAACTTTTTCTCAAAAACAACAACCGAAATTTTTAGAAGTCGGTTGTATTTTTTGTAAAAAAGTTTTATTTATGTAATCTTTTTAGCCTTGACATAGTTAGGGCAGGAAGGGCATACTACACCATAGAAGCGAGGATCTGTTATCATAACGGGATCCTGAACATTATTTAAAAAAACATAATGGTGCCGATTCTCTTATTCAATAACTAAACTAAAATTAGAGAATCACTATCTTTTACTAAAAAACAGTATGAGAAAAGAACGGCGATAGCTATGATCTAAGTTAGAGATGTCAAACTAGTTTACGCCTTGCGCTTTACCGTGTTTTTAGTAGACATGTTTTTACGTGTACCCTTAATTTGTATGGAAATATTAGGTCAACTAAATTTGACAGCTCTAATTTACTTCCGTCTCTTTCTTGTTTTATTATAGAGAAAAAGATAGCAATAGCCTAAATTAAGTTTAGTTTGTGCATAACAGAATCGGCTCCAATGTAGGCCTTTGAGGCTCCATCGTTTTCAAAGACAACGGAGACAAATTGCACTGCCTGATTTCTATTCATGAAATGTTGACCAGCTTTTTTTAACATAAATTCATCTTTCAGCTACCTACTAATCATCAGATGTTTATTACAAGGCAACTTCAACTGATTGTATTTCTGTTACCAGACGAAGGCCGTCGCCGTCGCAAGACCGCCGCAGATGGCGAGACCACAGGAGAGACCGGCGAGGAAGCTACCGAGGCCACCGACAGTGACAGTGACGGCAGCGCCAGGAGCCTGGACCTGGCCTCCAGCCACTCCTCTGATGATGACGAGACTAGCACCAGAAGATCCAGCCACCCGCCTTCTACTAACAGTGAGTACTACGTTGTGTTCTTATTAAAGAAAGAGCTTAGCTTACCTCTACTTACACCACTTTTTACACATTATATTTTATATCCCTCCAAGCAGGACAATGTTTGATTAACTTTCCCCTATTCATTTTATTATATTACTTCCCATTTTTTACGCGCCCTCGACATGCGCAACTGGAGGCGCTATTAACTGCCAATGACCTTGAGTGGTTAGCTTGCGTGTTCTGTGCTGAGCTCACGTAACGCGTCGTACGTCCACCCAGTAATTAGGACTCGCCCATCAAGGAGCGCTGTCCGAAATTAGACGCATTATTAATTAATTATACAAAAAACAGCAGGTATTAAACTAAAACACTGAGACTAAATTATAAATAATTAAATGATCTTTAAAATGGTGAAGGTTTCATAAAAATACGCTTTATAGTTTTTGCGTGATTCTCAATTTTTTATCCGCGTTAGGCATAACTTTACAAATTAATTATGTACACTATGTTATAAAAATATAATTTCAAATTTTCTGAGATCAAATTACGACGGAAATTGTCTAGAATAACATATTTTTTTAAAGAAATAAAACTAGTGGTTTAGACGTGACGTTCAATTGCGACTTAAGTATACGCGTAGGAAACGGCAGTGCTGCTTTTTCAAGGTATCGAGAATCAGTAGAATACATCGAATAAATACGCGCCTTAATCCTTACTTTGGTACTAATTAGTCCCGTCAGTTATATTACCAAAAAATATTGAACACGTATGTTTTCTTTTGTCACGTAAACAAAAAATGAAGACGATACAGTGCGTTGAAATTTCGCATGACGTCTCACTTTTTCAAGGTAGAATCAGTAGAATACGCCGAATAAATACGCGCCTTAACCCTTGCTTTGGTACCCGGCTTGCTTAAAATCATTCTATACTAGCTGACCCGACAATCGTTGTCCTGTCTTAGCTATAAACTGTCAAACGCGCGAAGATTCTGAAATTTTCTAATTTTCCTTTCATAAGAACCTTCTCCGGACAATAACAAACACAACAAAAAAAGAATTAGCGAAATCGGTCCAACCGTTCACGCGTGATGCCGTGACCAAGGAAATAGGGATTCATTTTTATATAATTACTAGCTTACCCGAGACGTCGTCCTGCTCGGCAAAGCATTCAAACCTTGCAAGGATCACTCGAACGTACACTAAAAGTATCATTAAAATCGTCCCTGCCGTTTAGAAGATCAGTGACATACCGACAGCAGCGCCACCTACCGGGTCCAGTTGTATTTTCAAACTATCCAGGAACCCATTGAAATATACACACAAAATTTCATCCAAATCGGTCCAGCCGTTTAGGAGGGGTTCAGTGGCATACACACGCACAGAAGAATTATATATATAAAGATATAGTTATATTGAATGGTTCTTGCAGGAGATCGAGCAACAAGTGGCAGTGCTGCAAGTTACCTACCGAACATTACCGAAGGAGCACCACTAGCCATTCAACCAAGATGGCCGTCGCACATACGAGAAGGTACGACCTCAATCAAACTTTGGTTTATTTTTGACATTTCAATCGAAATCAAATATACGTTATAGTAACAATAATACACAACAATTTAGATGGCTTATTACAAGTCTCCACAGATAATAATATAATAATAATAACAAGTTTAATGACCATAAGTTTAGGTTACAGTACACCGGTAATACATATTTATCATAGCGGCAATACAGTATAGGGCACATTCACTTACGCTCCAAACCACACGTAGAACTTACCTAATAAGTAGATAGATGCACAGAGCAGGGAATTGGCACATCTGTGGGAATTGGCACTTGTGACAGGCATCTCCACGCTCTATGAATAATTGTATTAAAGCTATATACCACCAACTTAACATCTCAATTCCTTCCACCAGATCCAAACCGGCCGGACATGGGACGCTGGTCCCAGGAAACAGGTTCCGACAACGAAGGAAACAACGGCGGGATGGCCTCCCCCTCGCCCAACCCTCTGCCCAACCCTGACCTGACGTCCGACGTGTACCAGCTCAGCAGGCATCGCATGAAGCCTTCCATCCTGGAGAACGTGCATGACACCTATGTGGCCAGTGTGGATGCCAGCAGGCTGCCGCTTGATAACAGGTTTGTTTTGTTAAACTAAGGACTTTTTTTTAACCTAGGGACTTTTTTAAACTAAGGACTTTTTCAAACTAGGGACTTTTTTTTTAAACTAGGGACTTTTTTTAAACTAGGGACGTTTTTTAACCTAGGGACTTTTTTAAACTAGGGACTTTTTTTAAACTAGGGACTTTTTTTTAAACTAGGGACTTTTTTTAAACTAGGAACTTTTTTATACTAGGGACTTTTTTAAACTCGGGACTTTTTTAACCTAGGAACTTTTTTTAAACTAGGGACTTTTTTAACATTGATAGGCTCGCTCTTGACCACTATCTCACCTGATGATAAGCGATGATGTGGTCGACGATGAAGCACGTTTGCCTAGAAGTAACCTATTCACTCTTGACTTAATGACTCCCAGGTTGTAGCTACCAGGCAACACAGACTCCGGCAGGGAATTCCACTCTTTAGCTGTACGCACAATTAATGTGTTCCCAAAACGTTTTGTACGTGTGACACATGGCATCATGTACCGGTGGCGCATCGCCGTACGTCTTGTGGTCACTACTGCAGGACAGTAATTTTGTGCATCTCAGGGTACCATAGTCACTTGTACTTGCTTCGGCAGTACGTATATACTAAAATTGGAACGATACAGAGAAGATTAACATGGCCCCTGCGCAGGGATGACACGGAAAATCGTGAACCGTTCTACATTATTTCCCTGCCCAGGAGTTGTCGATAAATTCGAAACAGAGTTACCGCGCCCCTGGGCACTCAGGGCAGGGAAGGAACAGGGGTTGGTTTTAGTCAGTAAGAGTCTGACACGCCCTCCCGCTCCACCCAGAGCGGGAGATGTCATTGGATGATTTCCAACCCCAAAACAAATTTAAAAAAAGTGTGTGTGTACTTATGTACGCACGTAAGAAGTTATACTTCTTAGGCGTAACAAAATAAAAAACCAAACTGTCACAAAGTTTACAAAAGGAAAACAATCATTCTTCATGAACCACAGACCATAGCTAACTTCAGGGTGTCGGTTCTAGTTAACTTCAGGCTGTAGGTTTTTTGTGACAGTGTGCGCGTGCATTGTAAAAAATTACTTTCATCATTTTTCCCTAACGCGCCAAAAGAAGTATAACTTCAAAAAGAGTACCATAGTCTTAGTTGTTACACCGATTAGTCGCGCTAGTCCTCCACATTTATAAAATAGTAGCGACCCGCCCCGACTTCGCACGAGAGCAAAATTATTTGAAAGACACATAGCGCCATCTAGCGACCTATAAAGCAATTGTGACCGTGAAAAGTTATTATCTTTTTTTGTGGTTAAAAAAAAAGTACCCTATGTCCTTTTCTGTACCCTTTTTTTTCTGGGGTGGGAAATCTTCCTAGGACTTCTCCCGCTCTGGGTGGAGCGGAAGGCCGTGTCAGACTTTTACTAATAAAACCCACCCCTGTTCCTTCAGTTGCCTCAGTGCCCAGGGGCGCGGTAACTCTGTTTTGAATTTATCCGCTACCCCTGGGCAGTTTTCTGTACCTGCGCCGGCTGTCGCTGAAAACCAGCGCTGGGGCTCTGTCTTGCATAGGGTCATAGCACTTAAGCTGAGCGATGGCCGTTTTGCGTGGATGTGACGCATTTTTTCCCCCAGTTTTTCTTTGTTTTTGTGTTTCTCTGTTTTTTGCGTCATGTTTACCGTAAATAAACGTATTTTCTTTCTTTCTTTTTTACCTCTGACAATATACGTTGTCAGAGGTAAAAAAGAAAGAAAGAAAAATTTAATTTCATGATGATCGGTTCAGGGGTTTACGCGTGAAAAGTTAACAAACAAACTTACTTTTGCATTTATATAATATTAGTTAGGATTAGGATATAACACAGACGCTAGCAGAGACTAACGGCTGCAACTTGAGGTTCACTCGTTCCGTCGTAAACCGCATTCTTCGCTTCCCATCAGGCGAGATTGAGGTCAAGAGTGTATGGGTCAGCTTGCAAATACAAAAAGCCTAGCTGCACACATCTCGGTCATAACATCTATTTAGATTGTCAATCCAAAAAAAAGTGTGTGTGTACTTTTGTACGCACGTAAGAAGTTATACTTCTTTGGTGTAACAAGATATTATTATCATAATCATAATCGTAATCGTAACCGTAACCGTAATCGTAATCATAACCATAATAATATTATTATATTCTTTTTTTTTCGCATTCACTCTCGCTCTGTCTCTTTCTATTCCCCCTCCCCATGAGCGTTAAACGTTTAACGCAACCTTGTTGGAAGTCGCATAAGAAGTATAACTTCAAAAAATATTTGAGAACTAAAGGCAAGAGACTATTTAAAAAAGTTCTATGATTATAAATAACGACTATGTAGAGCAATACGATTTTTTTTTATTTAATGAGAAAGACACTCAAAATTGTACAATTTTTGGCGGCCATACTCGCGTAGTAACACGAGCTTACCAACGTATCTTGGACAACCAACCAATTGTGCTACTGCAAGCAAGTACTCTCATTAAACATGGGCATGACATTTTTGTTCCTGACAACTACTAGAGTGCTTAGAGTGCTTAGTCTACAGTTTGTGTACACAGCGGCATTAGCATTTGGGGCCGAACTAGGCATAACCTGTATTTCAGCCCTCAACGCCGATTCCCCTGAGTTACAAATAAGTATTTAAGAATGTTAATGGTTCCATGTTAGAATGTACAAGCATAATACAAAACAGAAAAACTAAAGAAAACAAAAAGTAAACAAGGAAAAAGAGAAAAAAACAAAATAAAATAAAATAAAAAATTACAAGTTAAATGACCTAGATAATTATAACATTTCTCTAGGTGTGTTAACAGTTCTCTCTTTGTGTGAGATGGAGATGTGAATGAGTGAGTGTGAGAGGGTGTGTGAGATTAGGGGAAATTGGAACTAAATATATAGCAAGATAGACAAAATTAATATATAAATGCGTCCTTACTATGTAGGTACCAGTAGCAGCTCTTCTGTCTCCTCATAGGTGAGTTTTTGAAGGTAATCACTTAGTTTGATTTTACAGGACTTTTGAGTCAGCGGGTATAGGTTGAGAATTTTATTTAGTTTATTGTAGATGTAAGGGCCAATAAACGGAGCAAAACGAGTGCTGAATTTTGTTTTGAAAGAATTCAATTTTGGGCAAACCAAATGCTTTGTACGTCTGTTCAATATGAGTGGGTCGTAGTTCAGATTCTTATGTTGCGTTAGTACTAGATTTAGGAGATATAACTGCCTTACGGTTAACACTTCATGTACCCAAATCTTGTCTCTAACCTGACTGCAATCACAATATAGACTTCACCATTCTTTGCAGATACGGCGTAATGGACGATGAACTAATGTACGGCGTCCTACCAACCGACACAGAGAAACAAATGCCGTACGACCCCAACTACCCCATTTCACCCACCATGTACCGACTGCCCGGCAACCCTTACGGCTCCAAGACTTACCTACCGACTCGAACATCAGACTATGGATACAGTCCCACAAAGTACTTGAATTCAGACCAAAATGTGTATGGGTCTAGGGACTTTAGAGACTCAGGAGTATCCACGAGAGAGCATGACGGGTATCCGCCAAGAGATTTTCGAGATTCCGGCATAGCGACCATGTTGAAAAATGACTACCAAAGAAAAATGGATAGCCATTATGGAGGAGACTATACTGATAGGATGTCAGAGGGATCGGATAAGCATCATGATAAATATTTGTTCCCATATACAGGTATGCGAATTTTATACGTTTTGACTGTTTTTTTTTTGTATTATAGAACCTTTTCCTGTTAGAACCTATGACTCCATAACTCGACTGCATAATTGATTAAAAATGATTAAGATTTCTTACTTCCAACACCACTTTTTGACGCTGATTGTGACTAAATAAAGATAAAAATACTCTTTCCCTAATAATATATTTTTTTTCTATACTGGTAGTAGTATTTATTTTATTTTCAAGATTAATACTTGCCCATTTTAACTTTTTCTAAAAACATACTGAATCTCAAGTCAAGCAATAAATATTTTCAAAGCTGGCAATATCAAAACCCACCATTATCCTTTGACGTTGTACTTTGAGAGTGTGCTTTTATGTTTTGTAATTTTTCTTCACCCAAGCTTGTCTAGCGTTTGAGAGTGTTGAACCGCTTGTGACCTTATTATTTTGCTTGCTTTAGCTGAGGAAGACCACGCACACTTGCGTGGGATCAACCAGGCACCGCAAGTTCGTAGTAGTGAGATGGCACATCCAGGTAATTGTTACAACTTAGGACATACTTTAGCTGATCTAGATAGGTTGGAAAATTTGAAGTAGTTAGGATTGTTTTAACTTGCATTACAAAATTTTGAACTCACTAGGCACGGGCACTAGACTAGACAGTGTAGTACTACAAGACTCTTGTGGCGCTTCGCTTGAAAGATATTTTCAGGAAGGCACTATTTTATAAACATTCGCGATATTGAGGGTTTCCTGAAATGACATACACCAGATGGCAGTACTGAAGCGTCAGGTCCAGACGCCTGTTAAAACGCTTCAGAAAATGTCAAAAACTTACATATTATGTCAAGTTGATGTCAACGTCATGTTAACATCAAATATGTTTAATTTTCAAAGTAAAAGACTGGGCACCTAAGTGGCGACAACTAGTGGCGTAAATTTTCGTGAAAACTCTGTATTGATAACACAAGGTGGCGACTTTTTTTTTTTTTTGTTGCGTGGTATATCATCCAATGACATCTCCCGCTCTAGGATGGAGC
The DNA here is from genome assembly GCA_951329385.1 of Polia nebulosa. Taxonomy (NCBI): domain Eukaryota; kingdom Metazoa; phylum Arthropoda; class Insecta; order Lepidoptera; family Noctuidae; genus Polia; species Polia nebulosa. Next base: position 8,645,791 of record OX589595.1, on the reverse strand, counting down.
GGAAGGGCGTGTGAGACTCTTACTGACTAAAACCCACCCCTGTTCCTTCCCTGCCCTGAGTGCTCAGGGGCGAGGTAACTCTATTTCGAATTTATCCTCAACCCCTGGGCAGGCATCGGCCATGATTGGTTCCGATTTAGGCTATGCGTCAATATATCCTTCTAAAGATATAACTATTATTTTACTAGGCAAGCCCAATGTGGGACAATAAGCTTGGAGTACATATTGTCAAACTCTAAGAAGGAACAGTCAGCGGTATCAAATGGATAGGGAACGTGCACGGCGTAGTCTGTGCCATCTAGTGGAGTAAATTCGAAACTTTTACCCTATAAAAACTTGTCATTGAAATTTCCGTGTCATATATGTATACACACACGCATCATGCACACATGCAGCACGCGTAACGTAGACTGCCATCTATTGAGTGAAATCCGCAACTTGTACTGTAGTAGGTAATACTTCTGCCCGGGGGTTGAGGATAAATTTGAAACAGAGGTACCTCGCCCCCGGGCACTAAGGGCAGGAAGGAACAGGGGTGGGTTTTAGTCAGTAAAAGTCTGACACGCCCTCCCGCTCCACCCAGAGCGGGAGAAGGCATTGGATGATTTCCCACCCCACAAAAAAAAAAACAAAAAAAAAAGTAGGTAATACTTGACATTGACATTTATGTGGCGCCCTCTATAGTTCCTGCACGCTCCCTATAGGTTGACTCATTAAAATACCTTACACTCTTCTTGTAAGAAAAAACGGCCGTTTCTGACACTTTTGCCTACTACTTTGGATACGAAACATTTTGACGCCTGTTTTAACAACGTAAAAATGCTTTATCCTCTTTGTAACAAACGTGAAGTTGGATTATTTAATATTTATGTTCTGTGCTATGCTACGATTTTTTATTCAATGAGGGCGCCACTGGACCGTTAGTAGACCCTGATACAGTCATTTTGCACTTCTTATCGTGTTCTGCTGTTTGAAGTATTTCGAAGTTTCGATTGCTTAGCCAAAGTATGTTCTCAGCTTTTTTTGTAAATATTTGCAAAATTGAGCCTCGCATTTAATTAAATAAAATAAAATTCACGTATGCGTAGTGTTATTTATTCGATTTTATGTTAATGTGTTTATAATCTATAACTTTATTGTATGTTTTGTGTCCTCTTAGCCGAGACTCAACAACAGATGGGGGCGCCGCTAGCGAGTATGGGCGAGACGAGCGAGTAAGTCTAAATCCGATTCGGTCTGCATGATCAATGTTTGCTTGTATAACTATTTTATTTTATGTTCTAAGCTACTCAGAATTCCGTATGGCTATCAGTCAAAACTGTTAATCGGTCAAAACCACTTTTGGTTGCAAAAATCAAACGAGAATCGAGTTTAATTGAAGTCTAAACTACTTTTTAACCGACTTTCGAAAAAGGAGGAGGTTCTATGTTCGACTGTATGTATGTTTTTTTCTTTTTTTATGTATGTCCGCCGATTTCTCCGTCAGTTGTGTACCGATTTATAAAATTCTTTTTTTATCCGAAAGCATATTCTCCAATTACGAGTATGTTTAAATTCCACGTTCCATGTTATTGGGGTTTTGAGTTCTGGGCTATAACAACTAAAAAGTGAAAAATAATAAAAAAAACTTTTGTACAAAAAAAACAACCGACTTCCAAAATAGAAAATACTTACACTAAAAATTAAAAAATAACTTTAATTTCGGGAGTCGGTGTCAAATAACGAAGAAATAAAATACAAACACCGATTTCCGAAATTAAAGTTATTTTTTAATTTATAGTTTATTTTCTTTTTTGGAAGTCTGTTGTTTTTTTTTTTTTTGTAAAAAAGTTTATTTATTTATTTGGTCTTAACTACTTTTGGCGGGATATAATTAGTTTTAAAAATACAAAATATTACATTGAAAAGTTGTTTGGTGCTTGTTTATACAAAAAAAGTATTTCTAGATACTTATCAGTTTTCACTGTCACCATCATCAGCCTTTTAATGACCCCACTTGACTTTCTTATTTTCACTGTAATCAGTTCAAAAGTGGTTTTAACCGATTGACAAATTGTGACTTCCCATAATAGCAACCAAAATGGTTCAGCCATTTTTTTTGGCGGTAAAAAAACTGGTAATAGGGAAAAAAACTGGTTTTATTCTGGTCATTTAGTACATACAAACTTTCCCATAAATACGCCTTGATACGGAATTCTGCAATGAACGTTTTTCTGGAGTCACAAACTTTCTACATATACCATATAGGGTGTAACGGAAAGGTGTGGTCATATTTTAAGAACTGCAGCTGTCCATCGATATGAACAACTTTCTTCAAGAAAACCTGAGGATATTCACAAAAAAAAAAAAATCTCCCATACAAATATTGATCAGCTGATGATAACTTTGTATGGAAAGTCCAATTTTTTTTTTTGGAATTTTTAGTTTTATCTTAGAGAAAGTTGTTCATATCCATGGGCAGAACTGGTTCCTAAAATATGATCACACTTTTCCGTTACACCCGGTATACAGGGTGGTCATATTGTAAATACAGCTTCTGCCAATTAACAATGTTCTTCAAGAAAGTCATAGACAATAGGGATGACGACAGGGTAAAAAAATTATAATTCTATTTAGTCCGTAAGTTTAATTACCAAAAAATACCTATTCGACACGTATTTTTTGCTTTATCAAATTAATGAAAAAATTACAAAGATACAACGCATCAAAGTTCAGGAATGGGAGCTTGTTACGTCACTTTTCAGTAAAAAGTGATACAATTTTAACTTAAGTGTGACGTCATCCGAAATTTCAACCCAGTGTATCGACTTCATTTTTAACCGACTTCAAAAAAAGGAGGAGGTTCTCAATTCGACTGTATTTTTTTTTATTTTTTTTTTTTTATTTTTTTTTTTATGTGTGTTACCTCATAACTTCTAACTACGTTAACCGATTTTGAAGATTTTTTTTTTATTTGAAAGCTGTTGCTTTACATTTGGTCCCATTTTAATTTGGTGAAGATCTGATGAAGGACTTCGGAGGTACACAACGGAACTCTTCAATAAATGATAGCAAACCTTCCAGAATTGCTGCAATCGCATGTCTGTATATTGTTTTCACCACTCCACAACATTACATCACGCTGATGCGCTCTGAAGGGGTATACAGATTTGTGCAGTTCACCCTGATACACCCTAATTTCACCAACTACGTTCAAAATCCCTATTTTTGGGGCTATCAATTCGGGCATAACTTTACTATTAATTTAGTTTTAGAATGGGGTAAAACAACTAAAAAGTGAAAAATAAAAAACTTTTTACAAAAAAAATACAACCGACTTCCATAAAATAATACTAAAAAATGCAAAATAACTTTAATTTCGGAAGTCGGTGTCAAATAACGAAGAAACCAAACTAGAAACACCGACTTCCGAAATTAAAGTTATTTTGCATTTTTTAGTATTATTTTATGGAAGTCGGTTGTATTTTTTTTGTAAAAAGTTTTTTATTTGTTAAAGTGACACAAGAAAAAATACGTGTCTAATATTTTTTGGTAATCTAACTGATTAATTAAATTTTTTTAGTCGTCAACCCTATTCCCAAAAAAAAATTGGATTTTCCGTACAAAGTTTTTATCGACAAACAAAATGCTAAAACCTCTCAAGGACTCCACGAGACAGAAATTATGTTTCCTTTTATAGAAAATCAATTCACGGGTAATGTTAATGTATGTTTATTTTTATTTTAAGGAAATGTAATCGATCTTATTCTGGTAAATAAACGACTAATATTCTTAAGAAAGTTAGTAGCTGATGCTCACTTTGTGCGAAAAGTCCAATTTTTGTGGGAAATTAGGTATCAATAAACGGGGTGAATAGGAACGAAGGGGTGAATAGAAACAAATCTTTGATTAGGATTTTCACTTTGATAACTTATTAGTAGTTTCTAGCAAAGCATCGATATAGTTTTGACAACAATTCCTGAATAAATCGGAGTACTTAAATGCTACAAACAGAGTGTTAATTCTATTCACCCCTGCGTTTCTATTCACCCCGTTTGACGGTACCTACTATGACTCTTGAAAAAAGCTGTTAATTTCTATAGGCAAAAGCAGTATCTGAAATATAACCACACATTTCTGTTACACCCTGTACAAAGACCTAAAAAAAAAGTAATTTTGCGAAATTGACTCCTGAAAAATCGTTAATGGGTTTTTATTATGATTTTACTGTAAAGCCAGCTATAATGATAACATTGTCAATAGATGGTGGCGGTTGTATGAGAAACACTCATTGTAATCATCTTTTGCTTTGCTAACCGGTGGTGTTGCCGCGCAATCATCTTCAACCATTTAGGGAGGAGGTAATCTAATGTTCCTTATTCTTAGTCAAGACCGTATCAACCTTTTTATTTTTCAAGCTCTGAAATATTTTTTTCTCAATCTTAATTTTATGTATTTTATGTGGTCGGGACATCATTTAACTGTAGCTCAAATATCTCTTTTATGGGGAAAGCGCTAGAGTAACCCGCGAAATTCAAATTTTCTTACGTTTTTTTGCAATTTGCAGATCAGTATCAGGTTGTATGTTGATTAAAATACGATTCACGATTCAGAACTTTAATCATTAAACTCATCAATACAACCTTCTAAGTTCATATTGATGTATGGAATGACTGTTTCATGAAATCGTGACATTTGATATCAATTCTAACTGAGAGAGTTGTATTGATGATGTTAATAATTATAATTCTATAAATACATACTTGCTACGGCCGCGACTCATATTATCACCAACATGCAATCTGACACTGACCTGAAAATTGCAAAAAACGTGAGAAAATTTGAATTTCGAAAGCTACCATAGACATTTCTCCTTATACTATTTTGTTTCTTTTTCTAATGTTATGTAAGAAATGGGTACTTACATTTTTAGTTTCAAAATAGACTTTACTACTATTTTTTAATTGACTTATTCTAGTTCAGTAGTTTCGATTTTGATTTAGATACTAAATGCAAAATAATTAATGTAATGAATCTTATAACTGTTACAGGAAATCTACTACTGAAGACGACGCGGAGACGAGAGTATAACAACGTAAAATAGTACAAGATTTCCAATGAATCTCAATTAGTAATTAATTTAATTTTAAACTTCTTAGTAACTAAATAATGTTTAGTGTTAATTTACGCAAAGACTGTCGTTCAATCAGTACCCACTGCCATAGTGTAGAATAACGTGTATTTATTTTGAATTTACGTCTATGCTTTAAGTAGTAACTATAGTGGAACTGAAGTAAAGTTTAATGTATTGAATACTCATTTTTTTTGTCGGGTTTAGCGTTTTAAAGTCTGCTCTTAGGTTTAAACTTGTAAACAAATGCAAATATAGGTATATCTCACTTATGTGTATCACTGTGCATACCTTAATAAATGTGCCCAGCAACTGGGTGCAATGCTATTATTGCGATCACATACATCTACCAATATAGACGTGTATATAATAATCTAGGAATCTTTATTAAAACACTCAAATGTAGTAGAAAAATTATAAAGAATTTATATGAGCGTGCGTTGGTATAGAGAAATAATGCATGCCTGCGGAAGTAAGAATGACATCCAAAGTCAGTCATGTACATACTCGTATATATAAGTTAGCTTAGTAGACGTTTGCCGAATTATTTTCCAAAAGATAAAGTAAAAAATACCAGCTTTTCACATAAAATGCTTTAAAAAATTTTGAAAGGAAAAATAATGCTTTTGGAGGTTAATCCGGTAAATACAACTTCAAATTATATTTTAGTGCAAAATATGAATTAATTTTATTTTTATATAAGAAAACCAAAACTATCGTTTGTAAACAACGTAATTAAATAAGAGTAGGTAAAGATAATGATGTGTAATTGTGAATTAATTATGTCATTTACTAGTTTGTGTGAACGCGATTTTCTTGATCTTCTTTTTCTTTTATTACAGAGCTTTGATGATTCTCAAAGTTATAATGTTTCGTGACCACGGTTCGAGTTGTTATTATTTTTCTAATAAAAAGCGATGATTCTAATTTTGAAATTCTTGTCAAACTTGATTTTGTGTAAATAGCGTGTTGTGTGCATTTCTAGCGTTTTAACGAAGAGTCCACCTATTTTGTAAATAATAGATTTTTACACTTTTAGTAGTTAAATTAGGGACTACGATAGTGGAAAATTAAGTGAAAGCTTTATTTAGATATTCTTTAGTGTCAGATTGCCATAATTAATATTTAATACGTTCGTAGGATGCACTATAAATACGAACAAAGTCGATGAATGCGTTCTAACTGAACTGCTAATGTTTGCTATTTAATAAAATCAGGCGTTTCTCTGTTCATTTTAAAAGTGGCAAGTTAATTCCTGGCATTAAATTAAGAAAACTTTATTAAATTGCTGTTCAAGTAGTTATATTACCAATCTGATTCTATCTATCCATGCTTTACATTGTACTCTTAATTTAACGAAATTATCAGCACTTATGATAGGCAAAGTAAGAATACCGATTGTCTTAGAATAGGTAATAACTATTCTACTAGACGTGTACGACTTCTCTTCCGTAGGAAAAGTCTACTCATTAAAAAGCAAGTAACCTGGTAGGGCAGCTAGCTCTTGAATAATTATTGTAATAATATTGTCAAATTTCAGATTTTGTTTAAGTAAATATTTATTTGCTCAAAATAGATATTCTGCGGTTTGTGGTTCTGATATCACAATAAAGTCATTTCGTTTTTTCTGCTCAAACGTTTTTATTGCATTATGTAGTTACTATCGTAAACGATTTGTTCGAAACTGCTTTCTACAACTGCATTAATTGCCACTTTTATAAATTAAAGTTCGGCTCATTTTTATATCTTACATTCCATTTTGTGATAATTATTATGTATCTTTTTCACAATTTTCTATGTAGGTACTTTTACTGGCAATGTTTATAAAATAGTGGTACAAACCTTTTAATTGTTTTGTAATGAAATAAAATATTTTATTGCTAAAATCCTTTCCTTGTTTTATTTCCAAAGATTTAACTATAAAGTAAAGGTCGTAAAGTATTTTTCACCCTCCAATCCCCACCCCCCATTTTTTAATCGCGATTTTTATATGGCAGAACAACGTTGCCGGATCAGCTATTATTAAATCATATTTAAGTCATTTATTTATTTATTAAAACTTCATGTAGGTACAATAGTGGTATATAGGCGGACCTAATGCCAGAAAGCATTCTCTACCAGTCAACCTTTGGATTAAAGAGACTACTGTAATCATACCCCAAAATCCTTCACTTGTGTCAGGTAGAAAATATCAAGTCACTTTAAAGGTCGGTTTCCCCTAAGGGGAAAAGGTCACGCCACGCCCCACTTGACCTCATAGCAACCGACACCAGACCTGACGTGGTTCTGCCAACTGTGATGTGAATTCCATGAGTTTAAAGTCCAAAACGTTGTTGTTGTTGGAACAAGGATATTCTTAGGTTTATAGTTCAACATTATCACACATACCAAATAAGAGCTTTACTTACACTGAGTATTACATTTAAGCAGACGTCAGGCTCGACGGTTGGACACGATAACTAGTATGACTACTATTATAAAGGGCTGGATATAAGTCACAACATATTACGCAAACGGATCCCTGAATCGAAAAATGATTTTCACAGACCCGTAATATTTTTGAATAAAAATAAAAATGTTTATTTCAATTACAATAGACATTTTGATACATAATTATTGGAGATCACCTTTTAAGCAAGGAATTGCTTGTATTAGGAGACTCCGCACTTCCACTTGTCATTTATACGCAATTGAAAGGTAGACAATGTAAACATGCAAGAATTAAAATAAATAATAATAAAAATAAAGGGTAAAAGTAAAAGGCCAGATCGCGCGTGTACGTGTGGTATGTGTATCATGAGTGAGTGTGAGTGTGGGTGTGAGTGTGACTAGTGAGGTTGTGTGGTGTGTGAGTTATAATGAGCAATGATTAGTTCAGTTATTCCAATTATTAATATCCTGTCTGTTTATTTATGTATTTGTTTGCTTATTAGTTTATTAATCATGTTTTTGCGCCTAGATGAAGCGTAGGTCCAAATGTAGGTTGTCGGTTGTCGGTTAGCCCTGCGACAATGTCTTGGGATCTAAAGAAACTAAACGAGTCTTCTTTAACTAACCATGCGCGCAACCACCCAAATGTAACTAATTTGGTTGTTGCAAAGTAGATATAATACACTCAACTTCGTCGTAGGTTTTAGTTTTAAGCCAATCGGTTACAACTTTTTTACAGTCCCGGAGCTTCATGGAATATATACGTAATTCTTTATTCAGCAAGTTGTATAGAGAAGATGATTGCCTCGAGTATTGCCTTTTAGCGAAAGCAGATCTTACCTTGACAGTAGGACCGACTAGGTAGCTCCTTCTGGTTTTTGGTTTAGAGGGGTCATACGGGAGGGATATGTGTTTTTTTAGTGTAAGTTGAAGCAAATAAAGCTTTCTTACAGACAAAAGATCAGATAATAGGTAGAGGCTGTGGGTGGGGTATCTATAGGGTTTAAAGAACATGACCTTAAGTAAGGTTCTCTGCGCCCTCTCAAGTTCCAAAAATTTTAGTTTTGTTGTCCCTCCCCAGCAAGATAGACAGTACATGAGGATAGATTGGGCCAGTGAAATGTATACTTGCTTCAGAAGTTGCTTTGAAGCCACATGTCGTAGTGTTTTAAAAGTCCCTATCAGCTTCCTAACTCTTTTCATAATAAGTTCGGTGTGCATGTGCCAGAACAGGAGCTGGTCAATCATAACACCTAAATATTTGGTATGCTGTAACCTGTCAATTTTTAAGCAAGAGCAGCCGGGGTTGGGACGGTTGGGACAGTTATGGATTTTTATTTGGAAATTCTGAGATGGTTGCGAGTTATTATACTTAGTAAAGCAGATGTAGTTGGATTTGGAGGCATTTAGTGTGAGGAGACTATGGTTTAGCCAAGCTGCTATATTCGCAAGGCCACACTCGGCCAACCTAAATACATTATCCCAAGTATTAGCACTGAAGGCAATGGCAGTATCGTCGGCGTATGAGAAAATGAGCCCACCATCAATCTTCATGTTGCATAGGTTATTGATGTAGATAAGGAATAAGGTCGGCCCAAGGACACTGCCCTGGGGGACTCCAAAAGTGACGGTTGACTCGGAACTGGTGTACATCGCAATCTTAACTGTTTGTTTGCGATTGCTGAGGTACGATTTAAAAAGCTCAAGAGCTGGTCCCCTTATGCCGATGCGTTCAAGCCTCTGTAAAAGTAAGGGGACTAATACTGTGTCAAAGGCCTTTCTGAGGTCAAGAAAAACAGCCAGACACTTGGCTCCACCATCTACACCATCCACCAGAGCAGAAGTTAGTGACAAAACTGCATCCTCTGTAGACTTCTCCTGTCTAAACCCAAACTGAGAAGGCGACAGTATTTTATATTTAGATAGGAATTTAATCAGGCGTGAGTTAATAAGTTTCTCAAGGATTTTTGAAATGGACGGTAGGACCGAAATCGGTCTATAGTTAGACGGGTCAGACTTATCGCCAGACTTGTACACAGGTGTTATAAGTGCTATTTTCAAAGCGTCCGGGAAAAGTCCCTGCTTGAAGCATAGGTTATTTAAGTGGGTTACGATTGGTACAATTTGTTCATGTCATTCATCATTCTCCTGCCCTTATCCCAATTTATTTGGGGTCGGCGCAACATGTCTTTTTCTTCCATACTCCTCTATTAGTCGTCATCTCTGTAGTCACCCCTTTTTACCCATATCCTCTTTCACACAGTCCAACCATCGTTTCTTTGGCCTTCCCCTACTCTTATAGCCATCCACATCCATAGACAAGACTTTCCTCGCGACATTTTCTTCATTCCTCCGCATCACATGCCCATACCACGACAACCGATTTCCACACAACTTTTCAGTCAGCGGTGCCACTTTCAGACTTCCTCTTATATACTCATTCCTAATTCTATCCATGCGCGTAACACCACACATCGCTCTTAGCATTCTCATCTCAGCTACATGCAATTGCTTTTCATTCATCCCTTTTGTGGCCCAACATTCTGAACCATACAAGACAGCAGGTCTGACCATTGTTTTATAAATCTTCCCCTTAAGTTTTAGGGGAATGCGGGAGTCACAGATAGTCCCGGTGACCTGCCGCCATTTCATCGATCCAGTGTTAATTCTGTGCTTAACAGTCCGATCTATTTCGCCATCGCTTTGCACGAGTGAACCGAGATACCGAAAATCGGAGCAGGCTGGAAGAAGCGCGCCATCTAGCACTACAGCTTCAGAACTGGAGAGACCGCCGAAATCGCAGAACATGTATTCAGTTTTGGTTCTGCTGATTTTCAAGCCAACTTTCTCCAGCTTCTGTTGCCATTTCTCCAATCTGCTCTGGATCTCAGGTCCATCTTCACCGACCAGAACAATGTCGTCGGCAAACAGCATGCACCAGGGTGCCTCTTCCTGTATTTCCGACGTAAGAGCGTCCATAATCAACAGGAAGAGGTAAGGACTTAAAGCCGACCCTTGATGCAAGCCTACAGCCACACTGAACTTATCGGTGTTGCCAGCAGCCGACCGGACGTAGGTACTAGATTGTCTGTACATAGCACGAATCAACTCAACATACTTCCCAGGCAAACCTTTCTCTTTCAAGGCCCACCACAACACATCCCGAGGTACCCTATCATACGCTTTCTCAAGATCAATGAACACCATGTGCAAGTTCTTGTGCACACGTCTGTACTTCTCGCACAATTGACGGAGAGCGAAGGTGGCGTCCATTGTCCCTCGACCTGGCATAAACCCAAACTGGTTCGGGGTATTTCTCCCATACTTTCATATTATGTTTTTTTTTTTTTTTTTTTTCAAAAAAAATAGATAGTTGATGCAGTCCTGTACATCCCCTTTATTCTTGAAGATGGGCACTAGCGAACTATTGCACCATTCTTGTGGGATCACTTCTTCATACAACAACTTATCTATATCTATACATATAATAAATCTGTAGAAAAGTCATTTTTGTACATTGAAGAAATTGAAACAAAAAATAGCCAGCGTGTGAAAAGATAAGTAACAGAACCCATTTCCATCATTTTTGAAATTTTTGTCTGTTTGTCTGTTTGTCTGTTTGTTTGTGCGCACATCACGTAAAATCTACGAATTCAATGCTGACAATGTTTATATACAAAAATTATACGCAACTTGAGGATTAACTTAGTTTTTGTTTCATCGAAATCGGTTCACTCTATCAAAAGATATGATTAATTTAGTGAGTTCAAGAAGTAAAATATTACGTTACGCAATTAAGTATAGTACTTGCAACGACATCTTAAGACTAAAAATAGAACTAATGTTGATAGTTGAAATCTAAATCCGATAGATGGCGTTGTGCAAATGACGTCATTTTCTGAATCGCGGTGTTAAGATTTTCCGCGCGAGGATGACGTCCACCGTGTTTACTAGGCAAATTGGGTTTCGTTAGGTGTCTTAAAAGTTCTTGCGTGTGTCGTAAAAGTTCTTTGGTTGCTTGGTTTATCGATTTTCTAAATTGGTCGAAAAAAAAGTATTTGCTTATCTTATTGGTTTCGTTTGGTCAACTTTGGTCATTGGTTTGAAGTACGAAGTAAAGATTGTATTTGATTTACTTCGTAGTTTGAATCCAATAGTGCCAATCGTTATACAGTAAGTTAGTGTTGCCAATTCGTTGAGTCACGACCACGAACAGACGATACGTTGTCACACTAGACTGTTCGACGCACCGATCTTTTAAGTTTGTAGGCTATTCAGTCATAAGTGTTGTTAGTTTTGTTTATTGCTTTAATTTTCCTTGAAAATGCCTCAAAGAAAAAAAACTAACCTTTCGCTGCGTAGCCGAAATGCGAAAAGGATGAGACTTTGTAGGTCTCAGGAATCGGAAGAAGATCGTGAAGCACGGTTATCTGCTAACCGAGAGCACATCGCTCTTTCACGTGAATCGGAAACGTTCACCGAAAGGGAGTCACGTTTAAGTTCACAAAGAACACGGACCGCGACTTTGCGGTCTCAAGAGAGTATCCAGGAACGCGAAGACCGGCTGTCTGCTGATCGGGAGCGCCACTCTCTCTCACGTGAGTCAGAGACATTCACAGAAAGGGAGTCGCGCTTAAGTTCGCAAAGAACTCGGACCGCGACTTTGCGTTCTCAAGAGAATATCCAGGAACGCGAAGTTCGGCTGTCTGCTGATCGGGAGCGCCAGTCTCTCTCACGCGAGTCAGAGACTTTCACAGAAAGGGAGTCGCGCTTAAGTTCGCAAAGAACTCGGACCGCGACTTTGCGTTCTCAAGAGAATATCCAGGAACGCGAAGTTCGGCTGTCTGCTGATCGGGAGCGCCAGTCTCTCTCACGCGAGTCAGAGACTTTCACAGAAAGGGAGTCGCGCTTAAGTTCGCAAAGAACTCGGACCGCGACTTTGCGTTCTCAAGAGAGTATCGAGGAACGCCAAGCACGTCTGTCATCTGACCGAGAGCGACACGCTCTCTCGGGCGAGTCTGAATCTCTCTCCCAAAGAGAAGAACGATTACAAATAGCTAGACATAACTATGTAGGTGTACAAAGAAACAATGAAAGTTATCTTGCATCTGAAAGGGAAAGAATAGATGAACTAAGACGAGCAGAAACAGCAGAACAACGTCAATCTCGCCTAGAAATAGAACGAGCTCGATACCATATGAATAGAGAAACAAATAGCGGAGCTGATGAGTCCATGGAAAATGACGATGCAAATATTTTATTACCTTGGGACAATAGGGAAAAATCAGGGTTCACATATTCGTCTAGAATTAATTATGCTGGCTTTACTTTCGTGGGTGACATGAGAGAAATTTGTAATTTTTGTCATGCTTTGAAATGGAGGAAAGAGACAGATGGAATGTGCTGCTCAAATGGAAAAATTGTTCTTCCAAATTTCCAAGATCCACCACACTTACTTAAAAGTCTCCTGAATGGCGATCATCCCCAGTCGAACCGTTTTTTGGATAATATTCGTTTATATAACAGTGCTTTCCAAATGACTTCCTTTGGGGCAAAACAAATAACGGAAGGACCGTTCATGCCAACCTTCAAAGTACAAGGTCAAGTTTATCACCTTATTGGATCTTTGCTGCCAGAAAATGAACCCAAATTTCTCCAAATTTATTTTGTATCCGATTACACGCAACAGCTCAATGTTAGAAATCACAATTTTCCCCAGCTCAATGCTGAGCTTTTGGGTCAACTTCAAGAATTGCTGCATCACGTTAACCAGTACGTTCGTGAATTCAAAGCTGCATTGGAGTCAATTCCACAAGGCAGCAATGATTTCAAAATTGTTATAAGTGCCGATAGACGTCCTGTGGGTGAACACCGTGGAAGACACAATGCACCCGTCGCAGATGAAGTTGCAGTTGTTTTAGTCGACCAGGAGTGTGAGAGACGTGATATCGTGTTGCGTACACGCGACGATCGCCTTCAACGCATTTTGGAAACCCACCGAGCTTACGACGCCCTGCAATATCCACTAATTTATTGTCATGGTGAAGATGGGTACAATTTTGGGCTGTACCAAGTGAACCCTACTACGAGAGTCACTAATTATCAAAAAAAAATATCTGCTCAACAATACTATTCCTACCTTTTACAAATAAGGCAAAACAGTTTCGTATATTTGCAACGATTTTGTGGTTTGTTCAGCCAATTTATTGTGGACATGTACGCAAAAATAGAAACTGAACGTTTAGTGTATATTCGCACTAACCAGCGACGGTTACGCGCTGAAGAATACGTGCACTTGCGGGACGCCATGCAATCAGATAATAACGTCGAAAACTTGGGTCGATTGGTTATTTTGCCATCCAGTTTCACAGGCGGTCCGCGGTATATGCACGAACGAACGCAAGATGCTTTTTGTTACGTCCGTAAATACGGCCGGCCGGACCTTTTTATAACATTTACAACAAATCCAAAGTGGACGGAGATTTGCCAGGCACTTCTCACAGGACAGGCGTCATACGACAGACATGACATTATTGCTAGGATTTTTCATTTAAAACTCAAAGTCTTGATTAATCTACTTACAAAGGAGAAAGTTTTCGGTTCAACTCTTTGTTTTATGTATAGCGTCGAGTGGCAAAAGCGTGGTTTACCCCACGCGCACATTCTTCTGTGGCTGGAAGAAAAAATTCGTCCCGATGCTATAGACAGTGTCATAAGTGCAGAATTTCCGGACTATAATGCAGATCCGATTTTGCATGACATAGTAAAAACACATATGGTTCACGGGCCATGTGGCCTCTTAAACAGGGAATCACCGTGCATGAAAGATGGTCAATGCTCAAAAAAATACCCCAGAGCACTGAAAGAACTAACTATGGCTGGGGAAAATGGGTATCCGCAATACCGGCGAAGATCACCGTCACAAGGTGGTTTCACAGCTACTGTCAGATTCCGTGGACAAGAAATAATTCTAAATAATAGTTGGGTGGTACCGTATTCTCCAGTTTTGTCAAACGCTTTTCAAGCACACATTAATGTTGAAATTTGTAATAGCGTCGAATCTATAAAATATATATGTAAATATGTTAATAAAGGTAGTGATCAAGCCATGATAGCACTAAGAAATAACAACCAATTTGATGAAGTGACAAGGTATCAATCTGGCCGATACATAAGCTCTTCGGAGGCAGTTTGGCGCATTTTGAGTTTCCCTATTCATGAAAGGTATCCGCCAGTCATCCATCTTGACGTGCACCTGGAAGGCGGGCAGCGAGTTTACTTTCAGCCAGAAAATGTGGCAGAAAGAATGAACAACCCAAGACAAACCACCTTGCTCGCATTCTTTCGCCTTTGCGAAAGAGACAATTTCGCTAAGTCTCTGTTGTACAATGAAGTGCCACATTATTATACTTATAACAAGCAGCAAGGTGTTTTTAATCGCAGGAGACGTGGAACTGCTGTAGAAGGCGAGTCCGGCATTTTTAAAGAACACGTGATTGGAAGAGTATACACGGTGCACCCAAATAATGCAGAGTGTTATTATTTACGCCTTCTTCTTCACACAGTGCGAGGACCTACTTCTTTTGCTGAGCTCCGCAAAGTGGACGATATAGAATATCCCACATTTCAAGCTGCTTGCCGCGCACGGCATTTATTAGATGGCGATCAGCATTGGGATGATGCTTTAGCCGAAGCATGCGTCAGTGATAGTCCACATCGTTTGCGCCATTTATTTGCCATTTTGTTGACATTTTGTGGCCTATCGGACGCTGGGCAGTTGTGGCAAAAATATAAAGACGCGTTTGCCGAAGATTTTTTGAGACAGCAAAATATAAATAGTGAAACTTCTGACCAAGTACGTGAAAGCTGCCATAATAGGGCTTTGCTGGCTATACAAGATATAGTTACAAGTATAGGAGGGAACCCCCTCAGTCAATACGGCTTGCCGACACCGACAGTTGGTGGGGAACGAATTAATAGGGAGTATACATCTGAAATAAATTACAACCCCGAAGAGTTAGCAGAAATATTGCGAAATGGCTGTTCAAATTTGACGACAGAACAACGTCAAATCTTTGATAGAGTATGCTGTAGTGTAGAACATTCATTAGGAGAAATGCTGTTTTTAGATGCACCTGGTGGAACAGGTAAAACTTTCCTCACTAAAGTTATCTTGGCTCAAATAAGGAGCCAAAACAAAATTGCCCTTGCCGTCGCTTCCTCAGGAATAGCTGCCACTTTATTACCAGGAGGAAAAACTGCACATACAACATTTAAAATACCAATCGACTTGGACCGCACAGAAAACCCTGTTTGCAACGTGTCTCGCAATAGTGATAAAGCAAGGGTTTTACGCGATTGCGCCCTTATCGTTTGGGACGAGTGTACGATGGCAAATCGTAAAGCTGTGGAAGCTGTAGATAGAACGTTGCGAGATATAAGACAAAATGACCGACCGATGGGAGGCTTAACGGTGCTATTCTGTGGAGACTTCAGGCAGACACTCCCTATAATACCCAGAGGAACGAGGGCCGATGAAATAGGTGCCTGTTTAAAGAGCTCTATTTTATGGCGTAGTGTCATATTAACTAATTTGAGCTTTAATATGCGAGCATATTTGGGAGGTGACGCAAACGCGCAGGTTTTCTCAAATTTACTACTTCAAATTGGTAACGGCACATACCCGACTCAAGAAGGAGGTAAAGTAACTTTAGTCGAAAGCCTGTGTTCTTCTGTTGCCTCACAGCAGGAACTCATTTCCTCTGTATACGGAGATCCATCAGAGATCTCGAACCATGACGCTGCTTGGCTATGCCAACGAGCTATTTTGGCACCTCGCAACGACCAAGCAGCAGCAATAAATTCTCAAATATTGGTACATGTTTCTGGAGAAAGTAGGGAATATTTATCTATTAACACGGTTTTAGAAGAAGGAGATGCCACCCACTATCCAGTAGAGTTTTTAGACTCTCTAAATACACCAGGTCTTCCAGCACACAAAATTTATTTAAAAGTCGGAGTACCAATCATTCTACTCAGAAATTTAAGCCCACCAAAACTATGCAATGGAACTCGGTTGAGAGTAACAAATCTCCAACGAAATGTCATCGAAGCCGAAATCTTAACAGGTTGCGGCTCCGGTGATGTTGTTTTCATTCCCAGGATACCCATTATCCCCAATAATTTTCCGTTTACTTTCAAACGTGTGCAATTTCCTGTAAGCCTCTGTTACGCTATGACTATTAATAAAGCCCAAGGCCAGACGTTATCCGTTGCGGGTGTAGACCTTACTTTTGATTGTTTTTCACACGGCCAACTCTATGTTTCTCTATCACGTGTTAGCAACCCAAACAACCTTTTTGTATATGCTCCGGGTAATTCCACCGCTAACATAGTATATAGAGAAGCATTAACGTAATCAACTATACCAAAGTCAGGACTCTTATCTAAATCATCAAAAAGGTGATATACTCTTATCTAAACGACGTTGTTTTGTTCTCGACAACCACGCGAACGAAGTCGCGGGCACAGCTAGTTGAAGAATAAAGTCAGCCACATACATCCATCCTCTTTTAAACACTTCCATACTTCCACTGGTATATCATCAGGGCCCATGGCCTTTCCATTTTTCATACATTGAACTGCCTTTCTTACTTCATCCATGCTAATTTCTCTCACCAAACCCATATCTACTTGTACCTCTTTGAGCACACCACTCCATTCATTCTCTTCGTTCATCAACTTTTCAAAATAAACCTTCCATCGCTCTTTTATTTCGTCATCTTTCGACAAGACTTTACCGAGTTCATCCTTCATACATTTTATATGCATTATATCCCTCGTTCTCCTTTCTCTTAATTTTGTAATCCGGTAGAGCTCCTTCTGGCCTCTAGGGCTGTCCAGTAAATCATATAATTTTTCCTGCGCCTTAGCCCTGGAAACTGCAACCGCCTTTTTTGCCTTCCTCTTCCATTCTTTATAAATTTTCTTTTTCTCTTCTTTCAAATTATCATTTCCGGTTTCTACATTCTGCCATACTTTAAACGAAATTTTCTTTTCTTTTAGCATCTTTTGCACATCTTCATTCCACCATCATGTATCCTTTTCTATCATGCCTTTACCTTGCGATTCTCCAAACACATCTTTTGCTACTCGCCTTATACAACCCGCCATCTCTTTCCAACATTCATCCACAGATTTTCCTTCCATATCCTTCATTTCTATCATATATTGTTCATGTGCTGATTTTAAAAAGTTTACTTGTATTTTGTCCCAACCGGCAGCGCTATCCGATTTCAAGCCCATTAGAGTGGCTCGAACTTCGTCGGTGTCTGTGTCTAGAAGAACAAAAGATGTGGCCAAAGGACTGTCTGCCGAGAATGAGTCAGGGTTGTTATTATTTCCTGCTGAGGACTGAGAAATTGCGTTTTTTTTCAGCAAGAAGTTTTCCTATGTTACAAAAGTAGTCATTAATCTTGTCAACAGACTTCTGTGGAGTAGTGAGTATCTGTAGCAGTTCTGAATTATCTATTTTTTTAGGTTTGCGTTGTGTGATGTTGTTAATAATATCCCATGTTTTCTTAGGATTTCTGTGCGCTTTAGAAAGTTGATCTCTGTCATGTTTACGTTTTTGTTTTCGAATAATGGTAGAACAGTAATTACGGTACCTTTTATATGTGATTTTTAGCACCTCGTTGTATGGGTCAAGCTTAAGTCTCTTTTGCATTCGATTTCTATTCAAAATACAGCGCAACAAGCCAATTGTCATCCATGGTTTTAGGATTCTATTTTTCAAAGGTACATTTAGAGTAGTTGTACTGAGTGTGACACAATTTTGTAGTATTTTGATTAGATTATTAATAAGCATGTTAGGGTCATCTAGTTTTAATAGTTCCGATAGGTTACTGGCTTTGAGGAGCTCAAGTCCCTTCTCCGAATTAAAAATTGTTTTGGTTTTTGAGCATCTTATTAAGTTAGTATGTTTTGAAATTTTTAGGAAAGTCATGAAATTGAAGGAAAGTCATTGAATGGCCTATCCAACGACACCCCACGCCATGGGATAGACGAGAAAAAAAACATCCCCACTTTAGGTACTTGTAGGCTTGTAGGTACCTATAGGAGCTACCTACCCTATTTTTTTTTCATGAATTTATTTTACCACTTTGTCGGAGTGATTAATATATCCATGTAGTAAATTATAGCTTTCTATAGTAGGCGCCAGATAAATGTGGAATAAAGTAAATTGTCCTTTCCCTAATAAGTAATAGTAACTCTTCATCTTAAGTACCTGAATTATTGAATATGGATCGGTTTTCATTATTATACAATGTTAAGGCTCACGAGAGATGTTGATTCGGGACAGCTTTGTGTCATTATTTCCGTTTTTCAAATTAAAAATGTCAATAAATGTAGGTGGGTTATTGACCCTTCCACGTTTATCTGGCGCCTACTATAGTACAACAAAGAGTCTCTGAGTTAAGCTGCGGACGGACGGACGGACATAGCGAAACTATAAAGGTTCCTTGTTGACTACGGAACCCTTAAAATTTAGTACCTACTTATTTGAAAGATGTTACTAAAATAATAGGATACCTATGTATATAAGCTCTAAACTCGAAGGAAAAATAGAGAAGTTACACACTTTTGAATTTATTCTTCTATTCCTTCCAACATCGCTTGTACTGGATGACGAAAATTCACTATGGAGCCACGCCGGCGTGACTTGTGAGTGACGTCACTCGCAATTAGTGTGATGTATGTGCTTGACACATAATTTATAACGCTTAGGTACTACCCATTCTGTATTTTTTCCCCCGTTTTGCCTTTTCTCTAGGTTTTAACAATGTAATAAAAAAACGTACCTACATATTTAGAATTAATCAACTCTGCGCGCTCCTAGCGTTGAAAAACCAACAGCTACGATTTCAAATAATGATCGGGTTTAGGCGGGCGTTTTTGGGGGACTGTCTATTTAAGTAGAACTGAGGAGCTCCTTGATAAGCTCGAACGGAATTTGTGCATACGCTTCATCTTTGGCCTTCGGAAGTCCATGTCCATTCCGACCATGTGTCGTTCGGAACCGGTTGAGGTGGCTGCCTATTTGGCAGCGTCGGGATACCCACATTCTTTCTTTACTTTTTTCAGTTCTTCACAATCCCAACTCCCCCTTGTATCCTCGTGGATCCTTTAGGTACTGTTCGTGCTGTACGCCTTTGGAACTCTCTTCCACACACTCTAAGGGATAACCCTTCGTTGGAAGTGTGCAGAGGAATAAAGGAGCATTTCCTGTCAACATGACCCATAATAATATGTTTTTAGAATTTCTTTGTCTACATTTTAGGTACCTATGTTATGTTTATGTATCACATATTTGTTTAGTTTATTTAAGCAAAAATATTAGATTCTAAGTTTTGTTGTGCCCTTATGATATTCCTAAGCAATTATGTATTTTTCACCTTGTGGTTTGCTGTAAGAAAACCCAAATGCTGGGTCAAGCTCCCCTTTGTCAGGTGTTACCACTACGCGGATCGCCCAGAGGACACGGTGGAACATACGGTGGAGGTCTGCCCCGCTTAGGCGGAGCACCGCCGTGTCCTCGTGGATGCGATAGGTGGTGGCGACCTCTCACGCCCGTCCCTGGTTCAGTCCATGGTACGGAGCGAGAGGGAAGGGGAAGCAGTGTCCTCCTTCTGCGCAGCAGTAATGCTCGCGAAGGCGGAGGCGGGACGCGTGAGGGAAGCTCAACGGAGTGGCCCTCACGGCCCCGGCCGCTACCACGGCAAGAGAGTCACTGCATGGACGTAGGACGTCGCGAGACGATCTCCGGCCACCGTAGACCCGGGCCTGCGGACGGCGAGCAGTGGGTAGCTCGCCGTCCGATCAGCACCAGGCCCGTGAGTCAACGGCGCGCAGTGTTTGTTCCACGCGCGCCTCAAAGAGATGATTGTCAGCCACCACGGACGGGGCCCATCGTGGGCGGTGCCTGCATGCCTAGGGGTACCTAGCGGATAAATTCTCAACATGAGTAACCGCACCCCTGGGCACTCAGGCAGGGAAGGAACAGGGGTGGGTTTTAGTCAGTAAGTCTGACACGCCCTCCCGCTCCGGGAGAAGTTTTTTTGTGGGGTGGGATGATTTCCCACCCCACAAAAAAAAGCATAAACATACCTACGTACTTGCTTATAAAACATCACGCAGGCAGAGACGCACCTACAACCCTCATTGTAATAGGGGTGAGTCTATTGCCATCAACCAGGTACCTAGTATAGTATAGTATAGTATAGGGACTCCGTTGTCCGCACTTAGACTCTCATTTGGTCCGTTGTGCGTAGTGGATCCTGGCTAATTCAGCCAGCCTAACTCCGCCCAGAAGCACAGAATCATCCTGGGAGATTCACAGGCTTCGCGGAGCGACCTCACCGTTCCGAGGATTTGTGCACGTTGGGTAGCCACGGCCACGCAATCCAGGATGACATGGGCGACTGATTCTTCAGCGTCAAAGCAGCCTCTGCAGAGAGGGCTATCCGTGGCACCTAGGTTGAAGAGATGTTTATTCAAGAGGCAATGGCCCGTGATTGTCCCTATTATTATTCTAAGGTTGGCTCTACTGAGACTGAGCAGTTTTTTGGTTAGTCGAGGGTGTAAGCTTGGCATGGCCATTCGCGACTGCCTGCAATCTGTTGCCCGTGACCATCTGTTATTGTGTAGTTCCGTGGTTCTTTGGCGGATCCATGCACGAAACTGCGAGAAAGGTAGGGGAAGGAGTGGGTACGGGCCCAACACTACCATCTCTGAACCCCTCTTCGCAAGTTCGTCCGCTGCATCATTGCCTAGGGATCCACTGTGCCCCTTAATCCACTGTAGGGTGATTCGATTTGATATCGATATACTCTCCAGGGCAAGGTGACACTCGTAAATTATCTTACTGTTAGTTTGTTTATTATCTAAGGCTTTGAGCACAGCTAAACTGTCTGATAGGAATTTAATTCCATAATCATGTATTCCCAGGCATCTTACAGCTGTTGCCGCTTGTGTCAGGGCAACACATTCACATTGGAAGATTGAGCTGTGTTCGCCTAGTGGTATATGAAAGTTAATATTGAGGTCTAGAGAGTGTACTCCAGCCCCTGAACCGTTTTGAGTCTTTGAGCCGTCTGTGTAAATGCGTACTTCATCGACTCCTGACTGGTCACTCTCTTCCTCTGCTGTTTGTATACGGTAGTTTTTGTTGAAAGTTGGTTTATTGGGTGTTCTGTCACACGGGGCAGCGATAAGTGGTTGGTATTCAATCGCCCGTTCCAGGATTTCCGTGTGAGCACTAGTGTGGTTTTTGCCCCATATGCCTAAGTGCATAAGCCTGATGGCAGCTAGTGCTGCCTCCTGTTGTATGAATAGATCTAGGGGGGTTATTTGCAGGGCTATCTCCATTGCTGCTGTTGGGGTGGTTTTCATACAGCCTATGATAGCCGAACAAGCCAGCCTCTGGAATTTCTGTAGACTGTCCCTAGTAGTCGAGAGTTTGGTCCTCGTCCACCACACCAGAGAGCCATAAGTCAGCATAGGTCTGATCACGGCTGTGTAGAGCCACAGCGTAATCTTTGGAGAGAGCCCCCATGTTTTTCCTAACATTTTTTTGCATTGATAGAGTGCTATTGTGCTTTTGTTGAGTTTGTGGTCAAGATGCCTGTTCCAGAGCAGTTTACTATCGAGGTACACACCCAGGTACTTGACTTCCTCCTTGAGTGTTAGTTCGGTGTTGAAGAGCTTGGGTAGTCTATGGGGTCCTAGGACTCTTTTGTTGGTAAACATTATTAGTTCTGTTTTCGAAGGGTTGACCGAGAGCTCGTGTTTTGCACACCAGCTTTCGATTATTTTGAAGGCTTTCCTCATGAGATCACAAAGTATGCCCTCAAAAAGCCCGGAGATTAATATAGCTATGTCATCTGCGTAACCCACCGAGTAGAGACCATTAGCATTGAGCTCTGTAATGAGCTCGTTTACGACTAAATTCCACAGGAGTGGTGACAGCACCCCCCCCTGCGGACAGCCCCTGCTTACGATGCCTCGCGTGGTGGTGTTCACAGTAAACTGAATAGCTCGGTATTTTAACATGTTGTGTACCCAATCAATTAGGGTTGGCGCAACGTTCAGAGCTTGCCTGATGCTGGCAAAGTTCGTTTTGTCAAAAGCACCTTCTATGTCAATGAAGGCACCTAGTGTAGGGTTTTTTATTTTGAGGGCACTGCCTATGCGTGCGACTACATTGTGAAGTGCCGATTCGGTTGATTTGCCCGCGCAGTAGGCGTGTTGGTTGGGGTGTAAGGGTATTGCCATTGCAATTTGGTTTCTGATTGTTCTGTCCCCAAGTCTCTCTAAAGTCTTTAGGAGGAAAGAGGTGAGACTTATGGGTCTGAATGATTTGGGGTTGGTGTAGTCACCTCTGCCGGGTTTTTGAATAAATATGATTTTTACTTCGCGCCAGATCAGGGGGATGTAGCGGTGAGCCAGGCATGCGCGAAAGACCTTGACCAGGTGTTCCACTAATGGGTCTCCGCTCCATCTAAGCAGGGCTGGAAAAATGCCATCCATTCCTGCTGCCTTGAAAGGTAGGAAGGTGTTGATTGCCCATGTTAGTTTATCCTGGTCAATGACTTCAGCGGCCACAACCCAGTCCAGGTTGCTCGTGGCTTGCTCATCATAAGGCTCCCAGCTTTCCTTGGTTGCTATCTGGCAGCCTGGAAAGTGGGTTGTCATAAGTAATTCGCTTGTTTCTGTGTCGTTAGTTGTATAGGTGTTGTCTGGTTTTTTGAGACATCCTATCGAATGATCTGTTCCTGTGGCAAGACAGGTTTTAACCCTCATTGCCTGATTGCTATTTTCAATGTTTGTGCAGAAACGCCTCCAGCCGTTCCTTCCTCTTAGGCGTATTAGGTTTTTATAGGTTCTGCGTTTCGTTTTGTATTGGTCCCAGTCGTCTGGCGACCTTGTGTTCATGGCTCTGTTGAACAGCCTTCTCAGTTTTTGCCGGTGTCTTTCTAGTTCTGGGCTCCACCAAGACTGTTTAGCACCCCTCCTGGGTAACGTGAGGGGGCAAGACTGCTCATAGCTAGATATTAGGATGTTAGTTATGTTGTTTACGTATTCGTCTAAGTTAGTTATAGGGATTTCAGCCGGAGGAGTAGTAAGCCTACTTAGCCCTTCTCGGACTAGTCTCGTGAACTTAACCCGGTCTGTGTTACGAGGTATCCTTCTGGGCTGTGGTTTGGGTAGATTAAAGTTTAGGGTGTACCGGATCCACCTGTGGTCTGAGCATGATAGTTCGTTGGACACATGCCAGTCCTGTATATGGTTTGAGATACCTAGGGTTGTTATAGTTAGGTCAATTATTGTTTGAGAACGTGCGTTAATAAAAGTTGGTTCTGAACCTCTGTTGAGTAATACAAGATTATTGTTAAGAATAAAGTCAAGCATTTCCTCACCTCGGTTGTTGGTTTTGACATTACCCCAGAGAGTGTGATGTGCGTTGGAGTCGGTTGCGATGATCAGCTCTAGTTTTTCCCTTTCACAGTACTCCACCAGCGATGCCAGCTCGGGAAGAGGCACGTTTTCGTCACCCGGCAGGTACGCCGAGGCGAGTACGATGTCCGGGAGATTCAGTTCTGTTCTGGGGAGCCTTGTTGCTGTCAGGTCTCTTGAACAGAATTCGTTTATTAAAAGGTTAGGTACATGTTTGGGGACGAAAATACAGGTTCGTGGGTTGTTAGTCGAGGTGCCCAGCAGCAACTTACCTCCAGTGTTGTTAAGACCACAGATTTTGCCACCCCTGATCCACGGCTCTTGGATAAGGGCTATGGTCATAGATTGTTTGTCCAGCACTCTGCGTAAGGTGGCCGTCGCAGTTTGACTGTGCTGGAGGTTGGTCTGCAGGATCTTAGTTGTCCCGCAGGGGAGAAGAGCAGAGGCTGCTGTCGTCGTCCCCACTCTCCTCCCCCGCCGGAAAGCACTCCTCGTCCGAGGTTAGCCCCGGGGAGGGTGGATCCGTCGATGGTCCTGGTGTTGGTTCGGGCGCTGGGACTGTTTCCGAATCGGCCTCCACTACGCCCGCGCCGAAAGTCCGCTCCACAGCCTCCTCGACAATTTCCATTTCCGCTACCAGGGGTGGCGGGGAGCGTGAGAGCGGCGGACCGAACTCCGGCCCGGGCGCAGCGGGGGCCGATGAGGTTGAAGGCGCGTCGACCACCTCAGCGTCGGCTATCCCCTCCAGGAAGCGGATGTATATGCTTCCCATGAGGTAGTAGACCCGCCTGTCCTGTTCTTTTATTAATTTGGCCATTGACTCCGGCACACGGAAGAACAAGCAAGTGCCCCGTGGTTCCTGTCTAACTCTCTCGTGTGTTAGAGTCCACGTGTCGATTCTCAAGTTTGGGTTCTGGCCATCCAGCAGAGTGAGCAGCTCTTGTGTTACTCTGTTGCAGTCGGGGACGAAGAGCATACACAGTGCTTTTTTCGGGATTTCTCCCTGGGGCCGAACAGTTAGTTTTGTCCCTGGTATTGGGGACGGCGTGGTTTCAATGATCCCTTTGAGCCAGGCCAGCGTGAAAGCGTCTTCGCACCACGTTTTCAGAACTCCTTCTGAGTATTGGGCCTTGCCCCTGAAGTTAATTTTATTCGGTCTGGGTTTAGTTGGGTCACGGGCTGCTAAAAACAGTTCCCAGAGGTTTTCTTCAATAAGTTGTCGGATACCTTCCGCCTGCTCTTGCGTCATGTCCTCGAAAGGTTCCGTCATGACGGCGACGCACAGTTCATTATTCTTGTACGCCGCGGCAGCTTCGGCGTAGCTCACCGAAGGTCCGCCTGCCACAAGGGGGCGAGCAGTCTTGCTCTTTTTGCCTTCCCCTGTTGGTGTGACGGTGTCTTCGGGACGCGTACGCTTCTGCGCCCTTGCAGGTTCGTTTAATAATTGTTCGGGTTTTTTCCGCCTCCGAGGCCTGGCGCTGCGCTTGCGCTTTGTCGTGGCGTCCACCACTGATGGCGTCGCAGTAGTTTCCGCTACTGGCTCCGCACTCACCTTCTGACCCGTGGTGTCTGCCACGACGTTACGCTGTTCAGCTTGGGCCAGCGCAGTTAGGCGCTTCTTGGAGGACGTTGGTTTGCGGGTTACGGTGGTCCATGTATCTTTATTTGGGGATTGGATAGCGTCCCTAAGCGATGACATGTCGATCCCAGTTGTGTCTGTTTGTGAGGTAATTGTGGTTGTTTGTGGGGCCCCGGACAGTCTCGTCAGGCTCCCCACTGAGGCCGCAGTCGCTGACGCAGCCGTGGTTGGCGCATCCACGACCGCAGTCGCTCTTGGGTTGCCATAATCAAGAACTGCCCTGGGCCGTACAAACGACGATGTGTTGAGGTGTGTCTCCGCTTCGGGTAGTCCTGTCGGGTTCATCTCAGGGATCGCAGACGCTAACGCAGCCGGAATTGGCGCATCCACGCTGGCGGATACCTTTGAGTCATCCCGTACAAGCGCTACCCTAGGCTTAGCGCACAAGGTTGTGTGTTGGTGCGCATCTTTGGTCGCTGATAAGGTTGGCATTGCCTTGGACGCAGCCTGTGTTGGCGCATACTTGGCGGTTGCCTTCCTTATAGCATCCTTAGACGCAGCTGTTCGTTTAGGTTTTTTGGTTGGTTTGGTTGTTCTATGCGTGTCTTGAGACACAGCCAAGGTGTTTGTGTTAGTTGTTGTTGGCGCATCAGAGGACGCAGCCTGAGTGTTTGTTGGTTTACTTGTCTCTTTATCCATGGTTTGGCTTTGTTTGGTTTCACCGTCGGAGCTCTCCACCCGCCATGGAGCCCTCAGTCGGGGACGCCACTCGTTCCGCGAGTGACGCCAGAGCTACTCCTTCGGTATAGGGCCAGTTTGAAGGGAAGTTGACGAACCCGCACACGACGGAGGATCACGCGACTGTCCACGGCACGAGACTATGCCGCAACTCATCCCGCAACCCCACGCCGCGCCGGCTGCCCCCCCCCAACAATCCGACCCTCGCATGACAGCCCGCTTATGGGATGCCTCAGCCGATTGATCGTAGATAGCTACTCCACGACCGCCCGTGTAAGAGGAAATCCAGGCCAAAGTGGCGTGTTGTGTGCAACCTGCTCCACTCAACCACCAGGACCCCTTCATCCCCCCGTACGGGTCCCCGCGCACGGCACAAACACGCGGGAGGTCATCACTATCCACCATCTGCTCTTGTTTGATGATGGACACCCAGGGGCATGACCTCGCTACCCCTGCGTTAAATCGCCTGGAGGTTTCGGTTACGTCTAATTCTTAGGGAATTAGACCAAAAACGGGGTGGCAACCACGAGAAGGTAAACTCACCAGACTTGTCTTGAGGATCTACACGACTGTAGCGCTCTCCCTCAAAACCCCGCCATCTTATCCCCTCTGAAGGAGGAGATAAGATAGGTTTGTATCTATACTACCAAGCAAGCAAAGCGTGTCGTTGTGCAACCGCAAAAGCATACATACAAACCCCCCCCAACCAGGTACCTATAAGTCCAGAGTAGTTCAGACTACGCACTGCTTCTCAGAAAAAAAATCTGATGGAAAAATCCAATGCTGCCTCATGTTGAGCAGCGATGCAGTAACCACTCGCATAATAGAAAATAATGAAATGGACTGTGCCTAGCTAGGTACATAGGTAGTCAATTTGTGTGTAGGTACATATTACAAAAACTAAAACAATATGCATTTAAAAATTAAAATTCAATATTGAAAATTATTTAGGATGAATGATGATCTATGGAGGTTTCTTGTGTTGGGCCAATCGGGGCGAATTCTAAACAGGCTCATGGCGGCTGGCTGGGAAGTGTACTTCTGCGACTTCTGCGCAGCGACTAGTACTCGACTCGCGTACAGAGTCGACATTATGTTTCAATCTACCTATAATATGTTTAATATGTTTATTCATCAAAAATTACAGATAGTTACAGCAACAAACAGTGGGTAGAGAGTAAAACAGTTAATCAGGTTTGTAGTAAAATCAGTACGAAATATTTTTAAAACCCTGCCTCTCAAACTAGGTTATAACCTGTGTTTTGAGAAACAGTGTACGACCACAAAATTCTTATACACTATTACTGTTACAACATTTAATGAACGGTGTCGTTCTACCGCTGCCACTGTAATGAACTAGTGCATGTGTGATAAGGTGGGGTGGGCGGGGGGTGCGTGCACGCATGTTTAAAGTGATGTTATGAATTAGGTGTGCGTGAGAGATTAGGTGGTGTATGTAAGTAGAGACTCCGTGTAGGCATAGTCCCTTTCTAGAAGCCACTCTGTTACTTTAGTTTTTACCACGTGGGTGTTTAGTTTTATGATTTTTAATTGTTTATTAATTTTATTGTAAATATAATTATTGTGTATAAAATTGATGCGTTGCAAAAGTGGTTTTATGCTGAGATCCAGTGATGAGTTGTAATCGCTTATTTAGATTTGGCGGTGGCAGTTTAGCATGAGTTCTTAAAATCGATCGAAGCACGAAAAGCTGACGTACCGTAAGGACTTCGCAGTTAGAGTATAGTTCAGATGTTGGGTATCTGTAGGGTTTTCTGGTCTTTACTTTAAGGATGGCTCTTTGTGCTCTTTCTACTCTTAACATTTTAGTTTTTGTTGCTCCGCCCCATGCTGTAATACAATATCCAATAACAGATTGGCATAGAGCATAATACACCATCTTCAGAGTGTCAAGTTTGGCCGACTCCCTCAGTGACTTAAAGATGCGTACCTATAAGGCGCATTGTTCTTGTGGTAAGGACGTCAATTTGTTTGTCCCATCTGAGACCATCATCAATCTGAACTCCGAGATATTTTATATTATCTGATCTGGTAAGAGTTGGACAGTCACAAGATGGTACTGGATTTAAGCATGAGTGAGCTGTAATACAAAAGGTATGTGACGGCCTCGTGTTACGTCGGATTGCGAATGGGATGTAAGTGGTTTTGGTTGAGTGTCAGAAGGTTAGAATTCAGCCATTTCATTATTTTGGACAGGGTTTCTTCTGCAGTAGTTTTAACCATGTCCCAAGTAGGCCCGTAAACGAGGATCGCGGTGTCATCTGCGTACGCGTAAATGTCACAGTTAGGCAGGTTCATCTTACAAAGGTCGTTTACGTATATTTGAAAGAGTATAGGCCCGAGTATACTACCTTGCGGGATGCCGTATGTTATTATCTCCTCGTCACTATAATATGAATCAACCTTGACTAACTGCGTTCGATTATTGAGGTAACTTTTAAAAATTTCAAGCGGAATCCCAAGCACACCAATACGTTCCAATTTGTCAATAAGTTTAGGAACAGAAACTGTGTCAAAGGCTTTAGAGAGGTCCAGACAGATCCCCAGGCACCTTGTTTTATTGTCTAGCTTCCTGGCAACCTGTTGCGTAAAGTCCAAAACTGCATTTTCCGTCGACACCCCTCTACGAAAGCCGTATTGGTTTTTGGCAATGATGTGGTGTTTGTCCAGGAAGTTCCTTAGAGAATCTGCCAGGATCCTCTCCAGCATTTTGGAAAGGGCAGTCAAAACAGAAATTGGCCTATAGTTACTAACACAGTCTCTTCCCCTCCCTTGTGAATTGGGTGTATTATTGCCTTTTTCAGGGCATCCGGAAATACACCCGTTTGAAGGCTGCGATTACAAAGAAAGGTTAAAGGTGGGACCAATACATGACGGCATGTTTTTAACAATATGGACGAGATACCATCCCATCCAACGGCGCAGTCATGACGTAACTGTAAAATGAGAGATTCCACCTCTGATTCATCTACTTCCAACAAGGCAATAGAACCGACAATTGGGTTATGAGTACTGTTTTTAAATTGAATAGAACGAGATTGATCACTTGCTGCTGTTGTCTGTCCAGGTGCCTGTGACATAATCTCTGCAGCCATACTTTTACCTACGTTACTAAGGAAGCGATTGACCTCATTCAAGGAAGATTTAGGATCTTCTCTCAATTTCAGCAGCTCTGAAGGGCTGATATGGGTCTTTTGTGTGTTTGCTATTTGTTTAATCGTATTCCATAAAATTTTAGGATTATTTCTTCCTTTTTCTAACTCTGCCGTTTCGTAAGCTATTTTTAATTTTCGAAGTAAGTTATTACAGAAATTCCTGTAACGACTATATGTAGTTTTCAGTATTGGGTTATCAGGATTTTTTTTTTGTTTTGATGTGCATTTTATCTCTATTTTTTATACATTTTAATAGACCAGGAGTCATCCATGGCTTAATTGTAATTACCTATAGGTAACTACTGGATTACTTAGGCTACCTATGTCCCGACGTAATCACTCAACACGCTTATATTCTTATCAGACACAATCACACAACAGTAAGCACTACTCACGCGTATTCGAGATAATGCCAAATCAATACTGAATTGATTACATAGTTGACAGATTTCTTGTCTTGGTCTACCAGGTATCCTGGTTTACTTGACTTAGGACAACCCTTTATTGCTAAGTTACTGCTATCCTTATTTTTTCCTCGATTATAATAATAAATGTAAGTAATACATGTATCATGTATGTACATAATCTAAAATGAAGACGTACTGTGCCCACCCACTGATTGATGCAGTAGGTACGATTCGTGAACATTCAGTGTCAATGCATCCTGCTTATACCTATACTATGAATATGAGTCTTGTCCGTTTGTTAATTAATCAATCACGCCTCAATGGCCGAACTGCCCCCTTAGCCAAATAACTTTTAAAATAGCGCTAACGCTAACGCTTCGTGCAAAATGTATGGCAAAGACATTACCTGCGGAGAGAACTGCCACGCGACTCACGCCCCGTAATGGCGTTGACATCATTTTGCACGAAGCGTTAGCGTTTACGTTAACAGAAAAGTATTTTGTCTAACCCCTCTGAATTTATATGGAAATTTCGAACATAAGTTGACCATGGCCTGAATTAGGACACGTTAGCTTTCTGTGGGTTAATTTTCAACTTTAGCGCGGGCGAAGCCGCTGGCAACAGCTAGCTTTCAGAGTGGGTGTCTTCTATCTATGTTGTATTACTTGTACCCACTATTTGATGGAACTGATTTGGATGACACTTGGCACATGGGTAGATCATGTGCTGGAATAGGATATAGGACTTTTTATACCGGGAGTATGTTCCTTAGAGTTTTTTTTTACCATCACGCCGGCGAAACAGTTGCGTTGGCAGAATCTGGTATAAAATAATGATGGATGGTTAAGGAATGTTACAGCAAAAGTCTACTAAGACTGGAAAAAAACGGATTTAATAAAATTTCAAATATTACAGTGCCTCAAAACAATAGTGAAATAAAAGTATCACAACTTTTTATCTATTTATTCATCAACATACATAATATCTACATTTGCACAAATAAAATATATTTTACTTAGAATTACATCAGTTAACTGTTATAAAGACTGACATAATACTTTCTCGTTCGTTTTGTTCCGAAATGTGAACACTGCTAATAGCCAATGTCGATTCTCGATTGATATATCAAATACCAACAATGTATGGCCACATATCAACTCCTATAGTTAAGTTTATGCAGATGAATTTACAAGTACATACAATAAATTAGTAAGGTAAGCAAACTAATATTTACAATTGGGAGTTACAATATATTGATTTTTTTTATATAATTTTAAAGGGAAACAGTGCTTTATCGATACCAGAAAACATTAACAATTTAGATATTTTCCAAAAAGACACAGGCAGTTTTTGCAAATAAATCTTTTTAATTATAGTTTATTTATATCTATCATCAAAGAAGTTATATAATAATATAAACATAAAACTTTGTGCTATGCAATATGAAGATAGCATAGGGAAGCTACTGATGACTGCGTACAGTGCCATCAGCATCACTCATGCTTTTTATCCGTGTCCATTGGAAAATAACTCACACCAAATAAGAAATTTATGTACATTATATTTTATTACTATATGTATAACATGGGTTACAGATTGACCAATCAAAGCTTTTACAAAACTTGAAACAAGGTTTTATGGAATGTATAAGCCTTATTAATGACTAGGTACGGTACTGTAATTACGTCAAGGCAGAGCTCTATATTAGGCCACGGAAACTCTAAAAACAATGTGCACCTAGTCATTTCAACATTAAGACACTGTTATGGTTCAATACAACACAATCTCGACTGGTTACTATGAAGTTGTCAATAAAATACTGCAATACAATCCAAACCTCCATTCAAATATCTGGAATCTTAGCACAAATGCCATATTAGGTAGGTATATGAAACAACAATTAAATGTATAGTACAGTCATAACATCAAAAAAATTAAATTTACTTTACTTTAAGCTACTTTACTATGAAGTGCTAAGATCAGATATTTAATTGATTTTTAAGATTAAAAAAATAATTTACATTATATAAACACATCAACAAAGTAGGCAGGAAAGATACACAAGTTCAACACTGCAATGATATAACTTGAAGCTTCTCTGATGTTAAAAAGTGAGCACTGGACTCTCTGATTATTAGGGGAGGTCAAGGCTGGTAGCATCCAGTGCTGGTACACTGAAAATATAAAACAAAAACCCATATTATTATCTCAAATATTTTAATTTGATATACATGTAAAATTACATTTTACTTTTAATTTGTAAGAATCAATTATATGCATACAATATGTAAGCAGGAAAACAAGGAACTATATTAATAATTTACATAATAGAACTGTATGTCAGTCAAGTGACTAAAACATGCTGTAACATAGATTTCTGTACTCTGAAGATCATGTGACCTAGATTATAAAACCTATTTTTATATTATTATTATCATTTAGAAACGAAGAGGACAGTAAAACTAAATACTTAAATAGTGAAAATAAGATGCAGTTACTGTTGCATCTAAATATTAATGACAAACCAGAGTTCACTAAAATGGAACATGAATGTTAATTATAAAATTTTGAGAATAGCTCAATATGGATTTCTAAATTCTAATTGGAGTGAACACAGTTGCACACATATCCATCTAAAAGTTTAATAACATAAAGATTAACAATCCGTATAGAATCACAAATCACAAGACAATAAACAGCTTCATTTTTTACATTTCAAACATATGCTTTTAGCTTTAACATATTACACATTTCTCACTTTTACTTGTAACAAGACAATTACAGATGTTTTAAATGCAAATATTAAATTGATACTTACACTTACATTCAAGTTTTATTTTATTCTTAAATTACTGGTTGCCCATTTTGCACTTTGATGTCATGTAGATACCAACAATCAGACCGAAGAGACCAATGGCTGATCCGAAAATCTCTACAATCAGGATCTTGACGAAGAGGGCAGCATTAGCTGCATCAGCCAAGGCAGCACCAGAACCGACGATACCAACAGCGATACCACAGAACAAGTTGACGAGGCCCACAGCCAATCCAGCTCCGAACATCACATAACCAGCCATCCAGTTCTGTTGCCTGATCAACTGATCAGCTAGTGGCTCTGTGTATTTTTCCAACATTCCTGACAACACGATGGCAGTGATCAGCCCGTAGATAGCGACGGCTTCGCAGAAGATGACGGAGATCAAATTCTTGGTCTTGATTCTGGGAGCTTTGACACCTCCTCCGACTATGCTCACTCCGGTCGTGTGGATGCCCATGGCTGCGCCCACCACGGACAGTGAGACGGCAAGCGCGATCCCCAGAGTACCCCACATGTAGGGGGAAGAACGCTCCAGGAACCATCCAAGACTTATTTGCTCACCCCTTCCTTGGAGAAGATAGAACATAGACACTGTTGGAATCGTGAGCACCCACAGCAACGCGAACACGTAAGTTAGAAAGTACCTCATCTTGAGATATTTTATTTAGCAAATTGGAGCTGTTTTACCCGATATTCCCGAAAGGGACGGCCTTTTTTCGCCCAATTTTTGCCTTGACAGAAAACTCAAAAGCGGAGAGGTCTTGTGATCACAAGTTGTCATAGACAATAAAAGGGTTACCATGTTAGAATTTTGTTCTTAACAAACTCTTGTGACCTTTTCTGATAATTACAAAAAGCTGATAAACCGAGAATAAAAGCTTTCCAAAAACATGAAAACAATCCCCACAAATTAAATATTTGCGTCTCTTACTTCTTAGGTACGTAATATAATTAATAATAATCCATTTGTATGGACGAATTGTTGCCATGGAAATAATGAATCTAATCATGTCATTATGCCTTATTGTCTATGACTTACACCAACTTACCCATGGAGAAAGGAGAGCAATGTAGAGACCTCAAAGCATAGAGCAATAGAGCATAATAATCTGCGATAAAATCTAGTTTTTATTACAACAGTCGGTCGATTCTGTAGTGCTATTCTGTAAAATCTTACCGTGATAACTTAGGTGAAGTGAACGTGAAGTGGGCTGACAATCCATACAATCAAGGCGGAATGACAGTTCAGTTCACGCTCACTCCACCTAAGTTTTCGCGGTGAGCTGTTAACAGAATCGACCGGCTGTACCATACAATCAAGGTGGAATGACAGTTCACTTCACGCTCACTCCACACCACGGTGAGATTTTACAGAATAGCACTGCTGTAGTGCTATTCTGTACCATACAATCAAGGTGGAATGACAGTTCACTTCACGCTCACTCCACCTAAGTTTTCACGCTGAGCTGTGAACAGAATCGACCGGCTGATATATAAGAGTTGGACTACAATAGGTTTTTCTTTTCTTGCTTCAACGAGTGCAGCTAGCAACCAAAAACTGATTTCGTAACTCAAGTTACGCAGTCTGCTTAGCATCTTCAGCCCCCACTGCTGGAGCACAGGCCTCCTCTCTGTGCGAGGATGTGGGCCGTAATCAATCACACGGGCCCAGTGCGGGTTGGTGGACGTCACATGTCTTCGAATTTTTGGTTCTAGGACATGCCGGTTTCCTCACGATGTTTTCTTTCACTGTTTTGAAAGCAGTGGTGATGAAATAATTTACGCAAAGTAAAGGAACCCACAACCCCTGGGTTTGAACTCACAACCTACAACTTGCCTACAATTTTCGGTTCGATACTCCTTTTAAAGAGTATGTTAAAAAATATTCAAAATTGTTTTAAAGCTCAATTACAGCTTCCGATTTCAAGGGACCCAAATAAAAAAATATCCAAAATTGAACTCCTAAATCACACAATAATCGTACTCGTACACAATTTAGGAAGTCAAATCGGGAACTTTCAATCTCACTAAATCGGACACTAACTGCTCTAACTGCTATTACACCTTCCTGTTTCCTAAATTGGGTCCCTTGAAATCGGAAGGTGTAATTGAGCCATTAAGAAGACTTGTGTTGCTGCTAAATCGAAATTTTTAAGCGGGACAATTCAAAATTCTAATAATAAAGTAAAAGTCGGTTAAAAAAGGAAATCAGCTAGAGATTCTATTCGACAACACATTAGTTAGTAAACCAGCTGACGTAGCTCAGGCATTTAATGAGTTTTTGCCAACATACCTATATCTACAACTCACTCCTTAAAATTCATCTCCGTCTAAAGCTGAAAGTCTTTTAAATGGTAGTGTGCGTGTGTAATCAATCATTTAGTTTTGAGCACGTAACACCACGTGACGTAGTTAACGTTTTTAACTCTCTAAAATCTAAAAATACAGGTGTTTACTGGGGCATCTTAATAAAGCTTTTGATATAGACATCGTAACGCCCTATCTTGCTGTAACTTTTAATAAATGCGTGGACTCAGGAACTTTTCCTAATCTCATGAAGTGTAGTAAAATCATACCTCTATTTAAATCAGGCAATAAAAAATATTGGTGGAGCAGTGGTGGCCCAGTGGTATTGGCTGCGACTTACAAGTTGTAGGTCGTGAGTACAAACCCAGGCAGGCACTTTACTTTGTGTAAATTATTTCATCACAAAACATCGTGAGGTAACCGGCATGTCCTAGAAATAAAAATTCGAACACATGTGACATCCACCAACCCGCACTGGGCCCGCGTGGTGGATTACTGCCCACACCCTCTCTCAGAGAGGAAGCCTGTGCCCCAGCAGTGGGGACAATAAAAGGCTGATTGAAGATGATGAATAAAAATTATATGCAACTTTAGGCCTACTTCCAACCTACCTGCATTTAGCAAAATATTTGAAAAGTTAATCAAGCAGTTGCTATGATATTTTAATGTAAATAGCCTGTTTCATAATCGATCGAATCGATCGACTACAGATGCGGGTGTTGGTCTCCTAAAACACATATTCAACGCATGGGAGAACTCGCAAAATGCAATCGGAGTTTTCTGTGATCTCTCCAAAGCTTTTGATTGCGTACAACATGACACGCTTTTGCGTAAGCTGCGTCATAATGTTCTCCAAAACGAAGCTCCAAAGGTAATTGGATCATACTTATGTAATAGGTTCCAATGTGTAGATATCAATGGTGTAAAGTCTTCCGGGCTACCAGTTCATTTAGGTGTGCCTCAATGCTCGATATTGGGATCATTCTTGTTTTTGGTGTTTATTGTTACGAGCTGGGTATGGGATAATTTTTTTTTTTTTATTCAAAATAAAAGGGCTTTGTCGCACATGCGATTATGCCGCCCTGGTTAGCTTAACAAATATAGCTTAGATAACCAATCAAATAAACTAGATCCACATTTTAACCTAATCTTAGCATAGCTAATTTGTAAAGTTCCCTAGCTGCGTCAGAAAGTGGTACAGCTAGAACACTATTACAGTAACCTACCTCTCTAAGTCTAAAATCTATGCTATTTCTAAATTACACATATTAATTACACATATTAATTTAACCAAATATTCTTTATTAAATCAACAACTTATTTACACAAACACTAAATCGCTAATAATCACTATTCTCTTCGTAATCGCTTGTATTCGCATGCGTTCGCATCCGTAGTCGAAAACAGACTAACTCACTCCACCTCGTGGGACTTCGCTGCGTTCCCGCAAGGGAACGCGGCGGGCGGCATCAGGGCTATGCCCTCTAACCGCGGGGTCTGTGGGCACCCGCAACAACGGGTGCTTCCCTGGGGCGCCTTTATGCAGGCTGAAGAATATGGGCGACCGACTATGAGAACCTCCCAGGCTAGCGCTGTGTTGAAACGCCTGCCGAGATTCCCACATCAGTCGCCCTGTGTTTTGCTATGAGTACCTAATGCCGAAGGCTCGCGTGGGTAATAGCGGCAGCTAGGCGGTCTACCACCACCGGGTGAGACCCACAGTTTCCTGTGGGAGGCCCAGCGGATGGCTCCAGCGACTGAGCTGCCGGCTTACAGCAAGCCCACGGCGTGATGTGTGGCCCCCGCCCGTCCCGCAAGATCGTGGTTCGGGCCGCAGGGCCGTCGGCGTATGTGTGGACAGTATTGTGCGAGTAACACCGTCCATGTAAGCACTATTGTGCTCGGACTAGCCGCGCACAACAGT
This sequence comes from Polia nebulosa, assembly GCA_951329385.1. Lineage (NCBI taxonomy): Eukaryota > Metazoa > Arthropoda > Insecta > Lepidoptera > Noctuidae > Polia > Polia nebulosa. The sequence continues at coordinate 8,608,787 of OX589595.1, read as the reverse complement.
GCGTGAGTTCACATGTGTGTGGAGTCGTGCGTGTCTGGCATATGTTCCGCGACGTGCCTATATTAACTTAGCACACGCCGCGTCACAGTGTATGTACTGTGATGAGTGTCACTGTATGAGTAGGCCGCGTGTAGGTGTGTGCGAAGGAGTGTCTCTCTGTACTCAGGTGTCAGAAGAAGGAGAAGCGCCTGGACGACGCTTTGTAGGACCTTCTGTAGATGGCGCGGCTCACCTCCCTGCCTCAGGGCTCTTGCAGCCTCCATCAGCAGGTCGGTGGTCCTGGTCTCTGTGGTGGTGTCGTCCAGCCTTCTGGGCTGCAGTCTGCGCTGCGCCGCGGCGATAGTCGCGGCTGGGGCTGCGGTTCTTTTCTTGGCCCACGCCTGGATTGGCGCCTAGGCGAGTTGTGTGGCTCAGGGTCAGGGCGCCCGAGCGGTGTCAGCTTGCTTGGTGGGGGGCGGGGGTTGCTGTCCCCTTTCTGTTGCCGCGCTTTCTTTTCTTCCTCTTGTTTGCGGAGGGGCTCCTCTATTCGTGGGCTCGTTGGCCACCGCCATTAGGGTGGCGCCTTAGGCCTCATGATATTCAACTTGGGCGGCCGGGGTCCCGATGTTGTTGACCGGCCGGGTTGCTCTACTTGCAGTGCAGGGGACTGTGCCCGCACGCTTGTTGATGGCCTCCTTTCTCAAGGCCGGGCACTCGCGGTGAGACGCAGGGTGAGGCCCCCCGCAGTTGGCGCATGTTGCCGGCTCCGTGCGGGGCCGGGAGCAATCGCGTGCGATGTGCCCCTGTCCGCATCGCACACAAGCGAGCAGTCGGTGGTACTGATAGGAGGAGTGCCGGAATTGTTGGCAGCGGTGGCATTATGCCAGCCCCCGCTTCCCCCTCCATGCCTCTACTCGGACTCCCCCCATCATAAAAAGGTGCTGGTGTCATAGATGCGCCTCACGTCCTGCTGGAAGTTGAGGACCGCATGGAATATGTAGCCCGGGCGACTCTGACGACCCCTGATGCTCCGCACGTACTCAGGGTCGTAGTCGAGTCGTTTGAGCTACTCCTTGATGGCCTCCGGGTCGGTGTCTGCTGGCAGCCCTCGGATGGCCACCTTGAATTTCTGCTCCGCTGGCAGCGAGTATGAGAACCAAGACAGGCCGGTCTCTTTCTCCAGCCCGCACAGGTATCGCTGGACCACCCGGTACTCCTCCTCGTCTCCGGGCAGGAAACGAATCCCCGCCTGGTACGGGCGGGCAGTTGGCGGGCAGCCCAGGAGGTCGCGCAGGGCCTTGAAATGGACCTGCCAGTTTGGTAAGCTCTCCACCACCAGCGGAGGGCAGCGTGGCTTCTTCTTCACTAACTCACTCGCCGCTTGTCCGGCCTATTTATACAGTCATAGAAGTTTCCAGAACATTGTCGAACTATCCTATACTGGAATATTCTAGAAACATCTATAAACTTCTACACAGAATGTTCTCGAACTTAGTGGAAACATCTGGAAACTTCGACGACATTCTCGAACATTCCATTGTAATACAGTCGCCGTAACAACACCAAACTTAACAACAACCTTAGACATGCTCGTCCCGAGCAACATTAGTCCCGTAATATTGCGTCAATTGGTCTACATGCACAATCATGGGCGCACCTCGTGGACCCTTCTGTATTCGGTAGGTGACATCGTTGATCCTGGTCACGATTCGGTATGGTCCATCCCTTTTTGCTTGCAATTTAGGAGACTTCCCTTTGCTGCGCACTGGGCTATGCAACCACACCAATGAACCCTCGTCAAAACCTCTATTGTTTGCCTTCCGGTCGTATCGGGTCTTCATCCTATCAGACATTTGTTGGCCGGATTGTCTGATATGCTCATAACGTCATTCAACTTGTTACGCAAGTCATTCGCATAATCGGTTACACTGCGTGGGGCATCAGGCCCCCCTGATGCCCCCGGTGATTAAATCTGCAGGCAACCGTAATTCCCTTCCAAAGTTCGCGAAGGCTGGTGTCACAGTCGAACTTTCGCGAACTGCACTACGGTAGGACAGAAGAAATGGCTGTATGTGCTTGTAGAAATGGCAGTAAGTGCTTGTCCCAATCCCTTTGCCTGCTTTCCACAACATAACAGATATCTCTCGAACGTTTGGTTGAAGCTTTCTACTATTTCATCAGATTGTGGATGGTAAGAAGTAGTTCTGGTCTTGTGAGTACCCATCATTCGACAAGTCTCCTGAAATACTTGCGCTTCCAAATTTTTGTGTGTGTGCTGTGAATTTCCAAGGATACTCCAAAACGACAGAAGACTTCCTGAACCAATTTATCTGCGACTGTTGTAGCTTCTTGGTTAGGAATGGCGAAGACTTCTTGCCACTTTGTGAATGTGTGAATAACAACCATAAGTACTTGTTTCCGTTTTCACTTTCCGGAAATGGTCCTGCAACGTTTAGTGCTATCCGTTCCCAGGGGGCTTCCACGTTGTAAACTTTTAAAGCACCTCTGCTGCGTATCTGGGGTCCTTTCACAGCCGCACAACTGGTACATTTGCGACACCTATCGTATCGTATCTTCAGTAGAGTTCTTTTTACCTCTATATGTCCTACTGAACATCCATCATGGTAGAGCTGTAAAACATCCGGTACTTTGGCTTTGGGGACAACAATTTGTAGATGACAGTTATCTCCTCGAGCGTTTTCCCATTTACGGCACAAGACTTCATCCTGGATAAGCAAGCTGTTTCATTGTGCCCAATAACTCTTCGTGATGGAACTCAACGCCGCAACATCACTCCACTTAGGTTAAGGAGCACCAGTTTTAATCCACTCGAAGATCGGTTTGAGGACCTTGTCGTTTTGCTGAGCAAGCTGTAGGTTTCCTTCCATTCATTACTAAAATCCATTCTTAGCATCCTCACGGGCACTACTTCCTTAGTCTCTTGCTTAGTACAGTGCTTACAGTCTTTAGGGCAAGGTCTTCTAGACATTGCATCAGCGTTACCGTGAATTCTCCCACTGCGATGTTCAGTTACGAAGTCAAATTCTTGCAGTAGTTCAATCCATTTTGCCACTTGGCCCTCTGGATTCTTGAACTGCAATAGCCACTTTAATACAGCATGGTCAGTTCGTAATTGGAATTTCCGTCCCAGCAAATATTTACTGAAGTGCTGCAATGTCCTTAATACGGTGAGTAGCTACCGTCTCGTAACGCAGTAATTTCTTTCCGGTATGGATAAATATTTGCTGTAGTAAGCTATAACAACTTCCTGGTTTCCTTTCCGTTGAGACAACGCGCCTCCAATTCCAGTATTTTTTGCGTCTGTGTCAACTATGAAGTCATTTTCAGTGTCAGGATATCCCAGGATAGGTGTATGGCACAGACGTTTCTTTAATTCCCGAAATGCGATATCACAGCTCTCGTCCCAACAGAATTGTTGCCTCTCCTCAGTGAGTTTATGTAGAGGTTTTGCAATGTCGGCAAAATTCTTGACAAACCGTCGATAGTAGGAGCACAAACCCAGAAATGCCCTGACCTGCGTCTTGTCTTTTGGAACTGGCTAATCCTTGACGGCGACTATTTTCTCCGGATCTGTCTGAACAATCTTCCTCCGAAACTATGTGTCCTAAAAAGTTTACTTGTCGTCTGAAAAATGAGCACTTTCTCGGACTTAACTTAAGATTTGCCGTCCGGATTTTCGACAGCACTCGATTGGGGTTTTGAAGGTGATCTTCAAATGTACGGCCCAAGATAATGATATAATCTAAATAGACAAGACATGCGTCTCCGATCAATCCATTAGCCTTTGAAACGTCGCAGGAGCATTGCACAATCCGAATGGCATAACTTTAAACTGCCATAGCCTCTTTCCTGTTGAGGATGCAGTTTTCTCCTTATCCTTAGGGTCTATTTCCACTTGCCAGTAGCAACTTTTCAAGTCTAGCGTGGTAAACCACTTCATTCCAGTCAGTGTATCCAATGTGTCGTCGATCCTAAGCAGTGGGTCCTTTTTCGTGACGTCGTTTAATCGTCGATAGTCCACACAAAAGCGTGTGTTGCCGTCCTTTTTCTTTACCAGGACCACAGGAGAACACCATGGACTCGATGAAGGCTCTATAACACCGCGTTTCACCATACCCTCAATCATCGTTTCTACTTCCTTTTCACGTGCAACCGGCAGTCTTCTTGGTCGTTGACGGATTGATAACTCGTTGCCAGTATTAATTTTGTGCTGAACCAGTCCTGTTCTTCCTATGTCAGCATCATTAGTAGAGAAAATGTCGGCATACTGATGTAACATCTTCTTAGCCTTATCCATTTCTATTTCAGTTAAATCGCAGTTTTCCAAAAGTGTTGACACGTCAAATTTCAAGCGGAACACTTTTTCTGATGGTAGACCTTCCATGAAGATTTCCTCTGTATCACACTTCAATACTCCTTGATCAATGTCGATCTCACAACGATGTTTCCGCATGAAGTCTAATCCCAGCCGGTCGATTCTATTCACAGCTCACCGCGAAAACTTAGGTGGAGTGAGCGTGAAGTGAACTGTCATTCCACGTTGATTGTATGGATTGACATCCCACTTCACGGTCACTTCACCTAAGTTTTCACGGTGAGATTTTACAGAATAGCTCTACAGGATGCAATCGTCCACTATGTCAGCCACGATGACATTATGCCGATAGATTTTGTTACCTAATTTTAACTCCACCTCCTTCCTGCCTCGGACGATTATGTGCTGACCGGTAGCTGTTAGTAATTGTATACGGTCGTGGTTATTGAAGAAGTCCCTAAGGAACCGACTTGGCAGGTGAGAATTGACGACCGTGTGAGAAGCTCCAGTATCAGCGTCAGTTTGCATGGTTTTCGTTGACTTCGCCTTTGATGATCAGACTGTTTCCGTCATGGGCCTGTGAGATCAAAATACTCGAGGCTCTTTCAATACCAGCTAGCACAAGCCCTCCAGTCCTGGCGTTTACTCGTTTCGCTGCTGTTGTAGGGCAGTCGTATCTGTCGCCCTTTCTTGCTGGGATTGATCTTCTCTCAGTGTGCTTCGCTTTGGACAGCTTGACCGAAGATGACCCCTTACTCCACAAGTGTAACACCTAGGGCTATACCCTTGCGAAAGATTGCGTACAGGTGATGCCACAACCTCCCTGATACGGTGTGTTTGATGGTCTTGCCTCACTGCCTCTACTTCCAAGGCATGGGCCAAGGCATCCTTCAGTGTCTCATGATGCCCAAGTCTTACAGCGGCTCTAACTTCCAAGTCACGTATTCCGTTGATGAACGCCTGTACCAGATTGCCATTGATGAGTGCAGGGGCGGACTGGTATGCTTTCCGAACCAACTTTTCAACTTCCAAGGCCCACTGCTGTAGTTTTTCGGCACTACGTTGAACGCGATTCCTTAACTTAGCGCGAAATACGTGCTCCAAGTGCGCGTTGCCGTATCTGGACTCTAACGCATCCAGTAGCTGTTCGTAGGCCACATCCTTGCCAAGAGCCACAAGTATGGTTAGGGCCTGGTCTCGGAGTCCTAAGGTGAGTGCGGTCATAGCTTGCCCTTTGGTCCACTCATTCGCCTTCATAACGGCCTCAAATTGAATTTTGTAGGCCGACCATGAAGATGTTCTGTCGAATGGCGTCACCTTAAATCCACGTGCCGAAAGTGCAGCAACCACTGAAGGCACAACCCTGTATCCAGCCCTAAGTTCACCTAAAGTCTTCTTCACCCCAGCAATCTGAACTTCAGCTTCTGAGATACGATTCTCATTCTGGTGAACCAGCTCCTTCATCACCTGGAGCTCCTTGCCAAGTGTTGAGTGATGAGGAGCATCTGCTCTTCTTGGCGGCGAGCATGCTCCTCTTTATGATGTTGAAGCTTTTCTTCCACCCGACGGGCCTGCACTTCTTGGCGGCGGGCCTGCTCTTCTTGGCGGCGGGCCTGCTCCTCTATATCTTGTTGAAGCTTCTCTGCCAACCGACGGGCCTGCTCTTCTTGGCGGCGAGCCTGATCCTCTTTATCTTTTTAAAGATTCTCTTCTAACCGACGGGCCTGCTCCTCTTGACGGTGAGCCTGCTCCTCTTGACGCCGAGCCTGCTCCTCTTGACGACGAGCCTGTTCTTGCAACAACGCCATTAGCGCAGACCAGTCTGGCACCACTGGTGCTGAAGAAACTCCACATGGGCCAGCGACTGGCTCTGTCGTAGGCTAAACACCACCTCTGTATCGGAGAATCTCCAAACCGCCTCTGATTCATGTTTGGGGTTTCAGAAGGTTTAAGATAAACTCCGTTGTTCGATGAATGCGATGAATAAAGGAGGGTGAGACGGAAGCGGAAGCCCTTGCACGGTTTATCCTGGGGCCCACGCTTGGGAAGAAACGCGGGTCAACCGCGACTCGCCCATTACGGAGGCCAGGAGCCGCGATGAAGAGGAGGTCGAGGAGGAGGCGAAGCGACGCCAGCTGCGGCGCACACCGCGCGAGCGCAGCGGGACTGAGCAGCCGTTGTTCGCCTCTGTCGCGAGCACCTCGTCACCACCAGCTACCCAGCGAACTCCGCCCGCAACAGCCGCCACGCAGGGCGGCAGCACCTCGGGCTCAACACCAGCACCAGCACCACCAGCAGGGAGGAAGCCCCGATACCCGTCGCTGGTAGTGGAGAGGATGCCAGACTGGCAGGTCCACTTCAGGGCCTTGCGAGACCTGCTGGGCCGCCCGCCAACTGCCCGCCCTTATCAGGGCGGCATTCGCTTCCTCCCCGGTAACGAGGAGGAGTACCGGGTGGTCCAGCGGTACTTGTGCGGCCTGGAGAAGGAAACCGGCTTAGTCTGGTTTTCCTATTCGCTGCCAGCGGAGAAAGGGTTCAAAATAGCCATCCGCGGGCTCCCGGCAGACACGGACCCGGCAGCCATTGGAGAGGAACTCCGCAGCCTGGGGTTCGAGCCACAGTATGTGCGGAGCATAAAGGCCCGCCAAGGACGCCCAGGCTGCATACATCACGCTGTGCTTAAAAGCCAGCCCGACATCAGGCGGATATATGACGTCGATTCCCTGCTGCTGATGGGAGGCGTCAGAATCGAGGCGTAGCGTGGGAAGAGGGGTCCCGCGCAATGTCACCGCTGTCATTAGTTCCGGCACTCTTCACATCAGTGCCACCGTCCGCTCGCTTGTTTACGATGCGGGGCAGGACACGTCGCACGCGAGTGCCCTCGGCCCCGTACGGGGCCAGCATCATGCGCCAACTGCGGCGGGCCACACCCAGCGTCGCACCGTGAGTGCCCTGTATTTCACAGGGAGCTCACAAACAGGCGTGCGGGTACGGTGGCGCTGACGTGCAGAGCTGTCCGGCCTACCACTGCCGTGGCCCAGGCCACCACCACTGATGCCGACGAGGCCCGTAGCGCCACCCTCATGGCGGCAGCTAACGGGCCCACTAGCAGAGACGCAGCCCCCCCGAAGAGGAGGAAAAGGAGGAAGAGAAATCGCGGAGGGAAGCCCCAACTCTCCACCGCCCAGCAACCACCGAGGGAGCCCGCTGCAGCAGCGGCGGCCCCCCAGAAACCAGCAGCAGCCCGCACACAACAAGAAGCGCCCAGGGGCGCCGCCGCTGTCGCAGTATCGAAGTCCGAGCTAAATAGGCGGGCCACTGGCCTCCTGCTCGACCTCATCAAGGCCATCCGGAGGGGCCAAGACCCGCTCACCACCGTTTTGGAAGGCATGGTGGCCATCTTCACCCTGTACCAGGGTGAGACCGCCGCCAGCAGCCAGCCACCAATCGACGCCGAGCAAGTCGTTTCACCTACACGCGACCTACACGCACAGGAACACTTAACAACAGCACATACGCTGTGCGCGACGTGTTCTAAGTTAATATAGGCACGTCGCGTAACATAAGCCATACACTCACGACTCCACACACATGTGTACTCACGCATTGAATGCGTGGCTTGTTACGCGCGTACAATGTATACATAGGCGGTGTTACACACTCAATACCGCCCACACATACACCTACGGCTCCGCGGTCCGGACGGCAACCGGCTAGCTCTGGAAACCGGGCGGACGGGGGCCACTCACTGAATGCTGTGGGCTCACCGTAAGCCGGTGGCCTTGTGCTGGTCGTCATCCGCTGGGCCTCCTCCAGGGAACTGGAGGTCTCACCTGGCGGTGACTGACCGCCTAGCTGCCGTGAACATACGTCACGAGCCTACAGCATTACACATATACACATGGGTTTTGTTTTTTTGTTTTTTTTAAAAAACGTTGCCCCACACTAGGAATTACTCCTGTATCGTGGGTGCGTTCACAAACATGTATACTCACATACACAGCTAGCTTCACATGGGTGATTGCTATGAGAACCTCGGCAGGCGTTTATCGCCTGTTTGGTAGGTTCTTGTATGCAGTCACCCTACAACCGCCATACGTATATTGGGACCCCACCGAAGCACCCGTGTTAACGGGTGGCAACTGATATTACGGAAAAAGGCCATGCCTAGCCGTCCGCCGTGCCCCCCGCGGGGTTTGCAGCGATTGCCCGGAGTCTCGCGCCAGTATCAGACCGGCCACCGTCGAGTGCACATGTAATAATGTTGAGTTGCGGATCGAGTTTACGGAAGATAGAAGAGTGGTCTCTCGGCTCCTGACACTCCCGTATCTTTACGGAATGTCAAAACGTTAAATTAGTTCTTTTCAGAACTGTGTGCTTCCATGTTTCTTATCAGAGCGTCTCAAACGTGGTAATGTGCTGTGATCAGCGGTGGGTACACATGTCTTGCTGCCGTTGACTCCTTGTACGAATACCGTCCGTGTCCAGAACATTCTCGAACTATCCTTAAATGGAATATTCTAGAAACATCTATGAACTTCTACACAGTACCACAATGGAATGTTCTCGAACTTAGTGAAAACTTCGACCACATTCTCGAACGTTCCATTGTAATACAGTCGCTGTAACATTATTATTTACCACATTTTTTAAAGAGTACCTGTGACTTAGTACTGTTTGCAGATGATACTCTCTTATCTTTAAAGTAGATAGGAATATACAAGTTTTTGATAACGTAGATAGCGATCAATGGTTACAGATTGGTTTACGACAAAGAACTTAGTTCTCAATGCTAAGAAAACTAAATGTATACAGTTTTTCTTACCTAATTTTATAAATCTAGGACCCAATGTCATCTTAAATAAAGAAGTGCTTGAAACTGGACTCGGCAGCTTTTTTGGGTATAACCGTTGATTCCAAACTTCAATGGGGCGCACATATATCAAGCCTATCGGTAAAGCTCAGCTCTGTCGCCTACGCCGTCAGAAAAGTTAGACAATATACTGACGTTGATACAGCACGATTAGTCTATTTTAGTTATTTCCATAGCGTTATGTCCTACGGTATTCTTTTGTGGGTAAAGCTGCGGACATTCTAAATATATTTGTTTTACAAAAACGTGCTGTGCGAGCAATATACAGATTAGGGTCAAGAGAAATTTGCAAAGAGATTGGAATTCTCACGGTGGCATCTCAATTCATTTTTGCAAACATATTATACATGAGACAAAATATACATTTATACAAAAAGACCAGTGATATCCACAATTTTAACACCAGAAATATGCATAAACTTCATGTTCCTTCCCACTGTCTTCGTAAGGTTCATGGTTCGTTTGAGGGTCTCGGTATCCACTTTTACAATAAGCTACCCCTTTCTTTTCTTGACCTGCCTTAAATGCATTTAAAACTAAAGTTAAATCTAGTCTCTGTTTGAAGGCATACTATTCCATCAACGGCTATTTAGAAGATAAGAATAGTTAGTTGGTCGCTGTGTTGAACGCAAGACAATGGTGCGGATTCTGTTCTGCACAAACTAAACTTAATTTAGGCTATTCATATCTTTTTCTCTTTAATACAACAAGAAAGAGACGGACGTAAATTAGAGCTGTCAAATTTAGTTGAACTAATATCTCCATACAAATTAAGGGTACACGTAAAAACATGTCGCTAAAAACACGGTGGCGTAAACTAGTTTGACATTTCTAACTTAGTTCATAGCTATATCCGTCCTTTTCTCGCACTGCCTTTTAGTAAAAGATAGCGATTCTCTAATTTTAGTTTAGCTGTTGAATAAGAGAATCGGCACCAATGTTACACTTGATGTTCTTTCTCCATAATTAGCTTATGGTTATGACACATTATATGCTAGCCATATATAAGCCATTTTTTTTTTTGGGGGTTGGGAAATCATCCTATGACTTCTTCCGCTCTAGGGTGGAGCGGAAGGGCGTGTCAGACTCTTACTGACTAAAACCCACCCCTGTTCCTCCCTGCCTCGAGTGCCCGGGGGCGAGGTAACTCTTTCGAATTTATCCTCCACCCCCGGGCAGGCATCGGCCTTGGCAGGCCAAAAAGTGCTATCTCTCAGCCTAGTTTGAATAAATTACTTTTAATTTTGATTTTGATTTACAAGTCCAAGGCCGTTACCACTAGGCCACCACTGCACAGTTTCTCAAAATTATGTACCCCTACACGTGCCTGTTGCTACTTACTAATCGGTGATCAACGTTTCTCTTGTGAAAATTATTGCCTTTTTTTTTAAGACACACCTAATTACAAACGTCAGCTACAAATAACAGTTGTAACAAACAAAAAGAATTTTTGGCGGGATTTTGAGTGAAGTTCAGTGGCTGTTTTAATTATTCGTTTATTGATTCCTAGTGGATATTGTGATGTAAAATTGGTGTAGTTTTGTGTCTCAAGTGTCAACGCAAATGTACAATATGTGGAATCATTGAAACAGGCGCGATCTCGGTAAAATGGAGCTGCGAATTTTATTGTAGTATTGTCTACCTCAGCGAAGTTTGCCGAGAAGGCTGCCTCGACGCATTTGTTGCCAAATACTGCAAAAAACATTAGAATGTGTTACATCTGCATTCTAATGGGAATAGAAATTAAAATACTGGTCTCAGACCTTAGCCTATTCCAAAAAAGAAAAAAAAAAGAAAAGTAAAATAAGTTGTAATGGCTCAATTACACCTTCCGTTTTTAAGGGACCCAATATAGGAACAAACTAACTAGTAAGTAGGAAGCGAGCGATTACACTATCCTAAATTGAACTCCTAAATCGGGCTCCTAAGTCGGCAGTGTTGTCAACTCTTACAAATTCGAGTCCCTAGACAGAAGATCAAAAGTTGTTGGCAAGTCTCTTAAAAACTGATTCTACCAGGAGCGGACTAAAAAATAAAAAGAGCGGACTCCGATTCTTTTTCTGGGAATGGGACTTTGGGAAATTTTATTTTATTTTAATCACATAAAAAAATACTAATAGCCTGTAGCGACATCTATGACGCTACATACGAACTAGAACAGCAAATTCCTACATCGCGCAAGCAGAGTTCTCCGCGCGATTTGAACATATACAACAGCCCGAAATCAACTATCGGGCAGTTGCCCGGACCAGACACAACACCCGTCTGGTCGGAGGATCCTCCCTTTTCAATGGAGGTTTGCGGGACTTTACACCCTGTTCCGCATACCTCCATAATGGTGACCCTCGACTATGAACGTGAGCGCAGCCTTCCTCATGACGTCATCACCTCGTCAGCTCAGCCTTCGTGCAGCTATCCAGCGTCACGTCATCATCATCACTTCCTCCAAGCTCTTCAGCAACGAGTCATACAGCCAGCCAGTACAACGACAACGACGACAACGATAACGCCGACAACGATAACGCCGACAACGATAACGCCGACAACGATAACGCCGACAACGATAACGCCGACAACGATAACGACGACAACGAAAAACGACGACGCACCACTCCGACTCAATGGAGCCCGCAGCAGTACTCCGAATCACTGGAGCCTGCAACATCATCCCTACTCACTGGGATATGATCACCGCAGACAGTTCCGACTCACCGTGAACTATGCGCCTCTTCCGGTTCCGACTCACTGGAACCAACCTTCCACTGGCCCGGCAACTACATATGAACAACTCATCGAGAACAATCGATCTCCGATCTCCGGAGGGGAGTGATGTAGCGACCTTTATGACGCTACATACGAACTAGAACAGCAAATTACTACATCGCGCAAGCAGAGTTCTCCGCGCGATTTGAACATATACAACAGCCCGAAATCAACTATCGGGGCAGTTGCCCGGACCAGACACAACACCCGTCTGGTCGGAGAATCCTCCCTTTTCAATGGAGGTTTGCGGGACTTTACACCCTGTTCCGCATACCTCCCCATTTGTAGCGACAAAGTCACTAAATTGGCAACACTTAGCTCTAAATCGGAGTGATGCGATTACACTATCCTAAATCGTACACAATTTAGGAAGTCAAATCGGGACCTTTCAATCTCACTAAATTGGACATTATCTGCTCCTGCTATTATATTATTTTCCTGTTTCCTAAATTGCGTCCCTTGAAATCGGAAGGTGTAATTGAGCCTCTTAACCAAAGAGTACCTAATATAATATAGAGGGAAAACATAACTGAAAACCAATGCGGTTTTGAAGATGGATAAAAACTTTTTTAACCGACTTCAAAAAAGAGAAGGTTCTCAATTCGTCTGTATGTTTTTTTTTTTTTGTATGTATGTTACGCGATTTCTCCGTCAGTTGTGAACCAATTTTCAAAATTCTTTTTTTATCTGAAAGAATATACTCCCGAGGCAATTTCGATAAAATTTATATGGGACCACATATAAATTTTATCGAAATTGCTTCAGCGCTTTTTGAGAAACTGAACAAAAATGGAAAATACGTGTACCTCGATGACGTTTTGGTGTTCTCCAAATGTTTAAATTCCACGTTCCATTATATTGGGGTTTTTAGTTCTGGGGTATAACAACTAAAAAGTGAAAAATAAAAAACTTTTTTACAAAAAAAAACAAACGACTTTCAAAAAAAAAATACACTAAAAATTAATAAATAACTTTAATTTCGGAAGTCGGTGTCAAATAACGAAGAAGTAAAATACAAACACCGACTTCCGAAATTAAAGTTATTTATTAATTTTTAGTGTATTTTTTTTTTACAAAATATCGTTGCGAATTCCAAAAAATTGCAAAAATAACTTGCACTTTTTTCGGTTTTCAGTTATATACTAGTTTATAGGCACCAATTTTTTTTTTCTTTTTTTTTTGCGTTTTCAGAGTTTCAACTTCAAATGAGAAATGTTTTTGAATTTTTTTTTCATTTTGATAGGCACGCGTTTGACCACTATCTTACCTAAGCGATGATGTGGTCAAAGATGGAGCACGCTTGCCTAGAAGTAACCTATTCACTCTTGACTTAAAGATTTTATCAATTGTATATTTAATACTGAATCTAGTCTTAACATGGCCTTAACTCAATACCCCTTTACTGGAGCCTTTTTGCTTGAATGCCCACATCACTGAACAGAACCATGGAGGTAAGAATACTATATGCAGAGGAACAGAACGGACAGCCCGGCTGAGCCCTGGCTGATTAAAAAAAACATGTATCTGACAGATTGACTTGACATTATACTATTTTTTGACATTCATTGTTTATGTTCTGTGGCACTTCACTGCTGTGTATTTTTGTGTATGGATCATACTCTTTGGTAGAGGTAAACTTTTATTCCTTCCATTTTTCTAATGTGTTGTGTATTTTGTTTTGCAACATGTGATCCCTTTTTAGTTTTTTTTACGTTAGCATAACTAAGTTTGGTATGTGTCACGGTGATATGAAAAGATGGTGCAGTGAAATAACTATGAGGCCCGTGAAGTCATTACATAAAGATGTTGTCAGCTTACGCCAGGTTCATCGTCCGCCACTCCTACCTTGCTCTTTTCACTGTAACTGGGATCTCAACCATCCTTACTGTGATCCCGCTAGTATGCCATGATTTACCATCATTTTCTGACCCGATAGTAGGCTTCGAAACGCGAGGTACAACCCTAGCTCATCGGTTCATTGCGTGGGAAAACCTTATTGATGAAACGCGACCTTCTAAAAGACTTGCAGTTAATCCAAAGGAAATTGAAGATCAGATACGCATGAATCAAACATATAACAACAGAACGCGCCAGGACAAACCAAGATCAGGTCGTGGGCGTTCTAAAAACAAAGGACGCAATAAAAAGAAAAAAGTTGACCATAACAATGACACTAATTTTGAAAAGATTTGGCCACCATCAGAATCTAACATATCTAATACACATGTTCATTGGGGCTTTGGAAAAAACAAGACATTTGAAGATGAAAACACAGTTTTTCTAAAAGACCACACTAGAAAACAATGGGTATCAATAAAAGAAATGCAACGTAAGCCTGACCAACCCATAAACCACAACTATGCATCGGGTACCTGTGGACCACCCATATTAGATTATGCTCATTTAGTTATTACAAATACTGATAACACATCTTTGTTAACATTTGAAAATGTACAGAGAATGTGTAGACTACAATCCATGCTCGTAGAGTTTGGAGGAGTGGAGTACTATAAAATGTGCCAAAGGGATCTACACTCTGATGAGCTCTGCTGCCCAGTGTGGAGTGTGCCAAATTACATAGCTTTAATATCTGGCAAGACATCCTGTGAGAACTTAAGCAAAGAAGATGTGAGCAGTGCAGTTACAATTCTCAAGAAATGTGCAGGTTACTTCCATAACTTCTCACTAATGGCCTCTTGTGATTTAGATAGGTGTAAAGTCCCTAAGTATTGTTCTCAGTATGATGCTATATACAATTTATTATTTTATTTAATAGATTCACAAGCATTCACGCCATCAAATCTCGCACAGACTTTTGTAAAAAACGTTATGCTCTTCCTCCCATTACCTAGCAGCAGCACAGTATTACCTTATTACGAACTATTGCAAAGTTCAAATTTATCTTATGAAACACTTATTATACCTGCCATGGACTTTGGACTGAAAAATGCACTTTTTGACTTATGGGTAATACAAGATACCTGGTTGATAGGTTTAGGTGGTGTGTTTGTATTTATGTGTGTGTGGCTCTATACAAAATCTGTTATTCTCACTCTGCTGTTATTTATAGCCATTACATATTCAATTGGTATAGCATACTTCTTGTATATCTATGTGTTCAATTTGGAATTTTTTCCCTTTATGAATTTATTAGTAATAGTTGTTGTGATAGGTATTGGGGCAGATGACGCATTTCTTTACGTCAAAGTGTGGAAGATGGTTAGCAAGCAGCTCATCCGAGACAATATTGTTTGTCAGGATAATGGTCTCAGTGACATAAAGAATGTCTCTAGCGCAGGTGAGACTATACTCATACAAATACTGGTGGAGACTATGAAACACTCTATAACCACCATGAGTATTACCACTTTGACCACTGCTGTAGCTTTCCTTGCCTCCTGTGTAAGCTACATACCAGCTATAAACTGCTTTAGCGTCTTTGCAGGTACAGCTGTTCTAGTCAACTTCTTTTTAATGATAAGTATGTTGCCTGCATCAGTATTTTTAATAGATGTTAAACTGTGTACAAAACGAAGACAGTTTTTAGATGTAATTTATAAAAGTATTAATGAATTTTGTGAAGATATCAGAGTGATATTGAATATATTTATTATAATGTGTGTCACAAGATTGTACATAATGTTTGTTATAGTATTGGGTGCTATTGGTATTGGCAGTGTTGTCATAGTCTTCTACTACCCTGGCCTTCAATTGCCAGATTCAAAACAGTTTCAACTTTTTCAAACCTCCCATCCTTTTGAGCAATATGACATGCTCTATAGTAGTAGGTTCTTATTCGAAAGATTCGGAAAAGATATTGGCACAGGCAGTAAGATGCCTCTGAGATGGGTGTGGGGGGTAAAAGCTATAGATAATGGAAATCACATGAATCCTGCCTCAAAGGGCCACTTAGAGTTTGATGAAAGTTTTTCAATATCAGATCCTGAATCTCAAAAGTGGTTAGCAGGATTTTGTACTAGAATCAAAGCACAACCATTTTTCCAGCAAACCTTGGGGCCTTTGCTTCCAAATTGTTTTATTGAAAGTTTTAAAATGTATATGAGCAGAAGGTGTATTGACCATATAGACAAAATAAATAGGACTCCCTGCTGTGAAACTTCAATGTTTCCTTATAAAAAGGAGATATTCGATTTCTGTATTATAAAAGCTATGGAGTCCTTGTATCAAACTCCCCGCGAGCTGTTCATACCGGGTGTGGCGGGCCCTAAATTTCTTAGAAGCGCTACTCCCCCAACAGTCTCTGCTATAGTAGTAGACTTTGAAAGTGTCGTACCCTACTCAATGTCGTACAAAGAAATGGATTATTTTTACAATCAAGTTGAAAATTGGACACAGCTTGAGTTAAAATATGCACCACCAGGAATGCAATCTGGTTGGTTTTTGTCAGACTTACAATTTTACGACCTACAAAAAACTTTAGCTAGCGGGACTGTGATTGCCCTAATCCTATCGGCTTCTCTAGGTTTTATAGTACTTGTGCCGGCAACATTAAGCCTCGTGATTAGCACGTGCGCTTTAACAGCCATGATATTTTCCGCAACTGTAACTATAGCTATACTAGTATTAAATGGTTGGAAACTCAATATTTTAGAAAGTGTAGCAATATCTACTTCGGCAGGGTTAGCTGTGGATTTTAATCTTCATTATGCGCTCAGCTATGCGAATGCTAATGGTTTAAAGTCTGCGAGGGTGAAATGTGCGTTGTCGTCATCTTCAGGCCCTACTGCTGCCGCCGCGCTGACTACCGGCTTTGCGGGTATATTTTTATTGCGGTCGAATCTCTTGCCTTATTCTCAAATAGGTTCGTTTTTGGCCCTAATAATGGTAGTCAGCTGGACTTACGCAACATTTTTCTTGTGTTCTTTATTCCACTTAGTTGGTCGTAATTCAATAAAAGAGTCACCCGCTGAGGAAAGAAAATCAGTGTCGCGAGTAAGCTCTGTGTGTTCAGGGGTGCCCAACTTAGAGAGCCACGAACTAGAGCACCTGGCTGATAGCAACCGAACAAATCTCACACACTCTCGCAGTCCCTCGAACGCTAGTGCCACTACCGTTGTTTTACATGACGATTACGAAAATTCTCACAATAAAATTGTTAAGAAGTCTAGTGATACGACTAATAATAAATTTTCCGAAAATGACTGAATGTTAGAACTAGTTATTTAAGTACCTAGTTATAAGGGCATATTTTGAAGTATTTTTTCCTAACCAGTATTATTTTTTAATGTTTTGTTAGTTGCTGTTTTTACTTAGTTATATATTGTACTTACCTATGTCTTTGTAAATACTCGTGACTTATATAAATTCAATTTATAGAAATGATCGATGTGACAATAATTATCACATAAATATTCACATGGGACTTTATAAGATCTTAACGAGCTTAGCTTGCAAGTTGAGTTACTTAAATATACGTAAAATATTGTTTTCCTATTCTGATTCTGACGTCGACGTGGGTGGGTATTACCACTTCTGTATTAGGTAAATGTATTGCTTTTTAATATGATAATAACAAGATCTGAACTGCTGTTCCGTACTTAATGTTAGATTTTACAATTATATAGGTACCTGTTTAAGTATTTTAGTGTTACTTTGCACTGTTATTTAATTGACGTATTCTTGTAAGCGGATAAGTATTAATGTCAATTCACATTCTTGAAGAAATTGTTAGTGCATATTACATAATTATATGTATTCTATCGTATACGTATCTGACTATGTATTATAATGTCCACTTGTCCAGTCACTTAATTTCTCAGTATAGGGGGTATTTAAACAATTTTATAATCGCAGTGCTACATGTCTAGGTATACTTAGCCATTCACATGGAGCGGGATTCGGCAGGTTTTCCGCACTGCTGTCCTGATTGATGGCACATTATTATATTAAAAGCCACAAATTATTGCTATACCTACATTCTCAGCGCGTGATTCCGCGTCATGTGAATAAGTACAATCAGAATCCAGAGGTAAAGATACCGTCATACTGCCAGTGCACTGGCCAAACAAGTGATGTTTTTCTCTTCGTTCCTATTTTCTCAATAACTATTAGGCGTCGTCTTAATAGATCGCGATCATAGCGCGAATACTCGATTGTCGCAGTCATTTGTACGAAAAAACCGGCAAGCGCCCTCTGTCGACGCGATAACGCGATCAGGTTTACTAGCGTCGTCTTAATAGAACGCGATCATCGCGCGAATAAGCGATCGTCGCTGTCATTTGTACGGAAAAACCGGAAAGCGCCCTCTATCGACGCGACAACGCGATCAGTTTTGCCATACAAATAAGCACGATGATCGCGTATTCGCGCGATGGTCATTAGGACGACGCTAAACGCAAACTTGCTTTATGGTATTTTTTTTTTGTGAAGTTGCGTAATACAGCTTTAAAAAAAGTGCAATTTAGGTAAAACTTCTAGCAATTCGCAGCTACGTGATTGTTGAAGTAGGCTGCTATCTCACTAGTTCTGCAATACTTAGTTACCGGGCTTCTATCGATGTGTGATCCTTAAAAATTCTCACCTCCATGTACTTAACAACCGTAAGTGTAAAAACATACGTTAGCATTCGTGAAGTACTTATTTTATACAATGCAGAAGGCGATAATTAGTAAAATCAACTTACTTTATTTGGCTAGAGTAAATTTTAAGATAACGCTAAAATTGCACAAAGTTTGGATAACAAAATATTAAAATATTTTTGTTACGAAATTATTACCATTTGATCATAGAAAATAAAATTATGATGCCTGTTAAGAATATCAAATATACAGTAACTATTTAAAAATGTAAGTTAGACTGTCTCCTAAGTCCATGACTCATGAACTCTTTATTGGTTTGGATGTATAAAATCTAAGAATTAAGATTTTTTACTAATCAGATGTATCGAATGTTGACTTACTGTGTTATTCTTATGTAGTATAGATAATTGAGTAGCTGCTCACGGTGGCGACAAACTTAATTGTAACATAATGATTGTATAAGAAATGAAATAAAATGTTAATTTTTGTATAAATAAATGTATTTTTATTTTTGTGCATGTGCCCTATAGGGCACATGGTAAGCACCCAATCGACTGCGTGCCCAAATAGGACGCTGATTATAATGGGGGATTATAAATTCATTTCTCAGTGTGAGTGGGATGCTCCTGACCAGACCATGCCCCACTTGGCTGAGTGACCAAAGTGTACCGACCTACTTGTGAGTAACTTAAAGGTACAATTTGGTTACTTAAAGAAGTTGGGCACTTTCTTTCACATCTGTGGTGTTCTTAGAACTCAACCTTCTGCAAACTAATTTATCCACTGGGCCAGAGTTTCTTGTAGAAAAAAAAAATTTCGTGATACTTGCCAAGATCCCCCCTGTCCCCGACGTGAGGTTGGGTTCGACCCCCTCGCCCCCTAAACTTATTTTTTTATTTTTATAAGGTAAAAAATCGAACCCTTTAGAGCGGTTTCGCATTAAGTCCGATCGGAATTCGAACCGAATCCGTGAAAATACGGTGGTCCGGAGTAGTCGTGAACTATTTGTATGGTAGTTTACGCACTAGATCCGTTTTCCGTCATCCGTGAATCTCCATTTCGGAGAAGATTATTGACGAACCGAAATAGCCCTAATATTATTTGTATGATAATATATATCGCAACCATCTGGTTGAATTCGCTATTCAATTGTACGCCTAGGCCGTTCATTAAACGCCGGCATTCAATTAAATGGCTAGGCCGATAGTTAATTCAACTAGGATCACTCAACGTTTAACAACCTGGCGATGGCGTGTTGAAAGTCAGCCGTTTGAAGATGACTGACCAAGACTCAACCAAGTGATTCAAAACTTCAGTTAAATGAAAAATGATGAAAGATGCGGTTAGTGGAGTTATTCAGTTATAAAATCATAAATATCTCGAAAACTGTAAGTCCAATCGCAAAAATAACCAAAATTTGGGCTCCCTTTATAAAACCCTATAGTAGAAAGATTCATAAGATCTAAATTCATAAAAAAAAACCGCTACGAGTGCTACGACTGTCGGTGACGGTGACGCGTGAGTTCAATAGTTTCCGTAGAAAGATCCATAGGATTTAAATTCATAAAAAAAAAAAACAATCCGCTACAAGTGCTATGACGGTCGGTGTTGGTGACGCGCGAGTTCAATAGCTTTTTCCCATCTTAATAATTCCCAACGCGCCTAAAGAAGTTTTCACTTCAAAAAATATTATATAGTGATTTTTTTTTTAAATAGTATTCGGATCGCGAGGCTCAAAGGTTTAAAAAAAAAATAACCACTGAGGTGATGGCGGGGTCTAAATTCGCTCGCTCACTAGACCCCGCCGTCACCTTCGCACCTATCCTATCCGAGTCGGAGTGTTCCATGTCCCAAGCTCGCTACGCTCGCTTTTGCATCCTAACATTGTCTTTTGTACACACATAATCATGTTCAGTGGTATCCAAAGAGTATAGTAATATATTGGTGGTTTCACAAACTCATCAATGTCCAATTTAACTAAATGACTAGACGACATCCAGCCATCTGGTTAAACGTTGTGTTCAACGACTTGGCTGGTTGTCCTTCAGTCATTTAATTTAATGCCGGCGTTTAATGAACGGCCTAGGCGTCCAATTGAATGGTGATTTCAACCAGATGGCTGCGACAAATACATGTGCACTGCGTCCAAACCGAATCCGAGCTGCGTACGAGCAGAGAGGCAGCGAGGTAGGCGGGGTATGTGGCCGGGGAGTGACGCCGATTGAAAGAACTCATGATCAATGACGTGAACGTTCTGCTGTGGCTCTGCGTAAAATGACGTAGGTATGCCAAAAGGTGGCCCCTTTTTTAACCGACATCGAAAAAGGAGGAGGTTCTATGTTCGACAGCTGTTTTTTTTATGTATGTCTATCGATTTCTCTGTCATTTGTGGACCGATTTTCAAAATTCTTTTTTTATCCGAAAGGATATACTCCCGAGGTGGTCCCATATAAATTTTATCGAAATTGCTTCAGCGCTTTTTGAAAAACTGAACGAAAAAAAAAAATCGTATATATAGATGACGTTTTGGTTTTCTCCAATTACGAGTACGTTTAAATTCCACGTTCCATGTTATTGGGGTTATAGTTCTGGGGTATAACAACTAAAAAGTGAAAAATAAAAAAATAACTCTATTTTCGGAAATAAAACAAGTCAAATCAAATTCAATTAGCGAAGAAATAAAACACAAACACCGACTTCCGAAATTAAAGTATTTTTTTAATTTTAGTTTACTTACCTATTTTCTTTTTTGGAAGTCGGTTGTTTGTTTTGAAAAAAGATTTTTTTTGAGTGGTAAATTATCAAATAACTTCTCCCGCTCTTGTTGGAGCGGGAGGGCGTGTCAGAGTCACATTGCCTAAAACCCACTCGTATTCCTTCAGTTGCCTGTGCCAGAGGCCGCGGCTTTCAAACACAACCGCGACCCTAGCAGGGCCCCTGAATCGCGGATTAGATCGGAGGTATTGCAAAAAGCAATATCCGAATACGGTCCGACTTTTCTAGATCCTAGTGCGAAACCGCTCTGCTATGTAAAAGGTTTTTGATTCCGAAGGGGCGGAGAATATAACAGCTGCTCTGTGAACTTGTCCAGGAAACTTAAATATATTTAAGTAAGTGCTGGATAACAAATGGACGCCATTTTAACATTACAGAAACGATTTGTTATTTAACCACTCACGCGCCCACCGCGGGAACCGTGATGTAACCGTTACGCTACCCGCTCGATCGGGAATTTCTCCGCACAAGCGCTCCTGTGCTGTAAACAAATTAAAGCTTAATATCTAGTTAAATACTGCAGCTACACACACATAAAAATACGTGTGTATAGCTGAAACTATAGAGAATCGACATAATATGTAAAAACTAAAGTACTGTTACGTCGACCGTATTACACTGGAACGTTCGAGAGTGTAGTCCAAGTTTCTAGAAGTTTCCAGTACGTTCGAGAACGTTCCGTTGTGGTACTGTATAGAAGTTCATGGATGTTTCTAGAATATTCCAGTAAGTATAAGATAGTTCGACAATGTTCTAGAAACTTCCATGACTGTATAAATAGGCCGGACGGCGGCGGGCGAGTGGGTCAGTCTGTTTTCGACTACGGATGCGAACGGAAGCGAATACAAGCGATTACGAAGAGAATAGTGATTATAGTGAATTAGTGTTTGTGTAAATAAGTTGTTGGGTTACTAAAAGATATTTGGTTAATTAATTGGTGTAAAATAACTTATCCCATACCCAGCTCGTAACAGTACGATAACATGTTCTAATTACTTCAAAAGAAATGTAAACGTTAACGGTAAACGTTAATATTTGTTTCACCTAAGTTTATACCAATAATTTTGTAGTTTGCGTCTTTAAAACCTATTGTTACGTCGAACGTATTTCACTGGAACGTTCGAGAATGTAGTCGAAGTTTCCACTACGTTCGAGAACATTCCATTGTGGTACTGTGTAGAAGTTCATAGATGTTTCTAGAATATTCCAGTATAGGATAGTTCGACAATGTTCTAGAAACTTCCATGACCGTATAAATAGGCCGGACGGCGGGCGAGTGAGTCAGTCTGATTTCGACTACGGATGCGAATACAAGCGATTACGAAGAGAATAGTGATTATTAGCGAATTAGTGTTTGTGTTTATAAGTTGTTGAGTTAATAAAGGATATTTAGTAAATTAATTGGTGTAAAATAATTTATCCCATACCCAGCTCGTAACACTATTTATAATTAAAGTAAACTATTTAGGCTTGTTTGTGTTATCCCTGAGTCAAATTACCAAAATGATTGCCTAGATGTCAGGATATTTGATAGCTTTTCATTCAAACAATATATTTTCCACTTATTTTCTAATAAAATGCAATAAGCTAGAACGCAATAATTTGAGTGATAAATCTATTAAGTATTCGTACACCGTTTATCTTGTGAAATATTTTCGTTAAGCGATATTATTCTGATGGCGAATGAAATATTTGATGTAATTACTTAAATACATCATTTTCCTGCCCTTATCCCAATTTGTTTGGGGTCGGCGCAACATGTCTTTTCTTTTCCATACTCCTCTATTAGTCGTCATCGCTGTAATCACCACCCCCTTTTTACCCATATCCTTTTCACACAGTCCAACCATCGTTTCTTTGGCCTTCCTCTACTCTTATAGCCATCCACATCCATACACAAGAATTCCTCACGACATTTTATTCATTGCTCCGCATCACATGCCCATACCACGACAACCAATTTCCACACAGATTTTCAGTCAGTGGTGCCACTTTCAGACTTCCTCTTATATTCCACACATCGCTCTTAGCATTCTCATCTCAGCTGCATGCAATTGCTTTTCATTCAAGAAATACATTTTATATGGATTATATATCCCTCGTTCTCCTTTCTTTTACTGTTGTAATCCGGTAGCTAGTAACTTTTCCTGCGCCTCAGCGCTGGAAACTGCAACCGCCTTTTTTGCCTTTCTCTTTCATTCTTTATAAATTTTCTTCTTAACTTCTTTCAAATGATCATTTCCGATTTCTACATTCTGCCGTACTTTAAACTCAATTTTCTTGTCTTTCAGCATCTTTTGCACATCTTCATTCCACCTGAATGATGTAATACATATATAAGATAAAAAACTTTTTACAAAAAAAAACTGACTTCCAAAAAAGAAAATACACTAAAAATTTTAAAGTATCTATATTTCGGAAGTCGGTATTTGTATTTTATTTCTTCGTTATTTTATTTGACACTGACTTCTGAAATTATAGTTATTTTTTAATTTTCCTGTTAGCCCCATCCAATGGGCCCCTGGTTGCCCAAAATCGTTACTGACCTTCAACGTCCAATGGGCCCCCAGTGGCCCCGCCGACTCACGCTGTTTCAACCTCTATTATTAAATTGTGAAAGGTCATATTCCTGTGGAAATTTTTATACACTCAGAGCGTGATAGTATCGTACTTTTACAAACATTTTCATAGACAATTACTGTTTCGAAAAATAAAAATAAAAGTTCAAAATAAAATAATAAAAGCTCCAGGGTAGCCCACGAAATTCAAATATTCTTACGTTTTTTGCAATTTGCAGGTCAGTATCAGGTTGTATGTTGGTCAAAATACGATTTGCGGCCGTAGCAAGTACGTATTTACAGAACTGTAATCATTAAAATCATAACAACTGTCAACATACAACTGTCTCACTTAGAACTGATGCCAAATGTTATGATTTCATGAAATACTTACATTTGGCATCAATTCTAACTGAGAGAGTTGTATTGATGATTTTAATTACTATAATTCTATAAAAACATACTTGCTAAGGCCGCGAATCAAGTTTTGACCAAGATACAACCTGACACTGACCTGCAAATTGCAAAAAACGTAAGAAAATTTGAATTTCGCGGGCTAGGGTGGAGCTTTCACCTTGAACCAGAACAACACCGTCGCACAAATACTATTTTATATTGCCAATCAGAAATAACATGCAAAAGCGAAACGTCTGCCGCAGTTTGAACAGTTCGACCCGTCCGACCGCCCCGTTACCCCAATGGCTCGGGGTGGCACCCGAGAGTCAGGTACAATCCGTACAATGCAACAAACTTATCTGACACCATGAAACTAATCGAGACAGATACTGAATTACTGATTCCGTGTACCGAATTGAATTTCGGGAGTTTAGTTTTTTAATACATTTGAAACAACTAAACGAAGTAAAATTCACACTGATCTTGTAGCAATAAACCAAACGTAACATCAGTTTGACAATCGAAAGAATCTTTGAAACTGTCAAGAAGTGTATTTCTCATTTCAGCTTACCAGTTACCTAGCATGGTATTTAAACTCTGTCTTTGTTACACATGAGCTGATCGATAAACGCTCTCCTTGTCTACTTTTAAAATGACAAGGACAAGTTACAACACAAGTGTCACTTGTTTGTTGTATTGTAGACGTCGTACTGTACTGGAACTGGAACGGAAGTTTCAATAATTATTTTGTGGTGCGGTGATTCATGCAAACAGTAAATAATATTAAAATTTCGCGTTAGTCATTTCTAATCTCCTGCGTGTTATAAGTATTGTTAAATATCAATTTGCAAAATGTTTTCTTCAAATCCGAACTATACCAAACTCAAAACTCACTTGCGACTTGCTATAAATAGGCTTAAGTTGATAGAAAAGAAGAAAACTGAGTTAGCGCAGAAAGCGAGGAAGGAAATAGCAGATTATATTGCTGCTGGTAAAAGTGAGAGAGCTAAAATACGAGTGGAACACATAATCAGGTAAGAAATAGCAAAATTCTGTAGTAAATGAAATAAATCCATGCAAACAAACCTGACCTTGAGAAGGAATTTGATTATTTTAATAAAAACCATGGCTCCACTTTCCTTTAGCGCCAATCTGTGCGAGGCTTCACAATTTTACAGCTTGTACATGTATTTAAGTAAAACACTTTCGTAAAACATTTTAACGCGCAAACGTCTACTTTTTGAGAAAAAAAATCCTAAAGTTTCAGAAAATTCTACATAATTACTTAATAAAATTGACGATATGCCACAGATACTGTACGAATTTCAATCTTAGGTCGTTTCGTTTTACGTTTAGACAAAGCGACAGTGGAATTTAATGGTTTTTAGTGTAAATATTGTGAGTTTTTACCTTTATTTCATATTTAAATGTCTGCTACCGCCATGAACTCAATTATTAAGCAAATATAATAAAATTAAATTTAAAAAAGTTGTACTATTTTTATTAACTCTAAAGATCGTAGGTAACGAAACGTAATCGATTGTAAGATTAGCGAGAAAAAAACGTTTGACAGTTGTCACTCGTTTTTTTTTTTACCCCGAAGGGAAGGCTATAGTCTTTTGACCATATTGCCTAGTCTTACGTCCTTCACTCGTGTTCTATTTTTGTTTTTTTATTATGTTACCTATTACACTACACACTAAACTTAACACTCACTTAATCTTCACTAAGTAAAAAAGCAATGACAACTTAGGATGCAAGAGCGAGCGAAGCGAGCTCGGGACTTAGGGCACCCCGACTCGGACAGGTTAGGTTAGAAGGGGATGGCGGGGTCAAGAGAGCGAGCGAAGCGAGCGAACAGACCCCGCCATCCCCTTCGTGGTTATTTTTTTATAATCCACTCAGAAGTAGGAGCCCCGCGATGCGGGGCTCCGTCGACACTTGGCTCCATCGACATGCAAACCTAAAACATTACAATAAAATAAAAAATGCCTTTGCCCTTCGACGAATGACCTTGACCTTCGGCTTTTAGGGTGTTAATCTTGACCTTGAAGATGCCATTGATCGTATTATTGCTTGGAAATAGTCTTTACACCCATCACGTGATCTTCTTCACCCCTAATTTTTCACCATTTTTTAAAAATTTTGACAATTTTTTTCTCAGCCCCTATGGTTTTGCGCGTTTTGGGGTTTTCAAATTTACACTAAAAAGGGTATCCTGTACCCAAAAAAAAATATCTACTATAAATCCGCGATTGGCGCTAAATGAAAGTGCTTCCAAAACCATTGCGTCATGTCGTAATAGGCTGGGCATTGACTAGAATTAAGAGGCTGGGTTTAATTGTGTAGATTGAAATCTACACAATTAAACCCAGCCTCTAGACAAACTTTTTGTCTGGTATCCTTATATCCTCATGTACAGTCTGAAACACAGGCAAACAGTATGAAAAATGCTATTGCAAAAAAAAAAACAGACAACATACAAATTATTAATCAGTATTTTGTTAGAAATCCAAACCAACTTTCTGAAAAAGGTTATAGAGACTTCACATTTTTGACTTAGTTCCATGACTATTCTTCCAATAAACAAGGTTTTATTTGGCATGAGTGGAAGACTGAAACATCTTTTGAAGATAGACTCATAATATTCGTTTTTCAGGGAGGATTACATGGTGGAAGCAATGGAAATAGTAGAAATGTACTGTGACCTTATCTTGGCGAGGTTTGGACTTGTGACACAGATGAAAGAGCTTGATGAAGGGCTTGCAGAAGCCATATCCACACTTATATGGGTGGCACCGAGGATGCATACTGACATACAGGTAAGCAGTGGGTTGAAAACTGTTTCTTTGTCTAACCCCTGAATTCTGATTTAAAAAAAAATCGAAATGGGATTTTATCAAACTCCAGCCCGAAAACCTGTTGTTTAAAGTAGAGTTTCACTCATTATACTCAATTTGAAAATTGGTCACCTAAGTAAACTTAAAAATCTTTGGACAATACTGTGATGATCAAAACAGACAACAAGTTAGTAAGAAAATTGTTGTGATGTGAGCACAATTTCTTTAAGAACATAACAAAGTTTTAAAACAAAAACAAATAACATGTTCATGATAAAATTTCTTTGTCACTTTATCAGTGCATGCCAGCATTACCAGCTTATTATAATGAGTAATTTGATATTAGTAATTATTTACCTATCTTTATTTTTTCTTATTCCTAATGACATTTTTAGAACTCCCATAAGAATCTCCCTTCAAACAGCTTTGTATAATCATTTGAGGGTTTATGTAAAATCAATGATAATTAAAAAACTGTAACTGCAATATTTAACAACTAGACCATTTTTGCAATTCCTGTGATTTCACACTTTAGCCTAGGTGAAGAATAGTTAATTTATCAGTGGCTAGCTACCCACCCTGGCTATGCACGGGCACAGATTAGACATACAAACCTTCCTAGGTTATCGCTCTTTCTTTTAGTGAATAATGCATTTTAAAATCCATTGAGTGGTTTAGGAGTAAGCAGAAAAAGAGACAGATGCAGAAGGCGACTTTGATACACTATGTAGAGAAAGAGAAGAGAAGAGATGTTGATCATGTTACTTACTATGCTACTCATTAATAAATCATCATAATTATAAGTGTATTTCCAGTAAAGTTTTACAAAACTGAAAATTTTCAGCAGTAGTTAAAAAATTGAGTAATTTCCCACACCCCATTATTTCCAGGAACTAAAAATAATATCAGACTTGCTGACAGCAAAGTACGGCAAGATCTATGCTGATGCGTGCCGAAATGAGAATGTAAACACGCTCAGTGAAAAACTGAAACACAAGATGTCGGTGCACAGTCCTCCCAAGATCCTCATTGAGAGGTACCTGATAGAGATTGCCAAGAATTATAATGTGGAGTACACGCCTGATGAACAGGTCATGAGGGAAGAAGAAGGTTTGTATAAAGATGTATTAATTTTATTATTATTTGACACTGAATATGCAATTTTACCTAATGGTGCATCAACTTCTGAAACCCTTTTGTGTATTTTCATATTTTGATAAATAGTATGTTACCTATTCTGAACATTATGTGATTTTTAGCAGGTTTCATCACATTGTTATTTGTAAAAAAAAAAATAAAAAAAAAATATTTCGGAACAATAACACAAGACTAAGTACAACAAGTAAAACGATGATAACTGCAAAATTTGTAAACTGTGGCGCAGCTAACAACGCCTTTCTCCAGATACAGAATGGAATGATGTTCCATGCAAAAAGTACCCAATAGGTTTTAAGTCAAATTAACTAATTTAAAAAATAAAAAAAGATAAGAATAAACAGTACGGGATATATGATTTGGGATGTATTTTGACGTTGAGTTTGTATAAATACAATATTCATAACTTATATTTGCTCTTTATATTTTAAATTACTTTCTTTCATTCACCAACATCTTTAAAACTGTTACAATTACTTACTCTTTTTGCAGTTAACTATAATGTCGTTGTTATCATTTTTTACTGTTTGAACTTGTTAGGGAAGACCGTTGTGCCTGTGATACAATTTTATTCTTTAGTTAACCTAGTTCATATCATAACCTATGTACCTACTTAATAACTGAAATAAACTATTCTAAAATTACATCAAGTTTGCAGAAATATTTAGTAAACTTTAGTATTCCAGTTAACATAAAAATATAGGCCATAACTATCCTAAATACCTTCCAGGTCGCGACGCAATGTTAATAGACATCAACGGTCCCCCGATGCCTCCCGGCTTCATTGGCTACCCGCAGCAACCAGCCATGAGTATGCCCAACCTGCCGCCCGGTGGAGGACCTCCACCTCCAAATGTGCAGGCATTCTCCTACCCTTCTGTAAGTATGACGACACATGTTGCCAAAGCATTGAGGCATCTATTTATACAAATGTATAGTAGGGCAAACCAATAGGTTTTACGAAGGAGTATTCTGACTTGTACGCTTCTATTTGCCCGTTGTAGAATAGTAGCATTTTAAATTTAGTCAGGTCAAATCAAATCAAATCAAATCTCTTTATTGCATTCATGTGTTACATTTAGTTGTGAAAATATGTAAGTAAGTTCCAACATGAAACCCGGTTTGGGCACGGCAACATAATAATAATTTTTACATCACAATAATAACATAATATAATAGTAAGATTATGTATATATATATTTATCCTAATCTTTAATTACTAATCATAATACCTTAGACTATAATATTTTGATCAATTTAAATTCACTAATTGAACTGCAATGTCTATAGTTAGAATGAATTACGAGTATTAATTCTTTGAACAATTACTGTAACAATTTAATTATTTTTGTTATTATTAACTTACTACTATTGCTATTGTTATTATCGAATTATTGTTGTTATTACTGAATTATTATTGCTATTTCTGAATTGATAATTTAAATATATAATTGGAATAAATAGGGTATTTTGTAGATTTTTTATTTAGTTTTATGATTTTATAATGCATGAAATGGTTTAGATATTATGGAATTTTTTAGATTTAATTTGTTACTTTTTATACTTTGGGATTTGCTTTATTATTATTATTTAAGACTAGGTATGTACATTTATTTTACCAAATACTAGCACCCTGCCAGCGACCTCATCCGCGTGAATTTCAAAAACATTGACTTTGACACCAACAATACAACTTTCAACTGGTGAAAGAATTTTCAAAATCGGTTCAGTAGTTACAGAGATCTGCCACCACATACAAACTCACAAACTTACAACCAAAAATTTTACCTCTCTATAATTATAATTATTGCTATAGATTTTATTGTAGGTATTCTGCGACCGAGTAAAAGCATTTTTGTATTAGGTATTCTTTTAATTTTCGGTTAAATTTATTGAATATGAGTTCGTCTTTTATATGTTTCGGTAATTTATTGAAAATTTTTGCTGCCATGTAATATGGACTATGGTAAAGCATTTTGATCCGAGAGGGTGGAAGATGTAAACTATTTTTATGGCGTGTGTTTAAGCTATGAATATCTTTTGTTTTTGGAAAAATGTTGCTATTTTTAAATACAAATATGCAAAGGTCGTGTATATATATAGAAGGCAAAGGTCGTGTATACTTATATATAAAGGTCAAGAGAGTTTATGTGCAAAAACCGATAATTACGGTATTGTAAAATGTGTGATGTGGATGAGAGAAATAAATAATAATATTAAGATGACACATTACATTTCGTGGAAAGATTCTTGGTTGCTGCTATCTCAAGCCAAGGACAGTGTAGCTGATTAACTTTTGTACATTGTATTTTGGTAGCAAAGTAAAATAAATAACACTACCCAAGCTGTAGAAAGCTTAGTATGTAAACATAAGACTAATATAGTAAACACGCATTATGATCATGAACAGTATATGCGGTTGATTCTGTTGTGTGTATTGAAATAAAGTCTATCTTTGTGTAGTGTACACTTATAATATTCAGTTACCTATCTACAGGCCAAAGAAAGGATGGATGGATTGTGTGAAGAGTGATATGAAAGAAAAGGGAGTTAGTGATAGTGTGACGGCTGACAGGACAGAATGGAAGAAAAAAACGTGTTGCGCCGACCCCAAGTAACATGGGATAAGGGCAGAAAGATGATGATCTACAGGGTAGATGTCCATATATTAGGTATTGCTTCTGTCTATGGAAATGAACAACTTTCTTCAAGCAAGGCTTAGACGATTCCGAAAATAAAAATAGAGCTCCCATATTAATTCTGATCAGGGGATGGTAACTTTGAATGGGAAGTCCAATTTTATTCCGGGCATTTTCTGACTTCCTTGAAGAAAGTTATTCATATTCTTGGGCACAAGGAGTATCTAAAATATGACCATCCTTTTCCGTTACACCCTAAATAAATCACCACTTTTGCAATTTTTGTTGAAACTTTTTGGTTTTACCCCATTCTTCTGTTTCTCACATAACTTTTGATATTTCCTAGACTGCTACCTTAGACTATGAGAGGTTATAGACTTAACGTCATTAAATGAAGCAGGATCGTTAAAATGTGTGAGTGACCTTGACGAACGTAACGATGACGTATCGGCGTCTCATTTTGTCTATGTGAGCTTATTTCGCGTGTACAGATACAAGCCGGTTTCTCATTCTGGTACTTACTTCAGATTGCTGGATTTCGACACTCCGTCTATAACCTTTCACAGTCTAAGACTGCTACATACTAATTTTGTGACTAATTTCCACCTATAGACACCCTCTGGCGGTAAGGTGGGTGGGTTTATTGCCACGTCGCCGCCACCATCGTTCGGAGGGCCCAGCCAGTCGCCTATGGGGTACCAACTACCTCCTGGAGTCGATTCCAAGAACTTGAGCAATAGTTTCCTGCAGGTAAGGAATAGCTAGAACATGTACAATACTTCTGTCCAAATAAAGTAGTAAATTTGCGTTATTTATTTTTCTATGAGCTTTTATAAAGTAAACTTTCGACCATTATTTGACTAGACATTTCAGAGAAATGAGAAGACAATAATTTTGGGGTTCCGTACCCGAACGATTACCAACGGAACCCTATTACTAAGCCTCCGCTTTCCGTTCGGCCAGCGGAAGCTTATAAGACGCCGGACGGACTAACGTCTGTCTGTCTGTCAGCGGACTGTATCTCATGAACCGTAATAGGTAGACAGTTGAAAATTCAAATAAAATCACAGTCTGCATTTCTATTGCCGCCATAACAAATAACATCATCATCATTCTCCTGCCCTTATCCCAATTTATTTGGGGTCGGCGCAACATGTCTTTTTCTTCCACACTCCTCTATTAGTCATCTCTGTAGTCACCCCCTTTTTACCCATATCCTCTTTCACACTTTGCCGCCATAACAAATAATAGAAATAAAAGGGGCTCCCCATATGAAAACCGTGATTTTTTCGGTTTATGGTACGAACCCTTCGTGTGAGAGCCCCTCTTGGCTGGTTTTTTATTTTATTTTCTCCGTTTTGTGTTTTGGTCAGATGCGCTCTTTTTGCTTATGGCGGCAGAATACATTATACTTCTGTAGGTCTAAGTCTAGAAACCACATGTTTTTGACCTTATTAAATTACGAATATCCAAATTATTGTTCTAAATGTTGCTTTAAAGTAAAAACTAAAAATTATTAAACCTTAATTAATATTGTTTTATTTTCTCTTATCCTTTTGACTAAATAAACTAATGCATGTTTGAGTGTTTATGCTTGAACCCACTTATTCCTTTTTTCAGGACGAAATGAGCAATCTGCCACCTGCTTATGACAGCATCGAACACGATTTGGTACTTATTTAATTTTTTTAAATATTTTTTTCTTTCATCATTGCACAAATTTCATGCCTGCCTAGGTCTCTGTAAAACTATTTAGATGCCTCTACAGTTTTTGGTTCGACACATTTATTTGCACATTGCTTATGGCAAAACATGTAGGCCATTGTTCTAAACACAACATCTTGCAGTACAAACTCCAATTATTAGTATCTACTGCATACTCATGTTTTACAAATAAAGGATCTTTTATCTTTTTGCATAAGTATAACCACAGATAATATAATACTTGCGGACAGATGTCTTATCCCACACAAAGAAACGGTACCGCCGTAACTACGGGTTTTTGACTTGCACAAGCAACTTTTGTTCTTCGTTCGGGCCCGTCTTCTACACCTCGCTACATGATGTTAGCAGCGACGGCTTGCAAGTTGAATGAATTTACATAAAGTCTTACCAATATTTTCTCACACATTATGGAATTATTTTATAGTATTTTTGGCACTTCATACCAGTTTTATTGTTTCAAAATGTGTCACTATACAAATTTTATAGAGGCGAATGGATAAAATCTAAAACTTCAAACAGCGCCATCTATTGGTACAAGTAACATAAATGCCTAAGTATTCGTTCCAATAAACATCTTAATTTGATTTAAGAGCCAATTATTCCACAACTTTATGCTTAGGGTAGTTTATTAAATAAGAAAATACAGTTTTTATCATATTTTTTTTCAAAATATTAATGTTACTTACACTTCAATAAGAAATCGATGCATATTACCCGATCTATTGAAATTTATTTGAATTACATTTTCTTTGTTCGAGATGAGACCCCGTGGTATAGCGTACTTTCCTAAATATCTCAAGAATCAAAATTCAACTCGCTTCTCTTTTCTGGCTCTGTATGTAGAATCAATCGTGGATCTTTGACAGTCGTTACGGGTCGTCAGAAGCCCGAAAGTCTGACATCCAGTCTTACCAAGGGGTCTCCTATTACCAAGTAACTGGGTTGTGGAGGTCAGATAGGCAGTCGCTCCATGTAAATTACTGGTATTCAGTTGCATCCAGCGACCCCAAGATAGTTGGGCAAAGGCTAGGCAGATTTGATTTTTAATATTTAACATGTTGTAACTCTCAGTTAGGGATTTGCTTAGCTTCCTCGTTGCGATGTCATAGACAACAGCCTTATTTTAATCATTTTCTACAGGGTGTAGCGGAAATGCTTGGTCATATATTAAATACTGATTCTGCCTATAAAAACAAACAACTTTCTTCAAGAAAGTCAATTTAAAAAAAAAGTCAATTCTGAAATAAAATATTTAACCTCCCATTCTAATTTCGATCAGCTGATGATAACTTTGTACGGAAAGTACAATTTTTTGGGAATTTACTTTATCCTCCTTGAAATAACTCAATCAGGAGTACAAAGAATGTCTATAGTAAAAAAAACATACTTTATTGTTTATTTTCTAAATCTTCTCAGCACTTAAGAGAGTTCTCAGCTTTCATTTGATACCCTTATGGGAATGCATATAAAATAACTAGTCCGCCATATTGGATTTAGAAGACGTCACTCAGCTAACCATGCATTGTCATCCAAACTATTTAAGCTAAATTTCAACTTAATCAGAAACCGGGAAGTGGGTCAAATTTAACTTCTAAGATTTGTTTACATATGTAGTTAGTTAACAAGTAAAGCTAATATAAAAAAAGGTTGTTAATTTCCATGTGCACTAGCAGCATCTAAAATATGACCACTCATTTCTGTTACTCACTGTATAAAATTCGATACTTTAATTAATATTTTATAATGTAACACTCAGGGATTCACCTTGGCTTCTTCTTTGCAAGTATCATAGACACCAGCCTTATTTTCATCACTTTCTAAGTAGTATCGCGGACTCTCCTGCCTGACCACCACTAAGTTAATTTTTGCTTGCAATCAAAAATAGAAGCGCTCTAGCTCCGCCCGTTGACCTTGAATAGACGAATAGCCGAGCGCACAGACGACGCGGCGACGCACGCGCCGAACGAGATCGCTTTCCTAATAGGCGAACACAAGTGGGCGTGGCTTGACGCCGCCGCAGGATTTAAGCGATTTTTTTCAAGTGATCAGGCTGGAAGGACCACGATAGAACCTACATAACCTAACCATCTACACCTCTTTCAGCCTCCGCACGTCCCATCGCCGATGCCGCCGCACGTACCGACACCACAGCCGCGTTCCCGAGTCCCCCCGAACATCTTCCCGGAGTTACCCGAGCTGCCATCGGTCCCATCAGACTTGTTCCTCCCTTCAGTGCCGCATAGTAACAACTCGAACACAAATAACCAGCCGAACGCACCCAACGCTCCTGATGAAATCGATTTCGATGATCTGAACCGTCGTTTTGAAGAGTTGAAGAAGAAGAAGTAAGATGGTGAAGGTTGGATGCTAGTCGTATATGCGCGGGATTAGGGCCCTGCTACACGCTCGACCTTACTTTCGCAATTTGCACAAGCATGTAACGTTTTGACGGCGGCATACCGTGCAAACGGTTTTACGAAAGCTACATGTTTGTACAAACTCTTTTAGGCGTCCAATAATGCTCATTCGTTCGTCAGTCAATTCCAAAAGTCATGACTTAGTCATATGATCTGATGGCAAATATCAAAGTACTGAGATTTCTTCAGTCAACCATCACTCACTGCATTAGACGATAGGTCAACCGTCAGTCACCACCTTGACTGTGGTAAAACTGACAGCAAAACTTACCATGTAATGGACGCCTTACGATCGGTGACCCGGAGATAAATATCCACCCTACCTAGTAGTTTACTCGGTCAGGAGCACGGGATAGAAAAATAAAGTGGAAGTGTCCACGCAGCTTTTTTACATTATATAATTTATTGTTCATACAAAATTAAGATTTATTGTAAGTATACTGGTGTATGCTGTTTGCTGATGACATTGTGCTGGTTGCCGAAAGCGGCTTAGAGGTTCAGAGCAGATTGGAGGCGTGGTGGCAAAGACTGGAGGGTGTGGGCCTGAAATTGAGCAGAACCAAAACGGAATATCTGTTCTGCGATTTCGGCGGTCTCTCCAGTCCTATGCCTATGCTCTCAACGGAACGCCTATACCGATCTGCTCCGACTTTCGATACCTCGGGTCGCTTGTTCAGGGGGATGGCGATATAGACCGAGACGTAACGCACAGGATCAACTCAGGATGGATGAAATGGCGACAGGTCACTGGAACAACTTGTGACCGACGGATGCCCCTTAAGTTAAAGGGGAAAATCTATAAGTCCGTGATTAGACCTGTCGTACTGTATGGGTCAGAATGTTGGGCTGTGAAAAAGACGGATGAAAAAAGATTGCATATGGCGGAGATGAGAATGTTGAGATGGATGGGTGTAGTAACGAGAATGGATAAAGTGAGAAATGAGTACATTAGAGGTAGTTTAAAAGTGGCGCCAGTCACAGAAAAGTTGAAAGGGAACCGCTTATCTTGGTATGGTCATGTAAAGAGGAGGGATGAAATACATGTAACTAAAACAGTCGTGAATATAAATGTGGATGAATGGAGAGGGAGGCCAAAGAAAGGATGGATGGAGTGTGTGAGGAGTGATATGAAAGAAAAGGAAGTTAGTGATAACGTAACGGTTGACAGGACAGAATGGAAGAAAATAACGTGTTGCGCCGACCCCAAATAACATGGGATAAGGGCAGGAAGATGATAACAAAATTAAGATTTATTACAACTGCCGAAGGTTGTTATTATTTTACATATTTTTCCGCATTATTGTGATAGCTGCGTGGGCACTTCCACTTTTTTTCTTTCTATTCCGTGGTCAGGAGGATACTTATCTTGGGGTACAAACTGTTGTCGCATGCAAGTCGCTGCGTGTAGCCGGGCCTTTAGGTCGAATATAGATCTAGTTGACGGTTCTACTTGATAATACTAGAAAACTTTAGTCTTTGCCTTATTAGTAATGGATTGAATACCGGATGGGTAATTATAATAAATCTGACAATATGGTAGGGAAACCCGCAAGTATGTGGCTAGCGTGTTTGAGGATTAGCCGAAGCTCACTTATTCTTGTTATATGAATGAAGTGAATAAGGTATAGATCACCCTTAGTTCTTATGAACAAATATCGGGTATTCGATATTTGTAATCATAAAAATATAGTTCATGATGGCACTCGGCTATTTCTTACACACTTTAAATAATTGTGATATAATAAAATCAATCGATAAAAGTCACAAGCTTTTCTCATAAAACTTCACTTAACTTTTTTTTAAACTATGTTAAGACTGGTCGTCATATGACGATTTCTGTGTATAGAACCAAATATGTATTTATTTTTTTATAATTCCGGCATTCGGCCGGTCTCGGTAATATAATATGTGATTGAATGTGTTAATATAAAATATTTAGCTTTTTTTACTGTTGTTCTAACTGTTAAATAATAATTAGTAATGTGAATGTAACATGTTTGTAGGAATGGGATGAGAAATAGCAGTTGCATTATCTCTCGTTTGAAAGGGATATGTGCGAGGGAGAGGCAAATAACAATCGGAACACTTTAATTACCAGCTTGCAATGTTTGTGTTGTATGTTCGGGTCAAATCTTGCAAGCTGAACCACTTCCTCTTTCAAGGAGTTGAATTCCGATACGTGGTGGTTCAGCCCCCTTAGCCATATAACTTTTATAATAGCGTTAACGTTAACAGAAAAGTATTTTGGCTGAGCTGTTAGACAAAATACTTTTCTGTTAACGTTAACGCTAACGCTTCGTGCAAAATGTATGGCAACGACATTACTGGGCGTGAGTCACGTGACATTTCTCTCCGCAGGTAATGTCCTTGCCATACATTTTGCACGAAGCGTTAGCGTTAGCGCTATTATAAAAGTTATTTGGCTAAGGGGGCAGTTCTGCTAACAATGCATTTTTATGATAAACATGACCAGCCCCCCTAGCCATATTACTTTTCAATTATCGTTTACGCTAACACTTAGTATAAAATATAACTCGATGACATTACCTGCATAGAGAAGTGTCACGTGACTTGTCGCAGGTAATGTCATTTGGTACTAAGCGTTGGCGTAAACGATAAAAGTAATATGGCTAGGGGGCTGAATCGACATCCAGGTTTAGCTCCAGATAAAGGTACTTTTTAATGCTCAACAGCACGGACACTAAATATTGTGTGCACACTTAATTGAGATAGCTGGCTTATAAGCTTGTTAAAAATGTTTTTTAGCTATAAACTTTTATAATCCCATTCTTATGTAACAAATGTTTTCTGTGTTTTAGTCTTCAACTCAAATGAAGAAAAATCTAGTGTATAAAGTATAGGTTACGAAATAAAAGAATTTTATTTTAATATTTTATACAATTTATTATTGCTGCAAATGTTGATATAAAACCATGCTTCCATTGATGACGGCTAGCAAGCGGATGTATAGTGTTAACATTACGTGAACCTAATGAAATACATATACATTTCATCCATTTCAGTATTTTATTTAACCCTGCATATGTATTAAAAAATAGACTTAAAACGGAAAACTGTCAACATTTTATTATATAACCATATTTTAAAACAATTAAGATGTTAAGTACCTTAGGCTACGTACGCACAGTCAGGCGCCTTGCTGTGAGTCACTAGAGCCGAGCGAGTCATCTGTTGCATCGCGTTTGACCACTATCTCACCTGATGGTAAGCGATGATATAGTCGACGATGGAGCACGCTTGCCTAAAAGCAACCTACCTATTCACTCTTGATATCAACACTACAACCTGAAGATCTCCCAGGTTGTAGCTACCAGGAAACAGACTCTGGCATGGAAATCCACTCTATATCAGTACGCACAATGAAACGACCGTAGTAACAGTACGGACGTAGCCTTATTCAAATATTGACAAACAAGGTTTCTTTATTCTAATATTCTCTAACTTTGTCATCATCATAACATTTTGATAGGTTCGGTCTAGCGATCGATACAATTTTTACGATTATGATAGTGAAATATTAGCCTAAATTATGCACTTTAAAGGTAAACTCGAATTATTGCTTAATTGAGACAGATATTCGTATCATTAGGGTGGTATTACATTTATCCTTTATCTTTGTCCAATATTTGATCAAATTTCTTTGACCGATGCCCATTAAACTTGTCCAAGATATTACGTAGTGTTAGAAAATGGAGGAACGTGGAACAACTATTGTGATGCTATTATCATTACATTATTATTAATAAAGAAAAAATAAAACAAGAAATAGCTTTGGGTGAAGCCATGGATCGAAATACCAAGAGAAAAAAGCATTCAAGATAAATTAAATAATTACAAGTCGAGGACAAATATTCCTAAAAACGTTTTTTACGTATACGACTCAACATTCAATTACATTGCACCTTAGAAAGAAAGACAAAATCTAACTTGCCGCCATTTTGATTTCAATGTCAATATTCTTTGATCAAATATCGGTGTTGATGACACATTTGACGAAGTCGTCCTACTTTGATGAAACTCACATTGGATAAAGATCTAGGATAAATTTAATACTACCCTAAGCTATTTGAAATTCACTGAATCGATCCATGAATAAATAAAAACGGCGCTAACAAAGAGCGAAGATCAGCTATTCAAATCCAATGCGCGGATTTCAATAAAGAGAACATACAAAAATGATCGTTTATTTCTAATAATATAAATAACAGCCTTATGGAGTAGTTGAGAAGGTTTTGTTCATAAAAGACTGACGATTTGCTGCGACAATGTTGCTATTTTCGCCATTTTTGGGTCGGTAATGTTGCCACTATCTCTTTTCAGCCTGTTGTGAACCTGGGAGCAGCATATTATTTTTGTTTGTATTTGGAGTTTGTTGGGAGATTCCACTAGGAGAGTGCCAATAGCTACTAATAATCTGTAAAGAAAAATAAAATAATTGCGTCAATATCATCTCTTGAGATAAACGAAAGTTAACCATTAGTAGTTTCTATGGTAAATGGGCATCTTATTCTGAAGTATTTTGATCATTGTCACAGATAATGTAATACTAGCGTACAGATGCCTCATCCCATACAAAGAAACGATACCGCCGTAACTACGGGCTTTCGACTTGCACAAGCAACTTTTGTTCTTCGTTCGGGCCCGTCCTCTACACCTCGCTAGATGGTGTTCGCAACGACGGCTTGCAAGTTGAATGAATTACATAAAGTGTTACCAAGATTTTCTCACACATTGAGGAATTACTTTATAGTATTTTTGGCACTTCATAACAGTTTTACTGTTTCAAAATGTATCACTATACAAATTTTAAAGAGGTGAATGGATTAACTCTTAAACTTCAAACAGTGCCATCTATTGGTTCAAGAAATATAAATGCCTAAGGATTTGTTCCAATAAACATCTAAATTTGAAATAGGAGCCAATTATTCCACAATTTTATGCTTAGGGTAGTTGATTAAATAAGAAAATATAGTTTTTACCATACCATATTTTTTTTTCAAAATATTAATATTACATATACTTCAAGATATCGTAATAAGAAATCGATGCATATTACACCATCTATTGAAATTTCTTTGAACCAAATTTTCTTTGTTCGAGATGAGACCCCGTGTCAGTACCATAATATATACCTCTAAAGAAGTCTGCTCAGTACACCGTCCCATGTCATGACTGTACTAAGAACGTCAGGCATAAATATATCCTTTTCAATACTCACTATACCATTCCGTCACCGACCAACATCGTCGCGTGGCATGCACGGAACATACCGGTACCGGCAAAATTAGGATGCATGCCAAACTAGTGCGCGCAGGGGGCGAGACAGTGAGCATGCGGGTTATAATTGCGTATGATGACCGTTATGCACGGGTATGATACGTTCTAGTGGGTATTATATTCTTAGGACGGTCATGGTATAATAATACGTTGTACTGCGCAGACACCTTATTAGCACATAGTTTTCATAATTTTTTGTTTATATTGTGTCAATAAAAGCATTTGTATTAGTTTTAGAAAAAAGTTCGGCCTGTAGAGCGTCATCATCATCACTATCACTGTGCGGGCCTCGACGTGTTATACAGGGTGTAAGGGGAACGCTTCCGAAGCCAGAACGTAGATTAAGGGTCAACTCACACCAAAAGAGAGTCGAAGCGCAGCGCAGTTTCAGTGTCATATGAATTTTAGCTTTATTTTCATTACTACAATACTTATTATCGCATGAGAAACTCGAACGAGTCGCGCGGTTCCGTCGAATTCTATAAGTTGACCCTTAATACAACACACCTACATGCAAACGGACACCAGTAACCTTTCGCTTTACGTCGGCGTCACGTGGAGGGGGGGGGGGGGGAGAGGGGGTCGGCGAGCGCGCGCGCACTTTGAAGTCGAGGTAATGCGCGAGCGTCAGCTGATATTTTACGAATACATTTCACAGCATAGTGTACGCATAATGCAAAAAAAAAAAAAAATAGGTAAATTTTTCCAGATTTTTGGATGGTATCATATCAAGAATCACTAGCCTTATCACCTGTCTCCGATTTCGGAAGCGTTTTCTTTACACCCTGTATTAACCTTTTGACCGCCAACCAAGATTTTATTTTTATATTGAATTTTGAGTGTAACGCACCGAACACGCTGGCGATTCTCATGTTATGGCGGTTAAAAAGTCAACGCCAGAGAGCTGTACTTGTATCTTGATAAGCATAAACTAGTTTACCTGAAATAAGCTTCATTATCAGTGACCCTGCCGAGCTGCTGCACCACGCAATCGGCGATGTCCACGCTGTCGGGCTGCTGCGCTAGCGCCACCGACAGGTTCAGGAGTAACGAGGTGACTGCGATCTGAACAACATAATAATATTAGCCTTTTATTTTTAGGGTGGGAAATCATCAAATAACTTCTCCTTCTCTGGGTGGAGCGGGATGCCTGTCATACTGTTTCTGACTAAAACCCACCCCTGTTCCTTCAGTCGCTTGTCTGTTCCCGGGCCGCGGTAACAATTTCAAACACTCCTAATAATATTAGCCTAAATTGCATAGTCAATTTTCATCCTTCAGTATCGGATTTCGTCTTTTTTAATGGTGTGTTTTTTACTAGCCGTATTGGTTTCCCACAGCTGGGCTAAGGCCTTCCTTTTCTCCTTCCAAACCTCTCTGTCTTGCGCGATCTCTGGTCTAGTTTGACCCGCAAAATTTTTGGGGTGATTACATGATAAAAACCAGCCTAGTGCGAGTCGGACGAAGGGTTCCGTACCATAAACTGAAAAAAAAAAACAGGTTTTTTTGGGATACGGATCGTGAGATTCCGCCCGCTGACAGACAGACGGACAGCGGCGTTTTTTTTGGGCTATATCGCATGATCCGTAATGGGTAGACAGTTGTAATTTTCACACAGCGTATATTTTTTTTATTATTTATTGTTATAGCGGCAACAGAAATATACACATTCTGTGAAAATTTCAACTGTGTAGCTATTACCCAAGATAGTTGGGAAAAGGCTAGGCAGATGATGATGAGCTATTACGGATCGTGAGATACAGCCCACTGACAGACATACGGACAGCAGACTCTTAGTAATAGGGTCCCGTTGGTTACCCTTTAGGTACGCAACCCCAAAAATGGTATAATATGTAGCAACAAACTGCCTACAGTTTGAGTATTATTCTGGATTAGCGACCCGCCGCGTACGAATTATACGTGTACAAATTATACACACAAAGCTTTCTCGTGTATCGCTCTTTATATCAGTGAAAATCGCATTGAAATTAGCGGAAAAGCAGACAGGCGCGGAAAGCGTGTTTATTTATACTCTGTAGAGATTCCGGAGACTCGTGAAAAGAAGTTGACAAATGGGAATGCACAAAAAATGCCTGAAACTACTAATAGTCCTTAATTCTATTTAGAATAAAATAGGTATCATGAAATAATTCTTAAGTTTGTTTAACTAGGGTAAAAATATAACGATAATTAAATATATTTCACTTGATATCCGCTTGTATTTATATGGAAGTCGTGTTTATTTGACATGATCAGTAATGTCAAACTGTCACTAAAGCAAAGGACATGTGTGGTTCATACAGCCTAGATACGTTTTCTATTTAAAAAATAATTAATTTGAATGAATATTGACAAGCATATATTATTTTAATTAGACTTTCGGTACATATAGATCCTATAATACTAAATTAATGATAACTGTGCACTAAAGGTATAAAATAGTTGCAATATGGATTATTTGATGATTCTATTATTATTATTCTATTCTATTATTGTGGAATATTATTATTATTTGATGATTCCTCTTTGGCTGAATGTCTCTTACTCACGTAAAATAAATACGACTTCCGTAAAAATATAAGCGGATATCAAGTTAAATATATTTAGTGATCGTTATATTTTTACCGTAGTTAAACAAACTCAAGAATAATTTCACTATACGTGTTTTAATCTAAATAAAATGTAGGACTATTAATAGTTTCTGTCCATTCCAGGCATTTCTTTGTATGGCAGATGGGCCTTTAATTTTAACTCAGAGCTACTTCTTCGATTTTCACAAGTCTCTGCTTTTACATCTAACCTACCTACCCGTACCTGCCCCCCCCCAAGCCGTATTTGACTTATAGCAGTAATGTTAACCTAGATTTACCTGAGTATTATTATTAAGGTTTAAGAGACAAGTGATTGAATGCACAACACTCTCCCTCGCAGCAAGTACCAACATCTCTCCAGGCAGGTCACTGAACGCATTTACGAGGACTCGCATTGCTAACAATTGATTGGCCGACAGGTTACCTGAAAGCATAAAACATTATTATCTAGTACTGGCAAATAGTATAGTCAGCTAACCAGCATGTCCTAGAAAAAAACAAAGGCATTTGACATCCACAGGTCCGCACTGGGCCCGCGTGGTGGATTACAGCCTAGTCTCTCTCCTAGAGAGAACGCCTGAGTCCCAGCAGTGGGCACATTATACGACTGATTATGTTATGTATTGGTATACTTGTTAGAGGCGACCTATGCATTCGGTGGGTACGGGTTTAAAAGAGAGATACTCTGTATGGTGGTCGGTAGCAGCTGAGACACGCGACGCACGTCTGGCTGTGGGTTAGTGCTGCTGCTGGGTTTGAGAGTTGCCAAGAACCGAGATGGCGTGCGATTGAAGAGGCGTGTGTCCAGCAATGGGCTGTTTTAGTTTGATTTTTTTTTTTTGGGTGTTTGGGAAATCATCCAATGACTCTGGGTGGAGCGGGAGGGCGTGTCAGACTCTTACTGACTAAAACCCACCCCTGTTCCTTCCCTGCTTGAGTGCCCAGGGGAGCGGTAACTCTGTTACGAATTTATCCGCTACCCCTAGGCATGCAGGCACCGGCCACGATGGGCCCCCGTCAGTGGTGGCTGTCAACATCTCTTGTTCGGCGCGCGTGGAACACTACGCGCCGTCGACTCTCGGGCCTGGTGCTGATCGGACGGCGAGCTACCCTCTACTCGCCGTCCGCAGGCCCGGGTCTACGGTGGCCGGAGATCGTCTCGCGACGTCCTACGCCCAGTGCCTCTCCTGCGGTGGTAGCGGCCGGGGCCGTGAGGGCCATTCTGTTGAGCTTCCCTCACATTACTGCTTCGCAGAAGGCGGAGACTGCCTCCCATTCCCTCTCGCCCCGTACCATGGCCTGAACCAGGGCCGGGCGCGAGAGGTCGCCGCCACCTATCGCATCCACGAGGACACGGCGGTGCTTCGCCCAAGCGGGGCAGACCTCCACCGTTTTAGTTTGACAATGAGTATTTGTAAGACCAGAAGAATTGTGATTTTAGAACTCATTTCAAAGTGAAATGAAATTCGTTTCAAAAAGTTACTTTATTGAAAGTATTTTTCAAATCCAAAATTAGTTAGTAGTAAGGTAGTTCAAATCTGGTTGGGTTTACTGGAAAAGGATGCACACGCTGACGTGTGACGTCAACGTCTATAGGTTACGCACGAACATAAGAGATTGGCCGAAATGTCCCCACCACGCCGCCACTCTCCCTTAGACCAATATTTGAAATGTTAATTGTTGCTTCAAAGTATTTTGATGCTATTTTAAGAACAAGATTTATTATTAGTGTTACTTGTCGTTTCCTAAAAAATATTTTCCAAAAATAAGCACAGGAGAATAATA
This sequence comes from Polia nebulosa, assembly GCA_951329385.1. Classification (NCBI taxonomy): domain Eukaryota; kingdom Metazoa; phylum Arthropoda; class Insecta; order Lepidoptera; family Noctuidae; genus Polia; species Polia nebulosa. The sequence goes on along the minus strand of OX589595.1, from coordinate 8,564,118 downwards.
TAACCTATTATAGAATTGTTTTTCATCATCAATCACAAAAAAAACATTCACTCTAATATTTGCAAAGACATTCCCTGATCACATGCCAAGCGCGGGACTATCAAATGAATACATACAACAATGTACACAAACACACATACCTGGCATTATCAGCGACAGCAAATATTTGACGAACGACGGTCCGTACGTCGTGTCGAAGATCTGCCCGTTTATTACTTTTTTCCTAACTGCTAACCTAGTTACGTCTAGTACGGGGAACAGGATTTCTGAAAAGAAAACATATTTTAAAGTTAAAAACTTTAGGTACCAAGCACTCAGCCTAGGAGTCCTACATTAATTCGTTCGTGTGCCCCCAACTCGCCTCCGAGTCGTCGTTATATGTAGCACGGGGTCTCATCTCGAACAAAGAAAATTTAGTTCAAACAAACAAACAATAGATGGCGTAAAATAATTGGCTCCTAATTCAAATTTACATGTATATTGGAAAGAATCCTTTGGTATTTATATTTCTTGTATCAATAGATGGCGCTGTTTGAAGTTTTAGAGTGTATCCATTCGCCTCTTTAAAATTTGTCTAGTGAAATATTTTAAAACAGTAAAACTGTTGTGAACTTAAGTGCCAAGAATACTATATAGTAATTACTCAATGTGTGAGAAAATATTGGTAAGACTTTATGTAAATTAATTCAACTTGCAAGCCGTCGCTGCTAACACTATCTAGCGAAGTTTAGAGGAAGGTTCCCAATCAAGAACAAAAGTTGCTTTTGCAAGTCGAAAACCCGTAGTTACGGCGGTACCGTTTCTTTGTATGAGATGAGGCATCTGTAGTATTATATTATCTGTGTACTTAGTTATATTTGGCGTGTGTCCAGAACCAAATTAGCGATTTCAAATCTAAGTATGTTAAGGGCAAAACAGTTTTACTCGTATTGTTCTATTCTATTAAAAGTAAAATAATAAAATTTATGTTAACTATTTTGGACAGCCCTGAGTTTAACTGGCGTGTCATAGTGAACTCAGATCCAGGTGTTTGGGCATAGGGTTCCGTTACGCAACCATCGCCCCGATGGGCACTATTGTTGGGTTGTTCTAGAATTTGCTAAACAATTTATGGCATACGAGTAAAAATATATTATACCAACTGGGCAGCGAATGAATATGTACGGCGCCAACCATGAAATGTTTACTTCGGTGTCTAGTGGTCGAAAGCACTATTGGTGAGTAAGAGAGCTTGGGTTAGATTCCCGGGTCTGGCAGTGTTACAGAATTTTACTATCAGTGATTTCTGAGGATCAGCCTGGAGTCTAGAGTTGAGTCCAGATGATGGAAATATTATATGAGCCTTCAAGTTAACTGGCAAAATGAAGGAGTTCTGTAGGTGACATACCTTTGGGCCATTCCAACATTTTCTTCAATATCAAAACGGTTTCAGGGTTGACAGCATTGTTCTGTAACAAAATATTAGAGGTGCATTAAAACTAGCCACCCGCCCGCTTCGCACGGGTGTAATTTTTTTTTTCGAATTCCTGAAATTTTCTATCATACAAACCCTGACAATTACGAACACAACAAAAAAATAATTAGCCAAATAGGTGTAGCCGTTCTGAAGTGATGCGTAAGCGCATACAGCCGTTATTTGATTTTTATTTATATAGAAGAAAAATTTTTGTCGATATCATAAACATGTTATTTAACCCTAGGTTAGGTACTAAACTACCCTACGCGTAACGTTTTTAGTAAACCTGAATTATTTGGGTATAATTATATTCTTTTTTTTTTTTGATAGCGTCCGTCGTAGCTTTCCAAATTGTATTTATAATGACGTGGAAACTGTTTTGGATTTAGTATATTTTTTTTTGTACTAACTTCATATGATATTGTATCTGTTTGTTCCCCAAATAAAATAAAAATAAATAAATAAACCTTCGTAAAAATGACGACGTCAAAATAAAAGAGAAATAATTAAGAGAAGAATAAACTTTAATTATTTTTGAAGTTACGGTGGCTTTCTTTGGGTTTAAGAGATCATAATTATGGTAAGGAAAAAATACCGGCCAAGTGTGAGTCAGATTCGCACACAAAGGGTTCCGTACCTATATAAATATAAAAAGAAAAACCACAACAAAAACACGTTTCTGGAAACGTATTTCTTTCGGTTTTTTTTTTGTGCTGTATCTCATGATCGGTAATAGGTAGACAGTTGAAATTTTTACACAGCGTGTATTTTTGTAGCCGCTATAATAAAAATTAAGTACTACATTAACCAATTATGGAATACCATTTTGTTACATATTTTAATATAATTATATTTGCATACAAAACGAAGACAAGGTGGTATTTATTGAAGTATATTAAAATGTCAAGTTTTATGAATAATAGGTTAATATTGTTACAGACAGACAACATTGTTCATTGTCAAGATAACGCACATCTATTTACGTAACATTGTACGTTATCTCATAGTCTCTTTTGTTATCATCATTCAATGAGATGCCGAATTATGTCATTACTCTACCAATGTTATGTGCTTGTGGTGTGAATGTAATGTGAGTCGGTGAAGTAAAACATCGTGAGGAAACCGGCATGTCCTAGAACCTAAAACTTCGAAGACATGTGACATCTGCTAACCCGCATTAAAACTCGTGGTGGATTACAGCCTCTCACAGAGGAGGCCTGTATCCCAGCAGTGGGAATATTAAAAGACTGGTTATGCTTACGGTTTATGTTATGGTTTTACCAACATTTGATGCTATTTCTGGGACTTTTTTTTGTGGGTGTTTGGTGTGACAGGAGTGAAAACTTGAACAAAAATGCCCAACGCGCCTAAAGAAGTTTTCACTTCAATAAGACTAAGTAACTAATTTCTTTTTTTTCTTCTTTGGGGTGTGGGAAATCATCCTATAACTTCTCCCGCTCTGGGTGGAGCGGGAGGGCGTGTCAGACTCTTACTGACTAAAACCCACCCCTGTTCCTTCCCTGCCTGAGTGCCCCGGGGCGAGGTGACTCTTTCGAATTTTTCCTCAACCCCTAGGCAAGTCTGGGACATTTGAAGTTGCGGAATGCAAGACAAGGAATATTATTTGCCTCTCAGGGTTATTTTATAGAACCCATGGAACATACAAGTCTCGAATGACATTTTTAGTCAGAATATTGATCGAGGCTCGGCTTTAGGGATCTAATTTTTATAAAAGTTAACCATGTGATATGATGATGATAACCGACGAAAAAAAGGAGGAGGTTCTCAATTCGACCGTATATATATATAAATAAAGGATTTAATTTAATTTAAGGTATGTTCAGCCCTCACTCCGTTATTTCAAAACCGATTTTAATCATTCTTTTTTTGTTAGATAGAGGGGGTCATGTCAAGGAAGTCAGGATCTGATGATGAAGTTCTGATAAAATTGAGAGAAACCCTCAAAAATTGTGGGCACAAATAGTGTTTCTGTTTACTTTTCAGGTGTTTTAGACTCAAAATTAGTTTATACAAAATATGATATTTTATGTAAATAAGCTCAATATTCAAGACTTAAAAAGGTTTATTATTTTTTTGCTTTTTAGTTCTTTTTCGTAGGTTTAATTTTTTTCAATTCATAATTTTATAAAGTACGAGCTCGTGGCTAAAGTAATAACAGCCGCACGGGTCGATCTATCAGGTTAAGCTATGCTTGCCGGGGTTGGTTCCATGGATGGGTCCATCTTTACATACCGAGACTCCTCCGTGCCTCGGAAAGCACGTTAAGCCGTTGGTCCCGGCTGTCAATCGTGGATCTTTGACAGTCGTTACGGGTCGTCAGAAGCCCGAAAGTCTGACATCCAGTCTTACCAAGGGGTATCGTATTACCCAGTAACTGGGTTGTGAAGGTCAGATAGGCAGTCGCTCCATATAAAATACTGGTATTCAGCTGCATCCGGTTAGACTGGAAGCCGACCCCAAGATAGTTGGGAAAAGGCTAGGCAGATGATGATGAATTTTATAAAGTACTTACTGACAAATCCATTTCTTTCCACCCTGTTCCACATAGTACGCATAACCGCAAAGCTCACTCAGGCACAATGATACACATAATGTGTTGTTACTCCTCACCAGTTCACACAACTTGACTACAGACTCCAGCTCCTCCTCCGTCATGGCGCTAAGTCCGTCCCCCTCAGCTTTGCTGTTGAACTCCTTCAGTTTGTCGTGTATCGCCTTCAGGTTGGCTTGGTCGAATCTGGAATGTTTTGTTCAGTTAAAGGTTTAATTTCTGATATTTATTTATTTATTAAAACTTCATGCAACACAAATGTACAAAGGCGGACTTAATGCCTTAGGCATTCTCTACCAGTCAACCAAGGGTGGTGGAGAGATAACATGGCAGGTGCATAAACTGAAAAAAAAAAAAAAATAATACTAAGACGAAAATAATTACAAAAGTATATATATATAGTTAAAATAAACATACATATATATTTAATGTAATATACCCACATATATAATAATAATCTATAAAGTTAGAGATAAGGAAAAAAAAAAAATAGAAATAGGGAAGTTATTCCCAGAGTCCGGCCAGTTTATAAAAAATAAAACATAAAGAATGCCACGTTGTAAGAATGCACCCAGCCAGGTGAGCAAAGATCGTCACTCATTGGATGCCAGAGGCAGGACACCGTTGAAGTCCACCGCGGCGACGGTGGTGTGATGATCTGATCATGTTTGCGGGGCAAACTTGACCAGAAATAGCCTAAGATGGAGAGGTTTGGAAAGAGAAAGGGGGAGGCCTTTGGCCGTTGGTACGCTCGTGATTACAATAATAAAAGTCCACCCTCACCTAATATAAGCATCATGTGGTATCAGCATCTTCTCGCTGGTGGTGGTAGTGGAAGACGTGGTGTAGGCGCCCGAGCCGGTGAAGGGGTCCGCGTGCGAGGGCGGCGGGAGCCCCGCCACGGAGCCCGAGCCCGGCACGTAGCGGGATTCGCCTGTGAACGGATCCGCGAAACTGGAAGGGATAAAAGAATTTATTTAAAATCTACACACGCCCGCGAAAAATTAGTACTTCCCAACTTTAAAAATGTGTATCTGTGTTAATCCTGGATATAAGCTATCCTGGTACCAAATTTCATCCAAATACGTTCAGCCGTTTGAGCGTAAAGGAGTCACAAACACACACAAATAGAAACAAACTTCGCTTTTACAATCATCATCATTCTCCTGCCCTTATCCCAATTTATTTGGGGTCGGCGCAACATGTCTTTTTCTTCCATACTCCTCTATTAGTCGTCATCTCTGTAGTCACCCCTTTTTACCCATATCCTCTTTCACACAGTCCAACCATCGTTTCTTTGGCCTACTCCTATAGCCATCCACATCCATACACAAGACTTTCCTCACGACATTTTCTTCATTCCTCCTCATCACATGGATACTACGACAACCGATTTCCACACAACTTTTCAGTCAGCGGTGCCACTTTCAGACTTCCTCTTATATACTCATTCCTAATTCTATCCATGCGCGTAACACCACACATCGCTCTTAGCATTCTCATCTCAGCTGCATGCAAAAGCTTTTCATTCATCCCTTTTGTCGCCCAACATTCTAAACCATACAAGACAGCAGGACTGACCATTGTTTTATAAATCTTTCCCTTAGGTTTAAGGGGAATGCGGGAGTCGCAGATAGTCCCGGTGACCTGCCGCCATTTTATCCATCCAATGTTAACTTCCAGTGTTACTTTCGCTTTTACAATATTAGTGTGATTATCTCAAGCCATTTCCTAAGATGGTAAGCAAAAATTACAGAACACCACGTGCTACGCTCTATACATACTCCTTTTGCTTCGTTGACGTTCATACATCTGGTCATAGACGGGCGCCGGTTGTGAGTACTACGCACCTGGCCTGACTGAAGAACATCACCAATAAAGTATGTGTATGTTCTAGAGCGTAAAATTTTAAAGCTTTGGTCTTATTAATAAAAAAAATACCGGCCAAGTACGTTTCGGACTTTGCACATTTAGGGTTCCGTACCAATTTTTTAATTTATATGGCTTTGGGTCAACAAGATGTTTATACTGTGAAAATTTGAAGACTGTATCTCCAATCGTTTGGCTGTAAAACCTGTGTGACAGATGACGGACAGACGGAGACGTCAGTACGGAACCCTAAAAATAAGCATGTGATTAGCAGCACTCATTAGCGGATTCTGAATTCAACATTTTCTATAGAGAATTCGAATTGAGAATTCGCTAATCCGTATTTTAAATTAGCAAATAGTTAGCGTGTTTTATTAATAAGGCTGTTTATTCACACAACCTTAACGCCTTAGACATTTTCTTCGCTAAATCTGCGAGTCTATTCCATGGTGCAGAGACAAATTATTGCAGGTGCAACATAACAGTTAGCAAACTCGAATAATCTATGTTTAGCGGAAACCAAGTAAAAGTGATGATAAGCTTAATTATAATGTATAATCTGTATGCATGTACTACTTACGATAATAGCGGGCTGGTAAAAAAAAAAGAAAAATACATTACTCACATGAAATCAAACGATATTTTTTTTATGATTGGCCTTATTTTGCTTATTTATTGACCTAATATTCTAAAATTTATTAAATGATTTTACTCACCCATTGCTTGATACTGCCTGTGAATCTAATTTAGCATTGCTTATGATAAAGTTTGCGACTTGATCCAAATATACTTGAGGTAGATTGTTCCTGAAAAATATAAAGCTGTATTACTATGTTGGTGAAGGGAAAACACATTTAAAATCCCATGGGAGTTGTAGAGTTGAGTGATAAGCCTTAAGTCCTTTATTTTAATGAGGCGTAGAAAAATGCGTATCTTGGCAATGAGCTGACGCTGAGTGTCGATAAACCAACCCGGATTACAAGAGGAACGTTTTAGTCAGAATGGCAAGCAAGTAATACCCTTTTTGGGAAATCATCCAATGACATCGCCCGCTCTGGGTGGAGTGTCTGACTCTTACTGACTAAAACCTACCACTCTTCCTTCCCTGCCTGAATGCCCAGGGGAGCGGTAACTCTGTTACGAATTTACCCGCTGCCCCTAGGCATGCAGGCACCGGCCACGATGGGCCCCGTCAGTGGTGGCTGTCAACATCTCTTGTTCGTCGCGCGTGGAACACTACGCGCCGTCGACTCACGGGCCTGGTGCTGATCGGACGGCGAGCTACCCACTGCTCGCCGTCCGCAGGCCCGGGTCTACGGTGGCCGGAGATCGTCTCGCGACGTCCTACGCCCAGTGCCTCTCCTGCGGTGGTAGCGGCCGGGGCCGTGAGGGCCACTCTGTTGAGCTTCCCTCACATTACTGCTTCGCAGAAGGCGGAGACTGCCTCCCATTCCCTCTCGCTCCGTACCATGGCCTGAACCAGGGCCGGGCGCGAGAGGTCGCCGCCACCTATCGCATCCACGAGGACACGGCGGTGCTCCGCCCAAGCGGGGCAGAGCTCCACCGTGTCCTCTGGGCGATCCGCGCAGTGATAACACCCGGGCGTTTCCTCCCGCCTTATCCGAAACAGGAATCCCCCGAAACAACCGTGTCCGGTAAGTACTACCCTGGCCTATTATCCTGGTTTAGCACATACAAAAATAATGATAGTTCTGTATACATGAAGACAGATGGCTTGCAAGCTTACTAGCACAATCTTGCTATCTTCCCTCGAAAAAACTAGCCTCGTGTAATCAAATCAAAAAACTGAGCTAGCAGGATAAACGAAGAGATTTTAACGCATTAGGGATTAGTTTTGATGGATTCTCAATGACGACAGTTAAATATCCAGTGCGCGTTTTTGCAAAGCGTTTGAAAAGTAGCCGTTCGTACGAGGGTTAAGTGGCTCCGCAAGAATCTATAGGAGTGACACTTAATCAAATAAATAAAACTGGTGGTGCATATAGACCAAAAATAATGTAATCTTACTTGTGTATAAAGGCTTGGGCAGCCACCCAAGGGTCTTCATTCTTATTAAAAGGTAGTTTTATTGGCGGTGCTCCATCCTTGATGTCTACATTGAACACGAAATCGTATTCCTGAAAACAGTCAATACACAACATTATACACGAACCTAAATGGTACTGTGACGATTGTAGACACAGCCTAATATTAGCGGGTGTGCACCAGCTTTAACTGGTTGATTAGAATGTTCGAGAGAGATTGGAGAGCCATTTGAATATACAGGGTGTAACGGAAAGGTGTGGTCATATTTTAAGAGCCGGTTCTGCACATGGAAATGATCAAGTTTCTCCAAGAAAAAATAGAAAATTCCCAAAAAAAAAAATTGGACTTTTCATACAAAGTTATCATCAGATGATCAATATTTGTATGGGAGGTAATAATTTTTTTTTAGAATTTCCTCGGATTTTCTTGAAAAAAGTTGTTCATATCGATGGGCAGATGCAGTTGTTAAAATATGACCACACCTTTCCGTTACACCCTGTAGAGAGTAGGTGACACTTTTTTTTGTATGTCAGTTAGATAGAAGTTCAGCTAGCCCGACCGAAGTGGGCACACATGTTATAATTTATTAATATAGTTACTCTGAGTGCCCTATTCCTCTTTCTTTTGTAACACTACACACCGTAAGCAGTCACTCTCATACACCACACTCTCGCGTTGCCAGCGAGTGCATCCCCCGGAGTTACGAAGAACGTCCCAGGATCCCTGCAGGCCGTACAGGGTCCTACAGTACAATGGCGGTCTTATCGCTGACAAAATACATGTTGTGTGTGTTTGCTTTATTTTTCACAAAAAAAAAAGATACGTCCTTTATAGAAAAATAGATCAACTAAAAGTATTGACGAGGGTGTTTATCTGTGGGCGTCCAAGCAAAAAGAGTCCAGTAGTAGGGTATTGAGTTAAGACTAGATTCGGTATCGAGAACAGTCAATTGATCATCATCTTCCTGACCTTATCCCATGTTACTTGGGGTCGGCGCAACACGTTTTTTTCTTCCATTCTGTCCTGTCAGCCGTCACGCTATCACTAACTCCCTTTTCTTTCATATCACTCCTCACACAATCCATTTATCTTTTCTTTGGCCTCCCTCTCCCTCCATCCACATTTATATTTATAACTCTTTTAGTGACATGTGTTTCATCTCTCCTCTTCACATGACCATTCCAAGATATGCGGTGGGATTTCAACTTTCCTGTGACTGGCGCCACTTTTAAACTACCTCCTACCTATAACAGTCAATTGATAATAAGGATTTAAAAAAAAATTAAAACTGCCACAGTTTTTTTTGTCAGAAATTTGAAGTTGAACTCTGAAAAAGCTTGATTTGAGAAAAAATCATTTTTCTCAAGTCAAGTTCCTTTCAATTAATTTTTTTCTTAAAACATCATAAACATGATAGTAATTTACTACATAAATGAACTTGTAGATAATTGAGCATAAATTAATAATCAATTAAAATCTCGTAATGCAATTTTTTGACCGAACTTTACAAAACTACGTACCTAAAACTAAATGCCGAGAACTGGTCCCTTTTTGCTTGGACATCCACATATTGTGATCATCATCATCAGCCTTTTAATGTCCCCACTGCTGGGGCACAGGCCTCCTCTCTGTGAGAGGGTGTGGGCCGTAATCCACCACGCGGGCCAAATGCGGGTTGATGGATGTCTTCGATATTGTGATATCTTCATGTAATATCTAAGGAGGTCGCATGAAAAACGAACCTAGTCAGCAGACAGGCTGGTCGGTAAAATATACTTTTAAAAGGTAGTGCAAATTTAGAACAGGATGTAGGATTCAAATATAAATGAAAAGGATTTTTTTTTTTTTAAGAAAGATCGTGGTGAGTTTTCGATAAAAAAAAAATTGATTTCACAATATAAAATATCAAGTATTTAGGTTCAGCGTAGCTTTTCGTAAACACTAGAAACCAAAGACTACATAATAAGAAGCACACACCCGGAGCACACGTCTCCAGACTCAACAATATTTAACCTACTCAGGGATCCATGTAGAATTATTTGTTCAGGTGTCAAAGATATATAGAATAGCTTTAAGTAAGTCAAGTAGGCTTAACTTGCCTCTGCCAGGGGTATATGGAGGTCGACCACTACGTCATTTAAAGCCTAGTGCACATCTCTATCAATGAGACTTTTCGCAAAACAATAAAAAAAATTGGTTGAAACTATTATCTGGAGAACTTATAATTCTACTAATATTGTAAATTCAAAAGTTTGGATGGCTGGATGTTTGTCACTCAATCACGCCAGAACGGCTGAACGGATCTGGATGAAATTTGGCACAGAGATAGATTATAGTCTAGAATACCACATAAGCTATAATGTATAGTGAGGGAAGTACTGATTCCACGCGGGAGAAGCCGCTGGCAGAAGCTAGTTTAGTTAACGTGTCAGGTACCATGGCGTTTAATATTCAATAATATTTTTGCGTTTTTAATAATAATAATTAATATTTAATAATATTTTTGCGTTTTTAATAATAATAATCAATATTAATAATAATATTTTTTAATAAATCTCTGGTTGTTCTCGTCTTACTAACAGCGAGTATTTGCACAGGCATAACCAAGTGGCCAGGATTATTCACCAGCAACTTGCTTTAAAATACAAACTTGTGGATTCTGAGGTACCGTATTACATGTGCCCGACCCAGTTCTCGAAAATGACCATGTCACGTTGTACTGGGATCGGTCTATCATCACTGACAGGGCTATTGTTGCCAATAAGCCGGATATAGTGGTGATAGACCGATTAGCGCGCCGCACAATGATAATCGATGTCACCATCCAACATGACGAGAACCTCGTGAAAGCTGAGAAACACAAACAAATCAAATATCTTGACTTAGCACACGAGGTTGTCGATATGTGGAATGTGGACTCGGCTGTCATTGTGCCGATAGTCGTTACCGCCAACGGCCTGATGGCCAAAAGCCTCGACGACCACCTGTCAAAGCTGTCGCTGCGCGGTTGGGTCAAGGGCCTGATACAGAGGGCAGTACTCCTCGATACGGCTCGCAGTGAGGAGGTTCCTGTCTCTGGAGCCCTAACCACCGGTAGCTTGGACCCTGCTCCCGACACCGGTGGACTACTATTTTTTTATATTTCTAAATATTTTTTATGTGTTTTCTTTTAAAAAAATTTAAAAATGTAGATAATGTGTGTAAATATGAATATAGGAGATGACTATAATTTTTAATTATAATATTTATTTCGCTAAGCCTCACTGGTGCGGCGTAGAGTGGTGGCGGGTTAATAAAACAACACACACACACCTTCCCCTGATACATAGTCTTGCCCTCAGCGGAGGGCGGCGCTCCCATGACGTCACCGATCTCGTTCCACGTGCTCTCGGCGGCGCTCCACGAGTAGCACTTCACGTTAGTGCCGCGACGGACCAACTTCGTCACACCGTCGGCTTTGCCGGGCTCTAGCAGGACCTCCGGCCCGGGTAATCTGGGAAAATTATATAAGGGTATTTAATCTTTATTTTCTGAATTGTTTTTTAATCTTATTTTGTTTTACATTGTTCTCACAAGCAACAAGAAATACGTAACCAGAAATTTTGTAACACATAACATGGTAAAGAGTGTCCACGGAGTTTCTTGCACATTCTTCTCATTAGAGATCTACGCTTTGGAATGTGCAATTAGTTTCACCTTTCTGACTGACCGACTTATTGATAGTTCAAAAGTGCCTCTAAATGGTTTATTTTAAATAGATGCTTTGAGTTTGAGGGTTTTTGATCTTTTTTTTTTTATTACTAAGTAATCTAAGTCAAAATAGAAAAAATAAAGAATTTTCCAAATCCGCTCAAAATTAAGTAGGAAAGTTAGAAACTTCCAAATTGATAAAAGGCGAAACTAACATGTGAAGTCACCGCCATTAGGTTACGAACAAAAGAGATAGCGAGATGTTCCCACCACATCCTCACTCCTCATACAATTATTTTAAATTAAAACTGCTGCTTCAAGTAATAACTAATTTTTACGCTGTTTTCAGAAAAAGGTTTACTTTTAGTGATATACAGCATGTAACAAAAACCCTGTCCGATCCTGAAGGGTATTACTAAACTTGGTATCGTACTGCGTACACATATACGTAATCATTTAATGGATACGAGATAATTATTTTTCCCCAATGAAAATAATTAATTTTAAATAAAATCAAAAACTTATCAAAAGCAACACTGAGCGCTCGACCAAATTCACCTACTGTTTCGTTTGAAAGATGCCGCCTGAGCGAGACAGACTGCCTACGCGGCTAGTGCAGGGCGGTATCGTTTGAAATAAAAATAGGTAAAAATGAAAAGATTTCGCCGACCGGTGGAGTGTTGTCCACTTATGAAAATTTGCCATATTTAGTGTTAAATTTCGCAATTTTTAATAAAATAAAAAATCTAAGCATAACTTTTGATTTTTATGAGTTACATTTTTTTAACAACTTTTTCTAGTACGTATGTTAAACCAGGAATACGCCTTTATTGGATCGGACAGGGTTTTTGTTACATGCTGTATGTTGTTTCGTATAAAATATTCTGCAAAAATTGAAAATATCAAAAAAACCTGACTGATATCAAACCACTAAAAAGTTTTAGTGGTTTAGAATTTATTTTAGTTCAATCACAGATTTCATGTCACCAACTGCATCAGACTGCTTGAAAAGTGACTTGTTTGGAACTTTTCAATGGTTTTTAATCAGTCGGGTTTTTTTTTAATATTTTCATTATTTTTATTTCCTACATTTTTGTGAGTTATATTTTTGGAATCGTCGTCTCCTCGAGCTCTTTAATTTGACATCTCACATGACCAGATCATAAAAAAATACGATTACACTTACCTAATGGCGGTCGCCATTTTGTTTATTTTTTTTCTAAATTCATATAGCCTATGTCACTTCGGCGGTCAAGACCAATCTAATACCTAATACCTCATTTGTTAAAATCCATCAAGCCGTTTAGGCTAGAGCACGTGGCAAAGAAATATACATACATACATACTCTCGAAACACATTACCCTCCTTCTAGGGCAGTCGGGTAAAAATAAACATAACATAAATAAACATGGAGCTAGCTGCACAAATCAAACGACCAGAGGTCCACATTAGACCTGAACCTTAAAAGCATTCATTTTAGGGAGAGACGCCTTTGCCTAGCAGTGGGAAGTTGCATACAACAATGGAATTTCCTAACACAAGTGTACTCCCTGAAGACCAAATGTAAACGTATTCTTAAGTTATTGAAATAAACATCATTCTCCTTGCCCTTATCCCAATTTATTTGGGGTCGGCGCAACATGTCTTTTTCTTCTATACTACTCTATTAGTCGTCATCTCTGCAGTCACCCCCTTTTTACCCATATCCTCTTTCACACAGTCCAACCATCGTTTCTTTGGCCTTCCCCTACTCTTATAGCCATCCACATCCATACACAAGACTTTCCTCACGACATTTCTTCATTCCTCCGCATCACATGCCCATACCACGACAACCGATTTCCACACAACTTTTCAGTCAGCGGTGCCACTTTCAGACTTCCTCTTATATACTCATTCCTAATTCTATCCATGCGTGTAACACCACACATCGCTCTTAGCATTCTCATCTCAGCCGCATGCAATTGCTTTTCATTCATCCCTTGTCCCCATCCAGTTATTGAAATAAACATTTAATATTATTATTATACTGACAGTAATCAATAAAACGGTTTTTCAATGACGAGATGTTTTTGGCATTTGGAAAGTTATTATTTTCCGGAAACAGAATAGTATCTACTCTGTCTTTAGTCCTCGCCTCCTTTATTTTGCGTAGGACTGTGTCTTAACTATGCCTCGGACGGACAGACCGAAACCACAAGGGTTCCTTGCCCTCGATAGTATTACGGAACCTTAAAAAATAGTATTACTTTCAATTGCATTAAAACTATTAGCGCTTATGGATTCAACTATTGCTAGTTGACTTAAAAGTACCTCAACTCTGAAGATGTTGAAGGCATAAAAAAGCATAAATTCGAAAAGAGAAGCAGAAACCATCTTACTCAGAAAGTTTGAATCCACCAATTTCTTGCTGAGAAGCTGCTTGCATCTTCGTGACTTCTTCCTCAAACTGTTTCAGTGTTTCTTCATCGGCGTATCTTGCTGGGTCTTTTGTGAACACGCGGACGATACCGTCACTAGAACCTAAAAAGAAAAAAAAAATTGAGAATATGAAACATGTCTTACTTTCAACTGCTTACCTTTTTTTTTCTGACACTCACATAATTGATTGACTGACTTGACTAACATACACACACACAGAACAACAACAGTGGCGACCACCAGAAAAAACGCCGAGGCAATGAAGCTCGACGAGTCCCAGAGAAACGATTAAACTGTCTTGGGTCCCGCAACGAAATTAATCTGAAAAGACAGCGGAGGAGTAAGAAAAACATAATTTCCACTTCCCTCCTAATCAAGCGGGAGACAGAATAAAGCTAGGCCATTAGGCACACAGAGGGTATTTACAACTGGGGTAAGCCCAGTTGCCAAACACCACTGGTTAAAAACACTAATATTAATGAGTCCTAAAAAAAAAATTTGAGCTGCTTATTTACCTACTATAATAGCTTCGAGGAATAATTCTACTTTACTACTAACAGCTACTACAGCGGCTTCGCCCGCGTGACAATCTAAAACTATCCCATGGGAACATATTCCCAGGATAAAAAGTAGGCCTATGTGCTATTCCAGACTGTAATCTATCTCTGTGGCAAATTTCATCCAGATCCGGTCAGCCGTTTTAGGGTGATTGAGTTTTAAGGGATATTACAGCTGGGTAATATCCGGTCTACGTGTTCTACTTATTTATTGTTGGGGTGCAGGTTTAATAGAAACGACCATTTACGACTGTAGTTTATTAGCGACTGAAATCCTCTCTGTAAGTATCACGGGCGCAGCCGTGCGTCACAACTAATATTGCGCTGAGTAAGCTTGTACATGTGTCCCTACAGTAGCCCCCTTCTTAAAAGAAGTATTTACGCTAATGTATATCTATTTTTCAACAACAATATATTATTATATAATGTATGTCTAATTACATTGTTTTATTTAATCCAAACACTATTATTATAACATTACACAATCCTATTTTATGTTGAAGAAGAACATGATACGTATTTATGAAAAATAACACGACGCACATACGACACCACACAATACTATGTTTTTAAACACTCAACACTAATACACATCTGGGTTACGGGGTACAGTCGGTGGCGGCACTGTTTGCACCTTTACTACGGGTGGGCTCCAACCGGCCACGACCGCTTCCTTCTGAAACCAGCCTCGTACCCGTTTCTTACACTGGCTTCTGATCAAATACAGTATCAAAAATCCCATGAGAACAGCGCACACAATCACAATAATTTCCAAAGATCCAACTCTTTGTCCAATCGTCTCATTAGACACCGTTTGCGCTAAAGCTACGTTGCTCTGCTGTGGTTTACTTTGGCCCCAACCCATTTTAATTACAGAGATATTTTATTCTTAATAATTGTAGGTCTTATTCATACAATGAATAAATTACGTTTAATGCTAAAATACTATTTCTATAGATTAAGATCATTCTATAATAATTATAATTTATCTTAGTCAGTAATTCTTTATGAAACTTATACATTTCGTTGACCTAGAAAAACATAGGTACGTTAACATGCAAGAATTACATTATTTCATTGTTTATTACAACATGCTTCAAAATTGACAATTTGCAAAACAATTAAAGTGTTACATTGGTACTTGTTGTTTGAAATCGTACACTTAAAACTTATATTTTTAATTTATCAAATTGCTTAAATACAATCTTTTTTTTCTAGGTAGGAATCGAACCCACTTATTCGTAACATTATGGCTCACTGTACCTAAGTTACAACATAGTTTTATTTTACAAATCTTATCGGCTGCCTAACCGTTCTACCACTGTGTGTGGTATAAGTTACACGCTTAGAGCTACTAGTCTTATCACTAAACAATTTATTATTAGGATTAATTACAACACTATCTTTTTCCTGCTGTTTTAGTGGAAGGGTTCCTTCGTTAACTACGTATGCCGGTTTTAATCTATCTATTGATATTTTTACACGCTTATCTGCTATTTGTAACAAGAAATATTTTTCCTTCCTCTCTAAAACCTGATATGGGCCGTCATAAGGAGGTTGTAAGGATCTTTTAACCAGATCTACTCTCACAAAAACATGTGAACAAGTCTGTAAATCTGAATGCACAAAAATAGTCCTCGCATCTCTCTGTTTCGTCGGTCTTGGCCTAAGGTTTTCGATAATATTCCTAATTTTGCTAACATATTCGTTTGAATCGCTGACGCTCATGCTATTGTCACCGTAAAAATCGCCGGGTAACCGCAATGTCTTTCCAAACGCTAATTCCGCGGCACTGACACCAGTGTCGCTCCGCGGTGTCGCGCGTAACCCAAACAGAACTGTCTGCAACTCTTCAACCCACGTGCCACTGTCCCTTCTGGCCATCAGTGCTGCCTTTAACACCCGATGAAACCTTTCTACAGTGCCGTTCGCTTGCGGGTGATACGCTGTAGTTCTTAATTTATTTATTCCTAAACATTTCATCAACTCATTAAACAAGCTACTCTCAAATTGCCTGCCCTGGTCTGTAGTAACCCTTACCGGGCAACCGTACCTCGTAATCCAGCCTTCGTACAACGTCTTGGCTACCGTGCTAGCGTGAATGTCCCTAATTGCAAAAGCTTCCGGCCAGCCTGTCGCCCTATCAACCACCGTAAGGCAATACCTATAATCATCAGGTGACGTAGGCAATGGTCCTACTAGATCAACATGTATGTGCTCAAATCGTCCACTGTTTTCGTATTGTCCTAGTCCCGATACAGTATGACGTATTACCTTCGACTTTTGGCATTGAACACAGGTTTTGGCCCACTTTCCTACGTCTGTGTTCATGTTCGGCCAAAAATACTTAGACGTCACTAATTTCCGAGTAGTACGAATTCCTGGGTGGGACAAACTATGTACAGCCTGAAATGCCCTTTTCCTAAAAGCTACTGGTAGATATGGCCTTGCAACCCTAGTAGACACTTCGCACATTACCTCACTTTGACAGTCGGGTAAAATAATTCGCTTAAATTGCATCAATTTGTGTTCTGCCGATAAGAGCAACGTCAGCTCGTCGTCAGTCCGTTGCGCTAATGCTAATTCGCTGAAATCGAGCGCTGTCGGGCATGTGATAGTGTCAACCCGAGACAGTGCATCCGCTACAATATTGTCATTACCGCTGATGTGCTGAATATCTGTTGTAAACTCACTGATAAACATAAGTTGTCTGACGCGTCTAGTTGTCTCTTTATCACTGGGGTTTTGTGTGAACGCATAAACTAATGGCTTATGGTCCGTATAAATTGTAAATGATCTGCCTTCTACCATATAACGAAAATGCTGTACCGCTAAATAGATAGCTAAAAGCTCCCTGTCATATGTGCTATATTTTAGTTGCACATCACTGAGTTTCCTAGAAAAATAACCTAACGGGCACCAGTGTGAGTCAACCTTGACTTGCAACACGCCACCAACACAGTCGTTCGACGCGTCCGCCCATATAGCAAGCTCAGCGTTCATCACCGGATACGATAACACAGTTGCATTCTGTAGGCTAGTTTTGCATTTCGCAAACGCAATGTCTGCCTCTTGCGACCAATCAATTATAGACTTATCTTTTTTTTTAACATTCTGTAAATACTTATTCAACACAGATTGATATTCCGCTGCCCTAGGTAGGCTTGACCTATAAAAATTTACCATTCCCAAGAAACGCCGCAACTGATCTACCGTTTTGGGTTTTGGGAAATCGATTATTGCCTGAACTTTATCTGGTAATGGTCTGATTCCTGATGCCATGACCTCGTAACCTAAAAATTCTATCTTTTCTTTTCCGAAACTACATTTCGCCATATTGATAGTTATACCGAATCGATTTAATCGCTCAAATATCGCCTTTAAGTGTAATTTATGGAGCTCGGGCGTCTCGCTAGCCACGATGATGTCATCTATGTAACAGAAGTAGAAATTAGACTCTGATTGACCTTCTGAACCTATCTGGAATTGTGCATCTAAGCCTTGTAATACCACGTTATTCATATATCGCTGAAAAGTTTGCGCAGCGTTCCGTAAACCAAAAGTCATCCGCGTAAACTCATACAAACCGAAAGGAGTAGTTATAGCGGTTTTTTCTATGTCTTCCGGTGCAATCAAAATATTGTGGTACGCCCTATTTAAATCTAAACGCGAGAATATGTACTTATTTCCTAAAATATACGTAAAATCATTTATCCGCGGGATGGGATACCTATCAGGTATTGTAATAGCGTTCAAGGCCCTATAATCACCGCAAGGACGTATCTGCCCATCCTTTTTGGGTACCACATGCAGCGGACTGGCCCAAGGACTTTTCGACGGCCTGCATATTCCCATTTCCTGCATGCGCCGAAACTCTTCCTTAACTCTGACATATTTCTCTGGAGCTAATGGTCTAGCTCGAGCAAATACAGGCGGTCCGTGTGTCTCAATGTAATGAAACACGGCGTGTGGGGGTTCCTCCCTAAAAGACACAGGTTTAGTGATCTCGGGAAATTCCGCTAGTATATCCGAATAAATGCAAGTGTTATTGATTGTAGTTAAGGATGGCCCCTTCCACGCTACAATTGAACCTAGTGCACTTAAACTAGTTACTTGATCTAAGAGACGTCGGCCGCTTAAATCTACTAACAACTTATATTTTAACAAAAAATCTGCGCCTATAATAGGCTGATTTACGTCTGCTACAATAAAATGCCAAGTATACGGACGTCTTAATCCCAAATTTAGCGTTAATGTCTGAATACCATAAGTTTTAATTATTGTGCCGTTAGCGGCATACAATGTAAAGTTAGACTTATTACTATTATAATAACTACGCGAACTATTTCTCTTCACGGGTATTACGGACACATTAGCTCCCGTATCAATTAAAAATCTCATACCTGTTTTCTTATCACAAATTACTAGGCGGTTGTATATTGTGCAACGTCCCGCCGTCGGCTGCACCAAGTCTAGTTTCCCGCCGACTTCTCCTGGCCATTGCTCCAATTACAGGGTTTCACACACTTTGTTGCTTTCTCCCTGTAACGATAGTGGTAAAAACACAACCAATTAGCACTCTTTCTCTCGCCAACCGTATCACCATGCTTCGATGCCGATCTCGATCTTCGGTTGCCGTTATCCCAACGCTCTCTGCCTCTGCCACGCTCCAGACCTGCGAGACGCAGGTTGATCTTCGCCAGTTCCCCCAGGATTTGGCCGATATCCGATGATACATCACGCCTCTTCCCTGTAGTCTTGCTCTGAACCTCTACTGCTTTGACCTCGGCTAGCGTTGACGAGCCTTCTCCCGTGCTTTCTAACACCTTGTCTGCTATAGTAGCGAGCACATCCAAATTCTTCGAGTCAGCTACTGCCAGTACAGCCCGCACCGATGTCGGTAGGTGTGATTGCCACATCAACCTTAGGGTATCGTCAGGTACTTTCTCCCTGGCCAACTCACGCATTCGTCGCAGTAAATGTGATGGGCGCTGATCTCCTAACTCCATTTCACCGATCAGCTTCTGCAACTTCCTCGCCTCCGACTCCTCGAACACCTCCAGTAGCCTTTCCTTCAGCGTCTGATACTTTCGAGACTCCGGCGGAGCAAGCAACAAATCGCTCACCTGCTGTATAGCAGCCTTGCTCAACTTCGTAACAACCAGATTTTGTTTGGCTGCATCACTCAGTTTTTGATTTTCTATCGCGGCCTCGAATTGGACGAACCAGAGCCGCGTTTGGTCTGCCCAAAACTCGGGAATACGCGAAGAGACCGTTACACTCGCCAGCTCTTTCTCGGCGTCAGCTCCAGACATGCCCTTCGCATCTTGCGCACGCGACGGAACACTTTGTTGAAGACTCATTCCGTTTCAGTCTATCCACGCACCTCACCAAAATATAATAATACTCGTAATGTTCACAGGGGTCACCACTTTAAGGGATATTACAGCTGGGTAATATCCGGTCTACGTGTTCTACTTATTTATTGTTGGGGTGCAGGTTTAATAGAAACGACCATTTACGACTGTAGTTTATTAGCGACTAAAATCCTCTCTGTAAGTATCACGGGCGCAGCCGTGCGTCACAACTAATATTGCGCTGAGTAAGCTTGTACATGTGTCCCTACAGAGTATTAAACATCGCTCCAACCAAACTTTCGCATTTATAATATTAGTAGGAGTAGCATTTCCAAAAAAATCAAACCATATGAATACATTGCCAAACAGAACTGCAATAAAAGCCGAGAGGATTTCGTGTTTGCTTAAGGCGGAGGTTCACCCGGGCCTGCGGACGGCGAGTAGTGGGTAACTCGCCGTCCGATCAGCACCAGGCTCGAGAGTCGACGGCGCGTAGTGTTCCACGCGCGCCTCAAAGAGTTGTCAGCAAACACGACGGGGCCCGTCATGGCCGATGCCTGCCCAGGGGTTGAGGATAAATTCGAAAGAGTTACCTCGCCCCTGTGCACTCAGGGCAGGAAAGGAACAGGGGTGGGTTTTAGTCAGTAAGAGTCTGACACGCCCTTCCGCTCCACCCTAGAGCGGGAGATGTGGTTGGATGATTTCCCACCCCACAAAAAAGAAAGGCGGAGGTTCCCAAAAACGGTCAAAAAGGTCGTTTTTTAAAGCAGTGTATCTCTTAAACCGTAAAAATTTTGACAAATAAAAAAAAAATATTTTCAAGTCCTATTTGCATACAGTGATGGAACTCAAAACATAATTTAACATAATTTGCATCAAAAAAATCTTCTAACATACCTCTTAATATCTTTAAAAGCAGTTTATCTCTTCCTTAACAATTATAATCGTAATAAAAAATATACCATAAAATTTCAAATGCTAAACTGCATCCAGTGATGGATTATTTTTTATAAATTTATTAGTAAATCCTAAGTAAATCAATAAAATGCTTCATATTTTGTAATAAATTGCGAGCATTTGTCGTAGCGCATCTCTTTCTTTTCTATGCAGTCCGGGAGTGACCGCGCTTTAGGTGATATCTCGGCCTTAAGAGCGACCAACTCGTCATACTTTTCATACAAACGCTTGTACGTGATTATGCCGTTGTAACACATCTATCTTTGATTTTTTTTAAAGTAATAAGTATCTTGTGCACTATAAGTAAGTTTCTATGAAAGAAAAAAATAAAATTTTGGAGAAACAAATTCAGTATAACCCTCAAAAAATCTGCTGTTTTGCACAAATTTTAAATGAACTTCGGCCGTTCATAATCATCTTCCTGCCCTTATCCCATGTTACTTGGGGTCGGCGTAACACGCTATTTTCTTCCATTCTGTCCTGTCAGCCGTCACGCTAACTCCCTTTTCTTTCATATCACTCCTCACACAATTCATCCATCTTTTCTTTGGCCTCCCTTTCCCTCTACATCCATCCACATTTATATTCATAACTCTCTTTCCTTTCATAATGTACTCATAAATTGCAAAAGTAAAGAAAACATCTTGATAGAAACCTTGCATATGTAATGGAGATTCTAAATGAAAAATATTTATTTAACAAACTTGTATGACTTATTCAAAAACACGTATTTCCTGGAACAAGTTTTATGAAATTTTCGAACACTATTTATATGAAATTTTGTTATTATGTAGATAGGTACCTAGATAAGTACCAACTACCTAACAAATTATTGTTATCGCGTTTTTGTGTAGATAGGTAGGTAAGTAGGTACTATATCAAGGGAAAAAACAAGCTTTGTGACGATGCTTGCGTTGACGATAGACTGATCAGGAAGGGCCCTCTTAATGCATTTACGTTTGAAAGCTCTTTTTTTTTGGGGTGAGAAATCATCCAATGACATCTTCCGCTCTGGGTGGAGCGGGAGGGCGTGTCAGACTCTTACTGAGTAAAACCCACCCCTGTTTCTTCCCTGCCCTGCTCATACCCAGGGGCGCGATAACTGTGTTTCCAATTTATCCACGAACCCTGGGCAGACGTTTGAGAGCTTGACTTTTGAGACACACCAGAAGGCACAAAAGCGCGCGGCAGTTCACCAATGCGTTGGACCGACAAAGTCAAAACTGCACCTAAAGCTGGGTGAAGATAAGTTCTTTTGTCCATACCGTTTCTCCGTATCGTAACAGCAGCGTAGCGATCCAAGAAACGCTGTTACGATACGGAGAAACGGTACGGACAAAAGAACATATCTGGACCCAGCTTAATGGTCCACTTCAAGAATGTACAAGAAAAGCTACAGTAGGAATGGCGATGGATTGTGAAGCTTCCCACCACCCCTGATGCGACAACACGACCACTCTGCCAAGTGTATGACGACGACGAAGAACATACCAGTAACAATGTCTCCGTTGTCGAGACACGTGATGCTCCACACAGACTGCACAGGCAGTCGTATTTCGCGCACGCAGTCGCCGCCGGCCCACAGCCGGACACTGCCGTCTTCTCCGCATGTCGCGAAGCCTTGCTGTACGCCGGGGTTCATGCTGATACTGTAGTAAGAGATAAGGTGTTAGAAAAGAAAATCTAAAAAAAATAAATGACACTTCTTGATTAACTTGTGTTGAAATACCTACAAATTGTAAAAAAAAATATGATAAGAAATTGTTGGTTTCTTAAAAAAAATACTACTTCACTACATATTATAAAACAAAGTACCACGCCGCGTCTGTCTGTCTGTTCGCGATTAACTCAAAAACGAATGAACATATTTTCATGCGGCTTTCACCCATAGACAGAGTGATTCATGAGGAAGGTTTAGGTGTATAATTTGTATCTGTGCTAAGCGGGCGGGATGCTAATCATCATCATCATTCTCCTGCCCTTATCCCAATTTATTTGGGGTCGGCGCAACATGTTTTTTTTCCATTCTCCTCTATTAGTCGTCATCTCTGTAGTCACCCCCTTTTTACCCATATCCTCTTTCACACAGTCCAACCATCGTTTCTTTGGCCTTCCCTACTCTTATAGCCATCCACATCCGTACACAAAACTTTCCTCACGACATTTTCTTCATTCCTCCGCATCACATCACATGCCCATACCACGACAACCGATTTCCACACAACTTTTCAGTCAGCGGTGCCACTTTCAGACTTCCTCTTATATACTACTACTAGTATTTATATATAAAATATTGGGAAGTCTCATAGTACAATCTTTATGTTATCTATAACAAAAGGTCGGAAGTTGAACATGATTTCCAAACATTCTTTCAAATTGAGTCAAATAATATTGACTAATTTCAAAGTTATTTTGAGTGTATTAACACACTTGTATTACCTGTAGATATAGTTAGAATGTCCATAGAATGTGTTGAGGCACTGTCCCTTGTTGGTCCAGAGCTTGATGGAGGCATCATTGGAACAGCTGAGGAAGGTTTCAGCATTTGCCACGGCTAGAGATCTCACACAATCTGTGTGGCCTGAAAACAGAATGAAAATGAGTACTTAGATACCTACTATCACTAAATTCAAAGACAAAACAATGTTCGACTGAGGTATAAAAAAATTAATCTAACATCAAAGTGCAAGAGATGATGAATGATGATGATAAAATGGAAAGGGTCGCCTCGCCCTTGTCCTAACTAATGTTATAAATGCGAAAGTGAGTTTGTTTAATGTGTTTCGTGTGTGTATGGATTATTTATTATTATTTGAGCTAGCATGATTTGTTATTATGGAACTTAGGGCACTCCTACACGGACTCCTTTAAGCCCTGCAGACAAAAATAGGAGCCTCGCGCAGTGCAGTTCCGTCTGCTTATCTTACTTACGACTGTCGTTTGCACATTATTTACACACACCTACATTTATTTCGTGATATGGTTGCATCATATAGGGCTCAGATCGCGTCATGTCTTTTTTCATTGCCACAACGCGTTGTAGTTGTTTTTTATGCCACGACGCGAAATTCGTGGTGTGGCTCTTTTGAAGAATTCGCAACGCGTTGTGAGCATTTTTTCACTCATTGAGCGATTTCGGTCTTCGAGCGTAACATATTATAATATTTTTGGGTGCAAAGTACACTCGCGAGCAATAAACTGGAATCACTTCATCGCTTTTTGCTCAAAACAAATTTTTACAATTTCTATGCAATGAACTATAGATTGTGGTATATCATTTGTAAGGTAATTTTGTTAGCTTTCAACCTCTTTCAATGTCACAACCAAAGATTATTTACTTTGTGTCATGGAACGTAAAGACAAAAGAGATTCACTTTTAAAACAAAGCACCATATTGTTTGGTAGTCCTGAAACAATATGAAAAGTGGGCGTTTATGACAATTGGTTCAAAGTTTCACGTCACTGGGAACCCTGAAGCTAAAAGAAAATTGAAACTACACCTATAGAAGATGCTCATCAAGTCATCCTAATCCAGCCAGGGTTGTGTCAGCGTACTATCGCTCGACAGCTTCATTTGAGCCAGTCTTGTCTCGAAGGTATACAAGAGGTTCAGGGTGACTGGAAACTTAGTCCGGAGTCCAGGATCTCGATGACAGCGATGCACTTAAGTGAGAGAAGACCGATTTATTGTCACTTCTTCTCTCCGAAATCGACACCTGACCGACGTTGACGTCCAGCAACAGCTCAGAGAAGTTCGAGGGAGGGCTGTCAGTGGGTGGACAGTGAGGACAAAAAGGCCAGCCATGGGACCCAAATTGTCTCCAGCCCACCGACAAGAGCGGCTTCAGTTTGTTCGCGATCACTTAGATTGGGACATAGAGCAATGGAGTTGTCCTGTTCTCGGACGAAACCAAGATGTGCCTGTATGGTAGCGATCGACGGAGAGTCTATAAGAGACTGGGGGAGCGATTCGCACAATGTTGTTTTGCGGAAACAGTGGCATACGTGGGTGGATCCTGTATGATGTAGACGAGGATTTCTATTGAAGCAAAAACGGAGCTGATTTCGTACCTGGTGGAGGTCGGGGCGCCTGGCTAACTGCAGAAAAATACATCAACGACATTCTGCAAGGCCATGGCTCTCCTACGTTTTACGGTTTATTGGCGAAGATTTCCTGCAAATGCACGATATTGCCCGCTGCCACAGCGCTGCTGTGACTAGACAGTACTTGGAAGAAGTAGGGATTCCCACACTAGACTGGCCAGCCCTCAGTCCTGACTTGAATCCGATTGAACATATGTGGGACAAGCTGAAAAAGCGAGTACAAGAAAGATGTCCAGCTCCAGCGTCGATAGAAAACCTGAATACTGCTTTAGGGCCGATTTGACCAATGAAACTAATCGTGATTAGTTTAAACTAAACTCAGTTCATGCGTTTAATCGAGATTAGAGATTCATTTTGCGTTTCACCGAAAACTGGGCGTTTAGAATTTAAACTAAGTTAAGCTTAAACTAGTTTAGTTTGTAGTGGTGAAACGCAAAGTGAAGCGCTAATCTCGATTAAATGCATAAACTGAGTTTAGTTTAACAACTAATCGCGATTAGTTTCATTGGTGAAAACGGCCCTTAGTCGAAGAGTGACAGGAAATCCCACTGGATTCCACCAGGAAACTCATCCGGTCAATGAAAAACCATTTACAGGCAGTCATTAGGGCCAGTGGTAACAAAATATTGAGGGGTAAATAAAATAAATTGTAAATATTTTTTATCTTTTCATATTACTTCCTATTCATTTAGACGTCCACAACTTCAACCTATTGCAATTATTTCCTATGTCTAGGAAGAAAATTAATTAATTTTTAAATCATTATGATATCATTAAATAAGCTAACAAGATTACCTTTCAAATGATACACCACAATCCATAGTTCATTGCAAAGAAATTGTAAAAAAATGTTTGGAGCAACGCGCTATGAAGTGATTTCAGTTTATTGCTTGCGTGCTTGAGTGTAGATACTCAAACCTTCCTCGTTTATCACTTTCTATTAGTGAAAACCATATCAAAATCTGTTGTGTGGTTTAGAAGAAGTCAGCGGAGAAACAGGCAGACAACAGATGGTGACTTTGTTTTATATTGTTTAAAGATTCCTTCTTGTGAATATTTGTGATTAACAAGCCAATTTTATTCCTACAAAATTCACAACTAATAAACCAATCAAACTAAACTTTGTTCTTACCAGTCAAAGTAGTAACAATAGTGCCATCCTTCATCCATAACTTGATAGTTTTGTCAGCAGATGCAGTGGCATAGGTACCGCTGAACAGTTCCACAGCGGCCCACACTGCAGCCTGGTGACCTTTGAGAGTCAGTGGGGGTACGCGGGCTGCATTCACATTCCATACCTTAGCTGTGCTGTCCCAACTAGAACTGTGAAGTTATTGATTAAGTTTTATTATTTATTTAACAATTAATGTACATACATAATAAACAGACAAGTCAGTGCCCAGTGGTCACCACATACAGGGCAAAATACTTCAGGCACCCAGGTAACTTAAACGAGACAGTCAGTAACACCAGGGCCTTGAGCTGAGGTGGATCAAATGACCTTGAGTGTGGTGTTGTGGCAATCAGCCCAACATATATACATAAAACTAGTTTTTATATAATAGAATAGAATACTCTTTATTATGTACACCATATAAATTACAATAAAGATATGAGGAAAACATTACATAGGGTGACACAATGGGCAACCTTAAAAGCGATCTTTTCAAGACAACAAGTATTTAGCCAATCTGTTAAGAACTTGGTACCACTAATACTAAGTATTTATAAGTTTGTAAATGTATTAATTTGTAAAAGGACCCAAATAAATAAATAATTATTAAATAAATTATATTATTATTAAATAAACAGACAAGGAAGCAGAAAAATAGGTAACAAGGTAATACTTATTTCTAAAGAAATCTCTTCCAGCATACATGCGAAAAAGAGATGGAAAAAAGAGAAGTAGATACCATGCATGCTTTCCCTTTACTTGCCACGATTGGACAAGAATCTAACAAGATAGCAAGAAATAGTATAAGATTTGTATGTATATCTCTTAGTCCCTTTTTTCCATTAGTCTAATTAGAACTTGTTGCTAATTTTTGTTATCTAGCTAGGTTTTACATATTTTGTTACATTATGTACTATGTCTTTTTTGTTTAATAATTATTTTATTTACTTTTCACTTTTATCTATTATTTTTGAAATTTTATTTTGAGGGTATTACCCAGGTATTGAGTTAACAGTCACAACAATATAAAATTTACAAATATTCAGTTATCTCTGGATACAATGACTAAGCTATAGTGATTTTGTTTAGAAAACTATTCTTTAAAAATTTATAAAAATAATTAAATGTTTTAGTTTGTTATCAGCTCTGCATTTTAGTATTTGTTATCTTTGGTTTGTAATATTCCAAACACAGTACATGAGTGCTTGCTAACTTATTATACAGAATGTGCTGTTTTATGAAATTATATAATTATTATATTAGCTTTGGTAATGGGTTTTATAATGTCTACTACAACTTATAAGTAAAGAGCCCTCTTAGATGGGTATCTGAACAAAAAATGTAAGAGTGCTCACACCTAGTAGAAAAAGCAAAAATCATGCTTTTTTTTTATTTTCTAGTTGACACAAGGTGGCACATGAAAACAAAGGATGTTACTAACCTCAACAAGATGCCAGAATCTCGCCCAGGCGCGACACTACACACAGCATTCTCGTGACTCTCTAGCGTCACCTGGATCGCGCCGTCCTGCAGGTTATAGCCCAAAATTGTATTGTCATTGCTGCCAGACACTACAAGCCCATCGGGAAACGCTTCACAGGGAGGTAGCCAGCAAACGCATGACACGAAATTCCTATGCCCTTTATACGTCACCACGTTCACAAAATCCTTCACGCTGCAATAGAACAGTTTTATTAACTTTCAGAAGATTAATCACAGCGTAACGGGATAGAAATACCAACCCTTCCGGATGCCACAGTTTTGCAGTTCTATCGCGTGATGCGGATAATATACAAAATTCTTTGGTCGTGGCTACACATCGTACATCCAGCGAGTGGCCGCATAATACAGCACTTAGTTTATAATCAGGAACAGCCATTGGAAAACGTATTTATTTTCAAAACGCAGAGAAAAATCAGAAACAATCGCGGCGAACAAAAGTTGTCATGTCATGTTGACGTATACTGTCATTAGTACTTTTTAAAAACTTTTTATTGAACCGCAGCAAAGGCATACAACGAGGTAGTTATTTTGTTTCTTATGGTTGATGGAAAGTTGTTGTCGACAGTAATCCAGTGGTTTAGTACAACTTTAGTGGAAGAAACACTTCTGTGTATAAATTTCTTTGTATTTTTTTAAAAACTTATTTACTGGACATTACGAAAATCACAATTTCATAAATTGATTTTGGTCGCTGTATTTTTGAATAAATTTCTGAACGAAATATTTTATGTTAGTTTCGCAGTGCAGCCAACTTAACAAATTTTAGCGCGGGTATTTCAACTCTACACATTATTTTCTTTTCCACGGAGTGAATTATGTCTTTAAACTAACAAGAATCGCAAGTAATTAGACGTGATTACAAGGATATAAAAACAGAAAGTATTAACTTACTATTCGGTAAGTTCTAGGTCCTGTAAATAGCCAAAGAAAAACCGAAGCATTGTAAAGCTACTACTGTATGTTTGTAGTTTGTTTAGCATTTTCCTTTTAATTGCTAAGCCGAAGAATAATGAAATTGGTGTATTTTTGGTTTGACAATACAGCAGCTCAGCCTCAGGTCGTCTCTCTACTTTCTCGCTCCGCGGCGCCAGTGTGGCCGGACCGGTGACCGGTGTTACTATAGACTATACATGCCTACAGTATTGTACATACGTAGTGTAAAGATGGCGTCGACGGTGTGTGTTTCTAGATGCCGACTGTTAGCAAAATTAGAAATAAATCGTGGTTTGTGTTTATCACCGATATTTAGGGATTTGTCCAATAGCAGGGTAAGTGTCTAATGTTTTTCTTTTATTCCCCATGGTTTTTAACTAGTGTTTCATATATGATTGCCGTTTCCGAGACCGAATTTTGTATGCACGTGCATATCTATTCTATAGCTATGTAGTTAGCAGCTGTCAAACGTCAAAATTATTGTTTTTATTTTTAATTTAGGGATATCAGCTTTTTTATTTATCTGATTACAAACAACCGGAATGGTAAACCTTTTGTCATTTTACGTTTTTAAACATTGTCCAGGATTGTATTCTATAAAAATTACCTGTTAAGCTTGGTAATAATAGATTCTAATCAGAAAGTGTCTTTTTGGTATTTTATGTACCTACCTGTTTGTGTATGATTCGCATAACCAAATTTCATTCATACCGGTTAGATTTTGTAAAACTGGCTCTAAATGTCAGTCCAAGTTATCAATAATGTGCTAACATTATTAATAGAAAAATAAACTTTATCTACACAATTTTTGGATTTTTTATTTTGATGAACACATTTTTCGATTTTTTATTTCGATAATTTGAAATTGTAGGATGTACCTACCTGGGTTTTAATTTAGGGGACTCGCTGAGTTCTAATTTTTATTAGTCTTGGCAATAACTGGGTTAAAAACTAATAAGTTGTTTCCAAGATTTAGATGGAACGTACAATAAACGTATCTGATTTATTTATTACTACTTGTGTTGTAATAATCAAAAAACTAATTCGTTATCAACAAATATTATTAGGATTGTCACCCCATAAAAAATAATACGCTCATTATTATAGCCATTACGGCATTGTTTTGTTTGTGTACTCAAGCCCATAGATAAGACAATATTTTTTTTCTCATTTATTGCTTGTAAAACTCTGGCACAACGTAGAATT
Organism: Polia nebulosa; assembly: GCA_951329385.1. NCBI lineage: Eukaryota > Metazoa > Arthropoda > Insecta > Lepidoptera > Noctuidae > Polia > Polia nebulosa. The sequence goes on along the minus strand of OX589595.1, from coordinate 8,534,272 downwards.
AGGTCTCCGATAAGCGTAATTAAATGCCATTAAGAGCATGAGATTAAAGTGCTTAAACTTTCGTGGAATCTACTTATTATAGTTTGTTGTTATTGTACTGGTTTTCTACGAAATCTCCCACGGCGCTTTTTTCTTAAAATAAATTGGAGGTATTTCAAGAAGAGCTCATTATTTGCTGTTTACATTCTCAATGAAACATTTCGTTGGCTACCTCTGGATCGTCGCGTAGATATGTTCAATGATAACTTTAGTAACCAACAAACAGAACTAGTATCTACATAATGATATCCATCTTAAATGATTGAGGCCCTAAATCTTCTCACAGCTATAGTAAAAGTTCCGTTATCTCCGTCCAGTTATCAACGTAATCACGATGAGAAAAATGTTGTTATGAATGAACTTTAAATTGCGAATATTTTGGATTTAAAAACGAAATTTCTTTACACTGACACTGAAAAGTACAATAACAAAATAACTGTACCAGCAAAGATTCAACAACAAGATCTATTATTAAAAAGAAGCATAATTCTTAATTTACCTCTCCTACTATACCTAAAAATATTTCAGTATCGTAAATAATCACAATGGATCGAAATTGTGATCGATGTCATCTTATCTGTTATGTTTTCAATGTTCGCTACCATCGGTAACATATTGATACTTTATCCATCATAATCTACATTAGGGATTAGGTAATCCTGAAATGTAATCTGTCACAAACTCCAAAGCTCAGACTGTAGGTACATATCTCTTTTCAAATTCACTAAAACATAATTATGTTAAACTGGTGTTGTTCCATTTCAAAAAGGTTTAAATTCACTTTCTTGTGTGCTTAAATTCACGTGCACATTGTTTGTGTGTAAAAGCTATTTTCTTTTCTATGACAGCGCTTCGAGAATACGCACAGAAAAAAAATTGCACGTGAATTTATATACCTACACATCCTAGACCAACCCGCCTTGGTGACCGAACAACGAACAACTACATGAGATTGACAGACAGGAAGAAGAGGCTGAATGCTAACTCCCTATTATAACCTCTTTACCCTTTAAAAGTTCATTACGATATGCCCAGTATAGGCACCCACCCCCATAAGAATATACACCTGTTTAAGAAAACAATACACAGTGCAAAATTATAAGTCGGGCAAAACTTAAACAGGTCGAGTAAAGTTTAAACACCGCGTTACAAAGTTACTTGCTCTCCAGATCCGCTCCAAATTTTCTTGGCTGTACCAATTAGTATCTTGCAAATGTATTATTCACGTTCGTAAATAATTACAACTTTGACGTCCTATATAAAGATTAACATCATGGTGTTAATATTGAAAATAGCGCTAGTGGCAAAATGTGATTAGGAGGGCTAAGTGGGTTTATGGGAGTCTCATATGCGGACGTTGGATCGGCCTCACTAGGTGATGGGGCCCGCTAGCAATGGCGGGCCTATACCAGTCGGGGTTCGCGTGAATTTAATTGTTTCCCAGGCCACCGACTCATGGTAGCGGTAGGAACTGTGGGGTTTTTGTAGGTTGGAGTCCTACATAACACTCCGGTTCCCCAGACGGAGAGTATCCATGAGAATTTCCCCAAATAAAAAAAAGAACCGGTCAAGTGCGTGTCGGACTTCGTACATTTAGGGTTCCGTACCAAATGTATTTTTAAGTATTTGTATAGCTTTAGGTCAACATGATGCTTATACTGTGAAAATTTGAAGATTAGCTGCAATCGTTTCACTGTAAAACCTGTGTGACAAACGACGGACAGACAGACAGACGGCCACGTGAGTGACACGTGAGTGATTGAATGCAAAAAGGCTCCGTTTGGACCCTTTGGGTACGGAACCCTAAAATGAAAGGGATAAGTGGGTGATGTATATAATGGAAAGAAGGGGTCAAGGTTATCGAGGGCGGATTGTTACGGGATGGTATGAATGAAGCGGGAGTGTTGAATGAACGGTATGATGCTGCTGGCAGGAGAATGGTTTCGAAAGATCTAGGTACGACAAACCCAAGTAACATAGGAGCATTAAATATGGCGCATTGGAAAGCTTTTATTGTCGATATTTAAATCAGCAGAAAAAGGCAGAAATCAAACAACATTGAATCTAGGAATTCACCCACGTGGGAGTTCCTATAAAAATCTTATGACTAATAAGACGAGTCATATTGGAAAGTCTTTGTGGGCCGTGTTCTCTTACTTTTTGTTGAAGTGTAAAATATATATGTAGATTACAAAGACAACACCAAAAGCATTAATTTCTTATTATTAGATTTTCAGTTTCAGCGGCACAAGAGTAGATACCTCGCGAGACTTGACTATTAGGTAAACTAGCGGTTTGTCTATTTGGTAATTGACCTACATCATCAAGTGCTTGTCAAATTCACTTGAGCAAGCAAGATTCTGAATACAATTGACTCTGAACTCAAAGCCCTTTAAACTTTTCTTTGCATATCTGATTCTTAGCATTGGTGATTCTCGTGTATTATTTAACCACATCACGAGTATATAGCGATGCTATTCGTCATGAAATCAAGACATGACGTAGGAAGTTACTCAGTATTTTCTGAATTAAACCATTACTCATAAATAATGTTAGATAGATCCTATTCCTAGATCATTATGTGAATGTCAGTAAAGTAATCATTAAATTAACTAGTGTCAATCACAGACAATGAAGTGTTTGTTCAATTGCAATGTTATTTATAGATATCTAATCTAAAAGTTATTTAAATAATAGTGTGATCGGCTAACATCGGTTTGTTTGCGTGGCTGTTTATCGTTAACCGAGTCATTTTCCGTGTTCAATCAGCGTTACGGATGAAATTGTTAATGTGATGATGCTGTGGCTTCATTTACCTCTAACAAGTGGCCAAATGTCACACAATATTCAGCCTTATTTGCCAAAGTCGCCAACCATTATACTTAGTTTAAATACTGACTAGCGGATTCTGAATTCAATTTGTCCGTAGAAAATTTTGAATTAAGAACCTGCCTTCATTATGCAGGGGGTTTCGGGAGCGATAAATCGATTTTGCTAGGTTTCATTTCCAAAAAACACGATTTACCAAAAAAAAAAAAAACCGAGCGTGGCTCGGTCATCCAGGAACTAAGTAATAATAAGGCACATTGTGTTGCAACATGACTTTATTATCACCATAGTGCGCACACGCTACTATATGTATTTAATATCTCCCACGTCGATGGCGATAGATTGCCTGATCAAAATTCGGCCAGGAAAAATATTAAAAGCAAAGGCAAAGAAAAAGAAAAATCTAAAAAGAGTGGATAGACATAGACTTAGAAGATAATGCTCCGCAATAGATGAGAGAAGAATGAAAATTGCTAGCACTTAGGTTTTGGATAGACATTGGAAGTTAAGAGCAATTTGTCACAGATTAAATAGTCAGATTCTGTGAAAACTAGAACCAAAAAAGTTAAAAGGTAAAAGTTAGTTACACAATCGCGTTACCATCTAAATGTGCACTGCGGCAAAGTATGATAATAGTTTTGAATGCACTGAAATGACACATTATTGTCATAAGCCCTTTTAAAGCAGCGTCATCATAGAACGCAATTGGAATGCGGTCACGTGCATACGGGTTCAGTAGTTGGTTGCATTCATCTTAATTAACGATAATTTGAACTTGGAATGTGTTTTGTTTGAATATGTAATATATATCAAGAGTGAATAGGTTACTTCTAGGCAAGCGTGCTCCATCTTCGACCACATCATCGCTTACCATCAGGTGAGATAGCAGTCAAACGCGTGCCTTTCAACAATAAAAAAAAAAAAAATCTGCCTAGCCTTTTCCTAATAATTGTGTTGGGGTCGACTTCTATCTATCCGGATGCAGCTAGGTATCAGTATTTAACATGGAGGGACTGCCTGTCTGAACTCGTCAACCCAGTAACACGGTACCCCCTTAGCAAGACTGGTATCAGATTTTCTGGCGTCTAGTCAGGAGCCAGAAAACGACACCAGATTGTCTAAGATCAACAATGACAGCCGAGATCAATGGCTTAGTGTGCTATCCGAGGCTCGAATGAGTTTCGGTATGTAATGAATGGTCGTATTCATGGACGGGCCACGACAGCGTCACAACATCGATGATCGACCCATGCGGCTGCTAATATTTAGCCATGAGCTCCTCCTGTTTGAATATACAGTCAATTATCATGAACTAGCGACCCGCCCTGTCTCCGTTCCTTGTTTATCTCTCTTTATATTAATGAAACCCGCAGGAAAATCCGTTGCCTAGTTTAGGAGTTTTTTTTTGTTTGGGTGGGAAATCATCCAATGACATCTCCCGCTCTAGGGTGGAGCGGGAGGGCGTGTCAGACTCTTACTGACTAAAACCCACCCCTGTTCCTTCCCTGCCCAGAGTGCCCAGGGGCGCGGTAACTCTGTTTCGAATTTATCCACAACCCAGTGGTTGTGAATAAATTCGAAACAGAGTTGGCGAGTGGCAGGCATCAGCCATGACGGGCCCCGTCATGTATGCTGACAACTCTTTGAGGCGTGCGTGGAACACTACGCGCCGTCGACTCTCGGGCACGGTGCTGAATGGCCAGCGGACGGCGAGTAATGGGTAGCTCGCCGTCCGCTGGCCCGGGTAGTTCAGGAGGAGTAAGTGGAGAAACAGACACACGCGGAAAGCTACTTTGATTTTATATAACGTAGAGATTGATTTTCAATGCCGCAATCGAGTTTCTATGATATATTGAGTCGCACGACTCAATCTACACATCCGGGAAAATTGTAACCGATCATGATTACTAGACGACTATATTAATTTTTGATTGGATATAGTCGAGTTTAATTATTATTAAGTCGCTTATAATTAATTTGTCGTTTTGATCTTTATGGTTCATGTTATGAGTTTTGTGACATCACTGCTTCGAATTGTTGCCAAGTGTGCTGCATATCAATTTGAGTGCTCCCTTTGTCCTGTCCTGTATTGTTGATTTGATAAGAATGAAAGAGCTCTCGAGTTAAAAAGGTTGTTTGTCTCTGTAAGGAAGTAATTTTAAAAGCATTTGCTTTGAAACTGTCATATAATTACGTAGACGTAACATATTTCAAATCCATTATCATCATTGTTGTTTTTACTACGGCTCATCTTACAAATTAACGCCATGAAAAACAAAAGGACGTGTCCTCATCTTTATTGAAAAGTACGCATTTTTACCATAGACCGATGATAATGGTGAACTAAAAAACACGATTCACACAAATGCATGTCACCAAGGTTATGTAGTATAGTAACTCAGTAAGTAGCTACTCACAATCAATTCATGGGGCGTTGACCTTAAACCTGTCGGTTGTGTACTGGTTCATTCGATAAAAAGGCCAACACATCTATCAGTATTATCTATGGACTGACATTTCACTACAGATCAGAAGTAGGTATTTTGCACTGTCTGTATTAACTCAATGAATTTATTCTGGCAGATTTTTAACTTTTGCAAGCGGCTTAAAAAAAATGTGGTAAAAAGTATCCTTTGCCCTACACCAGGCTATAGTCTGCCCGTGTTCCAAAAATTCAAATCCGTTCGGCCGTTGGGGCGTTATTGATTGACAAACATCCAAACATCAAAACATACGTTCATTTATAGAATAGTAGGATTATCGATTAGTAGGTCGTGTGTACAGATGAATGTTTATTTAATCTACTAACTATTTGTAAAATAAGATTAGGTACCTCAATTTTGGCACTAGTTACGATAACTATTATATTAGGTATAGTTCACATTATTCATAAATACCCTTATACGATACCTTTAATTGCTAGCTGATCATAGTAATTTTACGATCACAATAAATGTTATTAATTGGTTATGAGAACACGGTTCAATTGGTTTGAATATATTTCATGTGAACACTTACGTGCGATCTAGCTATTATTTATCTAATAGACTGTTTCTTGGCGCAGTTATTACGTTAAACCCATCAGCTGTTCCAATAATGTTTGCATTTTCAGAATGCATAATAAAAGAATGAACACTGCAAGTCGTTCTGCATTCAAAATGTTTAACGTATTCTAAAAAGCCAATGAGCCGAAACAGTATTAAAATGACCCAGACTCGACATAATGTACCATTCATGCGACAATCACGAATTTTTGGCTAGTTTTTCCTGCTGTTTCTGACCGGATGAACAAGAAAACCTAACTACCTACAATCAATTTATATATAGCTTTATTCACAGTCTAAATGTGATCAAATGCGACTAATGTAAACATTTCAAAGTTTAGGTAGTAGGTGCCAAAATAAAGTATTTAAATCGTGGAACAACCTAGCTTGACGGTTAGCCTAATTTAATGTTCCAGCAAAAAGTTTATTTTCACTCCAACATAACGTTGCGTCTGTTCTGGCAGGAATACAGCACGCCCAACAGTAATGGAATTATTGAAGAGATTACTTTAACAAAAATACTACAAATTGCCCAACTGAAGTACTGCGAACAAGCTGAAACTAAAACAACACGGAAGAAACAGATTTATGAAACATCTCCAATTTTGCAAGATGTAAAATATTAGAATAATTCTTATTGCGGAGTCTGGAAAAAATTCGCTACGGGTCAAAAATCTATTAACCTATTTTTGTCGCAAAAATCTTGGAATTGTGCCCAATAGTTGAATGAAGAAAGGCAGGCGAAATGCTGGTGAACGACACGATAAGACATCTCTTAATGCCGATAACAATGATCCGATACCGAGGAAAGACTACGGAAGAACAAAAATTTTGTATATAGCGTCACTTCATAACCTCAAATGGTACCATTTCCTCAAGTTAGCTAAGTGAGTCAAAAGCGCAAACGTAATACTCTTATCACGCTCCAGCAGGCAAACAGTGATTAGTGTCGTTGCAAACCAGAACTATAAAGTTAGTGGTGATCCACACTAGTGCAATTACTAACAATTACGCAATTTTGATTGTAGTTTTTACTGCTCTTCTTCTTTGATCTTGTCTCATTGGGTCTGCCTTAAATCTTACGAAAAATTCGTAAAGTATTTAGTAATGATTAATACTCGGGTCTCATAATTTACTGACCACGACTAACAGTAGTAATGTCGGCCACTCTCGTATCTCTGTCTTCTACGTTGTTTCTGTGATTAATTATTTTGTCTAGATAACCTAGACAGACATGCCATGAACATTCATCTCAACATGCTCTCTTTTGTACTAGACAGACAAGAACATGTGTATGTCATTTATTAGCATTAGAGTAATTAGTTAAATGCTACCAAATAGTAATTAGCGAATGGAATGAATGTTCCTATAGCTACTTGTGTAGTTAATGCAATTTTTACTTGATGAATATTTGCGTTGGAATTCCTAAGACCAAAGAAACGAATGAATTGTGTGAAAGGAGAGATAACAAAAGGAGTAAACGCTGAGATGACGAGTGTAAGAGATGGTTAGAACTTGGACTTGGAAAGACATTTGCTAAACCACTTTAATAAATAACTTGGGAAAAGAGCTAATAGGAGATGAGTCGGTGATATGATGTTACTGTCGAAAGTAGAACCTGGATTAGGTTGGCACAGGAACGGATGTGGCATACGAAAAGATAGGCTTATGTCTAGCTGTGGGCGAAGTCGAGCTGTGGATGATGATGATGTTGATGAAAACAGAGGGTTAATTATGAATATATAAATTGAACTGTCACGTACTTAAATGTGTTCCTATTGTGAAAATCTATCACGGCGGCGCGGCGGTTTGCCAATTGTTATTCTAAACATTGCCACAGCTTGTCGTCATTGACGTTAATAGGCCATAAAACAGATTTGCTCCTACCTAAAAGTCAATCTTTTTTTTTTCGGATATAAACGCGAAATGCAAACGAAATCTTTGTTCAAGATTGACAAACATCCGCTTCTCTTACCGTTTCATATTTTTTAAATGATGAATGTGCTTACAGATTCATGGATTGCTTCCAAATCATGTTGCGTATCTATGACTATTAAACTGGGCACTTAAATTAAGAAAATGTGACGACTGTTTTCATAAGGGTGCCTCTTACTGATCACCTGTCCTCAGGATGTAAAATGCTTATTTAAAAATGTCGTTTCATACTAAGGGATATTTTTTTTTGTTTCCAGGAGTCATGGTGTCGTCGTTGGCGGCCCGTGCGCCGCTCCTTCTTCACAAGTGTATGTACACATGGATCTAAAACGCCAACAAAAGTCGAGCACGAACAATCTGATGGTAAGGATCTAGGAAACTAAACAACCCACAGCATCCATAAAATACATTTATTACAGAAAAAGAGACCATCACCAATAATACGGTACACTTTGATCGCGAACGTTTACAACTATCTATGTTAAAAGAATACACCTAAAACTAATTTAGATACATGATAATAAGCTAAATATTTATATTAATAGGTACTATATTTACTAGCAATAATTTATTAGTGTTATTTGAATACAGATCACATTTTACGTAAGCAAAAGCTTATGATAATAATGGAGACATACATATTTCATTATTTTAATGACTTATTGCTATTCAAACTATCGTAGCAAGACTCTAAAACTTCAAATTCTTCGAACACCATTTCTCCAAACTTCCCTGTGGTTACTTTACCTTGGTCTAAGTTATCGTTCACATAATAAAATTTCTTTTCAAAGGTGTGGGCATTGGAAGATTGTTTGTCTGCCAGCGCCGCTGCGTTCTCTTCCTCTGTGCTTTCGTCTTGCCTTTCAAGGATGATTGCTTCTTTCTTAGATTCGGTAACAGTTACCATTTGCTGTATAGCAGCTTCTTTCTTTTTGATAATAGCATCATTTTGTTTTATAGCTTCAATTTTGGATTTTACGATATCCTTTTTAATTCCGCTGTCTTTGTTGTCAAACGGAGTCTTAACAATACCTTTGCTGTAGCTTTCAAGACGACAGATTTTATTTTTCACTGAGTTTTCGTCATCATGTAGCAATGGCGGGTCTTCTTTTGATATTTGTTTCTTAAATTTGTTTCGGGGATTTTTGCTGTCATCTGTACCAGTGAGCTCTAAACGACTGCTACAGCTGTTCGATTTTACTAATTTAAACTTAAAACCGGGAAACCCCTCTGTTCGTTTGTTTTTATCTTGATTGCCTGCATCTAAACTAGTATTGGAATTTTGCTTCTCTGAAAGCATTTGCTTATGTTTATCTGCTACAAGACATGAACACTTATCTCCTCTACATTTTGTTTGACACGAATAACAATCTCGACTGCAGTTTTTTTGAAGACTCTTTATTTCTTCCATTATGGCTTTTGTCATAGGACTCACGGTTGAACCAGTTTTTGAGGTTAATACTTTTCCTCCGTAGTACGTTATTGAAGTTCCACACTCTCTTATTTTTCTTAAAATATCTGGGCTTACGTATTGACTTTCGCAGCAAAAATCTTGGTTCATTGAATCACAAAGATATTCTTCGCTTGAGCTATATACATTATCTTTTATATTCTTTTGTGAGTATGGGCTCAGCCCATCAGTTTCATATTCGTTGTTTGAGCTGAGATCGCCACTCGACACACCACTGGAGAGACTAGCATTATCCCATTTCTTATTTCCAAAGTTTGTATCTATAGTCAGTTGACGTATAATTTTCTTCCTACCACCATTTTTGTTCCCTTTGGATTCTTCTATAAGATTTCTGTAAGATGTTGCTCTTCTTGTCAAACCTATGTTTTCATTAACTAATGGTGGATCGTGCGTCATAGGGCTTTTCATTTTCAACGTGTCTTCGAATAAGTTCCTTACTTTCTTAACTGTATCTGGGTTAGGGAGTTCTTCTTCTATTATTTCTTTATTGACTCTAATGGGGTGATAAAAGAAATGTCTTCGTACAGCGTTTTTAGGTTTATCAGTTTGGCAAGTGTTATTATCGTTTTTCTTTAGTAAAGTTGGTGGAATTTTGCATGTATCTGTGTTTTTTCTAGGTGCCGGTTCAACTTTAGTACGAACTGGTTCAATAATAACGATGTTGTTATTGACCAATAGTTCCTGAAAGCTGTAATCTTGTAGATATTGTAACAACCCGTCAAACTGAGCTTCTTTGCGGTAATTAGCTATCATGCTGTTTTTGAATAATTCTGATTTCATCACCTTGTATCTTACGTGATCGAAATCATCACATCCTTTTTCGAAACCCTTCGCTTTTATAAGTGTAGCTTGAGTCTTCTGATTTTGGTTATCGTCGCTGCTTAGCTCTACTATCTCTATCTCAGGAGTATCTCTGCATAAATCGATTTCAGATTTCGATACTTCACTCTTATCGTAAAAGTTTGGATCACAGTCCTTAACAATTTTATCCAATGTGGATTCTTCTATTTCTGAGTCACTTTTGACTTTTTCTGTTTCGTCTTTCCATAGTGGTATTTTCGCCTGACTGATTTTGCGGATGCTGTCTACAATTTTGACGCTTTCCAAAGTCTTAATAATATTTCCCACTGATATTTCTGACAAACATTTGCTGTCATCATTCTTCTGTTGAGGTTTCTCTTCTCTCATGTCTCCAAAGTCACTGCCATTGTTATTGTTAAAATCTTCTTGGTGAACTTTTAGCTCTTGTTTATTTATATTCTCATTGCCATCTGGATTTTTATCTACAAGCTTAGACCAATAGTTTTTAACTGAATTTAGTTTCTCTTGATATTCGATATCTGTTTTTATTGCATTATTTAGTTTTTCTTTTACGATGCTTTCAGTTTTTGGAGTTTTAATCTCTTCTTTTACTTCAACTGGGACATCTGCTTTCTTATTACTTGCAGCACTTGTTTCAATACTATTTTCCAATTTTGCTGCAATGTTTTGCTTTTTACTTTTGGAATCAATCACCTGTAATACCTGAGGTCTAGTCATGGTAGTGTTTATTTTTTTGAATGTGTACAATGATTGCTCTTGGATATTTTTGTTGTCCTTTATTATTAACTTTGCAGGTGGTTTGTCAAACTGGTGTTGCACAAATTCAATTTTTTCAGTTGTTTCTTTTCTGAGTTTTGGTATAGTGGTTTTAACTATTTTATTCAATTTGATAGTTATAAAAGGGTCCTTAGGTGTGTAGTAACTTGATGTATCGATACAATTATCTGCTGTTACTTTTCTTACTTCTTTGAGTGGTTCAGTTACGAGCTCCGGAACTGTTGTTACTTCAAATTTTGGTTGTCTTTCTGTCAAGTTGGTTGCCTCTGGTAGAGTTGTTTTTGTTTCTGACTCTCTTTGAAGATTCAATTCTATTCGGTTGTTATTCTCGTTTGGTGTTTGTGTCAACGGTGGATCTATAACAATTGTTTGGTGACCGCTTAAAGGAACGATTGCAATATTAGATTCTGCTGATGTCTTGAATGATTGAACTCTTGATAAAAGTGAATGAGTTTTTGCTTCTTCACTTGTAGAGGATTTCGCTGTCGTGGAATCGTTGGATTTAACAATACTTTTTTCTACGGTGTCAGGGCTAGGTATACGAATTATTTCGTCTTCTTCTGTTGGATCCCGTTGCCGAAGAGAATAATGTTTTTTGATGATTCCCAGTCGTGGCTTCTTGACTTGTAATGATTTTTTAATGTTATCGGTAGATAAAGATTTTGTTATGTTTATCTCTGGCCTGTAGTCGGAGTTCGATATTTTCAGACTTTCCGATTTTGTGATAATTTTATTGTTTCTTATTGTTCCTTCTATTTCATTTATTTCTCTTTCGTTTTGATGGTTATCCGAGCGAAAATCGTTTGTGTCTTTATCGTCAGCGTTAGAACTATCGATAGTTATAATAGATTTTAAGTCGTCGTCGAGCTTGTTAAAGTTTTGTATTATTTGTGGTTCTGTATATTCTGGAAGATAAATGCAATTATTTGTTTGAATTTTAATGTTATGCGATGGCTTTGTAAAAGTTTTATTTAATTGACCGTAATTTTCAGTGCCTTTTGAAGATAATATCTCCCGAAAATGTGTTTGTGCTATTTCATATGTGTTTTCACAAGGTATGTCCTCTGGATCTTCCTCTCTTAATTGAGCGTCAATCCGTTCCGATTTTCTTAAGCACTTGCTGATGTTAATATCAGGAAGCGAATAGTACTGATTCTCGATAAGGGTGGTAACAAAAGGTTCTGTTGTAATATTTTTAGAAGTGCAGTGACTCTTTGTAGAATAAGTATCACTTTCAATGTATGTGTTACTGACATACACTTCGTTGTTCTGTTTTTTCAATATTTCGTTGAAGAGGTTTCCGTTCTTCTTTAAAAAGGAATCTCTGCGAATGTCTGCGAAGGTCTTTTTTTTGTTGACCTGAGTATATATGGGATCTGTATCCTGATCGTTGTTCTCGGAATTTATGGTGTGCGATGCGATGGAAGCGTTTTCTTTAAATTGAGAGTCGCAATATTCATCAATTTTTTCGGCAAGGGAATTAGCTAAGTATTCCAACTTATGCGACTTGTCCGACGAAGCAATTGAAATTGAAATATAGGAAGTTATGCTATCAGGGGGGCTTGACACGATTTCGTCGTTTTCAGAGGCTATAGATTGTATATCATTATCGTTTTTCGATTCATCTATTTGTAAGATTTCTGCTGGTGTTGGACTTGTATGTTCTTCACTCTTTATACTTTTTACAGAAATTTTGTCATACGTTTCTGTGTAGCTTATTGGTTCAGGTTCAACGGGTTTATCCTTGTCACTCCGCGTTAGACTGTCGTTTGCAAATGATTTTGGTGTAGTGATTTTCGACCTTTCTTTATCTTCGTTATCAGTCCCGTGTTCGTCAGTTGTTACATAAAGTTCTTTGCTGGGATTAGGCGATGCAATAGATCGGTCTGATTCAGGTGAACTGTCTTTATAATTTTTTCTGTGAGCTTCAAAATTATAATGTTTTCTCACGTAGTTAGAATCTAAACTATCAATTTCACTCGGGTTACGAGAATGTCCGATGCTGTCTTCAGAAAGGTTGGTCTGTTTTATTTCTTCATTCAAATTAGGCCAACTTCCACTAACTGACCTCGAATGATGGCTTTCGTTTCGTGAAACGACTTCTTCTTTTTCTGATCTGTTCTCAGTGTTATCTGGTTTTTCGTTTTCTTTCTGCGCGTTTATGTCCCCAAAACAAGAAGCGGTGCTATCAATGTAAATACTTTCCAGAACTTCCTCTTTCGTTTGGTATTTAGCTCGTCCTGGCAACCTGGAAGGACAAACAAACTTGTGTTAAGTTTACTGTAATAACGTGTGATGTTATATTACGCTACCGCGACTATTTTTAAAATAAATCTGTTTGTTATTAGTTTAACCAAGCGGCTATTTATTATCAGATAGTCCTTATCAGAAGTGCAATATGCTGTTTTACCAATCTATTTATATTTACCAACGAAATAAAAATCTAAAATTATAGATACTTATAGTAATTGTACAATAAAGTAATTGAAAAGCATGCATAACAGATAGAACCTTTAGATAATATTTAATTACTGGATAGATTACCTACGGAATGTAGTATTAAATAACAAAAAAAATATTACCTGTCTTTGAAGCAAGGCTTGTCGAATAAGCGGGCGCGGGGTATCAGCTGGGATCTCTTGCTTTTGGCGTGGTTTTGTATCTGAAGATCAGTAAAGGTTTCCTCTCTTATCACTGCCAAGCTTCGACTGCGTCGTAAATTAGCACCTTCAGGCTCTTTGTGTTTGCACAATCTTCCGTAGCTACCGCTGAATTCAGTATCGGAATTTGAGAAACGTTTCTGTATGAGTTCCTCTGCCGCTTTTGACCTTGTCAAATGTTGATAAAATTCGTCCTGAGGCAGTTGTACAGGTATTTTGTAGTATTCTGCTAACTTACTCTGGTACTTCTCGTGTTTTTTGTTATTGTTCTCGCAAAGATCTTTATCCTTTTCTTTATCTTTTTCTTTACCCTTTGACAGTTTCCTCTTTTTGGGACGTTCTTCTTGACTTTTTTTAGATTCAAGCGAGTTCCGCGGTTTGTCAAACTCTAATGTTTCTGTAGGGTTTTCAAAATACTGTATATCACCGACGGTGTCTGCTGCGGACTTGTGCTCGTCCTGACTCGATTTCCTTTCGACAAGTTCTCGAAGGCGGCTTCTTGTTGAGCTGGTGTTGGACGTGACGCTCTCCGGTCGTTTGTTAGGATATTCTAAGTTAGATGACGACCGTCTGAAGAGGCTTGTCTTGATCGACCCGAAGTCGCCTTCGTCTTGACAAGAAGCCGCTGAGAAATTCTGTGCCCTTATACGGTCAACGTGATTCTGGCTAGAATACGACGCGACCGAGTCCACCGAGTGTCTGAAACACAAAACATCATAGATTAGATTAAGATGTATTTTCTACGAGCATGATAATATTGTTTGCATAAGATATGTATCTTTCGGTGTGGCTATGGTTATGAGTTGAGTCATAGTTTTTTTATGACGTCAACTAGGTCAAATATTGATATAGGGTGACAGCGTACACAATAGGTGTTGAGTTAACTCCTAGAGCTTAATTTGTGGGTATCTCGGTATGATACGGGATCTCAGTGAAATAGACGATATGTGATGTGTACGATTCTGGCGCGCTGCCAACGACAAGAGCTATTCCGTTAACAACAGAAATATATGTCTCTGTGAAGTAGTTCTCTGTAATTATCACAGCCAACAATTTCTAATATGTTTTTGAATGCTTGAATTTGAGCAGTCACTCGCTTAGCCTTTTAATAATGATTGATACATTGACGAAAATGAAATACGAAATTAAATTTACAGGTGTTCGAAGAATTAGTTAGATGACTAGATAGATAAAATTACGCTCTCTCAAATTATCGTCATAAAGCAAAGGTTCTCATTAAAACAGAGTTGGAATAAATTGTGTCGGGGGCAAACAATAAAAAGTTATCGCCGGCAGAGTAATTCTTCAGTAGTCGGTGACATTTTATCACCAAATTATATAAATGGAGTGTCTTATTATGATAAAAAAAATTACGTCAAATTCTGATCCTTAGGGAACAAAATGAGAACCATATCAATTAAAGAAGATATTGCTAAGTATAACATATTTGTCAATAAAGATAGAACATACTAAGTGACTTTACGTAAAATATCCTGAATTTCTGTAAATAAAACGGTTCAAAGTACAGCCTCCAAGATTAAATATATCACAACCTATTTTCTCCTCCCAACAAATAAGCTTTGTGCTGCAAAATTCTATGACAATATTTTAACGAGTCTTAGAGCACATGACATCTGCAGCGAACATTTTGAAACCATGCCAGAATGGGCCTGGCGGTAGTAAAGAGCTGGCGCCTTAAGTACTACGAGGAATGGTTATAGGATGTACGCTTAAGGATTTTAAAATTTCAGGACCCTTGGGTATAGCCATGCTACCCCCATGCCCCATATATTCTGCGTTCGAGGGTTGAGGGGGTCGTAAAGTATAGCAATCATGTAAAAGCAATGAGCTGGTTTACAACCTGAGGTGTCTGCTTGAGATGGAGACATTTTATTCCTCCCGTATTTTAGGCTCAAAGTACGCTGTAGAAATCGAAGGAAACAGTAAACTTCTTTCTAACACGAAAAAGTATTACTATTGTTATTAACTCTACAAAGTTTATTGGACCATATTATGAGCATTTTAATTCAAGATTTAAATCATAATCATAAATGCTCGTACTAGTCGCTGTATACGATAGCAAAATAGACTCGTAATTGAACCTATAAATTCCGTGCAGAAACCCAACAGGCTTATGATATATTTGTTTTAGTACAAAATGTGTTTATGCGCTAAACGTGGGAAATGCATGGACATATCCAGATCAGATTAGCAGAGTTACGGACGGTATCGTTCCGTCTGTAATTGGCGCATAGGCTCGTGTGATGACTGCCTAATGCCGTTCATACGTGTACCCGATGTAGGATCACCGGAATTCGCACGTAACATCGGAAACAAGATAAGCGGATATTCTGTTGTTCATAAAAGAGTATTGTGCAGGTACTCGTATATAACGTGAAGTTATGTTCTGAAATATCATAAGCAACGCGTCAGTATTCTTCAAGTCAAACGCAAGTAAATTGTTGTTGAAACCCTTGAATATCTTACGTATGACGTATGTATGGAACCTTTTTCTAAGATTTATGGTATCGCATTAAGAGGAATCTTCTCTGTATTTGAAATTAGTGGTCGCGCAAAAACTGTGAACACTGAAATAATCAAAATTGCTTCATAAACTTCGATAAAATAACACTAAAATAACAGCCTTCATTTGACATTTAAGAACAATTAATGAAAGAGTTTCCCGCAAAACTGGCAGCGGTGACTTTGCACTGTGGGATGTTTATATTTTCACCGCCGACTGTCTATAAATATTCATAGTCTCGACACTCGCCAGCCTGCTATCTTTTGACAGGTCACTCGAGACTCTCAGAGCTACTGAAGCTTCCGTAACACTTTGAAAAACGATGTTGGTTTGCAACTGTTGAGCCGGTTTAGATAGGCATAAACCAATCTATAAACTCTCCTTGATAGAATTTAAAATGAAAACATCTGTTTTAGTAGTGTGATATTATCGAGCGAAGATACGAAGTATGACTAGACAGCTGATGTACTATGCGTTTTTATCGACCGTTGCTATTTTTGTATCAAAGAAATGCATACCTACGAGTATGTTTTCTGTATCAAAAATTCAAAATATCATCCGCGAATATAATTTGGCATTGCATCGAATTGTGGAGCATCTTGCCGTTGGTAAATATTTTTATCAATAGTAAAAATTCACAATATCTAATCATTATTCGTTATCTACCACATACCTTAATATTCACAAATCATGGGTTTAACCTGTAGCAAGATAGGTAGATTTTTTACAACGAACGAACTGTATGGCATATTACCATAAATTCAAAAGAGAAAGAGAGAGAGAGAGATATATTTATTCATTATGATCTTTTATATGCTGTTATTCCTAACGAAATAAATAAAAGTAGTGGGCTGTGGGCATAGAGCTTCCTCTTTTATTTTTATTCATGCATGGTCGGCCATTACGTCGGCTGCTCACGTTGTCGTCGTTCAACACGAGATAATGTTGGTATTCGTATTCTGGATTAAATTTAGTTGATTACACTAGCATTTCTATAAGCGTGAGGAGTGCCAGTAATTATTTATGAAACTGCCATGATTTGTTGCGTAGAATCTTAATTTTATATTACGTTAGGTTAGTTCTGTTTTCTTCGTAAACAAAAAGGTTTTTCTTTTCATTATATCTGGGCTATGGATCTAGGTTGTTACGTTAACTGCAGAATGCATTGGTTCGACTTGACTTTGCCTGTGGTTATCGCCAAATAATATCATTGAGAGAGACCTTTAAGATTTATATATTTTGTTCCTGCATCTAATTTATATTTGAAAACGTTGATATGAATGAACACATTATCCACCAGTACGAATACTTTTTGTTTTGTATTATTAAATATAAAGAGACAAAGTTTCTTGAAACAAAACTGTTATATCTGGATGATTTTAAACTGTTCGCTTATGTGAACCCTTTAAAGCTGTGGGAATCGTCAGCTTGCGATAAACAAACTGAGCATTTGATAGAGAATTTCTCTCGACCGCAAAAGGAGCTCTTGCATCCCAGAGAGCATGAATTGTGATAATTTTATAGACAATGATTGTAGTTAGGATGTAAATGATGCTTTCGGACACAGGACGACCTCAATTTTACAGTGTGTTTCAAGTTGAGAAGAACAATAG
Source organism: Polia nebulosa (assembly GCA_951329385.1). NCBI lineage: Eukaryota > Metazoa > Arthropoda > Insecta > Lepidoptera > Noctuidae > Polia > Polia nebulosa. The sequence goes on along the minus strand of OX589595.1, from coordinate 8,516,558 downwards.
TCTATTAAGTAGAGGAAGTGGAGATTTACAATCCTCTGTACACATAGCTTTTCCAATTATTTTTAAAAGCTAAAGGAAGCTAAAGTGTCTTCAAAACGCGTGTATAATTTTTGTTAGCGTTAATATGTCAATTATTGACAGATGATAATAACCTTCTTGAGTTCTGGATCTTAAAATAAAGTGTAAAGTCTTAATATTTGTTTTACTTTTTCTTTCTCCGATGTGTAATGCACAAACACTCACTTTTTTCTTGCGCCTTATGAACAATCTGTATTTATTCCTGACACGTACCGCAGCCCGTTCTAATGCACTCGCCGAAATATTCAAAACAACGCTTCAAATCGTTTTTCCTTTACAGTCAAATAATATTTGTTAAATTAACTTGCTTTCTTAGGAACTTAATATGATTCAGAAAGGGAGGGTAGTAGGGTATAAGGGTTTCAAACTTTAAACAACCCTATTACAGTTTTCATTAATCGGTAAATTGTTGAGCACACATTGGTGGTAAGGAAGGATATGTTTACATTGTTAACTTTGATCAAAGAAGTTACCTACACCTCAAATATTGACTGTTACTGGTCATATTCCACTTATACGTGTAAACTTATGATATGATATGACTACCGTCAAAACATTTAAGGTGTTCTAGATAATACTTTCAGTTTTACTCTGCTCAGGTTAGTAGATACATAAACAAATTACTGTGTTTCTTCTAAAGATCAATAGAGATAACTTCGGAGCAAGTAAATCTCTTGTCTCCATCCATCACTAGAGCGCTTAAAAGATTTTCCCTTTGACTAAGATTAAATCACATGTCAACACGTAGCAAGGGATTCTTTTGAGATCACTTCTGATCAAAGAAAGATTAGTTTGTATTTGTGGTAAGTGTTGCCGATTATCGAGAAAAGATAGTCGTTATAGAGATATTCGACTGAAGAAGGGATCGACTTAATAGCTTTTATCACTATACTTACTTCCCTTAAGGATAAGCACCACATATTACAATACACCCTTACGGAAATCCCCATATATTACATATACCCTTACGGTAATCCCCACAGAAAGTGTGAAAAAGATAAATCTTTAGATACAGAGGAAATTAGAAGGAGCTCCCTAATGGATCCTCAATTTCCGAAAAGAGTCTGTCAAGGGCTTTCAAATTACTTTCCTGTCTCTAAAGTGCGAGCTTGAAAAGGTAAACGTGACCTGACCTTAAAAAAGGCTGCACTTTAGACCTACTTACAAGCAGACGAGGACTTGGTCTCTTCCGGTATACTCCAGACTGGTTGTCTACATTACCTTCGTGAGATAAATTGGTAATAGAAGACGTTGGTTCCTGATTTATATTCCTTTCACGTATGTTCAAGTGTTGTCTTGCCGTAACTTATTGCTTGTACCTTCGCAGTAGGCGTCTTAACTGAATTCCGAACGATCTCACACAATTAGACGTAAGTTAGGTTATTCATTTACTACTAATACTTAGGTTACTTTGCCTTAGAAATACTTCAGCGTGATTATGTAATAGCCTGTTACGTTACTCATTCTTTGTTATCATTCTCATATTTCTACATTTTATGCTACTTTTAGAGTAGTTAGGTAATGGAGCTATTATGTACATAGTTAATCCTATCATAATTTTCTTTTATTATGACTACCTGTGAACATTATGAGGTATTTTAGACATGTAGTATATTTTTACGTCCATATGATTGTAACAGATGCCCCACTCCGGAAAAATAATGTCTTATGAGTTGGGTATTTTAATTTGCATGAATGTCAAATTCATGATGATGGCAGACAAAGTTTATTGGCAACTAATAACGAAATAACTGTAGTTGATATTTGTATAACCGATAATTTGGACGTGGTAATTATTCAGCGGCGTATTTATGCAAGTTTAGCGACTCAGTAAAAAAGCTTTCAAGGACTGTGGATATTATGATGTCAGAGTTAACTGTAGATAATTGGTTTATCAGTTATTTAAAATGAAGACACGATTAATTTCTTAATAGTCTGTACTGTGTTAATAATAGATATGCCAGTCGTCTAACTTCTTTTATCGTTAATTGCGAACTTGAAAATATTTTCTGATTATCTGATTCAGATTTCAAAGTATGTTGCGTCCACGCCAAAATATAAACAGCCGTATCTCCCATCTTAAATAGCGATCCGATTTGCTATTTTTTTAGCCTCTTCAGACGCCATCAAAATTCCGAGAGTACCTTCCCGTCCGAACAGACAAAATGACGTAAATACTTAGGGCAGAAAAATACTATTTTTCTCGGCATAAGCGTCGCGTTGCCGCCAATCTTATATTTAGAAAACCGTAAAGATAGAAGATTCGTGTTTCAATGTCAGATATTATTTTAAGAAACTAAACAGATAAAGATGTTACAGTAAACATTATAGAGAGTTATCACACGCTGTATCTAGTTTACATGTCTTTAGAAATTTCATAGCCAATAGAGTCGTTGATATTATTATTAGACAAGGTATCTTCGATGGGGTTGAGGATAAATTGGAAAGAGTTACCTCACCCCTGGGCACTCAGGCAGGGAAGGAATAAGGGTGGGTTTTAGTCAGTAAAAGTCTGACCCGTCCTCCCGCTCCACCCAGAGTGGGAGAAGTTGAGCATAATGCTTCAAACGGTTACCAAGTATATTTGAAAGAAGTTTTTAGTTTGTTTTGGTTAATTCTCACTTGTTGTGGGTTGCAAGCGCTTAAAAAGGAAGAGAGGCTGGAAGTAATAATAAAAGTTTTTCCTAGATTACTGTGTCAATAGACAAAGTTGATACTTTCATAACACATATAAGCATTACCTTTGTACATAATTACTTTTTTTTTTGTGTTTTATTTCTGTCTGTTCTGTGTACATAAATTGTTAAATAAATATATATACATTCCTTTTTTTACATAAAAAGATACTTATACTTTTTATAGAGTAGAACTCATCCTCGTTTCTCCGGTCTAAAACATAAAATTGTAACAGCTGTTTTATTTAGAAATTTATTCAAAGTCCGTTTCATTAAATTGTGCTTCAACTTGCGTACGTATTAATAATGAGAGCCTTCAAGTAAACGAAATAAAATTAAATAAGTTTGATAAGCGGACGTGTTTTGTAGATTTCAAATTATTTTTTAATTTCCTTTGACATTTTCGGGCCAGGTTTTGAAAACTTCATGCACGTTTGAAGTTATGTACCCAACGATCAGTGTTTTCTTAAATTAACTTACAAGCTTACAACCTTATTTATTAAACTCGCTAACTATAATTATGCTTAGTTTATTTGTTATTTTTTGGGTGAACCGTTTGAATTTAGAAGCCGCTAATCAGTATTTAAACTAACCATATACGAGTATGCTTAGTTTAAATACTGATTAGCGGCTTCTAAATTCAAAATAGCATGCGTCTCATCCATCAAATTCAGCTGTCTATAGGACAAAACTTCCTTCAAATCATTCATTATACTGAATTACTTTATTACTACCCACATTTATTTTTTTTTCCGAGAAGAAAATGTTGAATTCAGAATCTGCTAATCAGCGTTTTAGCTCGTCAGGTCCCGCGCGTCGACCTAACAATAGGTTTTTAATTGTGTCTGCTAATGAGGGACTTGACGCGTTAATCTAAGAAAATGGTATTTTATTTATATGGTCCATAAATATAAAGTTTATAGACGGAGTGCCAAAATTCAGCAATCTGAAGTACCAGAATGAGAAGCCGGCTTGTATCTGTACACGCGAAATAAGCTCACGTAGACAAAATGAGAAGCCGAAACGTCATCGTTACGTTCGTCAAAGTCACTCACACATTTTAATTATCCTGCTTCATTTAATGTCCAATGACGTTCCGTCTATAACCTTTCATAGTCCCAGGGTCCATAGTATTTTTTCCTACATTATTTAATGATTGACGCGCGGTGGCCCCTTGAGTATATTTAAGTAGTAAAAATAGATAATAATGTGTTTCATTAGTCATGGGTAGACAGTTTCAATGATTGTTTTTAGTAGGTATATTTCATCGATTTTCATAAATGTGGTATGAAAATCCTAACTCATTCTCCTGCCCTTATCCCAATTTATTTGGGGTCGGCGCAAGATGTCTTTTTCTTCCATACATCACTGTAGTCACCCCCTTATTACCCATATCATCTTTCACACAGTCCAACCATCGTTTCTTTGGCCTTCCTTTGGACATCCATTCACAAAACTTTCCTCACGACATTTTCTTCATTCCTCCTCATCACATGCCCAAACCACGACAACCGATTTCCACACAACTTTTCAGTCAGCGGTGCTATTTTCAGACTTCCTCTTACATACTCATTCCTTCACTCACTCATTCATTCAACAGGAAGAGGTAAGGACTTAAAGCCGACCCTTGATGCATGCGTACAGCCACACTGAACTCATCGGTGTTGCCAGCAGCCGAATCCTACTAATATTATATAAATGTGAAAATTTAAAAGGGTGGGTGTTTATTACATAATCACGTCAGAACGGCTGAACGAATCGAGCTAAAATTCGGCACAGAGACAATTATAGTCTGGAATAGCACATTGCTATAATTTTTAATGGGAGAAATACTATTTCCACGCGGGTGAAGTCGCTGGCAAAAGCTAGTTATTATTAAAAATTAATGGTCATATCTAGTGCACGCTTATCTGTTGTCACTCATCGAGTTACCGTATTAATTAACCTAATTCATGTGTAAAACGCTGTCATGCTTACCTGTCAGTCAGGCGTGTTTTCCATCTGTTTATCGCAATTAGGGTTGCTATGCATGAATAATTATTTCACATAATGCGTACTGCATAATGTTGAACTAGATTATGAAAGATAAGTTGGCTGTTTATTTTTTCTTTTTGAAGTTATACTTCTTTTGGCGCGTTATGGAAAAATGATGAGAGTAAATTTTTACGATGCGCGCGCACACCGTCACAAAAAACCTACAGCCTGAAGTTAGCTAGAACTGACACCCTGAAGTTAGCTATGGTCTGTGGTTCATGAAGAATGATTGTTTTACTTTTGTAAACTTTGTGACAGTTTGGTTTTTTATCTTGTTACGCCAGAGAAGTATAACTTCTTACGTGCGTACCTTTTTTTTTGTGGGGTGGGAAGTCATCCAATGACTTTTCCCGTTCTGGGTGGAGCGGGAGGGCGTGTCAGACTCTTGCTAACTAAAACCCACCCCTGTTCCTTCCTGCCCTTAGTGCCCAGGGGCGAGGTAACTCTGTTTCGAATTTATCCTCAACCCCCGGGTAGGCATCGGCCATGACGGGCCCCGTCTCTATTGCTGACAACTCTTTGAGGCGCGCGTGGAACACTACGCGCCGTCGACTCTCGGGCCTGGTGGTGATCGGACGGCGAGCTACCCATTACTCGCCGTCCGCAGGCCCGGTACACATTCACTTTTTTTTTTGTTACAATTCATAATTACGACAGTATGAGTAGACCTAACAAGAATATTTATACAAAATAACATGATCATCCAAGCCAAACCCCAGATTTTATCGCCGTAATTTATTGCCATTAGAAATAAAGATGGCGTGGTTACATGGCAACCCTATCTGGGTACATTGTCGGCCATAATGCAATAACTTTTTGCCCACATCCGTCGTGTCCGCTTTCTTCCGGCCGTGACACCCCAGTTGCGATCTGTGCCCAGCACATAATTATTCAATTAACTTACCGCGAATAAATATAGGGTATCGGTTTAATTGATATGAACTTGTTTGTTGTTGATACTGTGATTTTGTGTTGTGTGGAAAACTGTTAATTTGATCAATATCGCAGTACTTACATGTATAAGTATGTTTCACTAAACCATAAACACAAAAGTAGGTACAGAATACACAACAAGCCATTCACGCTTAACACCAACCTTATGACCGAGCCAAATTACGTTTGATATTCCCGATTTGCGTATAAACAATGTCAAATGTGTGAACAAAACTCTTCTCATTTGTACTTGTACAGGTAACAATATTATGACAGTATCCCGTCAACAAGCTTCTCTGATTTCTCTCAAAATACAGCTAAACGTCAAAGCCAAAGCGATTACTACTGAAACAGCAACTAATCTATTTCGGTCTGCTTTGTTATGGTTTTAGAATTTAGATCAATAGTTGTGAAACCGACAGTTTGAGCTGTCAGCCGATTGTCATTAAACAAACTTCTGTGCGGATTAGTTTGCAAGAGTTAAACGAGGGAATCATGAAGCGAGGAGTGTTGGCTTCATCTAGATAGTATCCAGTTTAATTTACTTTGACTCATCTGCAGCATCCGTAGCAAAGTGCTATATAAAGAACAATTTCACTAATGAAAATGAATGCATCACTACCTACCTAGATCTTAACTGTGTTCAAGAGCCGTCAGAGTCATCATTGCTGTGGAATATTGAGATTTGACATTGTTTTTTTTTCGTTTTGTTCCTTGTGGAGGCTAAGGTCAGAGACTATGTGGCCTAGTCATCAGTTCGTATCAGTTCGTATTTTTTTCCTCATTAGAATACAGATGTAATAAATACATTCTAATGTTTTTGCAGTATTTGGCAGAAAATGTATCGAGTCAGCTATCTGGTCAAGTTTCGCTGAGGTAGTCAATACTAAAATAAAATTCTTAGCTTCATTTTACTGAGATCGCGCCTGTTTCAATGTGTCCAGTTGCGTAGACACTTGAGACACAAAAGTACACCAATTTTACATCACAATATCCACTAGGAATCAATTTGCGAATAATTTAAATGTTTGTGAACGCACCCACGACACGTGTGTCGTGGGTGCGTTCACAAACATTCGTGAGTGATTCCTAGTGTGGTGCAACGTTTTAATAATAATAAAAAAAAAATATAACAGCCACTGGAACTTCACTCGAAAAAATCCCGCCAAAAAACCTAAAAGTTTAAATATTCTGGTGGCGTTAATTTTAAGCAAAGAAATTCGTCTAAAGCTGTCTACTATTGGGTCTCACACTTCGAAAGATTTTTCTTGGGCCTAAATATCCTACAATCAATCTTTTGATCTCATCAACGATTGTTGTTTAGTAACACAGAGTAATTCCGGCCATTAGAATAATATATGACTTACCTAGGCGATTACAAAGGAGCTAAGAAACCGAGAAAATTGTTTTTGCCTTGGAGCGAAATAAACATTGCGTTGGTCAAAAGAAAATAAATAGACTTTTTAGAGTCGTTGACCTTTGACTTGTGCTGGATTAGTATAAACAAGGCTGTTAATAATTTTCAGGTCGGAAGAACACGAAATATTTTGGCCTATTTAGTACCTTAGTACCTATAACTGACCGTGCGACATATTTGTCAAAATTGTCGGATTGTCAGATTGACACCGACAGGTGACAGGTTTGGTGGACAGGTGATGGTGTATGTGTTCGTTTTCTAGTTTAAAAACAAAAGGCGCCAAGCGCAGGAAATGAGGGTTTTCTGAAATGACGTACAGTAGATGGCAGCACTGAGGCATCAGGTTCAAACACCTGTTTAAACGCTTCAGATAATTTGAAAAAAATGACATTAGTTAAATTGATGTCAACGTCATAATAACGTTACTATGTTTCGTTTTCAAAAGTAAAAGACCTGTCGCAAAAGTGGCGCTAACTGGTGCGTGATTTTTCCTGAAAACCCTAAATTACCATTGTCAATTAAATAACTATTGCTATAGCTTACTACAATGCATTGAAAAAACAAGAAAATACGCAACTACCCGACGTCAGTTGACTAAATTGTTTTTGTTTACTATAATTTCTATTTACACGTTGGAATGCACAAAAATGCGGACGTAACGCATAGTTTTTAAGTGAATAATTGTTTATGCTGTCTGCTTGTCATTTCGCTGGCATTTTAATGATCAGGAACGAGCAGTAGATCCGAAATAAACTAACGTCATTCGCAGACCACCTGCGATGACAGAATGATTAATTATTTGTAGTTTTTGAAAAGCGTATTGGAGGCAGAAGTAGCGAATTGATTAACTCTGTATTTCTGTTGCTATAATATGGTCCGTTAGTTACGGTTACGGTAGTACGCAACGCCGAGTGATAGTAATGTATTATAGAGTTACCGTTGAAACTATTTCTGTGCGGGAAAAAGTGAAAAAAAGTTATGATTTCTTGCCAAGCGATCCTATAATGCTGCGTATAACTGTACTGTACTGTACCGTGTGACAACCCTAGCTAGACTTGCGCAGACGCATAAATGTAAAATAGGTAAATAAATAAACTTCTTAAGCGGCCCCGAAACGTTCAATTGCGATTGTCAATTTTACGTCATTGTCAATTGCGATTAATCGTTTACGAGTACAATTGAAGAGATTGTCAATCGCAGTTACGTGATTGAAAGCAATTGTTGAAAAATTTGATTGATGCTCATTGATGAGCCATTTAAGCTGCTAATTGATCGTTTAACTGATTTATTGACAATCGTTTCCGTCAATTGCGCGTTTGACAGCAGTGAAACCCCACGTAATATCGAGGACCGGGAATTTATAACGCGATCGTCCAGAGTTAGCGCAAACAATTGCAATTGAAGTGCATCAATTACATCTTTAATTGCAATTGTCAATAACGTAACACATTGACAATCGCAATTGAACGTGTCGGGGCCGCTTTACGCTTATCATTACAAAATACTGTGCAGCAGTCTATGTATTTTCGACAGCAAGACTCATATAGGAATGTAATCCATCACCCAAATAAAATCTACGAATTGAGGTAATAAAGAAAAGAAAAATCCTCTTATTACCTCTTATTTATTATTTTTGTGAAAAGTCCTTAGAATATTTTCTACGTTTAATATCTTATAAAACTTCGGCATATAATCTGCTTACCGGTATTCCAAGAATACGGTTTGTTATTTATTATCATTTTAAGATATTAAACTGCTTTTATGGTATCCACGTGGCTGATCAATGATCATATTTCGGCGAAATTACCGTTTGCTGATTTTTAATCCCATCAAGCAGCGCTGTCCCAAATTAAACGCATTATTAATTTATTATACATAAAAAAAACAGTTATTATACTAAAACACGTATACTAAAATATAAACAATTAAATGATCTTTAAAATGATGAAGGTTTCATAAAAATACGCTTAATAGTTTTTGCGTGATTCTTAATTTTTGTCCGCGTTAGACATAACTTTACAAATTAATTACGCTGTGTATGTATTCACATATTAAATTACGAAGAAAATTGTGTAGAGTAACACATATTTTTTTCAAAGAAATAAGACTAGTCGTTTAGACGTGGTGTAGGTACAGTTTAAAATCATTAGAAGTCGTATATCTGCGCCTTAACAGCTTAAAATGGCCGAAGAATTTTCATGAAAACTTTCTTTTGAAAAATCGGTCACTACCACGTACGAGATTATTTGCAGTTTGCATGAATCCTGAGCATTCCTGCTACCGAAGGATTATTTAGGTTTGTACTTTGTATCTAGTACCTACTTACCTACCAAGGTATGCTTAGTCTTTAGTATGACGCTGTGTCCAAAGTTTCGGTTCCTATCTCGAGATTAAAAGGAAAACTTTCGTGTATTCAAGTAACAGTAAGTAATATGCTGTCTGGGGAATGGTTTCTCTGCCAGATGTTTAGTTTTCGTCGAGTTTAGTTCTCGAGCTCTCGAGCGAATGTCTACATCTAATCCTTAATCAGACTTTGTATTCCAATCATCATTCTCCTGCCTTTTTTTTTTGTGTGTTGGGAAGTCGTCCAATGACATCTCCCGCTCTACGGTGGGCGTGTCAGACTCTTACTGACTAAAACCCACCCCTGTTCCTTCCCTGCCCTGAATGCCCAGGGGCGAGGTAACTCTGTTTCGAATTTATCCTCTACCCCTGGGCAGGCATCGGCCATGACGGACCCCGTCATGTTTTGCTGACAACTCTTTGAGCCGCGCGTGGAACACTACGCGCCGTCGACTTTCGAGCCTGGTGCTGATCAAACGGCGAGTTACCCACTACTCGCCGTGTGAAACAAGCCTTTATCCTACTCCCTAAGTACTAAGATTACAAATGCGAAAGTTTAGACGGATGAATGGATGTTTGGTACTCAATCACGCCAGAACGGCTGAACGGATCTGAATGAAATTTGGCACAGATATAGATTAGGAGTAGCACATAGGCTATAATTTATAACGAGGATAGTACTAATGCCACGCAGGCGAAGCTGTTGGCAGCAGCTAGTTGTGTTATATCTTAATTTCACTTTCAAGAATTTTTTTGTTTGTGGGCTGGGAAATCATCCAATGACATCTCCCGCTCTGGGTGGAGCGGGAGGGCGTGTCAGACTCATACTGACTAAAACCCACCCCTGTTCCTTCCCTGCCTGAGTGTCCAGGGGTGCGGTAACTCATGTTGAGAATTTATCCGCTACCTCTGGCCATGCAGGCACCGGCCACGATGGGCCCCGTCAGTGGTGGCTGACACTCATCTCTTTGAGCCGCGCATGGAACACTACGCGCCGTCGACTCACAGGCCTGGTCTGATCGGACGGCGAGCTACCCACTGCTCGCCGTCCGCAGGCCCGGGACTTTCAAGACATGATGTCAAATTAACACAGCACACCGTTTTCACTTAAGTACTACCCATATAACATGTAACGAGACAGCTTTAGTAATATCTTAGAACATAACGAATGTGTCTCAACGCTAAACTTCAAGCAATTTCACCTTAATAAGCGTTTGCGGCAGAGTTGCTCTTAATCTAGTCATCTAGTGGCTGAATTTGATATCTGTTTCATACTCGTTGCATATTACACGTACAAGATGCAGTTATGGCCTTGCGAAATAGGTACCTAAACAATGCATTATTACACACTTTTCGTCGTTAAATTGATAGATCCTTTAAATGTGTGATCTTGATTGGTCATTTGTTTTCTGGAAATAGGCTCTACGCAATCTTTGTAATGTTGCCTGGTGTTTTCTTTCACTTTTTAACCATCTTTCGAAAAAGGAGGAGGTTCTATGTTCGACTGTATGTAGGTATGTTTTTTTTTTTTTTATGTATGTCCGCCGATTTCTCTGTCAGCTGTGGACCGATTTTTAAAATTCTTTCTGTATCCGAAAGAATATACTCCCGAGGTGGTCCCATTTAAATTTTATCGAAATTGCTTGACCGCTTTTTGAGAAACTGAACAAGAACGAAAAATACGTTTACCTCGATGACGTTTTGGTGTACTCCAAATGTTTAAATTCCACGTTCTATGTTATTGGGGTTTTTAGTTCTGGGGTATAACAACTAAAAAGTGAAAAATAAAAAACTTTTTTACAAAAAAAACAACCGACTTCCAAAAAAAATACACTAAAAATTTAAAAATAACTTTAATTTCGGATGTCGGTGTCAAATAACGATGAAGTAAAATACAAACACCGACTTCCGAAATTAAAGTTATTTTTTAATTTTTAGTGTATTTTTTTTTGGAAGTTGGTTGTTTTTTTTTTAATAGTAGGATAGGACAGAATAAGCGCCCTGTTAATATCTAAACATACAGGGTGTAACGGAAAGGTGTGGTCATATTTTAAGAGCCGGTTCTGCCCATGGAAATGAATAACTTTCTCTAAGAAAAAATAGAAAATTCCCAAAAAAAAAATTGGACTTTCCATACAAAGCTATCATCAGCTGATCAATATTTGTATGGGAGGTAAAAAAATTTTTTTAGAATTTCCTCGGATTTTCTTGAAGAAAGTTGTTCATATCGATGGGCAGATGCAGTTCTTAAAATATGACCACACCTTTCCGTTACACCCTGTATAAACGCCGCAGTCACCCGAAAGTTTTCACTAATAAAATCTGAACAAGTTCCAAACACCAAATTAAATTACTACATAATGTGATCAAATCATTGAATTGCAGCCATTTACGTCGTAATTCATACTGGTTTGTTAGCCAACTCATTAAGTTTTATCATTGACCGACAATAAAGACCAAGGTATACCACAAACCGGTGCTTGTTCGTAATCTCGTTAAATGTTGCCCAATGTATGTGGCGGCTTTCTTTGCATTAAGATTATAATTTCAATAATTTGCAGCTTACTGATTAACATGGCAGGCTTTCGATTTTATTGGCAGAATTACTTGGCCGCGTGCTGTGTACTTTACATGGCCGCGTGATGTGTTTTAAATACCAACTAGCTGACCGCTGAATTTAGTAACATCTTTTTTTTTTGTGGGGTGGGAAATCATCCTATGACATCTCCCGCTCTAGGGCTGAGAATCAATTGGCCATCGAATCAGCATTGCCATTCGATGTGGCAATGCTGCCAGCGTTCTGCCCCCTTAGCCAAAATACATTTCTGTTAACGTTAACGCTAACGCTTCGTGCAAAATGTATGGCAAGGACATTACCTGCGCAGAGAACTGTCACGTGACTCACGCCCAGTAATGTCTTTGCCATACATTTTGCACGAAGCGTTAGCGTTAACGTTAACAGAAATGTATTTTGTCTAAAGGCTCTGGGTACTTTTCCCATTGACAGCGATGTGGATGAATTTTTTAATTCCCAATGAGTGGTTTTTATACGCATTTGTACATATTAGCTATTATTATCTATTTGTATTTATATAACTATTAAGTTATTTATTTTAGTTGTGTTATTTAGTTGTATTGTAGTAATAGTCTGTTGAATTTTTTTTTTAATTTTAGAGGGGAAAAAATAATCTTAATATTATTTTTCGTGATTTTTTTCCATGTTTTAAAGAGTGCTATTCGGGGCGAGGACAAATCAAAGATCATAAAAGTAGGTTCAGCCGTTTTCTAGTTATGAATGGTGTGACTAACACGACTTTGTTTTATATAGAAGAAGATGGAATATACTGCCGGGATAAAAAGTATGCCGTAATCCAGGTCATGATCCACCCGTGTACGAATCAATTCAGACGAGAAAAAGTCAAAGATAACAAACAAATAGAGGTAATTTCGCATTGATACTATTAGTATGGATGTAAAATGGCCTACAAAATATCTTGTGGTCGTACCTACCAAAAATATGATAGGTCAAACTATTCGGAAATTAATTCGTAAACACACGAGTAGCTACTTTACGCAAATATTAGTAGAAATTAATTAGCTAAAGTGAGCTTATAAACGGAAACGCAAATTAATTTGGATCCAATCGCGGGTGGAAATGAACCAAGTATCGTTTGTCGAAAATGGTTTTGATTTTCTGCGAATTTGCGAAAACCTATCGTCAGATCTACCGCTACCTACAGAATGTAACAGAAAGATGTGGTTGTATTTTACCCGACTGCGCGACGCAAGGGAGGGTAATGTGTTTATCAGTCAATGTATGTATGTCATGTATACATATATGTATGTATGTATGTTTGTTCCTTAGTGGCACTATAGGGACCAAACGCGTGGGCTGATTTTGATAATTCTTAGGTCAATTGATTTGTCTTAACAGTAATCTATATAGTATAATAAGGAGTCTGACGGTAGACAGCAAACCGTTCGCGCGCGTACAACTGTCGCTACTCTGCCTACGGCCTACGGTCAGCGTTTCTCAAAGTTCTCAAACTACTTAGTCTACTCAAAAATGTTTAAATGCAGACGTTGCGGGGATGAAGCCGTGGACGGCGTAACTTGCTCCGTATGTCAAGGGCAATTCGACTTTCCTTGCTCGGGTATAACGGAGCGCGGATATAGTAGGCTCGGTGACCGCAAACACACATGGAAATGTGCCAGCTGCAAAGCACCGGTGACAGCCAGTCCCAGCATTAAAGTTACATCACCAGTTCCAGCGGACTATGAGACCATTTTACTGGAGTTGAAGCGGCTGTCGGCCCAAATGGAGTCGCTGCCGGCTTTAGTTGAGACTGTGAAGGCCATCCAGGGTGAGCTCGAGGACTTGAAGACTATAAGGGTTGAATTCTCAGAAGTGAAGCACTCTTTTGAGTTTGCCTGTGACGAAATCAAGGCGTTGACTGGTAGGGTGTCGATCCTGGAGAAGGAAGCCGAATCAATGAAAAAGACCAAAGAAGAGCTTTCCACCTTACAAGATCGTATATTTAAGTTAGAGGAGCAGCAACGTGAGAATGAGCAAAGGTCCCGTATAAACAACATCGAGATTAAGGGTGTGCCGATGTCAAACAACGAAAACCTGTTCACTGTAGTGGCCAAGATTGGAGAGACCATCAACTGTCATATCCCTAAGGAGCAGATCAATTACATAGCTAGGGTACCCACGCGTAATGATAGACTAAATAAAAATATTATTTGTGCCGTGCACAATGGTTACATGAGGAATGATTTTGTGGCTGCCGCAAGAAAATACAAAAACCTAAACACCGGCATTTTGGGACTTCAAGGTGACAGCAAGATCTATGTCAACGACCATCTTACACTAGAAAACAAAATTCTTCTGAACAAAACTAAAGCTCGAGCCAAGGAGCGTGGATTTGAATTTGTGTGGGTTACTGGTTGCAAAATATTTTTACGTAAAAACCCCACTTCTCCTAAACATCACATCAAGACAGAACGAGATATCAAAAAGTTTTTATGTTGACAATGTCGATGCGGCTTTCTGGTGTCTTGTTTACTTATATCGATTCGTTAAGTTTGAGAAACACAGGTAACTGTATTTTATACGCATTCGCTTTTGTTCGCTGCTCGCTCGGTGACAACTGGTTTGTAAATCATTGCTGTTATGATTGTAAACTTTATTTACTGTCTACTAAAGTTGCGTTTTGCTACTTGGTCGAAACTTGTTTATCTTCTATTTATTTAAACTCACTACTTTACACCTGTTTTTTTTTGCAACTTATTCTACATGTCCTGTTACCGTAATTTGAATGTGCTTTATATATTTTTATCTATTGAATTAAATAATAAACCTTTCAATGATTACTATGGCGCCTATTAATATTTACTATCAGAACGTACGGGAGCTACGGACAAAGACAGCTGTTTTCTTTAGGAATATGTGCAGTAATGATTTTGATGTTATTTGTTTAACTGAGACATGGTTAATGGATGGCATATCTGACTCGGAATTGTTTGATGACCGGTATCTTGTGTGGAGACGTGACCGAGACTACACTCATACTAGCCAAACGATGGGAGGAGGGGTTTTAATTGCAGTTAAGCGTGAACTTGCCGCTGACACCTGCCGCGAATGGTGCTCGTCTGCAGAGGATTTATGGGTTACGTTGACGCTGCATCATAAAAAACCCAGAGTAGCTTACAAAATGCACATTTGTGTTGTGTATGTTTGCTGTGAGAATCTCGGAAATTCTTTAACGACTCAACTAAGCAACTTATCGGACAACTTACTTGAAATTACCCTCATTCGTCCGTCCGATAAGTTTATTGTTTTAGGCGACTTCAATCAACCTGACATTGTATGGCAGCGGGCTGGCGACGGAAAATCATTATACCCTACAAATGTTCATGGTAATGTTCAGACTACTTTAATTGGTAATCTTACTAAATGTAATTTAATGCAATATAATAGTCACTTGAACATCAATGGTAGAATACTCGATTTGGTTCTTTCTAATGATGAAGTTATCGTCAGCTCATGTGATGATCCACTAGTGCCTGCAGATCCTCATCACAGAGTCTTATGTATTACCGCGGAATTCGTTGAACTCCATCGACTACCAGGTCGGTCCTACGTAAAATTTTTATATAAGTCTGCTGATTACGAAAATATAAAAGGCGAGTTAAATCGTATGGACTGGCAGTCGGAGTTCAGTAGTAGATCGATGGAAGAAGCGGTAGCATACTTTTATGGAGTAATAAAGAGGCTACATTCCATGTATATACCGACAAAAACTGTCGTCCCAAAATCAAAATACCCTCCCTGGTACAAAAGTCCGTTGATAAAAATCTTAAAAGAAAAAGCCAAATTTCACACTAAATTTAAGAAGTACGGGAACTTATCTGACTATCAGTCTTTCATTTTGCTCCGTCAACGGGCTAAAGACCTGGAGCGAGATATGTTTGACAGTTACATAGCAAAAATAGAATCTAACATACGCGACAATCCACGGGCCTTTTGGAGGTACGTCAAGTCCAAAAAACAATCTTGTTCTTACCCTTCAGTGATGCAATTTGGCCAGGAAACGTCCAGTGATGGTGACGTAATTTGTGATATGTTCGGTAACTGTTTTCGCTCTAACTTTCTTGACGATACTAGTGATGCCAACAGTCAATCTTCGGCTTATAATATGGCCGAAGAACCCATTGATAACATGCACGATATAAGTCAAGTGGAAATTCGGCTAAGTGAGGTATGTAGGCTGCTAAAACGAGTGGATCTAAACAAATCTGCGGGGCCTGATGATATTTCACCCATATTTATCGTTAACTGCGCCAAGGATCTTTCGGTGCCTCTTTCCATCCTGTTTGAAAAGTCGCTTGCTACTGGCGTGGTGCCTAAGATATGGAAGTCGGCATATATAACACCGATACATAAAAAAGGGTCAAGGACATTGGTCGAGAATTACAGACCTATTTCGAAGCTGTGTGTGTTTGCTAAAATACTGGAGAAAATTGTGCATACACAGGTTTATTCGGCAATCAAGCACAGTTTTGATGAAAGCCAGCACGGTTTCGTGAGGGGTCGGTCGACCTCATCTAATCTCACTGTCTGTAGCGATTACCTCTCCGAGTGTATGTCACAAAGGTCCCAAGTCGATGTTATATATACCGACTACAGTAAATGTTTTGATCGAATAGATCACGTGATCCTGTTGCGTAAACTTTTATTGGTGGGCATCAGGGGTGATCTTTTCCGGTGGTTCAAGTCCTATGTGGAGAACAGATGTCAGACTGTAGTTCTGAATGGATACTGCTCCAAACCTATGAATGTCCCATCGGGGGTTCCCCAAGGATCCTTGCTGGGGCCACTGTTGTTTAATATTTTTATCAACGATATCTCTTCTTATTTCCGGTATTCAAAATTGCTACTATATGCTGATGACATGAAGATAATGAGACAAATAAATACCTTGGCAGATGCTCATCTATTACAGGAAGACCTTAATAATTTTCAAGGCTATTGTGTTAATAATAAGTTGGACTTGAATGTCTCCAAGTGTTATGTATGCTCCTTTACGCGGAAACCTATCCCGATCGTCCATAACTACATGCTTTTGGATACAGCACTAAATAGGGTAAACACTATCAGGGATCTGGGAGTTACCTTTGACGCTAAGCTGCTCTTTGATGTACACATAGACAATATAGTCAAGAAAGCGTCAAAAGCACTTGGTTTCATTCTCCGAGTGTCCTCGGAGTTCAAGAATATAAAGACTATTAAAATATTATACTGTTCTTTTGTTCGTAGTCATCTGGAGTATGCCTCTCAAGTCTGGAACCCCAATTATAATGTTTACATAAATCGTATTGAGAGCATACAAAAAAGGTTTCTAAGGCACATTCAATATCGGTCTAAAACGTTTTTAACGAATTACACCCAACGTTGCAAAAAATTTCATATCCTTCCACTTTACGAAAGGCGGAAAATATCAGATCTTGTGTTTCTCTTCAAAATAGCCAATGGAACAACTGGTGTTACAGAGTTGTTACACAAAATCGGGCTGCGAGTGCCATCTGTGTTCTTACGTAGACTTCATATATTGCATACCCCAGTGGTAACTACTACATACAGACGGAACTCGTACATGGTGAGAGCGAGTCGTATGTACAACGCAACCTGCCGGGAAGCTGATATCGACATTTTCAACACTAGTGTTGCTAAACTGAAAAAAAAATTATCCAATAGCTTCTTCGAGCGTAAATAATCATATTTCTGTTTTATGTTATATACGAGTAAGTAAACTCTATTGTCAACTTTCTATTTCATATGATATATGTATATACTACATGTGGAAACTTGTAATTGGCCATATTTTGTTAAGACTATTACTTACTGTATCTGTCTAGCTGTAAGTTTTCCTAATATAAATAAAATAAAATAAAAATAAAATAATCAAAATACAATATGGCGACAACCAGACGCCATAATGTCATAAAGAAAAAAATGAAACTCGACAGACTTTATTAAGTGGGGTATCAAAATAAAGGAGGCGATTCCAAAAATAACACTAAAATGTAGAAAATAAAAAAAAATATATTTTCAAAAACCCGTCTGTAAAAAACAACTAAAAAAGATCCACACAAGTCACTTTTCAAGCAGTCTGTTGCAGTTGCTGGCATGAAATCAATAATTGAACTAAAATAACTGCCACCAACTGCATCAGACTGCTTGAGAAGTGACTTGTTTGAAACTTTAGTTGTTTTTTACAGTCGGGTTTTTTGAAAATATTTTTTTTTTAAATGCTTCTGCCTATGGTAATGAACAACTTTCTCTAAGGAAGTCATAGAAATTTCCCCAAAATAAAAATGGGATATCCCGTACAAAGTAGATAGGTAACTGAATATTATAAGTATACACCACACAAAGGTAGACTTTATTTCAATACACACAAGTTGTGTGTATTCCGCACACACAGAATCAACTGCATATACTGTCGATCGTATTGTGTGTGTAATTTTTTCTGTAGTTTGGTGTCAGTTTACAACATGATCACACTTTTCTGTTACACACTGTAAATACAGTGATACAAACGTGATTGCGTTGAGTAAGACTGGCAGACTTAACAAGATAAACTGTTGGTACCTATGTAGCGATCGCCCCCTATTTAGTCTCAACTCTCGGTTCAAGTGCTTTGCATCTTAAACTCGTATCCCAACAGCCAATTGATGCTGCTCTGTGATCGATCTTTGGTGACAAAGACGTGTATAACTAAAATGTCTAAAAACAATCTGCCTAGCCTTTTCTCAACTATCTTGGGGTCGGCTTCCAGTCTAACCGGATGCACCAGAATACCAGTACTTTACATGGAGCGACTGCCTATCAGATTCTGACCTCCACAAGCTAGTTACTTGGTAATACGATACCCCTTGGTAAGACTGGTTGTCAGACTTTCGGGCTTCTGACGACCCGTAACGACTGTCAAAGATCCACGATTGACAGCCGGGAGCAACGGCTTAACGTACTTTCCGAGGCACCGAGGAGTCTCGGTATGTAAATATCCATCCATGGACCAACCCCGGCAAGTGTAGCTTAACCTGATGGCTCGACCCGTGCGGCGGTTATTACTTTAGCCACGAGCTCCGACGTGTAGAAATACAGAAAACTGCGCAGACGTGATGTGCACCGCAGAATGACATGCTTGCATTCAGTGAGGTCGTCGCCAGTCGCCAGCAGTGGGGCACAGGAATTGCCTTCTTCCACACGACTCCGTCCCTTGCCAGTACGGGCCAGTCCCTTCGGTACAAGTCGAGCTCATCCCGCCATCTTCGCCTCGGTCTGCCGCGATGTCGTCTGGCATTGAATGGGGGTCCCATTCGGTGGTTTTGAGCGCCGAACATGTCTTCCGCATGTCAAACGAAAAATGGACAAAAAAAAGGATAAAACAAAGATAAATAAAAATATAACCCTGTATTTGCTGTCGCGCATTCAGGTAAAAAGTCAGCTTCAAATGTACTCGTTTTTTTTTCAACCTATTATCATTCATTAGGTAGCGATAGTTATATTTGTTTAGCCTACAGATAGTTATTCCGGGTCTGGCTGTTTTATGTTTTGTAGGATGGCAAATCATCAAATAACTTTTCCCGCTCTGGGTAGAGCGGGTCCCGGACTTGTCAGACTCTTACTGACTAAAACACACCCATGTTCCTTTAGTTGCCTAGGCCATGGCCGCGGTGACTCTTTTGGCTGTTTTATGTGAGTTTAAATGTTTGTAAACGCACCCACGATCCACGACTTAAGAGAAATTCCTAGTGTGGGGCAACATTAAAATAAAAAAACCAGCCAAGTGCGTGTCGGATTTCGCACATTTAGGGTTCCGTACCATATGAGCGATTATCAAAGATAAAATCTGATTAATCAATATATTGGTATATAATGTTAGTAAAATATACGTCACAATAAACATAATCACCAACTTTCAAGTTCATAGGTATGGGAAGTTAAAAAATTCTTCGGAATAAAATATAAAATTTTGTGACAGACAGACGGACAAAGAAAAAATCTGATTTATCAATATATTGGTATATGTTAGTAAAATATACGTCACAATAAACATTATCACCAAATTTCAAGTTCATAGGTATAGGAAGTTAAAAAATTCTTCGGAACAAAATTTTGTGACAGACAGATGGAGACGTGAGTGACTTAGGGTTCCGTACCAAATGAGTGATTATCAAAAAAAAAAAATCTCGTTTATCAATATATTGGTATATGTTAGTAAAATATACGTCACAATAAACATAATCACCAACTTTCAAGTTCATAGATATGGGAAGTTAAAAATTCTTCGGCACAAAATTTTGTGACAGACAGACGGACACGTGAGTGACAGCAACAGGGCTCCGTTTGGACCCTTCGGGTACGGGACCCTAAAAATAAGTTATCTAGCTATCACGTCTACGGAGTTTTATTACCTAAAATCCTGTATTTGCTGTCCTTTTCGGTTAAGTGATGTATTGCTAACAGAGATGGATAACATGTTTATTTAATTAAATATCTGACGTGACCTTTGAATTCGCCGTTTTCCTTGTCAAGCCAGCATCAAACCATTCATTTCTTTAATCTAAGTAAAAATCCATATACCTACATTGATATAATATAATGTAAATGCGTTTTGGTTATTGTGGTATAAAATAATTTTCCTTATTACGGATTTGTAAGTAGGTATGTTGCACAGCGTGTCTAGGAAGTTATAAGGCAAAGACGTCAAAAGTCACCAAATATATTATATGAAACATTAAAATGCGTATAATTTATAGGTAAAACTATGTTACTAACTGGTTAAACTAGTCGAAATGAAATTAGCAGAGTTATTTATAAGTGAGCGGCTATTAACTAATGTTTCGAACTACGTGCGAGAGAGTTTTGTTACCTAATTAGAATTAGTGTATTACTACCAATACCAACTGTAAGCCTATATTATCCAGGGTCGTGGCAGTTAGGTGGCGGCGACCTCTCGCGCCCGGCCCTGGTTCAGGCCATGGTACGGAGCGAGAGGGAATGGGAGGCAGTCTCCGCCTTCTGCGAAGCAGTAATGCTCGTGAAGGCGGAGGCGGGACGCGTGAGGGAAGCTCAACGGAGTGGCCCTCACGGCCCCGGCCGCTACCACCGCAGGAGAGGTACTGGGCTTACTGGGCGTAGGATGTCGCGAGACGATTTCCGGCCACCGTAGACCCGGGCCTGCGGACGGCGAGCAGTGGGTAGCTCGCCGTCCAATCAGCACCAGGCCCGTGAGTCGACGACGCGTAGTGTTCCACGCGCGCCTCAAAGAGATGTTGTCAGCCACCACTGACGGGGCCCATCGTGGCCGGTGCCTGCATGCCTAGGGGTAGCGGATAAATTCTGAAAATGAGTTACCGCACCCCTGGGCACTCAGGCAGGGAAGGAACAGGGGTGGGTTTTAGACAGTAAGAGCCTGACACGCCCTCCCGCTCCACCCAGAGCGGGAGAAGTCATTAGATGATTTTCCAACCCCCCAAAAAAAAAAAGGGTCGTGGAAGTGTTTGAAAGAGTTATCCCTGCAACGCACAGGCAACTGAAAGGATCACGGGTGGGTTTTATTCTGTAAGAGTCTGACACGCCCTCCCGCTCCACCCAAAGCGGGAGAAGTTATAAAATTTGACGATTTCCCACCTTACCGGGCCTACCTGTGTAGGGGCCTGCCAAGGCCGGTGCCTGCCCGGGGGTGGAGGATAAATTCGAAAAAGTTACCTCGCCCCCGGGCACTCGAGGCAGGGAGGAACAGGGGTGGGTTTTAGTCAGTAAGAGTCTGACACACCCTTCCGCTCCACCCTAGAGCGGAAGAAGTCATAGGATGATTTCCCACCCCCAAAAAAAAAAAAAAACCGGGCCTACCTCTGCATAAGTGGCGCCCTCATTGAATAAAAAATCGTATCTTAGCTTATAAAATAAAGATTAAAGAATCCAACGTCACGTTTGTTACAAAGAGGATAAAGTATTTTTACGTTCTTAAAACAGGTCTCAGAATGTTTCGTATCCAAAGTATTAGGCAAAAGTGTCAGAAACGGCCGTTTTTGGTACTTTTGCGTACTACTTTTGATACGAAACATTTGGCCGGGCGAGGGCGCCATGAGGGCGCCACTTGGCCGGTTGTAGGGCCTTAAGGCGCTATTAACCTTTTTTTAATTTAATTATTGGGTGTACCGAGCTCACGTAACGCGTCGTACGTCCACCCACCCAGTAACAGGACTCGCCCATCAAGGAGCGCTGTCCGAAATTAGACGCATTATTAATTTATTACTCATAAAACAACAGGTATTAAACTAAAACACTTAGACTAAATTATAAATAATTAAATGATCTTTAAAATGGTGAAGGTTTCATAAAAATACGCTTTATAGTTTTTGCGTGATTCTCAATTTATTATCCGTGTTAGACCTAACTTTACAAATTAATTACACTATGTTATAAAAATATAATTTCAAATATTTTCTCAGATCAAATTACGACGGATAATTTTTTTCAAAGAAATAAGACGTCTTTTAGACGTGATATTAAATTAAAAACCATTAAAAGTCGTATAACTGCGCCTTAAAAAACCTATATTGTAAGTCCTTTTGAAGGAAACTGTCTCTACTTCATGACTACGGAAAAAAGCCTCGATTAATATTGTAGGAACTACAGGTAACAGTAATACAACCAATGTCAAAAGAAATTTTCCCCGCGTATACAGTTTAGGTGTCAGTCGTCTATTAGGGTCTCGGAAGTGTTCGAAAGAGTGAACTAGCCCTGGCACAGGCAACACGGGTGGCCAGTCTTCTTCACCGCGCCGTGGCAATAACTTGGGATCTGGAAGCGTCACTGTGCTTATTATTCATAGTTATCAGTCAATAGACTATACTGGAGTCTGAAATTTCATATACACGAGCCTATCAAACACTCCTTTCCTCTTCTCCGACCACTTTAAATAGGTATATCGGGTGTAAAAAGACACTTTCCGAAGCCGAAAGCCACACATTCTACCCGTTATTTGGATCATTTTTTTTCCACTACACCTTACCTGGGAATCCACTGGTTCTGGATATATTGAAGGTCAAAGTCGCATTTTTTTTTTACTTTTTTGCGAAAATGAATTCCAAGTGTTATTACTAAACTTTTTTTCAAACAAACATTACCTGAATTTTCGTTTTTTTTTTCGAAATTACGCATTTTCAGTTACAAAAACGCAATGAATATCAAACGTATTCGACAAGTACCTACGTGGCTTAGAGCGAAGAGGCGGAGTTTAACTCCAGTTGCCTGGGTACGCGTTACATTGCGCGTAATAAAAATTGTTATTTTTTTCATACCTAAAAATTAAAGTCGTTTCCCAGGAATAATTTTTGCGCAAAGCTTTGTTAGACGTACACACGTGGTGGTGACGCGGTGTCGACAGTATGCGTAGTTAACGGCTTTGTGATGTGTCTTTTTACACCCTGTGTAAAGGTCCCAACGAATGTAAGCTAAAACTGTCAATTTCATCAATCGACTCGATGAAATTGACAGTGTAGTAAATTACATAAATTAAAAGGGTACCTAAGTCTAAAATAAAATCCAATAACATTATTGAAATTGAAAGTAAAACACCAGAACTGTTAGAAAGCGAGGGTTAATTTAGTTCCTCGACGTTTTGTCATAGAGAAACATGTGGCTGTTCCCACGAGTCTGTATCGATGTAGGTAATTTTTATTCTCAATGTCGACTGTTATGACTGTATGAGTTCACGACATAGCATTGACCTTTCTGTTCTGACATTGCTATAAAATATAGTGCGTTGTCAAAAGCGATGTGTTCTTTGCTCCCTATTCTCTCCCTATTCCTCTCACGAACGGCACTACCGACCTACTCCTATAAAATTGATGTAGCGTTGAATTCGCAAGCGTTCTATTTTTATTACTACACCTTTGAGACAAACAATATTTTAGCTCTCCCCTTTTTAGGGTTCCGTACACGAAGGGTAACCAACCGAACCCTACTACTAAGTCTGTCTAATTCCGTCCATTTCTCTGGCAGCGGGCTGTATCTCATCAAGCGTGATAGGTAGACAGTTGAAAATTTCACAGAGTGTCTATTTCTATTGCCGCTATGACAACAAATAATAAAAATCTTACGGAACTCTTCCTGTGCGAGTCAAACTCGTACTTAACTGGTTTTTTCGATAATATTCGCGTCTGCTCCCATTTTATTGCGCAACTATTCTGCTATTTGTTTTGAGGTCGCCTTGGGTAGTGGTATATTTATTCTAAGAGCTGTGTTTGCTCCTAGATCAAGCTTAGCTTTTAATTCTCTGTGTGCACGCTGAAGCACGTCCCGAGCTCTGCCAAAGCAAATATGGTGCACCAGTTATGTAGATTTCGGAAGATACCGCTCTTTTGTTTAAAGTTAACACTTGTATTAAAACTTACTAAGTTTCCTGGACACAGTCAAGTAGCTAGTGTTATAATTTAGCAAAATGGGGTATTATTGATCCCTCAAACACCCAAACCCAGTGCGAGTGCGGTACTCCTGTTCAGACTATGTATGACTCATTTGCTGCCTCAGGTGTCCCTTGAGGACCTGAGCAACGCCTCCGATGAGGCAATAGGTGTGGCCGCCTATTGGGCCCAAACAGTAGATCAATATAATGTATCGTCGAAACGATAAAAAGAAGTCAAGTAAATTTGAACAAAAGTTTTCTCGTCAACTGTAGCGTTTCAAGGCTGTTGAAATCCTAAAAGACCAGTATCCAATGAACTGAAAAGCAAATCTCTAGTCAAATCAAATCGACAAAGCAATGCATTATTTAATTTGTAACCGAGTCTCGATTCTAGTGTCAAATAATAAAACTTATCCAATAAAGTAATTGTTGACCGTAAAATTCACAAAAAATAGACCGATTGTGTCATAATATGGTTTACCGTCTATTTCGAGGTCTTTGACATTTGCCCTCAGACATGACTGCGTGTTGCCTAGAATTGTAATTTCAAAGAGACCTTATAAATTAAAAAGCAAAAACATATCAGTATTGACCTGAATGTCACACTAAGATAGACGTCCTCGTTAGTAAGAAAAAAAAAAACATATACATATACGGTCGAATTGAGAACCTCCTCCTTTTTTTTTCGTCGGTTAAAAAGAGCAAATGGTGTACAATTAAGTAGGTATATTCTGCTTAGACAGGGTAGTAATGATTGTCAAATTTAAATAAATACTACTTGTGGTCAAATAACTTAACAACTTTCTTCAAGGAAGTCCCAAAAAAATGGACTTTCAGTGGGTACAAAATGTAAGTAGTTATCATCCGCTAATTAAAATTAATATGGGAGTTTAAATTTTTGATGTGTAACATCTTTCCTCTCGCTTTCCTGCAATCTGTGGGAGTGATTTCGTGGAAGGGGACGGAAGTGAGTAACAGGAAGCCGGGGAAGCGCACGCTATTTGATTTGACCAATAAGCGCGCGCGGTGGTAAAGTTGGCCGTCAGATGGTAGAGCGCGCGTACAATAGCGCACAAGTCTGCGCGCGGTCAAAATCGGAACTAAACGTTTTTCATTTTATTTTTCAGGCTAGAATGTTAATGTTGCTTATTATGGTGAGCTGTCAATTTTTTTTTATCAATGATAGGCTCGCGTTTGACCGCAATCTCACCTGATGGTTAGCGATGATGTGGTCGAAGATGGAACACGCTTGCCTAGAAGTAGCCGATTCAGTCTCGACTTAAGGGTCTACTACTGGCTAAGTGGTGCACGCCAGTAGGCAAAAGTGTCAGAAACGGCCGTTTTTGTTACTTTTGCCTACTACTTTGGATACGAAACATTCTGAGACCTGTTATAACAACATGAAAATACTTTATCCTCTTTGTAACAAACGTGACGTTGGATTCTTTAATATTTATTTTCTATGCTATGCTACGAATTTTTATTCAATGAGGGCGCCACTTGGCCGTTAGTAAGGCCTTAAAGACTCCCAGGTTGTAACTATCAGGAAACAGACTCCGGTAGGGAATTCCACTCTTTAGTTTGTTACACATCATATGCGACTACTGTAAGGCGTACGTTTTTTTTTTCGGTATTGTCTGTGCTTGTCCTGAAGAAAGTTGTTTCTTTCCATGGGCAGAAGCAATATCTAAAATATGGCCACCCATTGCCATTACCTCCATATTTAAGAAGTCTAAGAAAAAAATGTAAAATAAAATCGTCGTTCCATGTTGATTTGGAGTTAATTTAAATCTCTAATTGAATAAGACTGGATGCATAACGCTGAATCATTTCATTAGTGAGACCGAGATTTTCATAAATAGCAACGGTGCTGTCCAATTTCTATTCAGTTTCAATACTATAAGGTTCAAAGTCGCCTGCATTGCTTGTCTTTTAAGAGAGAGTAATATAAATGTGTTTTCATTCAATGTTACAGTGAGATCGATTATTTCATTGATACATTTTGTTTTGATACGAGTATGTCTGGTACGTTCGTGATAGTATCGATTAGCGCTATCGTATCAAACATGTTGCTAGTACCTAATTATCTTGTCATTAGATTATGATATAATGCATCATCTGCTTCATTAATACTTATTACTATCTATGTTTTGAAGTGGGTCTACGTAATATTTATTTAGAATATCTAATATAGCCTACTGTTAAATCATCATCCTTTTGCCCTACTTATTCCAATTTGCATAGTGGAAA
Organism: Polia nebulosa; assembly: GCA_951329385.1. NCBI lineage: Eukaryota > Metazoa > Arthropoda > Insecta > Lepidoptera > Noctuidae > Polia > Polia nebulosa. Next base: position 8,489,841 of record OX589595.1, on the reverse strand, counting down.
TCCCACTCATGCGGCCAAAACGTTTTAAGAATAGGTACATTCAATGTGCGTACAACTAAGGAATAGAATTCCCTACCGGAGTCTGTGTTTCCTGATAGCTAAAACCTGGGAGTCTTTAAGTCAAAAGTGAATAGGTTACTTCTAGATATGCGTGCATCATCGTCGACTAAATCATCGCTTACCATCAGGTAAGATAGTAGTCAAACGCGTGCCTATCAATGATAAACAAGTATCAATCTGCCTGCCCGCGCCTTTTCCCAACGATCTTGGGGTCGACTTCCAGTCTAACCGGATGCAGCTGAAAACCGGTATTTTACATGAAGCGACTGCCTATCTGAACCCAATTACTGGCTAATACGATACCCCTTGGTAAGACTGGTTATCAGACATTCGGACTGCCGACGACCCGTAACGACTATCAAAGATCCACGATTGACAGTCGGGACAGAATTTTCATCCATATCTTCTCTATGAGCCGTTTTCTCAAAGCCGACTTCCTCTAGACATTATCATCTTCACAATCGATCCATCATTCCAAGACATGTGAAATCCACCAACGCGCATTGGGTTCGTGTGTAGGATTACGGCACACATTGGGCACATGACAGGCCTCCTCTCTGTGAGAGGGTCACAGAGAGGAGGCCTGTCATGTGCCCAAGCAGTGGGGACATAAAGAAATGCTGGTGATGTATCCATCCATCCATTTTTATTTTTGGTCTGTCTTGCCTCTTCACCTACACATCAACTTTTTGCCTTTCATTATCACTTTCACGTCAAAATTACCAAGAGATTATTAAGATACTAGCAACCCACCCCGGCTCCGCACGGATACAAATTATACACACAAACCTTCCTCGTTTATCACTCTTTCTATAAGTGAAAACCGCATTAAAATCGGTGCGTGGTTTAGGAGGAGTTAGCGGAAAAACATACAGACGCGGAATGCGACATTGATTTATTCTATGTAGAGAAGAGATGGGTTTTACATAGTTAGCCAATTAATTTAATATCCAAATCTCAGTCCCAAATGAGTCACGACTCACGATGCGCCTCGATCATGAATTAATTGGAAGGCTAACCAAAATAATGAAGTTACGCTAGTATTCAATTAAACTGCCCGCATCAGTGGTTAATGTCGCGTCATTGTCGCTAAGTTCACAATCGTGTCAAGGGCACCCGAACAAATCGCGAAGGTTTGTTTATTTCGTTTTTTTGATCAGCTAATTAAAGTCATCAAGTTTTCTTTTCACTACAGGGTCTTAATTCAGTGCAGTTACCCCAATTCTGAGCAGTGGTGGAGCAGTGGTACCGGCCCTGACTTACGTGTCGTGGTCGTGTGTGCGGATCCAGGCAGGCACTTTAAGGCGCTATTAACTGCCAATGACCTTGAGTGGTTAGCTTGCGTGTTCTGTGCTGAGCTCGCGTAACGCGTCGTACGTCCACCCACTAATAGGACTCGCCCATCAAGGAGCGCTGTCCGAAATTAGACGCATTATTAATTTTGCTACGCATCAAACAACAGGTATTAAACTAAAACAATTGGACTAAATTATAAATAATTAAATGATCTTTAAAATGGTGAAGGTCTCATAAAAATACGCTTTATAGTTTTTGAGTGATTCTCATTTTTTATCCACATTAGACATAACTTTACAAACTGATTACACTATATTATAAAAATATAATTTCAAATATTCTCAAATCAAATTACGACGTAAATTGACTAGAGTAACATATATTTTTTTCAAGGAAATAAGACTAGTTGTTTAGACGTGATGTTCAATTAAAAACCATTAAAAGTCGTATAACAGCGCTTTAATTTGTCTAGGTAAATTTTTATCATCACTGCTCTCAAAACGGCGACGGAAAACATCGTGAGGAAACCGGCATGTCCTAAAACCAAAAAATCGAAGACACGTGTCAACCGTTAGTGGGTCTATCTCCTTAAAGAGGATTCCATGTCCCACCAGTGGGAACGTTCAAAAGGTTTATAATGCTTATGTCTTAATTGATAAGTGAGGGAGATGAAAATACTCGTGAATTTGAACAACTTCTTCTATGGGACCAGCCCTTTAATAGCGTTTTTTTCATGTGTCATTTGAAAAGAAAGAGTTAATCTCATAGCAGGTATTACGTTCCCAATGAATTCAGTTACATAAGTTGCCTAGTTATTTTTATGAATTGCTATACCTATGAACAGTCAAAAACTTCTTCAAATAGACCCATTTTACTTTATGAAGTAGAAAATAAAACAGATATAACTGCGTTATTGTACTTATCTGATTGCCCTATGATGTTAAGGAAAAGGGAAAAAATCATAATGGTTTCCGCGAATTTACTTACTTAGTATTCTTGTCGTATTTCTTTTTTATTTTCCTTATTTGTGTTGCCAGTATCAACGTTAAATTATCTTCTGTTTGATCTCATAAATTCGTTTCAGTATCTACAGTTCAAGTTCGAAACAGGTATTAATGCCAGGTTTATGTATGTGGAACATGTTTTGTGTGACCTACACTGCGTTTAAACCTTACACACAATGCCAAGGTTTCGCAAATCCTCTAAGTCCTTACATAAATGTTGGAGCACGATATATTAGATCATTCTATGTATCTCATATAAATTCATAATGGTCATAATATCCTACGTAATAAAGTCTAATACCGCTTGACCGGTCTTCGTGTTTGCTAACTACCGTCACTATATTGCATTCATTTATCCTTACCCTATTCACTGAAAATAGCGTTAGTATTGGATATGTGTTGATTTGCATATCATTTAGCGAAAGCGTGTTTTGTAGAAGGCTGTTAACAAATCAATAGTCACGCTTTTGCCTTTGCTTCGCCTGACGTCTTGGGTAATGTTACCACAACAAAAAAAACTGGAAAGGTACTAATTTAAAGTCAAAAGAAAGATATGAATGTTTTTGAAACAACAATCTTGACTTCTGTTTTTGAAGAAAATAATGCAAAGGGCAAAAGTTGACCAAGTAATTTATTTTTGTAATGAATAAATAAGAAAAACACTAAAACACATAGTGAAAATGAATTTAGCTGATAGGGATCTAATCGGAGCGAGTGTGAGTGTTCATTTTATCGAAGACAAACAGTATTCTGAAAAACTTTTTGTACATAGAAATAAATACAAAGTATTTTTAAGGCTTCATTAATTTATACAAATTATAACCGTAAAATACGCCTCGTTTTGAATACAAATATAATTCAAGAAACTATTGTTTTCATCACTAAACAATTCGCCATATCTAATGATCAAGGCGAAAATACTTTACGTGTGAAGTGTACAAAATATATTTACCTTCAGAAGTAGATAATAATTATTTTGCAACGAAATACCTACATTTTGCTTCGCTATTATTCGTCACTGTTGAGACTTGCCCGACTACTGTGAACTCAGCACAACGAATCAATAGTCTAGAAATAGATGAGATTTCTGAAATCTGTACTTATTTGTTCAGCAATCGTTTGCTGCGAGATTAATGGTCGTTTTAATATTGATCCTGTGTGATCGATTCGAGGTTTATTAGTTTACCCGGTTCCTTTATTTTACGGATCGTTTTTGGTAATTTTAGTTTCGTGTATCGTTTACTAGTAATGAAGTGTATCCTCTATACTTTCATAGTTTAGTCCACTGTCCCTAGCATTCGTTAGGTGTCCGTTAGCTGGGTAAATTGTATAGTTTCTTTTGAACATTTGGTATATATGTACAGTGCGTCTATTTTCTTAATGCTTCTCGGCAATCATCGCATTTCCGAATACAAACGAATGTTAATTTCCATGTCCATCAATTATTAGATATATCGTGTACTAGCAATTCGTCCGCGTAGATTTCAAAAATTTATAGCCTATGACACTAAAAAATAACGTGGCTTTCTATTGGTAAAAGAATTCTCAAAATCGGTTCAGTAGATCCAGAGATTACCCCCCTCAAACTCACAAACTTTACCTCTTTATAATATTAGTATAGATGTCATACTAATATTATAAGTGTGCATGTAAGTTTGTTTGTTACGCTTTCACGCGAAAACTACTTAACCGATCATCATGAAACTTTGTACACATATTCTTGGAGGTATTAGAAGTAACCCAAGATACTTTTTATATATATATATAAAAATACGAAAGAAACATAAACGCGGGTGGAACCGCGGGCACAGCTAGTAGATAATAATTTTGAATTCAGAACTAAGTACTTAGTTCTACTACGTGTTGGGTACCTGACATGTGAACAAATATTCTTAACATTCACAACTGAACAATTCTAATAGAAATGAGACTGTGACCTATGTCACAAGTAAATCTAACTCAGTTGACATTTTGACAACGAACCGAAGGTGCAAATAGTTTCTGAATTCCTTTGAAATTGTCACTACCATTGACTGAAAGGTTGACAACTTGGAGGGGACCTAAGCCATTACTGAATGTTAAGTGATCGACGAAGTTATTTGTCAATGTTCACGGAGTTTCAGCTTTACGTACAGTTTGGTCTTTAAGATTAAGTTAAGTAATTTGTTCGGATTGTTTCTTCATTGAACACATTTTTGTTTTGTTTTTCTAATGTTACTGACTTTGGAGTCATTTAAGTCGTTGTTTCATAGGGATTTGCTGCCGATCCATTTAGTGATCAAGCTTTTGGAACATCGATTCACTTTTTTTTTGAGGGTGGGAAATCGTCAGATGACTTCAACTGAGAGCAGTCACTCAGAGGAGTGGAGCGGGAAGGCGTGTCAGACTCTTACTGATTAAGGCGCAGTTATACGACTTTAGTGGTTTTTAATTTAAAATCACGTCTAAACGACTAGTCTTATTTCTTTAAAAAAAATATATGTTACTCTAAACAATTTTCGTCATAATTTGATCTAAGAATATTGGAAATTATATTTTTATAACATAGTGTAATTAATTTGTAAAGTTATGTCTAACTCCGATAAAAAAATTGAGAATAACGCAAAAACTATAAATCGTACTTTTATGAAACCTTCACCATTTTAAAGATCATTTAATTATTTATAATTTAATCTCACTGTTTTATTTTAATACCTTTTCTTTTATGTGTAATTAATTAATAATGCGTCTAATTTCGGACAGCGCTCCTTGATGGTCGAGTCCTATTACTGGGTGGGCATACAACGCGTTACGTGAGCTCAGCACAGAACACGCAAGCTAACCACTCAAGGTCATTGGCAGCTAATAGCGCCTTAAACTCACCTGTTTCTTCACTTGCCCTTTGCGTTCCAGGGCTGCGGTGACTCTTTCGAACACTTCCGCAGAGACATCGCTTGATTGGGAAATGTTTTTGGGTACTAATGGTATAACAGCTTTTGCGTCATTATTATTGTGTTGTGTATTACTCCATTAGGAGGAGCTCGTGGCTAAAGTGATAACAGCCGCACGGGTCGGTCCATCAAGTTAAGCTACGCTTGCCGGGGTTGGTCTATGGATGGGTGACCATCTTTACACACCGAGACTCCTCCGTGCCTCGGAAAGCACGTGAAGCCTTTGTTTCCGGCTGTCAATCGTGGATGTTTGACAGTCGTTACGGGTCGTCAGAAGCTCGAAACTCTGACAACCAGTCTTACTAAGGGGTATCGTATTACCCAGTAAATGGGTTGTGGAGGTCAGGTAGGCAGTCGCTCCATGTAAAATACTGGTATTCAGCTGCATCCGGTTAGACTGGAAGCCGACCCCAAGATAGTTGGGAAAATGCTAGCAATGCCAGATTGATTGTACGAGTATTACTCCATTACTGGAATATATTAAATTTTGTATCGATCTCCAAATTCTATAGGCAATCTAATTGGTTTCTAATTATTTAGATTGCTTATTGTGTCTTCATTATTACACATCGTGATTCGACAAATTAGTGTTTCGAATAATTACGTTTTTACAAGCTGTTATTAAATTCGATTTCTTTAATAATTGCAAAATGCCTTGATAACACATTATTATATATTTTTGTTGAAATAAGAACGGAGTTATGTACGTGTTTCTTTTGCCATTACAGGGTTCTGATTGTTTCTATCATTACAAAAATATGGCTGTATTTACCAATACAATTACTATTTAGAAAGAAAGAAAGAAATCATTTATTTGCTGATAATGAGGTATACATATAAGTTGGAAGGTTTCTGAATTGTCCCGATACAATACACACATACATTTAATCGACACAATAACATTTCCACCACTTTCCTTAGACTTCTAATTCTATTATTAAACACACTGCATTTCGAAATTGCATATCAACAATGCAGGAACTCCCAACTTGGTCCGCAGACTCATTCCTCATTACTTGTTGAAGTCTAGAGGAACAACAAACTGGGAAACTGTCGCTTTTGAAATATGAGCTCGGTACATACAGGTGGCTGAAAATTCGTTACTCAAATCCCTGGAATTCGTATTTCAGACATATCTAGATTGCGAAGGAGTAATATGTTAGCTTGATTGCGAATTTCATTTTGAGAATTGTTCGTTTCAAAAGAGAATTCTTCAGAGGCTAAAGAACGTCACTTCAACGTTCCAGAATGTATCTTAAAGCTGAAAGAGTTAAGAGAGACGTTGATAAATGCAGTCTCTTTCTATTGGTTCAGTTGGAACAGTTCTAAAACTCTGTCTACACGGACACCGCATCCATCAAGCCTCGAGATGGAGAGATGCGATTGTGTTGCGTTGAAAGGAAATTATCGCTTCCTTTTTCGCTCGTGACAGAATTGTTTTGTGAGCTCTAGTGTTCTGTGGATAAACAGCTTTGTGATTGTGGACGTGCCTGCAACGTGCGGATATTGGTCTTGAGATCTTTGTGTTTTTTACGTGTCGTGGGTTTGTTTATATTCAATTTCGCGTTGTCTGATTTTGGATGGTAATGGATATTTTGATGCAGTCGATATCATTGGTAGCATTAACACGATCTGTTTTTAAACCCCGACAATACAGAGGGGTGTGGTGTAATGTGTTGCTATATATAGCAAGATTATGCTGACAAAAGGCTTTATTATTTTAGGTTAATTGCTCTTCAGAACGTATTTCGTTTCCAAATTCAATCAGTTTTGAATATCGTTCCTTCATTTACATCAAATCCAGCCAGGATTAAGCACTTTTTTTATTCTGGTACTTGTGCTGAAATGGCCCTCTGAATCGAGGTCCGGCACTCATATCCAGAGGAATCCAAGCGCACATTTGAACACAAGTTATGGAAAGGTCGCACGACCAGGAATTGAATTTTCCGATAGGAAACGGGTCAAAAGCCGTTTGTGACAATATTGGAAGGAATATGAATTGAAATACCGGTTTACTGAGCAGACAGAAATATATCGGTGAAATTTTATCGGTATTGTAGAATTGCATGGATGCCAAAAGAAATACGTGTTCTTACTTTGAAGTAGCAGGATTCTGTGGTCCGACTTTGAAGTCTGGTAAAACTCTTGACTCGTTAAGAAATCAAGGAGTATTCAGCTACCAAGAAAAGCGGACAGTTGGGAAAAGTTAAACATTTAAGGAATATTAGTTTGAGAAAACTTTGTCTCGGTCGAAAATCAAGAGGCCTTGAAAGTAAAAGGTTAAAAAATGTTGAACTTTTCACTGACATCTTTTCTTTTTTAGCAGCACTGTTTGCGTGAAGTTTATAATGGAAACAAATGCACCTTTCTCAAAAAATAATCTATACTTTTTATGTATGAAGCTAAGTCGGGTTAGTTTCACCATTTCTAACACAAACGGCTGGACCGATTTTTATGATCTTTGATAATAACTATTAAAACATCGGAAAACATCACGAAAAATAAAATAGTGAAGTAACAATTATCGATTACATTTTGGGGAGTGTGCGACGGAATTGCATGATTTGATTCCGCCAAGCTCGTTTCATCTAAGGACCACAATACGTACGGCGCAGTGCCACCGGTTCATGGTGGACATCCCATCCATACGCACAAAGCGTTTTGAGAAAACATTCATTGCACGTACAGCTAGAGAGTGGAATTCTCTACCGGAGTCTGTGTTTCCTGTAAGATACAACCTGGGAGTCTTTAAGTCAAGAGTGAATAGGTTACTTCTAGGCAAGCGTGCTCCATCTTCGACCACATCATCGCTTACCATCAGGTGAGATAGTGGTCAAACGCGAGCCTATCAAACATTAAAAAAAAAAAAGTAAATTAATTTTTCATACGTTTAGTATAGAGCAGTGGTGGCCCAGCGGTATTGGCCGCGACTTATAAGTTGTAGGTCGTGAGTTCAAACCTAGGCAGGCACTTTACTTTGTGTTAATTATTTCATCACCACTGCTCTTAAAACGGTAAAGGAAAACATCGTGAGGAAACCGGCATGTCCTAGAACCAAAAATTCGAAGACATGTGACATCCACCAAACCGCATTGGGCCCGCGTGGTGGATTACGGCCCACACTGTGCCCCAGCAGTGGGGACATTAAAAGGCTGATGATGATGATGATAATGTTTAGTATGGAAAAGATTTTTTGATGAAATTTCGAGACTGGATTCTTTTATTGATTCTGAGGCGGTACGAAGTTCGCCGGTCACAACCACTAGTTATAAACAAAACTTTTATGTTAAGATAAACAACATATAATTAGTTGAAACATTAACTTCCATTTTCCACAAATAGAGCTCAAAACACAACTCAGTGCGGTCGAGTAAGCCTCATCCGAGAATAACTACCCTTAACTTTGACGGCCCAAGTTCGGACTCTTTCCAAGTTAAATTAGAACAATCAGGAGGGACAGGAGGCCAGTAAAATTAAATAAAAACTTTGCGGAATGTTTTGTGAATAGATAATGTAAACAGAGAATCACACAAGACAGAGAGAAACTAGCTGCTCTCTACATTTTGTCCAATAGGTAATACGAACATAAATGTGGGTAAATTTTACCCACATTCCGGTTTCCGATTGAGCTAAGATTTTGCATACCCACATGTTTAGTTTGGATCACAACGCATGGTTAGCTGAGTGACGTCATTCTAAATCCAATATGGCGGACGCCCAAAGATGGCGGACTAGTTATTTTTATGCGAAAAGGCTAGGCAGATTGATTAGTTTTGTATTAAAAATCACCCTGTAAAAAATTGTATGGTCCGCGATCCCCGAATCACGAATTCATTGGATTACGAGGTCATGAAAGTCAGTTTCACGTCCCTACATACACCAGATTTGTGTAGCAAGCATGATAACAGAAAGCTATAAGAATAACGTGTCTTATCACGTAGTGACGTCGGCACTGCACCGATGCTATCTCTGAGGCGAAATCTGCCAGCTAATGGCTCTGAATAGTGTACATAAGAGTATACAAAGGCTGATGCTGGGCGTACGCTTGTTTTTGGATTGTACTACAGAAGTATTTTTTTATGAAATGCGATGGGTTCAATACGAGTAGCACTGCTGTTCTTAAGGGCCTACCTCCCCATAAGTGGCGCCCTCATTGAATAAAAATTCGTATCTGAGCATAGAAAATAAAGATTAAAGAATCCTACGGTGCGTTTGTTACAAATATATATACCAAAAACGGCCGTTTTTGACACTTTTGCTTACTACTTTGGATACGAAACATGTTGAGTATTGTTTTAACCACGTAAAAATACCTTATCCGCTTTGTAACAAACGCAACATAGGATTCTTTAATCTTTATTTTCTACGCTTTGCTACGAATTTTTATTCAATGAGGGCGCCACTTGGCGGATATATACGCCTTAAGCTAAAGTGCCGTTATGTAACATTTGATGGTTTTTCGTTTTTTAATGCCACATCTCTGTATAAGCAGTATTTTTCTCCTATCAACAGATTCCGAAATAAATAAATAAAATCCCCGTTAAGTTCCCTTGATTTCTAAGTATTTCAACGCTGCTTTTTGTGCATATCTACGAGTAACTCTTAACGTGATTTTGTCAGATAATGGCATTATACCTTGTGGACGGCAGAGCAAGGGTTGTATATATATTTTTTTTTACAGGTAAGATCGTGTTTGACCACTAACTCACCAGATGGTAAGCGATGACCACGCTTGTCTAGAAGTAATTTACTCTTGATTTGAATGGATTTGTTTCATTCTGTAATTTCTCAAGCAATTTTCTACTGCTATTAGGTACCTATAACGATTTAACCATGACATGATTTTCTTATGAAATTATGTCACTTGAATGATCAGTAATTCGATACAGTGTTACTATATTCACACGAAATTAGTAACACTTTGTTGGATTTAATCATAAGGCATGCGTTTTAATTACTCAATCAAAACATGTTATTATCAGATAAATTAATGATTTCAACGTCTTTCATTTGAAAATTCGCTCACTATTATGTAGGTTTACGATTAGGTTGGCAACAGTCAATTTGCTTCTTCTATGATCATGAATAAAGTTATTAAAAAAAAAATCTTCAGAAAAATAAGCGTAAGTAAAATTTGCAAAACGCTTTGCAGTTGAATCTAAATATATATTCTTTTGTTTTCATGAAAAATAGACGTTGGAAAAACAAAAGTCGATTCAATATTCAAAGTGATTCTCAAATGCCATTACATTATTTCATTAATTTTATTTAAGTTAAAAGCAACGGTAATGAATTGAATATTTTCTTCTTCATGGTTCTCTCTGTCTGGTCTCGTTATAGAAAGGCTAATATTGAAGTGCTACGAGACGGTAAAGAAGGTAGGTACGCAAAAGATTCAATTTCGCACCAAATTAAAATCGCCCGTCGCCGTAATTGCTTTCAGAATTACAATTACCTCCCTACGTTTCAATTTTATCATCTCAAGGTCGCTCTTAATGTAATTATTCAATTATGGCAACTATAATGCGTTGAACCAATTACGTATAGGTAATTGCCAATGAGAGAGCTATCCAGGTGGCTTTATACTGGTCGAACAAAATTGGAGGCAAATTGACGCGAAAAGAAAAAGGTGCCGTCCTTAAGCTAAAGTGCCGTTACTTGAAATTTGGTGTTTTTTTTTTAAGGTAATCATGGTAATCAGGCAAAAATTCTCTATCGATCTGTCTGAGCAGTATTTTTCTAATATTAGTAGATCTCGAGATAAATAAATGAAATCACCGTTAAATTTCCTTGATTTTTATGTAATTCAACGCTGCTTTTATGTTTGTAACTCAAAATGTGATTTGGTCAGATAACGGAATTATAACTTGAGTGTGGCAGTATGGGTGTCTATCTCTAGACGTTCCTTGTGAAAAAGGCTAATGAAATATACAAATAAAACAACAAGTTGTTCGAGACGCATCTGTAAAGCTTATCTCAAATAAGTATCCATAAATAAGTACCCATACGTATTTAGGTAAGCTGTGCGTGCACAACCAAAACTTTTTGATGATAAAGATATTCTTTACAATGGACGGGAAAACTACTAACATAAACGCAGGTGGACTGGAACTTTCTGCCATTACGAAAGGTGAACAAGGTCCTCATACTGCTAATAAATACACAATTTTCCTTCAACTTTCCTTCCTTACAGGTGCGCTTGGCAAACATCCCCGTTCAGCGTAATCTGTATGTAAAACAACTATGCGACAATGTGGAATTTCATGTCCGCAATGGCAAAACGACCTACCAGGACGCGAGCGAACGAGAGGGAGCGAGGACATCGTCCTGTACCTTTTATTTGATTATAGCTTTGTTGTAAGACTATTGACGTCTTTTTCGGAGCATGTGCTGACTTCAAAAAGATAAGCAGTGACTGTGTAGTGAATTTAACTTATTTCTCATCCCAAAACTCTTATAGGTCTTCAGCAAAACCGTCCTAAAGTTCAGGTCCAAAACAATCTGAAACGTCAAAAGTGATCTTATTTTCTGATAAGAAGCCCACACTTTTGCTTTTTGCCTGGAAATCTGGGACAGGTGGCAGTGAAAGCTGGTCGGTCCCGTTTTGTCTCTGCTTGTTCAATTTTATAGCGGTTTTGTTAATCATAAAATCAGTCTGATAACGTCCGCTGCTAAACATGGGTCTCTTATACTCATACTTAGGTTTTAACTGCTGAGAACGGAAAAGATGGCGGGGCAGGCAGGAGACCTAATATACCTAATTACTATGAAAGAAAGAAAGAAAGGAAAACGTTTATTTTGTGCTTCGCACAGAAAAACACAATTATTTTACAACAGGTAAAACAATATTAATACATAAAAAAAACACATAATCAAAAAATGTAAAGAAAAACATAGGTAAGACCTGTGCGAGGCCAAAAAAGCACCTATCTCAGCATATGCAGCGACATTTATAAAATAAATATCACAGCGCTGGTATTCTGATAGGGCCTGTGAAGCCACGGATACACTCACGGAATACATACATAAAAACTATATAAATAAATAAAATAAAAGTGACAGTGAAACATATAATTTAATAAAAATACTTGTGAATGTGAATAAATATAAAATAAACTATAGGCCGACGGCTAACGCTCCGACAACATTTGTCAATGTCATAGACAAACCATGGAGCGCGCGAGCGTCTATGGACGGTTATGTTCGGCTATATTAGTGCTATGTGGTTCGGTTAATCGGCTGCCAAAAAGATAACCGGTAAATAAACTAGCTTTGTTGAAATGCCCAGTAATACCATGACAAAGTAGGTATAGATACTTTACTTTTTAATCGTGTGGAAATCCACCTTGGGGCGGGCAGTGGGGTTAGTCAGACTCTTACTGACTATCACCACACGGTGTTCTGCATTTACTTTTGATCGAGGTGCTGGAGTGCTTGCGCACACTCCGCACCATCACGCTCCCCGGCCCCGGTCAGATATTGGCCCGCATGACTTCATGCGGACCCCGTCACCCTCTGGGGCCGCAATTCCTCTTATAATGCGCGCGGGTAATACGGCACGCCACCGTCTCGGGATTTGGTCTGCTGAGGTAACAGACTCCTCGAAGTCTGTTACTACGGGAGGGAGGTTGTAGGAGAGGAAGAATATTTAGATGGCTAGGACTATGTGAAATATGTTATAGCTAGAAAGGAAAGGAAGTTGACTACTGAGATGACTTTCAGAGACTAAGATGGAAAAAGAACAGCTTTGTGTGTGTGATGAAGAAGAGATGACGGACTCATTAGGATATGGACACGAGAATTATGATATGGTTACTATGCCTGACAGAAGTATGACTTTTTAAGATGCTGTTGTTCATTGCACCCAACAATAATATTTCTTCTATGGTTTAATTGAAAAGAAAAAGTGGTTCGCGTGAAAATATGTACAAGATGCAAATCTTTTAGCTGTGCTTTTACTTCTACATAGTCTAGATTTTAATCTTAATTAGTACCGGGTTGTACGCGACAAGCTACGCACAAAATACTCCAGTATTTGCTAAAAAGTCCTCTGCTGAGCATAGTTTCAACAACATGGGACCTTTTTTTTTTAGGGTGGGAAATCTTCAAATAACTTCTCCCGTTTTGGGTCGAGCGAGAGGGCGTGTCAGACCTACTGACTACTGAAACCCACCCTTGTTCCTTCAGTTACCTGTGCCAGGGCCGCGGTGACTCTTTCGAACACTCCCGCGACCCTGGCAGGGCATGGTAAATACCTAACGCAGATTTTTAGGGTTCCGTACCCACAGGGTAAAACGGGACCCTATTACTAAGAGTCCGCTGTCCGTCCGTCTGTCTGTCTGTCCGTCCGTCTGTCACCAGGCTGTATCTCATGAACCGTGATATAAGTTAGACAGTTGAAATTTTCACAGATGATGTATTTTTGTTGCCGCTATAACAAAAATACAAAAAAACAGAATTATAAAATATTTAAGTAGGGCTCCCATACAACAGACATGATTTTTTTGCCGTTTTTATAGATAATGATACGGAACCCTTCGTGCACGAGTCCGACTCGCACTTGGCCGGTTTTTAGCTGCAGCCCACGCACTAATGATGTGCAACACATAGCTACTACCACATATGTACCTACATAAAAAAGTGTCCTGTCAAAAAATCCGATACTTCCCACATTTTCCCCCGTTTTCCAACAATCGCGAAGCTGACAAAAACGCAAAATATTCAACGACTACTCGATAAATATTTTGTAATTCTAATCTCACACACGCACAGAACATATGGTACAGTACCACTAACTAATGATGCGTGCATGATCTGTTGAACGATGGTCGAAGAAACAACAGTTGATCTATTTACTCGCTCACTGTTACATCGGATGGGAATGTACTGTGAATCAAGTGATTGTAATTACTGTGGGGAAATCATTGAAATAGTTACAGTGTTTACTAGCGACCCGCTCCAGCTCCGCACGGGTTACAAATTATACACCTAGAGCTAGACCTTCCTCATTCGACGGCGGGTAGTGTTCCACGCGCGCCTCAAAGAGATGTCAGCAATATAATGACGGGGCCCGACAGGCCCTGTCCAGGGGTCGTGGATAAATTCAAAACAGGGTTACCGTGCCTCTGGGCACTCAGGCAGGGAAGGAACAGGGGTGGGTTTTATTTAATAAAAGTCTGACACGCCGTCCCGCTCTACCCAGAGCTGGAGAGGTCATTGGATGATTTATAACCCAAAAAAATAAAAGTCCTTTCCTCATTAATCAGTTTGTCTATTGGTGAAAACCGCATGAAAATCAGTTTTGTACTTTTTGAGTTTATCGCGAACAGACAGACTAACGCGGTGGGGAGCTTAGTTTTGTAATATGTAGTGATGGGCCTTATTTATAAAAGGAAATAACCATGTGATTAGTTAAAACAGTGATTAGCAGGTTCTTATTTCAACATTTTGGACAAGGGTACATGTGGGTGGTAAAGGGCTGACTAAGGAAAGGAGGTTAAATCCTACAGAGACATGAATTTCATAGATGAGACATTTGTTATCTTGAATTTAGAATCCACTAATCAGCATTTTATCTAAGCATATGGTTCTCGCATCCATCGGCTACCCGCGACTCTCACCAGGTCATCGGTCCACCTTGTTCCTTCCAACGTTGGCCTTCCAACGCTGCGACTACCGGTACGCGGTCGCCACTCTAGAACTTTTCGGCTCCATCGACCGTCTGTTCTGAGAGCAATGTGCCCTGCCCACTGCCACTTCAGTTTGGTGATTCTTCGGGCTATGTCGGTAACCTTGGTTCTGTTGCGGATTTCATCATTCCTGATTCGATCACGCAAGGAAACTCCGAGCATAGCCCTATCCATTCCCCATAAGGCCCATTGTGAGCGACCACGTTTCTGTTCCATATGTCATCACTGGCAACACGCACTGGTCATAGACTTTCGTCTTGAGTCACTGTGGTATGTGGGACGAGAAGATACCGCGCAGCCTCCCGAATGCCGCCCAGTCGAGTCGGATTCGACACGCACAGGACGCACAGGACCGGTCATTGTGGCGACACTTGGTGGAGGCCTATGTCCAGCAGTGGACGTTTTTTCGGCTGAAATGATGATGATGATGATGATAGTGTGGTTAACGAGTGTTATACACTTGTGAATAAGAACCGGTTCTGCCCATGGAAATGAACAACTTTCTCTAGGAAAAAATAGAAAATTCCCAAAAAAAAGTTGGACTTTCCATACAAAGTTGTCAGCAGCTGACCAATATTTGTATGGGAGGTAAAAAAGTTTTTTTTGATAATTTCCTCAGTTTTTCCTGAACAAAGTTGTTCATATCGATGGGCAGATGCAGTTCATAAAATATGACCACACCTTTCCGTTACACCCTGTAGTTTGGCATATCAACCATCAACCTATCATTCACTTCCTTTTCTTTGTTATTATTCCTCACAGAATATATTATCCACCTTCTTTGGCCTCCCTGTTCCTCTCCATGCATCCACATTTAATTAAGTACATCACTTTTGGCTACATGCGATTCTCTTTTAACTTTTCTATCATTTTCGTTCTTTCAAACTGTCTATGATGATACTGTCATCTAATATACTCATTTCATATAATTATACTGAAGATCTAGTGGAAACATTATGGGCCTTATAAATAAAAAATAAGCATGTGATACACTGCCTAACGGGTTCTTAATTCAAAATTTTCCATGGAGAATTTGAATTTCGAATCCGCTTATCTGAATTTAAACCAAGCATACGGTTAGCAAGTTTTATAAAAAGGGCTGTATGGTTTAATTGGAAGATTTGCCCTCATTGTAATATTTTCAATTGAGGCAAAACTCAGTATCTTATCCTCGATAAATCTCCTTTATCTTTTATGATAATCACGCAAGGTCATGTCGTCACGGACGGCGATCTTATTTTTCCGAGACATCTTACACGTTCTAGGATGACCTAGCGAGAGTGACATTGTCTAGAAAAACGTGACAGCTCACCCGGGTTTTTTAGGAGTAAAATATAAAAAGGGATCATATTTTTTGGTCTGGTAACCCCGATTTCGGGGACTTATTGAAATGTTTTGGGACGAGTAGGATTTGAGTAGGTAGGTTGCCGTGCCCGGTGTTGTGGATAATATTTCACGTTTTTCGTCGTTTTACTGCGATGTCTTAACTTAAGATTTTGCCACCGAAAATTTGTAAGTTTATGCATGGTTTATGCTCAAAATAAATTCACCGTCGTAATGTCATTTTTACGGAGCTTGAGTGGGCCAATCTAAATATTTAAACGAAACGAAATTTTTATCGGTATGAAGCCTCGGGATTCGAAAGCTGATATTATTATGAGAGCAAACAATCTCTTAAGGATAGGTATACAAGGCGAAGAGAAGTTTAAGAAAACTTTGCTGATTGCTTTGATGACAGAAAATGATATTATTAGTTTTGATAACAATCTTGGAAGGGTAAACAACTTTTCTGTTTGGGGAAAAGGTTCTTTTTCATTCCTATTCCCTTCTTCCCTTCATCGTTGACAACATCATCTAAAATTAGGAGATATTGTGGTCAAATCAAACTCGATCCAACTCTAACTAGCATAAATGTTTTCCTGGCTTGGAGAAACCAAGAGCTAAACGAAATTGAACAGATTAGATATGTGGCTTTGCAACAGCAATTATGAATAATTATGTCTCCTTACTAAGCTATATTTGTTAGTTAGTTCCTTTCCTTAAGTATAATATTTTCCGACTGCCATAAGCAGTATGCATTTACTCTGAAGGTAAATATCTACAATTAAACTAGTCTTGTACAGGTTTTTTTTTTTTTTTTTTTTTTTTTTTTTTTTTTTTTTTTTTTTTTTTTCTTGTACAGGTGGATTTAAACTTAATGGTGACTTGTAACACGCGGTGAGTCGCTGTACAGTATCAAATTCATATGGCAGCGGGGATGAGGGGTGGGATACTGTGCAGCGAAAAGCGAACTTCAGAGCCGCCATTAAGGCGTATATATCCGCCAAGTGGCGCCCTCATTCAATAACAAATCGTAGCAAAGCGTAGTAATAAAGATTAAAGAATCCTATGTTGCGTTTGTTACAAATAGGATAAGGTATTTTTACGTTGTTAAAACAGGACTCAAAATGTTGTGAACCAAAAACGGGCGTTTTTGACACTTTTGCTTACTACTTTGGGTACGATACATTTTGAGTCCTGTTTTAACAACATAAAAATACCTTATCTTCTTAGTAACAAACGCAACATATAATTCTTTAATCTTTATTTTCCTTGCAAAGATACGATTTTTTATTCAATGAGGGCGCCACTTATGCGTAGGTAGGCCCTTAAGGCGTATATATCCGCCAAGTGGCGCCCTCATTGAATAAAAAATCGTAGCAAAGCGTAGAAAGTAAATATTAAAGAATCCTATGTTGCGTTTACTTTGGATACCAAACATTTTGAGTTCTGTTTTAAGAAGTTAAAATACCTTATCCTCTTTGTAAAAAACGCAACATAGGATTCTTTAATCTTTATTTTCTACGTTATGATTTTTTATTCAATGAGGGCGCCACTTATGCGGAGGTAGGCCCTTAAGTTTAAATCAAGCTGTACCAACTGTAATCCGCCATCACCTCCCCTAGTTATTACGTTGTCACTTAAAGTTGTACTAAGTCTGAATTAGGGTCGTCAACTAATACTATGTAAGAGCTGTAATAAACAACGGTGTTAGGACTTCAGTGGAGTTAGGATTCGCGTAATATTCTCTGGTCAGTGGTTTTGGCAGTAAAACTGATCCTTTTTCGGGGGTGCCAGAATTGAAAATCTATATCGACGGGTGGATTTAGATTGTTTTAAGTTATAGTTATCATTATCACCGATATAACTTGTGTAGATCTTCTTAATATTGTAGGTAAGATATTTAAAAGGTCTAAACTACCGTAAGGCCACTAGTGGTCGGACACAATTGATTTTCTATTGTGTCTGTTTCTCCGGTTACTGACAGATTAAAGTAATCTTATTAATATTGATTGAGATTGACTAGCAATCACCGCGTT
Organism: Polia nebulosa; assembly: GCA_951329385.1. NCBI lineage: Eukaryota > Metazoa > Arthropoda > Insecta > Lepidoptera > Noctuidae > Polia > Polia nebulosa. The sequence goes on along the minus strand of OX589595.1, from coordinate 8,471,503 downwards.
TAAAGCTCAGTTTCAGGAACGAATATTACCTTTTGCAAAATTAATTTGACTAATTGTCAAATGCGGGTTTTATGCGTCCATAATTTCTTTAGAAACCGGTGGTTATTGACATAACATGGCAATAGTAAATCTGGGAACAAAACAAACGTGCTTGTCTAAAAGTCGTAAAAATGTTATAGAACAAAAGTAAATACAGCCAATTTGGCTAATGAAATGGAGAACCATGTCCATTCATTACGAAACTAACCATTACTGCCAACCCTCCAAAACTAGGGCATTACTTTCTCATGTAATAGCCACTACCTGACCTACCTGGTCCTAATCGTTAGTTGTATCATTCTTAATTAACTACAGGACGTGCTAGGCTGACTGATTTTCTAGACTAGACTCAAGAAAGTCGATACCTAAACCAAACCGTCGCTCATTGGAAAAGAGTTTAGGTAATATTTTCTCCTTCGTTCTACAATAATGAAAAAAATATGCAACTATCACAATAAATCTCAGAGCTAATAACTCCGTAACTGAAAACAAAAACGAACTGTTATTCTTTTTTCAAAAGAAAAAAAATGGCTGACAGACTTAGCGCTCTGTTCCACGACCCCGTTTTGATGAATTAACTAGGGGTGACGTCACTGAAATTAGAATAAGCGCGTGTGGGAGTTTCCTCGCCGCAAATTAGTTAAAAACTAAATAAATTGTGTGTTATTAAAAATTAAACCTTGTTGTCTCGTGTATAAGGATGAAGTTTGTTGGAGATGATCATTTCTACCCTGCAGAGCATAGTTCCTGCCGCATTGTCTCTACACAAATACGCGAGTTTGATCGTGTAACGCGATAACATAGTTGATGTCATAATTCACGTTTTTTGGAGGCTTTTTTATAATGGTGATTGAATTTACATTTTTAATAACATGCACTTTTTGAACTGAGGGTCAGCGACACTCGCTTTAAAAATAATTAATCATGACATCGTGGAGAGAAAAAAATTTACATATTTGGGCCTGCTTACGGATTATTAAGAAGTATACATACATATATTACGGTCAATGCCAACATCTTTTTCTTGAAGTGCTTATGTGAATGTCCCGATGTCAGCAAATGACAAAGATAACATAGCTACAAATTTTTTTTTTACAAAAAATACAACCGACTTCTAAAAATTGCAAAATAACTTTAATTTCGGAAGTCGATGTTTGTATTTTTTTGTTTCTTCGTTTATTTTTTTAGAAGTCGGTTGTACATTTGTAAAAAAAATTTTTTCACTTTTTAGTTGTTATACCAAAACTAAATATTAATGGATAACATGGAATTTGAACATTTTTAGACAACCGAAACGTCATCTGTGTATACATATTTTTTGTTTATGTTGATTTTTTTTTAAAGTGCTGAATCAATTTCGATATAATTTATATGGGACCACCTCTGAAGTACGACCTACCAAACAAAAAATGAATCATCAAAATCTATTCACAAATGGCGGAGATATCGCGTAACAAACATACAAAAAAAAAAAAAAACACAGACGAATTGAGAACCTCCTCTTTTTTGAAGTCGGTTAATAATACAGCGTCATATGGCCCGTACATTATTATTAATAAGCCCGAAAACGTAACAATATAACAACCAACGATTTGTTACTGAAACTCGTCATAGAATAAGCTTTTACTCAGTGCAATTTTCGCTTCGAAACCGCTAAACGGATTTAATTGCCACCAAATTTTATTTCCACTGGCAACAATTGTTTTGTTGGTTTTAGTGTCTAATCGGCTTACAAAATCTGAACGCGACCGTTTGTTTGTTTCCAAAGTTATTGCTGTTTGACATTTAAGCGGGTAAATTCAATTTTACACTATTTTGAAAGGGTGCTAAAAGGTTATTGTGAAATAAAAATGGAAATTTTGTTATTTTTCAATATCCAGATACGAAATAAAGAATTTATGTATCGAAGAACATAAGAACGAAAGTTGTAAATGTTCGTATATGAAGCCATAACCTTTGATTGTAAAAAACCGGCCGTGAAGACACACAAGAATTGCCTGTTCTGCCAGTTTATTTCCTTATGAAACTTTAACTGGGTCAAGTTACTGCTTGGATATGGCCACCGGATTGCCCAACAAGGTCCTCATTTTAATACGAGTATTACAGGTGACAGGTCAAGACAAGCCATACGTGATAATCTGTGATAATCACGTTCAAATAATGCAACAGTCACTTTGCACATAACGTTGCCTAATTTCACCTTCGCTCATACTTGATCTGTGACAAAACACGTTTACCTAATTACAGGACACAGGTTAATTACGACTAATGTTTTGAGTAACATTTATTTCGTGTTTACACAACTACTTGTACGCCCCTGGCTATCGTTATAAATTGTGTAGGTCACCGAATCATTGCAATCACCGTAAAAATGTATTTTTTTTTATTGGTAAGTTTGCGTTTGACCACTATCTCACCTGATGGTAAGCGATAATGTGGTCGACAATGGAGCACGTTTGTCTAGAAGAAACCTATTCACTGTTGACTTAAAAAAACCCTGGTTGTACATATCAGGAAACAGACTCTGGCAGGGAATTCCACTCCTTAGCTGTACGTATTGCCTAGGGGTAGCGGATAAATTCTGAATATGAGTTACCGCACCCCGGGGCACTCAGACAGGGAAGGAACAAGGGTGGGTTTTAGTCAGTAAGAGTCTGACACGCCCTCCCGCTCCACCCAGAGCGGGTGAAGTCATTGGATGATTTCCCACCTCACAAAAAAAAAGCTGTACGTATAAATGAATCTTGCAAGAGTATAAACTGTATAAACTCTCGATATTATGAAAAGATCATTTCAAAAACAATAAATCTCACCAAAATCGATATAATGTAAGTAACATTTGTGTTGGAGTCTTTTTCAATACTTCTAGAAGGTTTAAATATTGCGTGATTTTTAATAAAATGACGGTGTTTGAAACTATACGGTGACGTACCTATATACCTATAGATTATATACTCGTATCTACGTTAAACATGAAATGTAGGTATAAAAATAATATAAAAACAATATACAAAAAGACAAAAACAGGCTCTTTTAGTTCTTTCTTCCAATTATGAGAGCACAAAGATGTAGTATTAACATTTGAAATTGGAATCGTGTAGTATTAACATTTGAAATTGGAATCGTGTAGTATCTCAGTACAGAAACAGTACCGAAATGAATTGACTGTACTACGATACATATTTTTGTTAAACAGCAAAGCTATTAAACTGCTGTTATATTACAACCAATTTGCACTTTACAGTACCCAATCACATAAAATTACAACAAATTATAGGAACCGACCGGTGAGCTACGATTCACAAACAATAGAAACCACGAACAGCTATAATAAAGTTCGAAATAGTGCACACGACAACAAAATTACCTCATTTGTGTGAACCGATTACCTCATTAATTTAAACCTGGTAACCCTGTTCACTCGCCAAATCGCTTTCTCCGGGAAACAGATGGTACCTATACGAACGTGCTTAAATTAAGTGAAGCAAGTATGTAATAAGGAACTAATTAGACTGTGAGAATACATTATAGTGATTGGCTCATCAGTATTCAACACCCATGAAATGACGCAAAATTCGGCATTAAAAAAAAGGGCAATGCCTATAGACAATCTTTACGTGCAACACGGTCATGACATCACTCCCGTTACTGCAAATTGTCAAAACATACACGTATGCTAGAAAGAGGCCAGTAAAGTGACAGAGAAAGCAGATTTAACAAGTTAAATCCTCAACCTTGATACAGTTTCTCCGGGAGATAAGTTCGGTACGACACGCGAGGAATTTGAATACATCTCTGTGACCGTGTTTGCGCGGTCGTGATAATTCTCTTAAATAATTTAATTATGACGACCTGAATAATCGTGAGTGCTAGATAAGTTTTTGAAGGTAAGGATCTATAGGATGACGTCATAATGTATGCGTAGCTATTACATATGTTAAAGATGCAGAATTTGATTAACTTCGTCATGTAAAACGTGGCGCAGTGATTTATTTTTGTTACCTATATAAGCTAACTTAGCTAGGTATTTAATAGTTTTGTCACGAATTTGTACCTACACTTTTGCTTTCAACAAACGCTAAAGCGTGTACCATACGCAAATTTTGATGCACGCGACACGAATCAGAAGAAATCAAAACAAAGTACAGATTTTGATCAAACATAAAGAGATGGACCACTTCTACGAACTGAAAACAAGAATCAAAGCCAAAGGAAAATACCGCGAACAGTAAAAGAAACGGACGTGAGGCAAATTGGGTGGAAGATGGTTCCACATCCGATAAATAACCATGAAATTTTCCTACACGTTGCACGGTAGAGGACTATTTATCTCGCAGGGTTATACCGTTTTCGCTTCGTCAACTTCACTTCATCAATCTTGGTAGCTCACGAGAGCTCGCTCCGATCTCGATAGCACATTAGCAATGCTCTCACTAATCTTCCAAACTTTATTTTGCATACATAATTCGATATTGATCACAAAAGGCTGAGAGTACTTCGCGCTAATTTCCCGAACGAGAATTTTATTATTATGATATTAAAGCTTTGTTATGTCCGAGTGCCTTTTGTTAGCAGTAAATATTGTCTAGTATTGTGGTAAGGAATCTTCTATTAAAGCTGTGGTCCCCAACCTTTTATTGGCCTTGACCTCTTTGATTTCTTTGTTGTTAGCAAGGATCCAGAACTCCAGAAGAAAATTTAACTAGCTTCCCTGAAAAATAAACTTAGGTATAACATAAATTCAATACTTGTAGCATACCTATTCTTTAAAACTTTTTCACAAAAACACAAATTAGAGTATGTTTATTATTATAGTATTTTCTTTTTTGGAAGTCGGTTGTATTTTTAATTTTAATTTTTCCCTTTTTAGTTGTAACCCAGAACTAAAACTAAATAATTAAGTTATGCCCGAATGGATGGAAGGGACCAAAACGTCATTTTATTGTTTTTGTTGATTTTTTCAAGAAGCGCTGAATCAATTTCGATAAAATTTATATGGGTCCTCTTTCGAATAAAAAAATAATTTTGAAAATCGGTTCACAATTGACAGAGAAATCAGTGGACATACATAAAAATAATACATGAGTGGCACATAGAACCTCCTCTTTTTATGAAGTCAGTTAAAATCAAAAGTATAACGAGCATTTTCATAGAAAACACAATATTTTCTGTTAGTCTTAAAATCAGTTTGCATCACTGTTGTTTTGAGTTGAAAAATTTGATATTTTAAACCTTTCGCGGACCATGCTTTAGCTCTGGCGGACTACCGATAGTCCGCGGACTACAAGTTGGGATCCAATGTATAAAAGCGACCAGAAGAGAACTAAAATTCAGCTAATAATCTCGCAGTAGAGTGAACGATACCGAATCTTATTATCAGTTTTATCTATCTTCGTATCTGAGAATGGGTACGGGAAACTCGGAATTGTCAGTTTGTCGATAGCAAATATTTTGTAATCTTACGTTACACGAATTTCCTTGCTCAATTCTTGTTTAACAACATTATATTTGATGGAATTGAAGTGTGTTTGTCATGTAAGGTGATACCAACATCTTTACGTGTAGAGTTAAAATAGCAAAGAATGGAATGATCACGTTGCGGTGTTTGTCTGTAGAATAGTGATGATTCGAGATGTTTTTGTTCAGTACTGTATCCAATTCTGCAACAAAGCTTCTAAAACAAAGGTTCGCTTTACTATTGTTGCCTTTTCACGAACAATCTATTAGCAAACTGCTTTTGATCCGGAAAATTGGAGGAAAATTAGTTGAGCGGAATTCTTAGGTCAGATGCTTTAAGTTCCTTGATGTTATTTTTACCCGATGAAGGTTACGATTTGTTTATTCTTTCGCGAAGTAATCCTTAAAAGGCTATTGTTTATTTTTATTTTATTAATAAAAATATTCATTCATGTTTTTCTAACTTATTAAAGTTTCTATGGCATTGAGGTCAAACATCATGCGCATATGTAAACAATTGTTAAAAGATTTTTTATACGTGATTGTCATTCAACAATCTTAGCAAATATTCCCATCATTCTGTTAAAACTATTATATAATTAAATTGACAATACGTGAAGAAAACAATAAGCATCGTTAGGCATGTGAACAGCTAATTACAACTAATTGTTACGTGAACAATGTTTACTAATATTAAACACACCGACCTTTTCAAAGTCAAGGCTCACTTGAGTATAACTTAATAGAACATTACCTTTTTAATCATGTTATAAATCCCACTAATTAGGCACAGTTTCACACAAAAATAAATATATAAAAAGATTTCACTTTTTTATGTCACTCGCGTGATAAGTGTTGGGTGTTGTGCGCGGGAGGCTGTCGCGCGGCACCGGCGCGTCTGACCTGCGCGAGCGCAGCATGCATCACGTGCGAGCGTCACTAGCGCCACCCGGCCCGATACTGCGCGGGCAAGTATGGAACTAACGGGGCTTTTCACGCTCCAACGATTCACTGAATGGTTACATCTGACGAAACGTATTGCAGTCTTATTGATAAGTGTAGAAAGGCATTATTACAAATCTGCTAATCATAGTACCATTTATATAACTTGTGGATTATTCAAGTTTTGCTTTTTTGCTTCAGGTTAGCATACAAACAATCAAGAAACAAATCAGACAATGTAACAAGTGCATAGTGTTTGAGATCAAACAAAGCAGTTTGAAGCGATGTTCACTGAAATCTTATTGCGCTTTCGGCACTCAAAGAGAAGCGTAAAGCTGTATAGCAAAGCAAATATGCTCGAACACTTGTTCGGCAAGTAAACAGATGGACTTCGCTTGCCATTTCGTTAGCAGCAACTGGGAATCAGCCAACCTTTCTATGTATGTTTCGAATTATTCAGTACGGCAGTAATTCTTTCGTATATCAATATTCATGAGCGAGTATATAAACCCGAACTTTATTCGTTTTCCCTTAGTAAGTGAAAGTGATATACCGTAACCGTATGGGTACGTATATCGCAAGACTGGAGCCCTGACGCAGCTAGACTGGGTCGGGAGGTTGGTGGGACGCCTTGGGTGGCTTCTTGGCGAATTAGCGTGAAGAAGAACAGCTAAGAGAGAAGTGGATGGAATGGGGGAAACCTTTGCCCAAGATATGCGATAGTTCAGACTAACATACATTCAGAGTACCATCGTATAAAATTATACGCGTCTACTGGTTGCCATTTTATCACAGTATTTTTAAGATCGAGCAAAAAAAGCAAAAAAAAAAAACACGTTTCTAGTAGGGGAGCCCCCTTTAATTGTTAATTTATGTTTATTATTATTTTGTTGTTATAGCGACAACATATTCTGTGAACATTTCAACCGTCTACCTGTTACGGATCATCCACAGTAGACCCGGGCCTGCGGACGGCGAGTAGTGGGTAACTCGCCGTCCGATCAGCACCAGGCCCGAGAGTCGACGGCGCGTAGTGTTCCACGCGCGCCTCAAAGAGTTGTCAGCAAAAGGACGGGGCCTGCCACGGCCAATGCCTGCCCGGGGGTTGAGGATAAATTCGAAAGAGTTACCTCGTCCCTGGGCATGTAGGGCAGGGAGGAACAGGGGTGGGTTTTAGTCAGTAAGAGTTTGACACGCCCTTACGCTCCACCCTAGAGCGGAAGAAGTCATAAAATGATTTCCCACCCCCCCAAAAAAAAAAAAACCTGTTACTGATCATGAGATAAAGCCCGCTGACAGACAGACGGACGGACGGACGGACAGCGGAGGCTTAGTAATAGGGTCCCGTTAGTTACCCTTCGTGTACGGAACCCTAAAAAAGGAAACCGTCACAAATTATTGTATTTTTTTTTATAGATTTCTATTACAATCATTCGCACTATTTATCTCGTATAACCCCTATCACTTTCACCCATTTGTAATGTGATTGCGTATCAAATCGTATAAAATAGGAATCGTTGTTAAAATGTGACTGTTGCGAGTAATTTATTCAGTAACTGTTGTCGTGCGCTATTTTTTTACATTTTGTATGTGCAATGCCGTAAATGGCCGGTTAAATAACAATCATACTTGTCATGCGTTGTTATAAAGCTGGAGATTTGTTTGTAGGTTCTCGTGGTTGGTTTATAAAAAGTACTTGACTGAGTCTTACATAATTTTTGTCGTTGAACGAGAGTAGGAAAAGGTATCGGTGCAAGAATGGGTTGAAGTCGTAGTGATTCTTGTAAATTGTAGGGACGATTGTTTATCTGCGTGTTAAAGACATTAGTGAGTGTCTTAAACACGCAGCTCGAATCATGTGATGAGGCCTCGTCACGGTGATGATAAAGTCCCATGTTTTAAATTCCATGACCTTAGGATATAAGTTTGCCGGGAGTAGTTACAGTGCTTATTCCAGTCCATTTCTATGTTGGATAAATGTGATCATACTATATGTTCCGCCTAGCCTTTTCCCAACTATCTTGGGGTCGGCTCCAGTCTAACCGGATGCAGCTGAATACCAGTATTTTACATGGAGCGACTGCCTATCTGACCTCCACTCCACAACCCAGTAACTGGGTAATACGATACCCCTTGGTAAGACTGGTTGTCAGACTTTCGGGTTTCTGACGACCCGTAACGACTGTCAAAGATCCACGATTGACAGCCGGGAGCAACGGCTTAACGTGCTTTCTGAGGCACGGAGGAGTCTCGGTATGTAAAGATGGTCACCCATCTACAGACCAACCCCGGCAAGCATAGCTTAACCTAATGGATCGACCCGTGCGGCTGTTATTACTTTAGCCACGTGATCATACTATGTATTGACGGTTATTTTAACCAAACAGTACTTTTTTTGGTGACGATTTTTTGAAACAAATCTGTTGAAACTTTTTATAATCTGATAAAAATATCTGGATTCTCCTTTCGTTGTAAACGATAGGTCGTGACTATATTTAGATATGATTTACCTTACAATGCTAATTTTGCAGTGCAATAGAGATGAATACAGCAAACATCGTATAGGGTTTATGAAGGAGTCACGTTCGCCAATGTCCGGCAATGTCCGCCTTATCACGCGCCCACAGACACCGTCCACAGGTAATATTCCATTCATGGACAATAGCTTTACTTTTTATAGTCTGACGTACAATACGACATTATATACAAAGTAGTCTATGCAATTTGTTACAAGTTCTAATAGGCAATTTTTATGTTAATTTATGAACTAAACTTGCCAGTATGCGAACCTTTTGTAATAATATGCAAATTTTTGCAATATTAGGCTGAAAGTACGGTTTTTGCAGCACTAATGACGGAAATTCTTCTGTTGAATTGTTTGATGGAGTTATTCTACTGAAATAGGTTCGTTTTTATTCAGTACACGAGTATTAACCGTTGCAATTAAGCTAGAAAAAAAAAAATTGAAACAGTGAAATATAAATGAAATAGTGGTGTTTTCTTTTTGAAACGGAGACGGTTCTACTCTAAAGAAGCTTGTTTTTTGCGTTACCTATAGCCTTGCATATATTTCTTCGTTTAAGAGTGATTTATTTGCCAAAGCAATGGGTACCTACTTAAAACATGTTTTCAACAAATTAAGTCTGAAACGCAGAAATATACTTTGCTAAAAACGTTTTACACATTTTTAACGAAGTATATTTCTTTTAAGCAATGTTTACATTTGCTAATCGTACCTCGTAAGCATGTACTTGACCTGTCCTTGCTCATTGCTAAGTAACCTCAACTTGAACAACGTAGGTTAGGTCATATTCATGCCGCTAATTTAGATGTTCGCAGTTCACACACTAACGAAATTAGGTCCTAATGATACTTTAGCAGGCCTTGGTATGATGTCACTGTTTGCGTAGTCTTCTTGACGGCATAATCTAATGGTTGGTGTGGTATAGGCATAAGCATAATTAGCGTTTTAACGTTCTCACTGCTGAGATATAGACCTCTCTGTGAGAGGGAAAGCCTTAATTCATCACGCGGGCAGTGCGGGTTGGTGGATGTCACATGTCTTCGAATGTACGGTGTTAGGGAAATATTGTTGCCGATTCTCTTGTTCAATAACTTAACTAAAATTAGAGAATCGCTATCTTTTACTTAAAGGCAGTGCGAGAAAAGGACGGCTATTGCTATGAACTAAGTGAGAGATGTCAAACTAGTTTACGCCTTGCGCTTCACCGTGTTTTTAATCGACATCTTTTTACGTGTATTAATTTGTATGGAAATATTAGTTCTACTAAATTTGACAGCTCTAATTTACGTCCGTCTCTTTCTTGTTTTGTTAGAGAAAAAAACAGGAATAGCCTAAATTAAGTTCAGTTTGTGCACAACAGAATCCGCACCATTGCCGACATAAACCAAACTGACTGTTGTGAAAGTTATAAGTAGTTTTTTAACGACAGCCTGATCAAAATCCTTGGTTGACTATGAAACTTGCCGGTTCTTCTACATAGTAAACGACCAATTCGAACCGTGCCTAGCTTCTAACGTTTCATAACTGCCCATGTAGGTTTCATCATCTTCGTCATCGTTGCAGCCGATAGACGTCCACTGGTGGACATAGGCCTCCCCCAAGTGTCGCCACAACGACTGTTCCTGTGCGTCTCACATCCCGCGACCCTCACCAAGTCATAGGTCCATCTTGTAGGAGGTCTTCCAACGCTGCGTCTCTCGCTACACGGTCGACACTCTAGAATTGTTGGCGATTCTTCATGTAAAATAAATTAAAAAAAATTCTTTCGTATTTTGCATGCTGGAAGACCCTCGAAATGATTCAAACTTGCCTAAACTTTCTACATGAAATTATTTTCCATTAGTAAAACACCTATATCCCTGAACGACTTTCCTATTCATGAGAGTCACGATCCCTGCATCCGTTTGTTATTTGCTAATCCGCAGTCGACACGTTCCGACTCTATTTGCTCTGCTACTTCACAATCTGTTTCTACTAACTAGCAAAAACTTCTGCTCTAATCTGAGGGTACTTAAAAGAAAAACATGAGTATATTTGTTGCTGGCTCTTCGTTCACTTGGTAAGTAGTGGATATACGAAAAGTCGAATGGGGAAAGTTTATTCGAAGTACTTAATTATTACTTATTGCAAAACTTCTTGGTTGGGGTTTTGTATAAGTAGTAATGTTGGCTGTCATGCTACTATTTATAATAACAGCCTGTCATATTCATCACTACCTCTTTGCATAGGACTCTTCATTCCTCGATTGGTTCTAGCGTGTAGACGATCTTAGACCATCAAATCGTGTTCTTGTTTATCCGTATATTTGAAAATACCAATGGTTTATGAAAAACCACGTAAAATTGTAAACTTTTTATTTTTAAAAATACGCCGATATATTGTAAATTATCGAATTTGGATAAGATTAATTGTATTTCAAATGTCGATAAATTCATAATATATCAAGAATAAATAACCATCCGGTGACACCCATATTCTATACTTGAGTGCCACACTACATTATAGAATTCAGGTTTGTATGCCATATTCCCCAACCTTGAAAACTTAAGTTCAGTTTACCCATCCGCAAACGTGAACTGAATGTTATGTTAACTCAAAAACAAGTTCGCATCAACACTTGTTACGTCATCTACAAAGCCGTGGGTATCACCGGGCTATTTAAGGCTTATCCTATAGGTCGTGGGGATCACCGGGCTATTAAAGGCTTATCCTATAGGTCGTGGTACGGCCACCTAATCCCAGCTCACTGTTAAGGTGGCAGCTCCGTTCTATACCAAGCTTTTTCCCTGGACATTTTATTGAATTAAAATTTTATTACCCGTATAAAGCTCTTAAAATACCCTTTTAGTGTTCCATCGCGATTTATAGTGTGTTCTCTTAGTTTTACGTCGGATTTTATAGCGCGGTTTTATATTTTTTAGTACTTTGTCGCTGCAGTAGATTCTTTCTGTGCGGTGTTTGTTTAAATTAATTGGTTCTTAACTGCTGCTTGTTTCTAAAAATTGCTTTTAAATTTATTATGGTCATGTACGTTACCCTAATATTGAGATGTCTGTAGGTATACCAACCTAATCTAAACATCCGTCATGATTTTCGTAAATCAATTAATTTAAACTTCATGTGCAATATTGGTACATAGGCTGACTTAATGCAACAAGGCATACTGTAACAGTCAACCTTTGGGTCAGAGAGACTACCCAAAAGACAATAATTACGACGAGGACTTTAAACCAAGTTTTTTTTTTAAACCAAGTTTGAGAGGACTTTAAGTAGTAGTTCCGGATTTTACGCTTAAATGAAAATTTATTCTCATTTTTTCAATGTCAAGGGGAAGCACGTTCTAAAGTTTTATAGTTGAAACAGCGTATTAATGTGTTTTGATCACTTCAAAATTGCATCATTCATGAGAAAAAGACAACGTATGATGAGATAAGAATTCTACGCAAGATTCAGAAATCAGCTGCATATCATTTGAGAAGAACTACTTTTGAATCATCGGCTTTATCAGTCAGCTTATAACAAACATAACCTTATCTCTGTGTGTTAAATAAACAAGTATGCAAGTACAAATATTGCTTCATGGAATGTTCATAAAAATGGCAACGTATTCGTATTAGGGCCTCCATAGACGGACTGCTTGAAGCAGTCAGTGCTGACAGCTTCGAGCGGCCACTGTTGGGCGATCTGTAGTTTCAATACAAAAATGTCATTCGCATTACACGTATTGATTTGATTTGGTTGATTTGCAGTCGCAGCTAAAAATGCAGTCGACGTGCGATCAAGTTTCACCGTGCTGTCGGCAGCAAAGAGCTGCTCGACCTGCCGTACACGGACCGATTGAAGCGGTTTTCTCTCCGAGCCCCGTCCAACCCAGCCAGCAACTGAATGAACAGCGGCATTGGGGCAGTCGTGTTGCGGTCACACACAACTGTTCTACAATTGCACAAAGACTGCTTAGAGCAGTTAGGTTGAAGTCAACTCCAACTGCAACACGACTGCTCTCGTGCAGTTGGTCTCGACTGCTCTAAGCAGTCCGTCTATGAAGGGCTTTACAGAATGTATCTGCAAAGTGATTGTCCGTTATTTTGGCGTCAAGGTCGCTAATGATGCGGCAAATGAAAACAAAGAAAAAATAATTATGGTCAGTTACAATCAAGAAGTGATTGGACAAGTAATTGAAATAAAACCTTTGTGATTATGTGAGTATTTTGTGCGGAAAATGGGCTGAGAAGTTGTTCTACTCAGAGAATGTGAATATAATATTTATCTATCTTTCTGCGAGTTTTCCTTCCTTTTGTGCTGGTTCTACAGTTTAGTGTCTTGAAGATTCTACAGAGTGAATAATATAATAATTTAGCAATTTCTGAAAAGACTCTTAAAGCTAATTCTGAGAGACATTTTAACAAATGAATCCTGATTAAATTAGATGAAACTATTCTTCGTATCATCGTATCAGTCGATGGTTTGTTAAATAATCATGATAAATGAACAGTTTCTTGTTTTTCCAACTAGACGTAAACAAATGAAGTCAGTTGTCGTTCTGCACGGTTTGCTAGCCAACAGGGATGCTCAGTTACTTCATTGTTATGCAGTGAAAAAGGGCATCGCATGTATAGCGAGTATTTACGATATCTTTCTTATGACTTCTTAAATCTATGTTCTAAATTCAAAAGTTTAATTTTTTCACTCTTCATTCTGACTTTTCTTCATGCTAGATGTATTTTGGTGCTGGCAGGCTCGGATCGAAGCTGGCAGGTTATTTTAACATGTTTCCAAATTACATTTTTAAGTAGCAGAATTTTGTATTTAGAATGATCAGCACAGAATATGCACAGCCATTGTTTTTAACAGTCATGGAAGGCAAATTCACTGATTGACGGCAGAGTGAGTTCTTAAGAATAATAGGTATGGGACAAAGATGGACAGCGACTGACTTTTGTTATTTATTTATAAGAACAACAAATTCATTTTAAAAATGAGTTTGAAGATAAGCTGAAATAATGACAGCTCGATGATACCTACTCTGTTATTGCTAAATTCGGCACTTAGGTATCCCGTCACCTGTCAGCCGTCAGGCTGACAGGTGACGGGACAGAATGGCAGAAAAAAACGTGTTGCGCCGACCCCAAGTAACATGGGATAAGGCCAGGAAGATGATGATGAATTACTACTATTAATGGGTGTAACTATAAAGTAATCACTAAAAGTATGAATGTTTTTTTTACTAGGAAGATGATATCACTCAAAATCAAATTGTGCTGAGCAGAGAAGCGTCATACAGTTGCGAATCGCGAAGGTCGGAGTTAGCGGAATTGCATTGATTTGCTCAATGCTATACTTTTTATGCAGTAGTCTGTGGTCTCACTTTGTGTCGGTACTTCACGCTTTTATTTGGTCTAGAATTGGCGTTTGTTTAAGTCTTATTACGAAACATTAATTTAATATAATTTATTTCGTAAGCTTGATACTAAAGGTGAGAAAATAGAGTAAACAATACACAGTTTTTTTTATTACAGATGGGTTTGCTCTAGAATCTAGTCTAGGTCAGAGGTAACAGAGACATAGTCGACGATGGAGCGAGCTTACCCAAAAGAAGCCTGTTTTCACTCTTACTTTGAAGAGATTAGAGTTGTATGCGTTCGGAAACACAGACGCAGGTAGAGAGTTCCACTCCTTTGCTGTGCGCATTATGAAAGATGTTTGAAAACGCTTAGTCTGAATTGATGGAATAGCAACAAGGTAGGGATGGTAACTTGCTGTGCGTCTAGAAGTCCGACGGTAGAAGGGGACCGGTGGAAAGAGGTCGTGGAGTTCTTGGGCATACTCTTCGAAGTACATTCTGTAGAAGACCGACAAGCATGGGAGCCTTGCGGCGATGAGCTAAGCTGCATCCACCAGTTTTACGTCACCAATGAGCCTCTTTCAGTTGTAGCGTATGACTTAATTTAAATCCGTTTAGAAATTGAGCTAAGTAGGAACAATTTAATATGAAGTTAACTATTTCCTTAATCTGGTAACTTCATCTGAAATAACGAATACAGTTGCAAGATTTGACCTTACGCACACAGAAACAATGTGCACGTGAATATATACACATCCAAGACCAAACCGCCTTCGTGAAATAGATTGATTATATTATTTGTAAACTAGAAAAACAACGTTTCATATTTTATACGAGTATGTATTTGATGATTGCTATTAATAGTCCCATAAAAATGAAATCCATCAGTAAATGAAAGTTATAATAATTACGTCGAGGCTTATGAACGGTCCGCAGCATTTCAGCGACATCATATTTTATCTCTGAAACAATTTCACTGCCAATATTAAATAAATGAAGCGAAATGAATGTTCAAAATGTAATTTTATCGCTGCAGATTTCATATTAATTAAACCGTGAAAATCATGTCAGCCAACCATTGAATAATTTTAGTATAGTTGCAATGTTTAATTTTAAAATTAAATGTTTTTTTTTTCATACCTTTAATTAACTGGTCCTTCGAGTTGCAAAATGAGTTGAAATTAGGACGAAGGAAAAAGAATACATAGGGACTTTTGGACTATGTCTGTTGTAAGCAGTAACATTTTTTTTTTGTATGAGTCTTCTGGATGTTCTGATCTGTTTTAATAATATTACACATCGCTAAGTGGCATTGGCTACTTTTTATTCCAGAAAAATGCTCGGTTCCTGGGAGATAACTGGGGGGCACAGAAGCGAAGCCGCGGGCAAAGGCTAGTTAATAATAAAAAACCAGCCAAGTGCGTGTCTGGCCACTCGCATGGTAGGGTTCCGTAGACCGTACCTACTTCACTTAAGTATTTTTTTCTGTATTTTGTATGAAATTTAACAAGTATAAACATTTTATAAGTTGGGCGACTATTACTCTAGAATTAACAGAGTTAACTTAGCCGTGATATTTTTCCCTTTCATTTCGTTAAATATATTACTGCCGTGTTTTTTTTCACATAACCAAAAGCAACCATTTAGCTAGCAGAGGGGGACACTTTTTTTTCGGGGTGGGAAATTATTTAATGACATCTCCCGCTCTGGGTGGAGCGGGAGGGCGTGTCAGACTCTTACTGACTAAACCCCACCCCTGTTCCTTCCCTGCCCTGAGTGCCCAGGGGCGCGGTAACTCTGTTTCGAATTTATCCACAACGCCTGGGCAGAGAGGAGGGACACATACACTTAACTCTAACAAAAATTAGCTATTTAAAGCAAAATTTTACGCAAACGGATCCCTGTATCGAAAAATGGTCTTCACAGATCCGTAATATTTTTGAATGGCCTATCCAACGATACCCCACACCATGGGATAGACGAGAAAAAAAACATCTCCACTTTACGTGTAGGAGGTACCCAAAAATTTTTTTTTTCATTATTTTGTTTTACCACTCGGCGTGATTAATATGTATTTTCATGCCAAGTTATAGCTTTCTAGTAATACTTACTTACTAATAGTTTCTGAGCTAAGCTGCAGACGGACGGGCGGACGGACATGGCGAAGCAATAAGGGATCCTTGTTGACTACGCAACCCTAAGGGTCAACTTACCCTTACCATATAATTAAGTACTTTTCATAATGATTTGATCGTTATAAGAAGGATTATAAATTCTATGTAATTATTCGCGGACAATTAGCATTTCAAAAGTGGTATCTTTACCGCTGCCTGACTGTACGAGTTTTGTATTATCGTTTCATTTTTTTGTACCTTGCGCTAAAGTGTTATTTAATTCCACGGAGATAGTAAAACAATGGGCCTTATTTAAAACAGCTGAATTTGATGGACGTGACGTATGCCATTTTGAATTTAGATTCAGTTAATCAGTGTTAAACTAGTAATGTGGTTAGCGAGTTTAAATAAGGCTTTAAATATTGTGTACCCACCTATGAAATTGGCGTTTTTTTTTTCACAAATAGAGAACCTCGTCACTTCTATGAATAAGAATATTCATCAATTGCTTGATATTCTATCGAATAATGACCGTCATAGACAACTGCCAATAGTAAAAAAAAACTTTTTTACAAAATGAAAACAACCGACTTCCAAAAAAAAAGTCTGTGTTTGTATTTTATTTCTTCGTTATTTGACAACGACTTCCGAAAATAAAGTTATTTTTTAATTTTTAGTGTAGTTTATTTTTTGTTTTTATTTTTCACTTTTTAGTTGTTTTACCCAAGAACTAAAACCCCGATAACATGGAACGTTGCATTTAAACACTCGTACTTGGAGAAAACAAAAACGTCATCTAGGTATACGTATTTTTCGTTTTTGTTCAGTTTCTCAAAAAGCGCTGAAGCAATTTTGATAAAATTTATATGGGACCACGTCGGGAGTACATTCTTTCGGATAAAAAAAGAATTTTGAAAATCGGTTCACAACTGACGGAGAAATCGGCGGACATACATTACATACAGTCAAACGTAGAACCTCCTCCTTTTTCGAAAGTCGGTTAAAAAACTCAACACGTCCGGGTTCTAAGCTTCAAAATCTAGAGTTTTCACCTTATCACTTATAGTTAAATACAAAAAAAAAATCCTTAAAAATGAATCCTCTTTTTGTTAGCAGAAATGAAACCACTATTTGTTTTAACTTAGCCATAACTTATTTTTGTTGCTTAATCTAAGTGGCATTCGTTATCTTAGTTTTTAAACATTAGGTATTGCATAAAAGTTTTAAAACATTAATGTTCATACTTGTTAAATAAATTAAGAAAATGTTAGTATGAAAAATGCAACTTCTTTAAAATTCTCCATACAAAACGCTGATTTCATAGGTGGGGACCTAATATAAGCAGAGCAGCATTTTTAGGTAGGTATCAGCCCCATAAACTTACATCTATATATCTGCTGAAAATAAAACTACTAATCATCTTCTGGTAGGTAGAATGAGTAATCAAAGGCGAAAATGCGGTAATCACGATTTATTTAGACAAACCCAACATAAACTCTGTTTTATTTTTTATCATTGGTAGGCTCACGCTTGACCACCATCTCACCTAATGGTAAGCGATGCTGTTATGCTGTGGTCGACGATGCGGCACGTTTGCCTAGAAGTAACCTATTCACTCTGTACTTAAATACCCCCAGGTTGTAGCTATCAGGAAACACAGACTCGCACTGAAACCACCAATGCGAGCAGAGTGCATGCAATAGTGTGCTGCCTTTTAAAAATCTCTATTCCATTCATCAATTAAGGTGGAAGCTCCAGGATAGCCCGCGAAATTCAAATTTTCTTACGTTTTTTGCAATTTGCAGGTCAGTGTTAGGTGCAAAATTTGATTCGCGGCCGTAGCAAGTATGTATTTATAGAATTATAATCATTAAAATCTTCAATACAACTCTCTCAGTTAGAATTGATTCCAAATGTAAGTATTTCATGAAATCATGACATGTTCTTAAATGTTGAAACTATTTTACGAAATCTATACAGCTCTGTGGCTTAGGAGTGGGATTTCAAACGTAACCAATATACAATGGATCATTATTTTATCAGTTAAAATTTTGAGAAAAACGTTCTTAAAAATGTCTGTGGCGCATATTTTATAAATAGGTAATATCTGACATTCTGATGAACTGCAGAAAGGAGTGGAAACAACAAGAATAAAACCTCATCTGTCACGTAGGTCATATGTGACCACGAACAATAGATTTTCTTTTGTGTCTGTTGTCTGACAGATCAGCCATTAAGACATCAATAATGACTTAAAAATATGCACCTTGCTTTTTAGGGTTCCGTACCCAAAGGGTAAAACGGGATGAAACACATGACTGTAACTAAAAGAGTTATGAATATAAGTGCGGATGGATGGAGAGGGAGAGGGAGGCCAAGGAAAGGATGGATGGATTGTGTGACTAGTGATATGAAAGAAAAGGGAGTTAGTGATAGCGTGACGGCTGACAGGACAGAATGGAAGAAAAGAACGTGTTGCGCCGACCCCAAGTAACATGGGATAAGGGCAGGAAGATGATAAAACCTAGGACCCTATAACTAAGACTCCGCTGTCCTTCCGTCTGTATGTCGTCAGACATCAGTTGAAGTTTTCACAGATGATGTATTTCTGTTGCCGCTATAAGTAACAACAAATACTAAAAAACAGAATAAAAAATATTTAAGTGGGGCTCCCATACAACAGCATGATTTTTTTGCCGTTTTTATAGATAATGGTACGAAACCCTGGTGCGCGAGTCCAACTCGCACTTGTCCGGTTTTTTATTTATTCAGGATACGTCCTAAAAGTTGATAGATAGCCTGACATTTAATAAACAGAGAAATAAAGAAAATTCGTACGTTTGTTTCGGAAATGTGTTAATCTTTTCGCGAAGAGTACTTACTCGTATTTTTGTTGTTAGAAAGATCCAATTTTTTCATGTATTCCAAAGAAAAGGTATTGTTTCTACTAACAAACTGATCCCTAGAGCAACATAACGATAAATACTACAATAGAAAAGATACTAACAAATATTGCTATGGCCTATCTCTCGAATATTTACACAATACATCATGAACAGAGCCTTTGCCCCAAGGTCCTTCATGTTTGATCGTTCAATCATCATCCTCCCGAGTCCCGTCTTTATTCCCTTTATTTGGGGACGCATTGTCTTCCCCTTTCTCTCCACCAACCTTCATATCAGTGTTTACTTCCTTCCTTGCTATATCGTCTTTCACACTATCTTAAGGCGTCCTATTTCCCGTTTTTCTTCACGCGTTTCCATTTATTTTTGCAAGCGAATGTCCAAGCATAGAAAAACTTCATTTTCGCATGCATGCTAAGCACACGTCAAGACCTCACGTCCCTTACATTTTAGAAACGTGAACTAGGGCAGTATAAAATTGTCGCATACTTCATATTCCATACGATAGGGAACACCGCGCTAGTTTGAAACGTTCATTTTAATCTTGTCAACTTATGCGAAGTTATGGTCTTTTTATTTTGGCTGGTTTGTATTCCATTCGGGGATTCGAAGCAACGATAAATTTTAAGAGAAACATGCTTGGTACTAAATAAATGTTGGCTTTAGAAGGAAATACCTTGAATGAAGATAAACTGAACTGCTTTTCCAGTTTTGTTGAATCATTTATATTATTTTTATTTTGTGATTTACAAATAAGGTTGTTTAGTTTATAAACAACCTTATTTGTAACTCATTATCGATATGCTTAGTTTTAACACTGAAAAGCGGTTTTTAAATTCAAGATAACATGCGACTCAAACATTTTTAGCTGTTTAGAAGACAAAACGTCCTTCTAATGATAAGTCAGTACCTATTAAATCACTCACAAATGTATATTTCTTTCGGAAAGGAGAGAAGATTTTGAATAAGGAACCTGCAAATCAGTGTCTAAACAATTTTTTTTTTATAAATATGGCCCTATGAATTAATATTTTGAATAAGGAAAACTTGAGAGTCCAGCCTTAATAAACTTAAATAAAGAGTCTCCTTCAAATGATAAGTCAATGCTTTACCCCCCACAAATGGATATTTCTTTCGGAAATGAGAGAAGATTTTGAATATGGAACCTGCAAATCAGTGTCTAAACTAATCTTTTTTTTTATAAGTAGGGCCCTATAAATGAATAATTTGAACAAGGAAAATTTGAGATTACAGCCTTAATAAACCTAAATAAAAATCCAAGACAACATTTAAAAAAAAAAATGTTAACATTCTTCTTCTTTACTTTTATACCACTTTCAGGGAAATAAATGAGCCTGTCTTGTTTTACTTCCACTACTACATAGAGATATGATATTGATGTGTTTGTTTACTTATGAAGAGGAACCGACAAGTAGTTATCGTAATTCACAAGCTCATACATCCTTGAAGGAAGACTTTGAACTTGGCATTGGTAGGAATTCTTTTGTTTCTGTACGAAGTTCCTGTATTTTAGATATTTCGGGACTACGATTGCTATCATTGTTTTTTTTATCTCTATTTTTAGGGACTTTTATCCTTTTAAGACATGTCAGCCCCATCGTAACTTAACCTGAGTTTACATTTCAACTTATAATTTATCTTACTTATCATAAACACCACTCAGGTCTCGTGGCGATCCGCCAGTGCGAAAATGCCGTTTGCCTTGTCACGCGTTTTAAACCTCTATTATTACTATTACGCAAGATCTTTTATCCTGTGACAAGGTTCAAACACTCGTAACATGATAATATAGTCTGTAGTTACACGTGGCCGACTGTCAACGGGGCTTGACAGATGTTGACGTTTGACGCGCTCGGGACCTGAGTAGTAGAAAAGGTATTACTACCGACTCATTGCCATGTCTACAATTCTAGACAGTATCACTTCTTGGATCAGCCAGGATTTCATAAATAGTACCCATGTCCAGTTTATTGATTTTACGCAGTATTGAAAATCACTCCCTATCCGTTTAACTCATCATCAGATCGAATTTTTATTGATGTATCAAAATATGCATGAAATATTGTCAACTACACAGTTATGTGAACTATTCACATAATATAGTCATTGTCTATTGTCACTACTAAGAAAAATAAATATTTGGTCTGTAGCTGCCACAATAGTAAACAGCATTGTGTGGTAGGAACAGGCTTGAGACTACTTTTTAAGTCCTTTCTGATCAGTAATAGTTAATGATCTCTAGAACTTATTTCTATGGCCGGTCGAGCCTTTGTTTATACGCGTTCACCATCAGAGAAACATGGCATTTTTAATGTCTCGCGCACACGATCGCTTTGGGGGAAAACCGACCGCGTCACGTTTTGCTCTTTTTTGTCATTTGACTACTATCACACCTGCCCCCTTAGACAAATAACTTTTATAATAGCGCTAACGCTAACGCTATGTGCAAAATGTATGGCAAGGACATTACCTGCGGAGAGAACTGTCTCGTGACTCACGCCCAGTAATGTCGTTGCCATACATTTTGCACGAAGCGTTAACGTTAACAGAAAAGTATTTTGTCTAAAGGCTCTGATGG
This sequence comes from Polia nebulosa, assembly GCA_951329385.1. Lineage (NCBI taxonomy): Eukaryota > Metazoa > Arthropoda > Insecta > Lepidoptera > Noctuidae > Polia > Polia nebulosa. Next base: position 8,449,584 of record OX589595.1, on the reverse strand, counting down.
TTAGCGATAATTTGGTCGGCGATGGAGCACGCTTGCCTAGAAGTAACCTCAATTCACTCTTGACTTAAAGAATCCTAGGTTGTAGCTATCAGGAAACAGACTCCGGCAGGGAATTTCAATCCTTAGCTGGACGCACAATGAAAGTGTTCCCAAAAGATTTTGTGCGATTGGGTGGGATGTTCACCAGGCTTCGGTCTATTCGGGCCTATGACGGGCAAAGTTGTGGCGTCACTGTTTACTTGGTTGTGTATATCTTCACCTGCTAAATTTATGTATAATCAAAGAAGTCTATGAATTAATAGCATTTACCACTGAATAAACGGTAGTTAGGTACTTGTGTTTTTCAAGTTCGGCATCTCATTGTTTTTATCCCTCTCTATTGATGGCACGTGTTTTACGAAAAACGTGATAAATAGTAATCATCTGTAATTATAAGGTATCTAGTTGTTTCTTTGATAGTAGGATGTTAGTAAGATGACAGTCAGTTTTTTTTTTCAAATCATTTTGGCCTTTAGTGACGGTATTGTCCAACAAAAACTAACTTTTTGTGGAACCTTTTGAAGTTGTATAATGCTTTATACCTAATTTGTTTTTCTTTTGTTAACTAAGTATTGACCATGATTATGTTGATATTTCCACTCTTTCGATCATTATTGTCACCATCCATAGCCCGACTTTGCCCACTGCTGGGAATAGGGCCCTATTTTATTGTACCAATCCCCACGCTTTTGTGCGAACGTCGATACTAAAGGTAATTTCTCGAAATTCACAATTAAAACATTTTATTGCGATACCTGGTAGTTACTTAGAGACGGTATACTAGATTACCAATTCCCTAGAAGCAGTGATGACACGGTGGTAACAGCCCCGACTTACGAGTTGTACGTTGTGGCTTCAAACCCAATCAGGGGCTTTAATTTGTGTAATTTATTTCATTACCAATGCTCTCAAAACGGTGAAGGAAAACATGGTGAGGGAACCAGCATGTCCTAGAACCAAAAATTTTAAGACATGTCACATCCACCAACCCGCCCTGTACCCGCGTAGTGGACGGCCTATTCCCTCTTCTAGAGAGAATGCCTGAGTACTGCGCAAATCGCCCAGAGGACACGGTGGAGGTCTGCCCCGCTTGGGCGGAGCACCGCCGTGTCCTCGTGGATGCGATAGGTGGCGGCGACCTCTCGCGTCCGGTCCTGGTTCAGGCTATGGTACGGAGCGAGAGTGAATGGGAAGCAGTCTCCCCCTTCTGCGAAGCAGTAATGCTCGCGAAGGCGGACGCGGGACGCGTGAGGGAAGCTCAACGGAGTGACCCTCACGGGCCCGGCCGCTACCACCGCAGGAGAGGTACTGGGCGTACTGGGCGTAGGACGTCGCGAGACGATCACCGTAGACCCGGGCCTGCGGACGGCGAGCAGTGGGTAGCTCGCCGTCCGATCAGCCCCAGGCCCGTGAGTCGACGGCGCGTAGTGTTCCACGTGCGCCTAAAGGGATTACTGTCAGCCACCACTGACGGGGCCCATCGTGGCCGGTGCCTGCATGCCTAGGGGTAGCGGATAAATTCTGAAAATGAGTTACCGCACCCCTGGGCACTCAGGCAGGGAAGGAGCAGGGGTGGGTTTTAGTCAGTAAGAGTCTGACACGCCCTCCCGCTCCACCCAAAGCGGGAGAAGTCATTGGATGATTCCATCCCCCCCCCCTCCCCAAAAAAAAAGGCCTGAGTCCCAGTAGTGAGAACATTCATTATAGGGCTAATTATGCTTATTTATGACCAGAATCCTACTCACAAAAGAGTCATCTAGTTAGTCAAAACTAGAACTTCACTAAACCGCAACTCGCAATGTTCCTTCACCTCACTACATTCCATATTCAATTAGCTGCATTTCAAATGCTCAAGGGTTACGTAAGAGTCCGTAGAACCGCATTTCACTTTAATTGGCACGCCCTTTCAGCTGTAATCAAAGGCAGTTCCCTAATTACTAGCTGAACTCCTGAAAACTGAAAAATCCCTGAATTAAGGAATTAAGTCCTATTTGGTTGAAAATGTATTCATTGTTGAGGCATTTTCGTCGTTTTCAGCAGTAAAAGCGTTTACTAAAAGTCTCATTTATTGCGATTGTCTTTTTATTATGATTGATGAGAGAGCTGAATTAATTTTGTATGGTGGTTTTATTTTGGCTGTCACTTAATTAAAAACAATGTTGTGTCAGTTGAGTGTCATTTGTCATTCTCTGAAAATGATGAAGCAGCCATGTGGGAGTTACATTATTTTAAAAGGGAGTTTTTTTTGTTGTGTCCTGAGAGTAGTCGTAGTAGGTGAGCTTTTTTTTGTACTTGCGATTTGTTGTCTTAATATGGACACTCCTGGAATCCCGGGATTTGAAATATATTTTAAATAAGTTAGAAATTACTTTGTAAAAAGCTATTCACGTCTAAGGAATTATGAACGAACATATATCCCTCCACTCCTCCGACAGGTAAGTATAAGATGGACACGTTTCAGGTTATCATTCTCCTGCCCTTATCCCAATTTATTTGGGGTCGGCGCAACATGTCTTTTTCTTCCATACTCCTCTATTAGTCGTCATCTCTGTAGTCACCCCCTTTTTACCCATATCCTCTTTCACACAGTCCAACCATCTTTTCTTTGGCCTTCCCCTACTCTTATAGCCATCCACATCCATACACAAGACTTTCCTCACGACATTTTCTTCATTCCTCCGCATCACATGCCCATACCACGACAACCGATTTCCACACAATTTTTCAGTCAGCGGTGCCACTTTCAGACTTCCTCTTATATACTCATTCCTAATTCTATCCATGCGCGTAACACCACACATCGCTCTTAGCATTCTCATCTCAGCTACATGCAATTGCTTTTCATTCATCCTTTTTGTGGCCCAACATTCTGAACCATACAAGACAGCAGGTCTGACCATTGTTTTATAAATCTTCCCCTTAAGTTTTAGGGGAATGCGGGAGTCACAGATAGTCCCGGTGACCTGCCGCCATTTCATCCATCCAATGTTAATTCTGTGCTTAACAGTCCGATCTATTTCGCCATCGCTTTGCACGAGTGAACCGAGATACCGAAAATCGGAGCAGCCTGGGAGAAGCGCGCCATCTAGCACTACAGCTTCAGAACTGGAGAGACCGCCGAAATCGCAGAACATGTATTCAGTTTTGGTTCTGCTGATTTTCAAGCCAACTTTCTCTAGCTTCTGTTGCCACTTCTCCAATCTGCTCTGGATCTCAGGTCCATCTTCACTGACCAGAACAATGTCGTCGGCAAACAGCATGCACCAGGGTGCCTCCTCCTGTATTTCCGACGTAAGAGCGTCCATAATCAACAGGAAGAGGTAAGGACTTAAAGCCGACCCTTGATGCAAGCCTACAGCCACACTGAACTCATCGGTGTTGCCAGCAGCCGACCGGACGTAGGTACTAGATTGTCTGTACATAGCACGAATCAACTCAACATACTTCCCAGGCAAACCTTTCTCTTTCAAGGCCCACCACACGTTTCAGGTTAATGAAATTAAAAACTTTATTTTTAAATATTATTTATTTTAATTTTCTGTTACAATAACCACTGTATATGTGTTACAAATAAGTTTGTAATACAAAAATTATAAAAATCAATTTATGTCTACGAATCCCGGTGTTTCAGTTAGAATCCCAGGGAATGTCCATATTAACATCAACGTTTACGGTTACGGTCATTGAACGAAAAGTACTGCCTACTCCGATCACTGGTCATGAGCCAGCTGTTGACCTCCAGCTCGCCTGATGGAAAGCGATGGAACGAGGAGCCAAGAAGATTATCATCATAATCATCATTTCAGCCGAAATACGTCCACTACTGAACATACTCGTAGGCCTCCCCCACAACCACAAGATCGGCCCGATGGGTACTGTGCGTCTCGCATCCATCGGATTCCCTCGACCTTTACCAGGTCAAGAAGATTATGAGTTCCTTGATTTAACTACGTACACCTCAAATAGTAATCATCTTCATGAAATACCGTTTTGAACCTTTATTGACTACTCTTCGTTATCTCCTTTCACCATAACCTCAAAATGGGGTATTAAAAACTTCACTTCGCTGCTGATAAAAAGTTATCCTACTCAAATTGTATTTAATAGTCTTTATCACCTTCTACGGAATGGAACTTTTCTTCTAGCCAATAATAACTGGTCCTTTGAACTGCACTTCTGTGGCACTGGTAACGACCCTCTGCAGTTAAATCCTAGCCTAGTTTTCAGTGAAACCTTGCCAACTCAAGTACTTAGAGCAAAATTGCCTTTGTTCTGCCAATTTTTTTCTCGGCTAGGTTAGAGTACCTACTTATTACTTATTTTTAACCGAATTCAAAAAAGGAGCATCTGTATTCGACTCGTATGTACCGTACTGAGTTTTACAACTACTCTTTGTAATTCTCAGAATTTCATGATTTGAAGATGAAGATATGTTGACATCAAGTATATTGGTTTTTTTTTATAGGCATGCGTTTGACTATCATCTCTCCTGATGGTAAGCGATGATGTGGTCAAAGATGGAGCACGCTTGCCTAGAAGTACCCTATTCACTCTTAACTTAAAGACTCCCAGGTTGTAGTGATTATAAGACCAGGCAAAGAAGGATGATGATTATAAGTATCTTAAAAAAAATCAAAACGTAATTTACTAAGTAATTTCTTACCTATTTTCGCGCATTTATTACTTTAAGTAACTTTTCCAATAATATTTGTATTCAATATTGGCAAAGTGGTCTTTCTCGATACTTTTTAATCAAAGAAAGACGTCCTTACAAAATCGTTAGCGAACTTTACCGAAATTAGATTCTATCGTAATGAAACATCAACAATGTCGATCTATCAGGGATTAAGTCGTTTGTCCATCCGTCGCTGTAATTGCTTAATCCAGCGAGTGATTTATGTTGATTTTAAATATAGATATTTTAATTTGCTTCACTAGCAAATCCATTACCGTTTTTGCGAACCAGATTTAGGGTGCTTTTCCACCAGATGTGCGAGGTAGCTAGGCGGTGTGAGGATGTCTAGCGGTTATGTGAAAATGTGTGATTGTTTCCACCAAAACTGTGCGAGGAGCTTGCGCGGAGCGACGATGCGTAGCGAAGGTGTAAAATGGTGTGTGGAGAGTAACTGTGTGATGCGAGAATGCGTAGCGGAGTCTTTTCAGCTGTGTGTGCACACATTCGTCGCTCGCGTCTCGCACATCTTAATCATCAGCCTTTTTAATGTCCCCACTGCTGGGGTACAGGCCTGCTCTCTGTGAGAGTGTGTGAGCCGTAATCCACCACGCGGGCCCAATGCGGGTTGCTGGATGTCACATGTCTTCGAATTTTTGGTTCTAGGACATGCCGGTTTCCTCACGATGTTTTTCTTCACCGTTTTGAGAGCAGTGGTGATGACATAATTTATACAAAGTACAGCGCCTGCCTGGGTTTGAACTCACGACCACAACACGACAACTTGTAAGTCGCGGCCAATACCACTGGGCCACCACTGCTCATACCATTGGGCCACCACTGCTCATTATGCGTCTCGCACACATTCCTCCAACTACTCCCTCGCACACATTCCTCGCTCGCATCCAGCAACGCACCCTTACATTGTTGTTTAGTTTTCTTCAGCCCGCATCGTCATTCGACCGTTCATAGGTGCGGCAAAAATTTATTTCTGTTTTCTCTACAAAAAAGAAAATGGGAAATGGTAATTTCTCAGTCGAATAAAACTTTACCCCAAAGTTGAATAGACTTGCATAATATTGTGTCGAGATCTCACAATAAAGAGGAAACTTAGGTGGACCTTTTTGTCAACTGAAAAGTATGAAAATATCGGGACATTAGTTATTGAAAATAGTTGTGAAACTGTTTTTTAACGAAAGCGTGGCGTAGGTAAATAGACTATTACTGAAAGTATTGTTATGAAGAACTATATTTAAAAGTAATAGTATTTTAATTGGTAAGTATTTAAAAAGACCAAAGATAAAAATTATAATTTATAGGCGTAATCAAGAAAATAGCATAATTATTATTATTGGGTGCCGTGTCTATATTTTTATGGTAATCTTTATTGCGTGTGGTCTGATTTTAATTATTATTTTTATATTTCTGGTTGTTTTGCGATCAGTTAAAGAAAAGTTTTAATCTACATAGATATTATTTAGAAACGGAGGTAAACTCTACCTTTGAGTTTTTTGCATATTTACTAATAATTTGTTTTTTCTTGTTTCAGGTAAATATCCTTATTTCTTCAAGAAAAACAATAAAGTATCGTAAGTTATAATGAGTCTGAGTTTGCAGTAAAATTATACTTTCAGTCATTTTCATTAAATTACATGCTAAGATAAAAAAAAAAAAAAACATTTTCAAACGTGCATTCTCTTAGCAAATTATGTCTTCCGGCTGTCATAAAATTATGTCATATGAACGGCGGAAAAAGACACAGTTATAAGTACGGCATGACTTGTGAAATGACATATGGCAGTAACAATTTAGTTTTAAAAATATCTCACTGTCATTGATTTCTGATTAATATTTAACTAGCGACCCGCCCCGGGTCCGGCTATAAATATGAATCTAATGCAAACGTTTTGGAGTCGTTCAAGCTTATCAAGCTCCACTTCAGTAAGATCTAAATAACTAACACGGCATGATCAAGGATTGGGAGAAGGATGAGTGAGCGCAGTTTTGGTGTCAGTCTTTGTAAAGACCCCGCCAAAAACACATAAGTTACCCAACCCTCCTAACCAGGGAGTGGGGGGGGGGGGGGTTAGGAGCAACCTCATTAAGAAACACAAAATAGTAGTTCGGCTCGAAGGACCATTTTTATATGACACTAGCTTCTGCCAGCGGCTTCGCCCGCATGTAATTAGTACTTACCCCGTTATAACTTATAGTCTATGTGCTATTCCACACTATAATCTATATCTGTGCCTTTCAGCCGTTCTGGCGTGATTGAGTAACATACATTCAACCAAATTTTCGCATTAGTAAGAATAACATTAGTAAGAATAGGAAGTTGGATGCTAATGATGAATATCAACATTATAGTTTTTTTTTTTTTTGTGGGGTTGGGAAATCATCCAATGACTTCTCCCGCTCTGCGTGGAGCAGAAGGGCGTGTCAGACTCTTACTGACTAAAACACACCCCTGTTCCTCCCTGCCCTGAATGCCCAGGGGCGAGGTAACAGGCATCGGCCATGACGGGCCCCGTCATGTTTGCTGACAAGTCTTTGAGGCGCGCGTGGAACACTACGCGCCGTCGACTCTCGGGCCAGGTGCTGATCGGACGGCTAGTTACCCACTACTCGCCGTCCGCAAGCCCGGGTATATCAACATTATGTCATTCAATCTTTTGTAGATTAAAAAATGTTCAATACAGGAAGTATTGCACATTTTTGCTGAAACAGAATCATAGACAACTTTATTTTCCTTCAAATTAAAGTGTTTCACTAGTATTTAACAAACTGTTTCATAGTTAATTTGCTCTTGATCTCCAGTTCGCTCTGTGAGCTCGGCGGCTGCTCGGAATGCCTGCTAATATTAACTTTGTTCTTTTATGGAGCGGTTTTTGCCAACTGAACATTTTTACTAATTGGAGGATTGTCTTTGAAATTGTTCGGGCGTTTGCTCAATTAATTTACTTAGGAACATTTAGTAGTTCATGAGAAAAATCGCTGGAAGGAAAAGTTTTGTCGATCCAAATATAATAGGTTGAGGCTATTATTGGAAGAATTTAATTAGCGCTGTGTATTCAAGAGATTGTTTGCCGTTGTCTGTAGGTATCGACTCTATTTTAAAAACTTCTGACATACAAATAATTGTCAGTGGTTATTAAAATTACATTGTTAAAAAACTTTTTATAAAAAAAAAACAACCGACTTCCAAAAAAAAATACACTAAAAATTAAAAAATAATTTTAATTTCGGAAGTCGGTGTTCGTATTTTATTTCTTCGTTATTTGACACCGACTTCCGAAATTAAAGTTATTTTTTTAATTTTTAGTCTATTTTTTTTTGGAAGTCGGTTGTTTTTTTATAAAAAAGTTTTTTATTTTTTATTTTTAGTTGTTATACCCCAGAACTAAAACCCCAATAACATGGAACGTGGAATTTAAACATACTCTTATTTGGAGAACACCAAAACGTCATCTAGGTATATGGGCCCACCTCGGGAGAATATTCTGTCGAAAAAAAAAATTTAAATCGGTCCTCAATTGACCGAGAAATCGGTGGACATACATACAGTCGAACATAGGACCTCCTCCTTTTTGGAAGTCGGTTAAAAAAGTATAAAAACTCTTTTGATTTCTCGACCCAAATTATACTTTAATTACTAGGTCTCCCAAAGAGACTATGGACTTTATTATATAAAGTGGCCAAGCTTAACTCGGGGAATATAAATTAAGCGACGTTTGCATGTACCTCTTAAATCTTCCCCTTATCTACTCCATATTGTAGAGTAGTAATAAGTCCTCTCCCATTTTTAACCAGAATTCTCCTTGGACGTGAATCTAATTCCGTTGCCTTGATTGCCAGCACAGAAAATGTTGGTGAAGTAGGTTTTTGAATTTCGAAATTAACGTTGCATTTTATATCTCACTAAAATGCGGCAACATCAAGTTGTGTTCGAATTTCAAACTAGTGTCAAAAATGGAATGAAATGGGGATTGTTCTCATTTGTTGCTTTTGCGTGTGCATTTAGATAATTTAATTAAGTCTAATTTAATTAATTCCCATTAATTACATTATAATTGATTTTGTCTAAGTCAGCGTTTTTGCTATCTTTAGAACATGCATTGCTTTCTTTAAAGTCACGTATTATAATCCTATTCTCAAAAGCAGATTCCGAACGCACGCACATGAAAGATATCAAATCAACATGAGATATATTCTAGTAATGCTTACAATCTACATGATTCTATAGAAAAAAGGAAAATTTCGTTGTTCGACCTTGTAAAATAATCCCTTAGTCCCTTCTTATGACACCCATGGGAAGTGACGGGAAGATTTATTTGTAACCGGAACCACACGACGTGGACACGTCACGTGATATTTGAGGGTAGTAACACCTTTTTCGTTGATACTTTTATATCTGGCTGGAATTTTCCTTTTCAGTAATTTACTGTTTATTTTTGCTACTTGTGTTAAGAAGTGATGTCTGAATCTACAATGGACTCACTGTTGACTTTTTTTTTTGAGGTTGACAATTCTTCAGATGACTTCCTTCTTCTCTTCCTTCACCTGTGTTCCTTCAGTTTCCCTTTAGTTCCAGTGGTGACTTTTTCCCCTGACCGGCCCCTGGCAAGATTCGTGACTTAGACTTTCAAGAAGACTAAAACAGACATGAGTGTATAATATTATTGCACTTTAGGATTTTTAATTTTCGGTGCTGATAGAGTTGAAAATCCAACAACTCGCTTTTATTTACGCACTCATTTACGTTTTATTGTAAATGAACGTCCACATGAGATCCTCAAAATTAAACATATCTCAATCTAAGTTTCACTATCACTACATTTCAGCAGCAGCAGTGATGGCCCAGTGGTATCGGCCGCGACTTACAAGTTATACAGGGTGTAACGGAAAGGTGTGGTCATATTTTAAGAACCAGTTCTGCCCATGGATATGAACAACTTTGTCTAAGAAAAAATAAAAATTCTCAAAAAAAAAATTGGATTTTCCCTACATAGTTATCACCAGCTGATCAATATTTGTATGGGGCTAAAAAATTTTTTTTTGAAATTCCTCAGGTTTTCTTGAAGAAAGTTGTTCATATTGATGGGCAGATGCAGTTCCTAAAATATGACCACACCTTTCCGTTACACCCTGTAGATCGTGAGTTCAAACCCAGGCAGGCGTTTTACTTTGTGTAAATTATTTCATCACCACTGCTCTCAAAACGGTGAAGGAAAACATCGTTAGGAAACCGGCATGTCCTAGAACCAAAAATTCGAAGACATGTGACATCCACCAACCCGCATTGGGCCCGCGTGGTGGATTACGGCCCACACCCTCTCACAGAGACGACGCCTGTGCCCCAACAGTGGCGACATTAAAAGGCTGATGATGATTATGATGAGATTTTATAAAACAAAGTCCGCCGTCGCGTCTTTCTGTTCGTGAAAAACAGGGTTTTCACCATTATCAAAATGATACATTGGTTTAGGTGTACAATTTGCACACGACCCAAGCAGGGGCGGGTCGCTAGTTCCAAATAAATCCAACATGTCTTCATCTGGTAAAGTCAATACGTAGATAGGTATAATATATTTGGACGTATCTATAAAGTGTTGATCTTACGTATGAGGAGCAATCTTATAGCTCATAGCCTTGATTAGATTGCCCCTCTCATATTTGTTTAGGTTATGTTTGACTATTTCTGCTCTAGCAACTCTGGAATGGTAGGGTCGTGTCGATTGGCCGTTGTTTTTGTGTGTGAGTTGCATTATTTGACCAAAGTTAGGCATAGTGTTTGTGTCAAGAGTTCTGACATAAGTTTTTCCATAAAAAATATAGTACGTAAAAGAAAATTTGAAAGAAAAACTGAAAAATAATGATGCCGCTATTTTCTTTTATTAAGAAAAGTTGAAGCGAATATCAATTTCAGATTCATTAAAAATGCTTTAATTATTTGGTTAAGTTTTTTTTTTTTGCCTATTGATAAGCTCGCATTTGACCACCATCTCACCTGATGGTAGGGCCTGCGGACGTCAAGCAGTGGATAGCTCGCCGTCCGATCAGCACCAGGCCCGTGAGTCGACGGTGCGTAGTGTTCCACGCGCGCCTCAAAGAGATGAGTGCCAGCCACCACTGACGGGGCCCATCGTGGTCGGTGCCTGCATGCTTAGGGGTAGCGTATAAATACTGAAAATGAGTTACCGCACCCCTGGGCACTCAGGCAGGGAAGGAACAGGGGTGGGTTTTAGTCAGTAAGAGTCTGACACGCTCTCCTGCTCCACCCAGAGCGCGAGGGCATTGGATGATTTCCCACCCCACAAAAATCTCACCTGATGGTAAGCGATGATGTGGTCGATGTTGGAGCACGCATATAACGAACCGAAATTGACCGGTGTAACTAATTCTCGCTCTTAAACCCATTATTACCACAAAGCAACTCACCCAGTCACCCCTGTACCTAAATCGTTTACAAATCATTCCAAATATTTGCTCAAAATGTTGGCAGTTTGTGTAAAACTGTTGAATTTTGTATAAGTTGAGAAGGCCGCAAGCCGCGTGAAAGCCGCTTGGTTTTGAAACTCCTTCCTCTAACAAGATGTGGTTTTAGAGTCACAGCTCACTGGGAACGTAATTATTATTGTTTCACTGTACTGTAGTTACAAATGAGTGAATAAGGACTGTTCAGTTGGTAGACATTTTGATTACACAATGAACTTGTTCTTCACCTGGATCACGTCTGGTGGAAAGGAATGTATGAAGTTTACGATGGATGGAACAAGCGTGCCCAGAAGATGCTTGTTAACTCTACTCTTTCTTTGACGGCCGTAAAGCGGCCCCGAAACGTTCAATTGCGATTGTCAATTTTACGTCATTGTCAATTGTGATTGATCGTATCGCAGTTACTTGATTGAAAGCAATTGATGAAAAATTTGATTGATGCTCATTGACGAGCCATTGAAGCTGCTAATTGATCGTTTAACTGAGTCATTGACAATCGTTTTCGTCATTTGCGCGTCTGACAGCAGTGAAAACAAACATGGCGGCTACCCAACGTAATATCGAGGACCGGGAATTTAAATCGCGATCGTCCAGAGTTAGCGCAAACAATTGACAATTGCAATTGAAGTGTCAATAGCACCTTCAATTGCAATTGTCAATAACGTAGTACATTGACAATCGCGATTGATCGTTTCGGGGGCGCTTACAGACATAAATGAATGTTTGGAAGGGAACACTGATATATCAATGAATGACCATTTTTTACCATTGACAGGCTCGTGCTTGACCAATATCTCATCTGATGGTAAGCGATGATGTGGTCGACGTTGGAGTACGTTGGCCTAGAAGTAACTTATTCACTCTTGACTTAAAGACCATTCAAGTAAATCTGTTGTCAGAAATGATAGAGCTGATTGGTAATTAAAAAAAAAGTGTGTGTGTACTTTAGTACGCACGTAAGAAGTTATACTTCTTTGGCGTTACAAGATAAATATTGTTAATCATAATCGTAATCATAATAATAATAATATTATTACATTCTTTTTTTTTCGCATTCACTCTCGCTCTGTCTCTTTCTATTCCCCCTCCCCAGGAGCGTTAAATGTTTAACGCAACCTTGTTGGAAGTCGCATAAGAAGTATAATATAACTTCAAATATAAATTTAAAATAAGAAATTATTTATACTTACTTATATCTTTTAAGAATTAAAAATTAAAACAAAATATATAATATATTTTAGTGTAAGAGATGCACAATAGTTTTTGATACCATTAGTTATAGTTTAATTCTATAAAATATAGTAAAGGTAAATATAATAATAATCTTTATTTGGAACAAAAACACATTTTACAAAATGATAGCGTACGGTAATAGCTACATCAGTTGGCAACTGTGTCGCAGCCATTAACGCCCACCTCCAGGAGGGAACGCTGTCGTTCCAAATCAGTAAAGAATAATCAAAATAAAATTAAGCATTACGAATCAATCAAAGATCAAACATAAAAAATAAAAATAAAAACGAAAAAATAAAAATAAAAAATTAACAAATTAAAAATAAGAAATTAACATTAAAATGAAAAATTAGAGATCGAAACAATAAAAATTACAAAACAGGCATTTTAAAATAAAAGTCAAAAGCTAAAAATAAATTACATACGAGTATAACCAATTATTAAAATTACCTAGTGCACTAGTGGGATTTTGTTGTGTAGTGTGTTGTGTGTGTGTTTTGTGCGTGTAGTGCATGTATGCAAGGTGTAAGTGTAGAGTGGACCTGCGCGGTGCCTCCACACAAATCCACTCTACGCTATGCGTATGTGTTGTGCATGTTTACAGAAGGACTTTTTTGCGTTATGGTCTAACTAAATACTCTAGCTCCTCATATGAGAGAGTACGGAGCCATTCATCCATAAGTCTTTTGTATTCCCGGGTAGGACACGGATAAATGTTAAGCACCTTATTGATTCTATTATACAACACCGGGCTACAGAAAACGAACTGCTGACGGGCCACCTCCAATCTGACCACACTTGTTGGGCAGACTCTATCTGTTTTACGCTTTCGTTTACTTAAGTCAGGGTCATACATCAGGCTAGAGTGTTTCCGCAACACTGTACTTACTACATAGGAGTGCCTCACTGTGGGTAGTTTCCATAGCGTATACAATTCGCTGGTAGAGAAACGAAGGGGTTTGTACGCCATGACTTTTAAGACAGCCCTCTGCGCCCTCTCCAAGCGAAGCAGTAAATAAGACCAAAATTATACGTAATAATTTACTTATAATTTTGGTCATACAATCACGAGAATTCAGTGGCTATAATTCCTAGAGCATATTGTTATGTGAAATTGGTGCAGTTTTGTATCTCGAGTGTCTACACAACTGGACAATATGTGGAATCATTGAAATATGAGCGATCTCGGTAAAATGGAGCTGAGAAATTTTACTGTACGGTTGACTACCTCAGCAAAGCCTGCCGAGAACGCTAACTCGATACATTTGCTGCCAAATACTGTAATAACATGTGTTACATCCGCATTCTGATGAAAAAAAAAACTACAACATTCTGTATAAAAAAAAAATACTGGCTAAATGTACAAACCGTGTAGATCAAAAGAAAAAAAAAGATGTTTTCATAAATCGAATTTTCAGAGAGCATTTGCTTTTTTTCGGCAAAGCAACGGAACAACTTATGTGAAAGCCCAACATCACTATTTTACTCAGTGCCCTTTCAACCCTTGTAACCCAACTAGTGAGGACACCCGTGTCTTCCTTCATAATGTAGGATTAACATCATTTTACAGGTAGCATATTTCCCTGAAGGTTGCCTGAAGGTATGTGGAGCTATTTATAGTAGGTATGTCGGTAACCATGGTGATTGTTCCACATTCATTCATAATGGCGCCATCTTTTATAATACTCTTGCTTCTGCTAGCGGCTTCACCCGGTGGAATTAGTTATTCTCCCATTATAAATTACAGCCTAAGTGCTATTCCAGACTATAATCTATATCTGTGCCAAATTTCATCCAGATCTGTTCAGTCGTTCTGGCGTGATTGAGTAAAAAACATCCATTCATCCAAACTTTCGCATTTATAATACGAGTATTAGTAGGAAGTTGGATGTTATACTTCTATAATAAATTGAAGAGTTCATTTGTTTGAACCGTTAATCTTTGCACTAGATGGATCTGAAAAAATATGTTTTTGCATTTGATACTCCCCCCGCCATTGAAGAAAGAATATTAAACTATTTGTTCTCACCCTCTTTTTTTGGGGTGAGAAATCATACAATGACTTCTCCTGCACTGGGTGGAGTGGGAGGGCGTGTCAGACTTTTACTGACTAAAACTCACCCCTGTTCCTTCAGTTGCTTGTGCCAGGGACGCGGTAACTCTTTTTCGAATTTATCCGCGACCCGGCCAGGCATCGGTCTTAGCGGACCACGTCAGTTGTTGGACGAGGCGCGTGTGGAACACTACGCGAGCTACCCATTACTCGCCGTCCGCAAGCCCGGGCCTACGGTGGCCGCAAGTCGCCTTGCGTCTCCCGATGCCCGGGGCGTCTCCTGCGGCGACTGCTAGGGGCGTGAGGGCCTTCTTTGAGTCTCCCTCACGCGTTCCGCCTCCTCCTTCGCAAGTATTTCTGCTTCGCAGCAGGAGGTGACAGCTTCCCATTCCCTCTCGCTCCGTACCATGGCCTGGACTAGGGACGGGCGCGAGAGTTCGCTGCCGCCGATCGCCTCCACGATGTCACAGCGGTGCACTGCTTCAGCGGGGCAGACTTCCACCATATGCTCACCCGTGTCCGCTACACCCTGACGAGCCGAGCAAAAAGTAAAATAAAACAGATATAATGGATTTATAGCGTTGGAAGGTCGCCCACAAGGTGGACCGATGACCTGGTGAGGGTTGCGGGTAGCCGATGAATGCGAGACCCACAGGACCGGTCGTTATGGCGACACTTGGGGGAGGTCTATGTCCAGCAGTGGACGTCTCTCGGCTGAAATTTGATGATGATGATAGCGCGGTCGGGTGAAACCGCGGGGCACAGTTTAGTCTGACATATAAATATGATGTCTCCAGTCTCTATACGGAGACCATTATATCTTGAAGAATGACGAAAATTACAGAATTCTCGTCGACGGATTTAAGCTCGTTATGAAAAAGATTTCTGTGTATTCTTCCATTTAAAAAGGGAAAAAAGAATCTTGTTAATATTTTCCTTTTCAATACACGTGTAAGCGTATTCAGTGTCGAATTTAATATGCCTTTCAATAACAAGCACAAGTATTAAATATTCATAATATGTAGGTTTATGTTATGTAGCTTTCATTGAAAACAGATTTTTTTATTATTAATTGATATCAAAGCTAACGACACAAGCTTTGATGTTATGCAGAATTGTGTGAAAATAAAAATTTTAAAGTAAACTCTTTACCCAGACCATGCCACTCTAAACGGTGCACATTTATAATTCAACTACTCTTGAAATAGCCCGAGTACAGCCAGGCGCGCTAAACATAATCTAAGTTGGCTGTGGCTGGGCCATCTATGTACACAATGGCCAAGCTGACCTGCCACGCGCTCACCACTTCATTAAACACGTCACACACTCGCCAAACTAAGGTTTACCTCTTCCGTGGATGCCAAAGTACATGCACAATTTTTAATTTGAGTATTTTTTTTTATCTAAAATGTAGTGTAAAAATAAATGAAAGCAAATCCTTTCTTCCCAGACTGCGCCACTCTAAACGCTGCTCATTTATAATAATTCAAAATTTCTAGAAATAGCCAGAGTACAAGCTTGCGCCAAACATAATCTAAGTAGGCTGTACCTACACAATGGGCCACTTGACCTGGCACGCGCTCACCACTTAATTAGACACGTCACACTCTCCCCAAACATAGGATTACCTCTTCCGTGGTTGCAATTTTAAGCACTAACAAAATTGGGGTAGAGCTTAATGATTTTTGGGTTGATCTATGAATACGGGTGTTTGAGTGATGAGCAAGGCGACTAATGCTTTGCCAAGGGATTCTTTGAATGTTCTGCTATTGCTTATTTTCAGTAACCCTAGGTTAGAGAGAGACCCAAGCAGAGCAGTGGTGGCCCAGTGGTAACGGCCGCGACTTACAAGTTGTAGGTCGTGAGTCTAGAACCAAAAATTCGAAGACGTGACATCCACCAACCCGCATTGGGCCCGCGTGGTGGATTACGGCCCACACCCTCTCACAGAGAGGAGGCCTGTGCCCCAGCAGTGGGGACATTAAAAAGGCTAATGCTGATGATGACTAACACTAGGACACAACAACAGAACAAAAGCCTTAATATACTGAGCTGAGCGTTGAATATCCGACAGTGCAATTTTTTTTTTACCATTTATGGCCTTGCGTTTGACCACTATCGCACCTGATGGTATGAACGACGGATGATGTGGTCGAACATGGAGCACGCTTGCCTAGAGGTAACTCTCGACTAAAGACTCCCAGGTTGTAGCTATCAGGAAACAGACTCTGGCAGGGAATTCCACTCCTTACCCGTACGCACTATCAATATATTCCCAAAACGGTTTGTGCGTGTGGGTGGGATGTCCACCATATACCGGTGGTGCGTCGCCGTACGTCTAGTGGTCCGATGATGGAACGGGCTTGGCTGAATTAAACTATGCAATTCCGACACACACTCTCCAAAATGTACCTAATCGATAGAAGACCGACAGGCTAGCAAATAATATTTAGAGATCAATGTAGGTGTCACAAAGTGTTAGTAGAAGCGGGTTTAAGGTATGTTAATTAGAGGATGGAGTTATCACATTATGTTTTTAGTCAAATACACATTGCGACTTAAAAACTTACGAGTAATGTAAAGCAGAGAGTTCACAATAAAATAATAGAATGAGACTTTATATTCCCAAGATTTGTAAAAAGCCCTCGATAATCTGATTTAGCTCTGTGATTTATAAAATCCAATTCCGATCTTGGAATCAAATTCGTTCTTATTATTTGGGTCTACGAAAAAGGTCGCCGAATTATCTGCGAGATGATTTCGAAGACGTACTCGTAGGTCAATCAGATGGCATGGAATTAAAGTCAAGCCTAGGGTTGTCAGGTCCTTAAACCGGAAAGCCCAATGACTAGCTAGTAAGAAGGCCGGATAACTTATATAGGAGATTTGTGTTTTAGTCTAAAAATGAAATTCAATATCCTAACTAGTCCTAACTATAATATTATAAATGTGAAAGTAAGTTTGTTTGTTATCTTTTCACACCTAAACTATTGAACCAAGCATTATGCATACCTACGTTGCCAAGGTTAGGAGGAGCTCGTGGCTAAAGTAATAACAGCCGCATGGGTCGATCCATCAGGTTAAGTTACGCTTGCCGCGGTTGGTCCATGGATGGGTGACCATCTTTACATACCGAGACTCCTCCGTGTCTCGGAAAGCACATTAAGCCGTTGGTCCCGGCTGCCAATCGTGGATCTTTGACAGTCGTTACGGGTCGTCAGAAGCTCGAAAGTCTGACAACCAGTCTTACTAAGAGGTACGAGTATCGTATTACCCAGTAAATGGGTTGTGGAGGTCAGGTAGGCAGTCGTTCTATGTAAAATACTGGTATTCAGCTGCATCCGGTAATACTGGAAGCCGACCCCAAGATAGTTGGGAAAAGGCTAGGTAGAGTGTTTGTTTACGTTGCCAAGGTTACAGAAAACGCATAAGGTACCTTCATACAGAAAAACAGTACTGTTCCCGAGGGAAAGAACAGTAACTTTCGACGATCACAACTGTTTTAGGACACTAGATGGCGCTACGTATCTTTCAAATATTTTTTCCCGTGTGAAGCCGGGGCGTTGTATTTAAATCATGGTTCTTAATCATGAAATCGTCTGAATCATTATACCTTTATTCTACCTACCTAACAGGATGCCGCAGCCGCCGTCTTAGACCGGACAAAAGTCTGAACAACCGGCAATATCCAGACACCTGACAACCTTTTTTTTTTTTGCCGGGGTGAAAAATCCTCATGGGTGTCCTTCGTCTGGGGCGGGCGAAGGGGTCTGTCTGACTCTTACTGACTAAAAACCACCCCGGTGTGTACCCTCCTATACTTGACTCGGGGACTGCGGGTGCGAATGGGACTTCCGCTGCCCCGGATTAGTACCGGCCGGCTATCTGCAGGCCTCGTCCCGTGGTGGGGAGTGAGGTGTTAACTCGCCTTCATTTCATGTCTAAGAGAGGCGCGCGTGGAACACTACGTACCCGCCGCCATCTCGGGTCCCGATTGATGGGCCAACGGACGCCCGAATCCGTCGGCCCTAGACCCTTGGACACCTGACAACCCTAGTCTAACCAATAACGTTAGCATAGGTATCAAACCTTTTTGATCTATCTAACAATCTTCGAGTAGATTCTGCCAACGTTGTGTTTTACAAATTAGAATTTATTTTAGACAGACTTTCAACACTGTAACAATGGTTATCTCAGATATCAGATGTTTCAACCCATTGTGTGTCCACAATAGATGTTCTAATGGAAATGATTCTTGTAATTTGTTTTCTGAGCTCGTTAAAACGACGTTGTTTTCTGAAATACGAGTATTTCATTATTATGATAATTGTCTCTTTCTGTGGCTCGGTCACAGAACAGATAAAACAGTAGAAATCGCATAGCGCTTCGTTAGTATCGGAACCAGCGTACCCAAACTCACACATTATACAGGTTAATTGTATTTCGTAACACCAAGAAATCCTTGGTGTGATTGGTAATTTATTATTGAAAGACAGTAGGAAATATTATGTCAGTCGTCGCGTATTTGAAAATAGACCACTTATGAGCATAGATGACAGTTATGATGATAGATTATTGTCTACTCTTTTTAAATATTTATTACCTTTTTTGTTTAATGAGCACACGAAACAGTTTAATGAGCAAGTTACGCTACCCGCCGCTAGATGTCACTATACTTATTAAATACATTCAATTCAAAGCTGTATTGTGATAATGATAAGATTGATATTTCCGTAACGAGGTCATTAGTACTGTAGTAGAGTAGCTGACTTTGACATGCGCATAGTAGGAATCTTCGCGAATAATATGTTTGAGTTTAAAAGAAAGTACTTAGACCTTAATTTGTAAAATACGAGTAAGACAAGTAAAAGTTGACTTTATAGTCAACTTTTACTTGTCTTGTTTAATAAAATAGTGTTTTTCAAATTATAATCGAAATAAAATAAATTAGGACTAATCGACGGTATGATATTCCACCATTTGATAAGTTTTTGGTTCTGCTCTCGTGTTTACATTCTAAAACAGCACAATAGGGTATTTTTGTATTTTTTTCAAGTTTTCGTCACCATGACGGTTGTAACAAGACTGATGCGCGTGGCGTGTGCGCGAAGCAGACATAATGTGGAACTCCGCAAAACTCGGGGTACGCGGGCCCCGCCTACTTGCGACTTCTACTGTTTTTTTCTGTTCTGTGGGCTTGGTTGTCTATTGTTTTGGAGGAGGTTGTAAAAATAAGTACTTTGTAGGCTTTTCATTATTTCCCAAGTTTAGTTTCTACTGCTGACGTTTGGTTTTGTCTCTTAGAATTTCGAGCTGTGTTATGAAGTCGGGAATGATAAATGGTTTTAGCATTAATCACAGTAGATTTTGTTGCCATTTCTCCAGTTGTCTTATCCTATAACTAGGTGGTTTTCACTGGTTTTGCTTCGCACTGGAGTCATCTGTTATACATAACTTACCTACCTTATAGATATAGAAGTTGCTATACAGAAAACGCATGTTATTTACCTGTAACAAACAAAAGAAAACCATTAGTAAGGTACATAAGTCTAGTCATGAGCATCACTTGACACGAACTATAATCCAAACAATATAATATGTACCTATAGTATTCAAGTCATGTACGTAAATGGCACTAGAAGCTTGATCTATGAACATCTGAAGGTCGTAGAGATAAATCTATAGTTTTAGTAATCTGACTGGTAAAACTAGGGATATATTGACAACTAGGATAATATTTTATTTTTATACCGACGTAGGACTAGATTGGTCTTTTAAGAGTAGAGTTGCCATCTCTAAGATCTAACAACTAGGATTCTAGTCCTGAAGCATTAAAACTTCGGATTTTGAAGCTTAGAACCCGGACATGTTGAGTTTTTTTTTTAATATTTTCGGGGTCGCCGAATATATGAAAATGTCCCGTGGCCGCCTACGGTAACTTGAAGACTTTTAAACCGGGAATACAAATGAAACGCCGCCCGGACGCTCCCCGGACGCCCTCTAAACTAGGGAAAAGCCAGGGAAACCCGGACGGATGGCAACCCTATTTAAGAGGTGCGCCTTCCATGTGCTAATGTTGATCACCGGGGTGGTTCTAGTGAGATAAGAATTCCACACTCTCTGGTCTTTTTCCTTCCTTCCTTCAAAAGGCGCCTGGACTTTTGAAGGAGTTCCCATGAAAACAAAAAAAAAAACAGGCCAAGAGCGAGTTGATTTTTTTCAGGTTTTTTTTTAAACTAAGTATATACGAGTACTTCCTAGAGGTTTTCCTGTAAAATATGTATATAACTATCTCCTGTATTTTTTTCAAAATTGTAGACCCAATTATAACCATTGGGTCTACAATTTTGAGAGGGGCAATGGTCGGACAGACAGACACACGAGTGATCCTATAAGGGTTCCGGTTTTTCATTCGGACTTGCGTAACCCTAAAAAATGTGTCGGGAACGGGAAGCGACCCTGACATGGAGGTGTGGATAGAGCACTTTGCTAGACGTGTTGATAGCAGATAGAGTAGAACTCTCATTGAATGATTACTGAGAGACGGCAGATGGAGTGTCGGCAGATCAACAGCCAAAAGTGTAGATGACATTCACAAGATTGCTGGTAAGACCTGGTTGAGACTCACACACACCAGGGAAGTATGGCACATTAGAAGTTAACCTGAACAAGGTGCAACAAGGCTCCCAATCATGATAATTATTTAATTTAATTATCCATTAAAACTCAACAGTGGTGAACATTCATATTTTTTGGGGTTCTAATTATAACTTAGTTTGTAGTTTTTGAGCACATCTGGTTTCCTTATTAGTGCAGCCACCACTGCAAGTACAACACAGCAACAAAACAAGGAAAATGGTGTTTTATGGACTCGTCTGATACCCAATGTCAATTCCTTGTCCAGAACATGAACCACATACTGGAATGCCCCAAGTGCCCATACACCTGGACTATGGAGGACCTAATGAAAGCTACTGACGCTCCAATCAATGTGGCCAGCATCGGCACCCAAAGTATTTAAAAAGTTAGGAAACCGTTGATTCGAAACTTAAAGAACCTCAACTATTTCCCCGAGTACGTCTCTCGTTAATATCCACCAACCCGTACTGGACCCGCATGGTGGGTTACATGGTCATTCCTCCTCCCAGAGAGGAAGCCTGAGTCCTTTTTTAGGGTTCCGTACCCGAAGGGTCCAAACGGAGCCCTATTGCTGTCACTCACATGTCCGTCTGTCAGGCCGTCGTCTGTCACAAATTTTGTTGCGAAGAATTTTTTAACTTCCCATTGACCTACTCGTATGAACTTGAAATTTGGTGATAATGTTTATTATTAGATACGAGTACGTATAATTTACTAACAAATACCAATATTTGGTACGGAATTCTTCGCACACACTTGGCCAGTTTTTTAGGTTTCCGACACGAAGGGTCCAAACGGAGCCCTATTGCTGTTACTCACGTGTCCGTCTGTCTGTTTGTCCGTCGTCTGTCACACAGGTTTTACAGCCAAACGGTTTTTTTTTTATTTTTATTTTTTTTTGGGGTGGGAAATCTTCCAATGACTTCTCCCGCTCTGGGTGGAGCCGTGTCCGACTTTTATTGACTAAAACCCACCTCTGTTTCTTCCCTGCCTGAGTGCCCAGGGGAGCGGTAACTCTTACGAATTTATCCGCTACCCCTAGGCATAAACGGTTGGAGCTACTGTCTTCAAATTTTCACAGTATAAGCATCTTGTTGACCAAAAGCCATACAAATAGTCAAAAATGCATTTGGTACGGAACCTTAAACGTGCGATGTCCGACACGCATTTGCCCGGTTTTTAACCGACTTTCGAAAAAGGAGGAGGTTCTATGTTCGACTGTATGTATGTGTGTCCACCTGTTTCTCCGTCAGTTGTGGACCGATTTTCAAAATTCTTTTTTTATCCGAAAGAATATACTCCCGAGGTGGTCCCATATAAATTTTATCAAAATTGCTTTAGCATTTTTGAGAAACTGAACAAAAAATACGCATATCTTGATGACGTTCTTGTGTTCTTCAAATGTTTAAATTCCACGTTCCATGTTATTGGGGTTTTTAGTTCTGGGGTATAACAACTAAAAATCGAAAAAAAAAACTTTTTTACAAAAAAAAAAAAACAACCGACTTCCAAAAAAAAAAAATACTTACACTAAAAATAACTTTAATTTCGGAAGTCAGTGTCAAATATCGAAGAAATAAAATAAAAACACCGACCGTTAGAAATTAAAGTTATTTTTAAATTTTTAGTGTATTTTTTTTTTGGAAGTCGGTTGTTTTTTTTGTAAAAAAATTTTTTTTTATAGTTAAAGTGGAAAAACATCAAATAACCTCTCCCACTCTGAGTGGAGCGGGAGGACGTGTAGACACTCTTACTGACTAATACCCAACCGTGTTCCTTTTTTTTTTTTTTTTTTGGGGTTTGGGAAATCATCCTATGACTTCTTCCGCTCTAGGGTGGAGCGGAAGGGTGTGTCAGACTCTTACTGACTAAAACCCACCCCTGTTCCTCCCTGCCTCGAGTGCCCGGGGGCGAGGTAACTCTTTCGAATTTATCCTCCAACCCGTGTTCCTTCAGGTGCCAAGAACGCGGTGACTCTTGCCATCACTCCGGCGACGCTGACAAGAGGCCTGAGTCTTAGCAATGAGAACATTACAAGTCTGAATAAGTTATGTTATGTATGTCCCTAGTTTACCCAGTCACACTACATTAATACTTAGACATTAGTCTCGTGATACACCATCATATTAACAGCATTTCATGTCGCTAACATTCGTGACCGGATACACTCATTATATAGTTGTCATTGTTATCTTCAAAGATGTGAACCGTGAAGAGGCATGGCAGAGGGGTTCTTATGTAAATGGTCTTGTGTTACTGCATTGTATGTGTTGTTTTCATGTTAATATGACTTGGTATTATCGGTAATATTCTTTTCGTCTTTAGTAATTGTGTCGCTAAAACTAATTACGAACTATTGTTATGTTTTTGCAACACTTGATAGATAGCTAATTACTTTTTATTATACATATACATAGCATAATCAGCCTATAATATTCCGGTAGTACCGAGACAAAACTATTCTATTCGTTCCCATCCATCTGCCATCTGCCTAGCCTTTTCCTAACTATCTTGGGGTCGGTTTCCAGTCTAACCGGATGCAGCTGAATACCAGTATTTTACATGGAGCGACTGCCTGTCTGACCTCCACAACCCAGTTACTGGGTAATACGTACGATACCCCTTGGTAAGACTGGTTGTCAGACTTTCGGGCTTCTGACGACCCGTAACAACTGTCAAAGATCCACGATTGACAGCCGGGACCAACGGCTTAACGTGCTTTCCGAGGCACGGAGGAGTCTCGTTATGTAAAGATGGTCACCCATCCTGGACCAACCCCGGCAAGCGTAGCTTAACCTGATGGATCGACCCGTGCCGCTGTTATTACTTTAGCCAAAGGCTCCTCTATTAACTATTCTATTCGTTCCCATGCGATAAATATAAATGCCTTTGGCAAAAGCTGGTATTTACATAAGAATAATAACAAATTAAGATGGGACTTTAGATTGTTATTGATAAAGTATTTAATTGGCATCTCTTAAGATGTGTCCAAACATAAAGCGGCAAACGCGAGCTGCGGCTGCGCGCGGCATACCGCGCTGTTTGGACGATTGCCGCGCGCGAACGCTTATGTCTATCTGCCCCGTACAAACATTTTTAGGAAAAAATCGTCAGTAATTGTGTTTGGACGTATTTTTGATTTCAGCGTATTAAAATGGACAACAAAACATCGATTCACTTGATCGAAATGTATGGATCTTTTAATGTGTTATGGAATACTCGACAAAAAGAATACCATGAATAATAGAAACAAACGTGAAGACTTAAGGTATGAAATAGCCAACAAATTAGATCTTCCCAAGAAAGAATTAAAGTCTAAACTGAGAAGTCTTTTAAGTTCTTATAGACGAGAAAGGAACAGAGAAAAACAAGTTATACAATTGGATCAGGTCAGAAAATCGGTACCTACTACGAGTATAAATCAGCAGGCAATCATTTATTGAAATCATATAAAATAATAGAAAATTATTTATAACACAACTAAAACGTCTTTTTCTTTTCTGACGTTTTGAGGCTATGTAAATGTTCAAACTCTTCCAAGGATAATCTTAAAAACTGTGCTGTTCGGTAATGAATTTCGTAATTTATTGATTCAATATTGTGTAACCTCCGCTGATAAAGTGGTTTCATCTAGCATTTCCTTATTTTAATTTTTTTTTTGTAGTCCTAGGCAGAGCTAAAACACATGCAGACGCTTTAATTTTTGTTTTGATGCCAACTGAAGAGCGCGGCGTGTCTCGGATGTGCCACGCAGTACTGCCGCGCAAACATGCGTGGGTTTACTCCTAACTAGAGCGCGGTAGAAATGTGTCCTGCAAACGCCGCGCTCTTCCGCGCAATGTTTGGACACACCTTAAGGTATACCTACAAAATATTTCTTTAAGTTTGAATCGGTTAAATTTTCAGCTGTCGGTAAACCAAAGAGAAAGAATAGGAGTTTATGTGTCTACAAACTATAAAACTGGACAGCTGATGGTCTTTAAAACGGTATATGAGGTGTTAATAGATAATTCTTTACAGCCGATACATAAAGTGCAAGAGGGTATAATGGTTAATGGTTTAATAAAGTTAATAGATGTTCTTTTCGCTTCACATAGAATAGGATTGAAAATGTTTTTATGAAGTGGAACTTACACTCACAAAGCATTAGAGGTCGTTCCTACATCCTTATACCATCAATGTATTATTACTATGGATAGACAGACATACATGGGTATGTATTTAGTATGTATGTAGATATACCCACACTATTATACCTATTTGTATAGCGAAGCTATTATTTTGGCGTGTCAATAGATTTTCCTTGGTTTCCATAACACATTTTCCTGTTTACTATATACTATATAGCTTCGCCGCCTTACGTGTCGTAGGTCGTGGCTTCGATTTTTTTAAAAAGCATTTTAACTTTATTTTTTTTAATTTATTGTTTTGTATAATTTCGAAGCATTTTCTAATTTTGTAAATGTGAGTACTGTGACGATTGTAGACACAGCCTAAGTTTAGCGGGTCTGCACCGGCCTTTAACTGGCAGGTAAGAATGTTGGAGAGTCGATGGATTATTTTAGAAGAGTAGGTGTGAATTTTGTTTTATGTCAGACAGGGATCTGCTGGCCCGGCCGAAGTGGGCACCTATATGATTTTCTGATAAAACCCAATATAATATTATTTAAAACGCCCTCAGCTCTTTTCCTTATCCGCCCGTAGCGAGTTATCTTTTATATACCGTACCCTCGCAGTAAGCAAGCGAGTCCCCGAGCTTCGAAGAACGTCCCAGGATCCCTGCAGGCCGTACTGGTGCGTTGGGGTCCTACAGTACCATGGGGAATTATAATGCTATTGTGTTACCTACTGTTTTTAAATGAGCGAGCATGGGAGTTGAGAGTGTGTCATGCTCACTCAAATGTCTCG
Organism: Polia nebulosa; assembly: GCA_951329385.1. Taxonomy (NCBI): domain Eukaryota; kingdom Metazoa; phylum Arthropoda; class Insecta; order Lepidoptera; family Noctuidae; genus Polia; species Polia nebulosa. The sequence continues at coordinate 8,423,545 of OX589595.1, read as the reverse complement.
CTGATGGTGGGGCGTGTGTCGGGTCATTTGATTTGAACCCAGGCAAGCACTTTACTTGTGTAAATTATTTCATTATCACTGCTTTTAAAATGGTGAAGGAAAACGTCGTGAGAAAACCGGCATGTCCTAGAACCAATAATTCGAATATATGCGACATCCATCAACCGGCACTAGGCCCACGTGGTGAATTAAGGTCCTCTCACTAAGAGGACGCCTATGACCCAGCAGTGGGAACGCTATAAGGCGAATTATGCTTATTAATATATACATAATATCATGCTTGTATTTCTTGAAGGTGTAAGCAAACGTCCACTTTTTGACAGTTATGTCAATCAATCAATCTGCCTAGCCTTTTCCCAACTATCTTGGGGTCGGCTGCCAGTCTGACCGGATGCAGCTGAATACCAGTATTTTACATGGAGCGACTGCCTATCTGACCTCCACAACTGGGTAATATGATACCCTTTGGTAAGACTGGTTGTCAGACTTTCGGGCTTCTGACGACCCGTAACGACTGTCAAAGATTCACGATTGACAGCCGGGACCAACGGCTTAACGTGCTTTCCGAGGCACGGAGGAGTCTTGTTATGTAAAGATGGTCACCCATCCACAAACCAAATCTTTGACAGTTATGTCTAAGACCGAATTAAACTCGGGACCCCTAGCTCATAAGACGCGCTGGCAACCATTACACCAACGTTGGAGGTAGTTTTTAACCGACTTTCGAAAAAGGAGGAGGTTCTATGTTCGACTGTATGTATGTTGTGGACCGATTTTCAAAATTCTTTTTTTATCCGAAAGAATATGCTCCCGAGGTGGACCCATATAAATTTTATCGAAATTGCTTTAGCGCTTTTTGAGAAACTGAACAAAAACGAAAAATAGGCATATCTTGATGACGTTTTTGTGTTCTCCAAATGTTTAAATTCCACAATCCATGTTATTGGGGATTTTAGTTCTGGGGTATAACAACTAAAAAGCGAAAAATAAAAAACTTTTTTACAAAAAAAACAACCGACTTCCAAAAGATAGGCTTAGCAACAATGTTCTTAGTATATTAAGCTTGGTAGATGTTGTAACGTGTCCCTTGGAAACAGAAAAAGCGGTCTCATTTACAAACTTTGTACCGAGGCAAAGTTTGACTTGCTTTTCGCTATGGTCTTAAGATGGGTACAGATGGGGTTCCTATATGGTGTACCGGAAAGGTGTGGTTTTATACAAATACAAAAAAAAATCGGACTAAAAGAAAATCAGAATTCAGTACTCCACACATTTAGGGTTCCGCCATATGAGGGAAATCAATATATTGGTATTTCTTAGTAAAATATACGTAAACATCAGTTCGTAGGTCAATGGGAAGTTAAAAAATTCTTCGGAACAACATTTTGTGACAGACGACGGACAGATAGACAGATGGACAGACTGACACGATAATGAGAGCAATTTGGTTCCGTTTGGACCCTTCAGGTACGGAACCCTAAAAATTAAGAAAATGTACTTTCCGTACAATGTTATCATCAGCTGATCAAAATTAGTACCTATGGAAAGTATTTTTTTTTTTAGGAATTGATTATTCGTCGAATTTTAGTAAGAATAAAGTGAAGGCATCCGTTTTCCTCGAACACGAAGGTACTCGTATATAATAAGTATGTTATACAGATTATTTATTATATTATTTTTGAAGTCTCTTGTCACATCTCAGGACCTTCTGGTCCCGGAGTTTTGCTCGCAGAAGCCCCATTAGACATTTGATATAATATGGAATTTATATACTTCCGTGTGTTCGTTCTTCTAGCCTGGAAAACTAACTTTCAGGCAATCTATTAATGTCATAGTTTGTGAGTAGTTTGGTCACGATTTCATGAGCTAAGTATTAGAATCTCTTCGCATGTCATAACTCAGTTAGAACGTTTTTATGTGATTTTAAACAGACACGTCATTGTCTCACGGCAGATTTCTTTTCTTTGTACCTTACCAAATATAATCTTATCGTCATATTAATCTTCTTTGAAAATAGTAACAATTCATAGGTATTTTTAATATTATTCATAAATATTTTTAAAAATTCATTTATTCCGTGCTACACTTCACCAGGCATCAGTTCGTTTTTTTTATGTACACAAACCGGCCAAGTGCGTGTCGGACTCCGCACTTTTAGGGTTTCGTACCAATTTTTGACAATTTGTATGGGTGTGGGTCAACAAGATAAGCATACTGTGAAAATTTGAAAACTGTAGCTCCAACCGTTTGGCTGTAAAACCTGCGTGACAGACGAAGGACAGACGGACACGCGAGTGGTCCGTTTGGACCCTTCGGGTAAGGAACCCTAAAAACGGATATTATCCTTTTCATCGTTCCTATCAGATATTCACTGCAGCATCTTAGAAAATATTTTTTCGTAGCTAAACAACCGAATTTACGATCAAGGTTCGGACGCTCTGAAAGCCAAAATTCGGCAATCCATTTGCATATGCAGTGCCCATAAGAGGGCCCTAAACGCCATCCCAATGGTATTTGCATGGCGAAGACATTCCGACCCTCGTTTGTTAGTGCCCTTATACTCAAATAAACAAATATGGCCGTCCCATTGTTTCGTTATGACGAGCCCGGAAAATCGCTGTACTTGCTTAGGTCAAGGTATTAGGAAACGCCGAATCATCTAAAACAACATTCTACCTCAATTATGTTCGAGTTACAGAGAACGTAATAAGATTTTTTTGTTTACGCAGTAATTGCAAAACCTGGAAGTTACTGTGTGTATCATTATCGAATTGACAATGCTACTCACTTTTGCCTGACGACCATTCCTTGTCATCATCATTCTCCTGCCCTTATCCCTATTTATTTGGGGTCGGCGCAACATGTCTTTTTCTTCCATACTCCTCTATTAGTCGTCATCTCTATAGTCACCCCCTTTTTACCCATATCCTCTTTCACACAGTCCAACCATCGTTTCTTTGGCCTTCCCTATGTCTCTTATAGCCATCCACATCCATACACAAGACTTTCCTCACGACATTTTCTTCATTCCTCCGCATCACATGCCCATACCACGACAACCGATTTCTACACAACTTTTCAGTCAACGGTGCCACTTTCAGACTTCCTCTTATATACTCATTCCTAATTCTATCCATGCGCGTAACACCACACATCGCTCTTAGCATTACATACGACCATTCCTGGTCGTTCATGCTAAATATCTCTTTATTTCAGTGTCAGTGAAAATATACTTTCTGTCCTATTATTTTTGTCTCTCGTTTTTCTTCTGTTCCACATACTTCTTCTTTACTCTGGTGTCTCACTGTTTCGTACTCTGTTTTTTCTTTTAGGCTATTTTCTTTATTGACTTCTTCAGTAATATAGGTTCATCTTTAACTTTTTAACCGACTTCAAAATAGGAGGTTCTGTATTGGGATGATGGTAAAAAGAAATACGATTTAGTCCGTAAGTTATATTATCAAAAAATATTGGACACGTATTTTTAGCTTTATCAAATTAATGAAAAAATTACAAAGATACAACGCATCAAAGTTAAGGAGTGGGGGGCTTGTTACGTCACTTTTGAGTAAAAAGTGGTACAATTTTAACTTAATTGTCATTCGAAATTTCAACCCACTATCGTCTTCATTTTTTGTTAAAGTGACAAAATAAAAAAGTGTCCAATATTTTTTGGTAATATATCTAACGGACTAATTAGATTTTTTTAGTCGTCAACCCCATTCGACCCGTATATATTATGTATGTGTCTTGTTTTTACCCTTCAGCTTTCTACAGCAAATTTTTCCATGCTCTTTTTATTTTATTTCTTACTTTACCGGTGTTTTCTCATTCTTCTCACAGTTTTAACGGTCTTCTTGTTGTTTAAGATTGGAAAATACTACTATCCAACTGGACAAAATCTCATTGTTTGATTGAATGCCTCAAACGCTCTTCGATGCGATGTGTGAGCTTCTGATAATAACAAAACGGAGCGACGGTGGTAAGAAAGGTTTCTTATGTATTAATTTTACCCAGGTTGGTCCGTGTAAAAATAATCTAGCTAAATAGGGTATCCTTGACCCATCCCAAACTCTTTGCCAGTGTGGAGCCCCTTCACTAGACATGCGTCACTTCTTTGCCTGCCCAGCATGTACAAACACTTGCACAGTGATTTAAACGAAGCCAATGACAAAACTGTCCAGGTGCCTACATACTGGTCGGGCAAAATTTGAGTTAGAATCGACACGAAAAGAAGGAGACTCAGTCGCCGTATCCTTTAAGTAATGATTTCGTCAAAATGTGTACATATTAATCATCATCATCATCATTTCAGCCGAAAAACGTCAACTGCTGGACATAGACCTCCCCCAAGTGTCGCCACAATGACCGGTCGTGTGCGTCTCGCATCCATCGGCTACCCGCGACTCTCAACAGGTCATCGGTCCACCTTGTGGAAAGCCTTCCAACGCTGCTTCTTCCGGTACGCGGTCGCCACTCCAGAACTTTTCAACCCCATCGACCATCTGTTCTGCGAGCAATGTGCCCTGCCCACTGCCACTTCAGTTTGGCGATTCTGCGGGCTGTGTCGGTAACCTGGCTTAATAATAAGACGAATTCTTCCTAAAGGTCAATTAAAATATACATTCAAGTAAATCAACTCTCTGGCACGAGTTCTCGACGACTGTCAATTTTATTTGACATTCTTGGCTCTAAAGGTCACATGAAGACTATTGCAATTATTGCCATTGCTTAAAATATTCCTGTTTTTTGTTCTCAAGAATTTCAAACACGTTTTAGTTCGTTTTAAGTTAAACATGAATTTAAATTCCGACTTGAGACTTCCTTCGCACAGGTTCTATTACGAATTTGCCTGAAGATTCTGCAGTCAAAATTTCACGTTTATTTTATCTTGTTTTCTTAAATATGTTCTGGCATTTATTTGCAAGTGAGCAGTGATTTAATAAGTGATTCGTTCGTTTCTCAGGCTATTTGATCATATATTTTTCTAGTTCCGTGTTCTGATTTTAAGAGCTTTTCACTGAAATCACAAAGCACTTTACTTTTCTGTTTGAGATTTTTTTGCGTGGTTTTTGTTGAAAGAGAGGTAAGTAATGCATATTTTAGTAGTGGGAATATCACTTAGAGCTTTTATTGTTTGATGGTAGTGTGTTCGCTGCTCGCTGTTTCAGACAGAAAGGGGTTTATTTTAACGTTTCTTATGTACGCTTTGATCTTGAATAGGCGAAGTAGTAGCTGTCATTATAGCGATCTGTTGTTGTTTGTTTATGTGTAAAATGGATCATATATAACATAAGCATCACAAAAAATTGACGAACTTTCAAACACCGTAAAATCCATATCTTCACTTAAATAAAAGTGTCTTTCCACGTCTGTCTGTTTCTCGGCTTACTCCTCCTAAACTACGCAACGGATTTTAATGCAGTTTTCAGTAATAGATAGCGATAAACGAGGAAGGTTTGTGTGTAAATTAGTACCCTTGCGGAACTGGGTCCGGTCGCTATAATACTTAAACAATATGATTAGGAAAGAATATGGAAAGTGTAACTCCAACCTCGCAAAGTGGGGCTACCTTGACGGAACGGCAGCAGGGTGTGGATGTGAAGCAGAGTTGCAATCTATGCTGCACTTCCTGCCTTGCCCTCTGCGCCTCAAAACATGCAGCATAGGTAACCTCTGCACTGCCAACGACGACGCTTTGGAAGTGGCAAAGTTTAGGGACAAGAAAATATAAAAATTTTTCGTGCCAGCTCGGGATGTCAGAAATGCAAATAAGTATCTTTATATATCGTATCGATATTTTTTGGAAATATCGATATTAAAATTTTCACAAAAAAGGTATCGATATATCGGTACAATTTCTAAAAGAATATTAGCGCTCTATAAATAGTATACTTATCCTCGTTACGAGGTGACTAAAGTAAATAATAAACTAAGTAATAAAGATTGAAAGAGCTATAGAAAGAGCTATAAATTACTAACATAGTTTTGTAAGTACCTACCTACTGTAACTAACCAAAATATGGATGTACCTTGTCCGAATTAAATAAATTGAATTGAATTGTATAAAATAGCAAATTGTTTGACGGTCTAAAAAAAATTTGATTTTTATACCTTTTCGATAGCTGGAATTTTTTATCGATATATCAATATATCGAAAAATTAAATATCGTTCAAAAATGTCAATATCGTCATCTGCCCGCGCCTTTTCCCAACTATTTTGGCATCGGCTTCCAGTCTAACCGGATGCAGCTGAATACCAGTATTTTACATGGAGCGACTGCCTATCTGACCTCCACCACCCAGTTACTGGGTAATACGATACCCCTTGTTAAGACTGGATGTCAGTTTGCTCAAAATTATCAATATATCGAACAAATAATATCGATATTTTTAAGCCTAGTGCGAGCGACTAAGAAGAAGAAGAAAAACCAATATGTATAATCTTGAAAATTAAACTTTAATGACACCCCATTGTAAGCTTTTGACCCCGAAACTAACCCACTCTTTGTCAAATAAACACTTCTCGTTCTAAACAATCAAACTACTTCACATTACGACCCCTTGAAGCCTAGACAACTTAGCACCCCCAAATAAGTAAATATTTATTCTTCTATTTGTCAACAACCTGAACCATTCCTCTCTAATGGGCCAGGATCGTCTTTCCCTCGCAAATTGCCTACATAACAATACTTGATATCTCTTTGGATCAGCTTACTTGGCTGGCTAGTTTTATTTATAAGAAAAACAAAGTTTGGGTATGTCATTGACTTCTGGGCCTTGTTATTGAATTTAGCTAAATGTTTGTCAAGATTTTGGTGCTAAATGATATCTTTCACATTAGTCTTGTATTCAGTTAGGAGCCCAACGACCTGATTTATAAAACTCGCTAAACAAATTTATCATCATCTTCCTGCCCTAATCCCATGTTGCTTGGGGTCGGCGCAACACGTTTTTTTCTTCCATTCTGTCCTGTCAGCCGTCACGCTATCACTAACTCCCTTTTCTTTCATATCACTCCTCACACAATCCATCCATCTTTTCTTTGGCCTTCCTCTCCCACTCCATCCATCCACATTTATATTCAATAATCTTTTAGTTACATGTGTTTCATCCCTCCTCTTTACATGACCATACTACGATAAGCAAGCTCCCTTTCAACTTTTCTGTGACTGACGCGACTTTTAAACTACCTCTAATGTACTCATTTCTCACGTTATCCATTCTCGTTACTCCACACATCCATCTCAACATTCTCATCTCCGCCACATGCAAGGAATCTTTTTTTATCTGTTTTTTTCACAGCCCAACATTCTGATCCATATAGTACGACAGGTCTAATCACGGACTTATAGATTTTCCCTTTTATTTTTATTTGAGGGGCATCCGTCGGTCGCAAGTTGTTCCAGTGACCCATTTCATCCATCCTGAGTTGATCCTGTGCGTTACGTCTCGGTTTAAATCGCCATCCACCTGAACAAGCGACCCGAGGTACCGAAAGTCGGAGCAGATCGGTATAGGCGTTCCGTTGAGAGCTACAGGCATAGGATTGGAGAGACCGCCGAAATCGCAGAATAAATATTCTGTTTTGGTTCTGCTTAATTTCAGGACAACATTCTCCAGTCTTTGCCACCACGTCTCCAATCTGCTCTGGACCTCTAAGACGCTTTTGGCAACCAGCACAATGTCATCAGCAAACAGCATACACCAGGGAGCCTCTTCCTGGATACCTGACGTCAGAGTCACTCGCTAAATATATTATACTTTGTTTAAATAATTAAACTACTCACATGGTTAAATTTTTCCTAAAAAAGTTAGCAATTAGTCTTAGGCCCTCCACAGACGAACTGCTTAGAGCAGTCGTATTGCGGTTGGGGCCTCCATAGACGGACTGCTTAGAGCAGCAGGCAGTACATTTTTAGATGCGAAAACAAATGAACTGCTTGAGCGGTCCGTGTATGGCGATCGTCAGTTTTGTATTGAAACTGCAGATTGCACAACAGGGACCGGTTGAAGCTGTCGGCACTGACTGCTCCAAGCAATCCGTCTATAGCAGCACTTAGATGCCATAGAATATCGTGTTACCCAGTTACTCGGTTATGGAGGTCAGATAAGCAGTCGCTCAATGTCAATTCAGCTGCATCTGGTTGGAATGGAACCCAATTACAACACAGAATTTATTTATACATAAAGAAAGAGCCCTTGTACGAGAAGCTATGTAGATTCTTTTCTGAATACGGCTAATAGCTCTATTTACAGGTTTTGTAGACATTATGTACAGACAAACAGATAGACTCGGCATAATTAGGCGGCTTAATCTTTGTTGACTACGGGACAACAATTTGTAAACGTTTGTGGACAAATCAACATCAAAAGGTAAAAGTTGAAAGGCAACAGAACCTTTTATGTTAAACAAAGCATCGCTTTAATTAAAATTGTACTCCCTAGCAATAGTATAAACGTAAAAGTACGATACGTTTGCATGTTTGTTAATCATGCTTCAACGAGAGAACGTATCTACCATTCATCCTCACATCAACTCTCTAGACCAACTCAATAGCTCAATAAAATCACATGTTTCCAGCTACATTTCCTGCTTTATGTTTAAAAGTACTCATCTCCAGAGATCGTAAACTCTTAGGCTAGATTTTCCCGATGCTTACGGCTTTTAGAATCTAACGGTAGCTATCTAACGGAGTGTATTAAATAGTTCCAAGTTTACGGTTTACTGGTCAGTAAATCTCTTGAGAGTATTACTGGGGAGCTGTAAAAAGGATACTGTCTGTAACTGTTTTAAATCTATTGAGGTTTGATGAAGATGTTTATAGGATACTTGATTTTGCTAGTCAAAACATCCCACAGGAATGTGTTTCCGCGATAAATACATGTATGTCCTATGTCCTAATCCAAGCTATGGTCTACCCGTGTTTCAAATTTTATCCAATTTCGTTCAGCCGATTGATGAACTTTATGAAACAACAACTTGTGTTTACTATGAAACATCTAAACATACAAACTTTTACATTTATGATAATCTCTGTAGCAGTATCCTAGGGGTCCGCCTCTCGGGTCGCGGATAAATTCGAAATAGAGTTACCGCGGTCCTTGGCACAAAGGCAATTGAAGGAATAAGGGTGGGTTTTAGACAGTAAAAGTCTGACACACCCTTCCGCTTCACCCCGGGGAGGGAGAAGTCATTGGATGATTTACCATCACCTCGGACCCTGTAAAGAACACAGCTCTGTGCGCCAAAACCAAAATCATGTAGATACGTTACCCAAAAAGCCGCTAAGCTTAATTGGGCCGGACATGTCTTCCGCATGTCAAACGAGAAATTGGCAAAAAGAACAACCGAATGGGTCCCATTAAATGCCAGGCGACATCGCGGCAGACCATGGCGAAGATGGCGGGACAAGCTCGACTCCTACTGAAGGGACTGGCCTGTACTAGCAAGGGATAGAGTTGTGTGGAAGGGGGAGAGGGGGAGGCCTTAGCCCAGCAGTGGGACAAAACAGGCTAGTTAGTTAGTTTACATATTAATTGAGTAAAAAGTAGATATTGGTGCTGATTCTGTTGTGCACAAAATAAACTTAATTTAGGCTATTGCTATCTTTTTCTCTCTAATAAAAGAAGAAAATTTTTGGGGGCCGAGTCACCCGCGTCCGTAGGAGTATACCCATTGAGTCCCTACACGTGGTCCCCGGGTGGTGCTAATCAGGTGACACAAACCGGTGGTAGGTTTCGACCGATGGCTTGCGACCACCCACTGGGCAAAGACGTACCGCCAAGCGGCCTGGTCGTGTTCCGGTACGATGCTCAGTGTAGCCAATCCAGAGGAGTTGGGTCGAAATAGTTGTTCCATTGCAGGCAGACCAACCGGGCTCGCGCTGATATGAATGTATCGGGAGACTAGTCGCGGAGGGTAGCGGGATCCGAGGCACGGTGCGCCGCTGGCCGACCGCAGTTAGTTGGGGGCCCAAGTAGTGTACTAGCCACACACGAAAGGCTGCCCCGCCAACTGACGAAAAATCCCGGAATGCACCATCGTGCTGGTTGGCGACCAGACGAGAGGGCCCGATGGATATTCCCGGGGAGGCTGGGGCGTCCCCGCAGTCTCCAGACTAGTCCCCCAATGATACCGTCCTGTCAGTGCGTGCCTGAAGGTAGCCAGCATGGAACCTCATTTCACTTCCTTCTCCTCTCCTTCCTTCACTCTTCACAATCATGAACAAAGGAAATAAAAAGAAAAAAGCTGTACAGCGGCAGCACTCCCTCTCACACAAAGTGCACCTATCTAACATTCGAGGTCTGCACTCAAATCTCGCCGCAGTCCACCACCACCTAGAGACTGAGAAACCAGCTCTCTTATTCCTTTCGGAGACGCAGATCGGATGTCCGTCTGACGTGGCGTACCTATCTTACCCAGGGTTTACCCTGGAGCACAATTTTAAGCCACGCGCTGGTATATGCATGTACGCCCGGGACGACATCTGTTATCGGCGTCTCCGTAACCTTGAGGACTCCAGGTTCTCAACTCTTTGGGTCCTAGTGGACACAGGCCTAGATAAAATTGTCTACGCCTGTGTCTACCGTTCGCACAGCGGTGATCTGGAGACAACTGGGCTCACACAACACCTGAGTAAAGCGGCGGATGTGGCTCAGCAACGGTACCCTTCTGCCCAATTGGTGTTACTGGGGGACTTCAACGCCCACCATCAGGAGTGGCTCTTCCCATACCAGTGCACAGACCATGCTGGACAAGAGACGTATAAGCTAGCGCTAGCGTTAAATCTCACCCAGCTGGTCCAGGGGGCAACGAGGGTGCCGGATGTTGATTCGCACACAGCCAATTGCTTGGACCTTCTGCTGACAACAGATCCAGACCGTTACTCAGTGTCGATTTCTTCACCATTAGGTACTTCCGACCACTGTCTGGTGAAATCTGTATCCGTCTACTCCCCGCCCGATCCTAGCCCTAGAGGCACCAGGCGGGTTTGGCGATATAGGTCAGCAGATTGGGATGGCATGCGATCTTTCTTCGCATGTTATCCTTGGCGGCCCACTTGCTTTTCTTCGGCTGATGTTTCGTCGTGCGCGGACGCCGTGACGGATGTGTTGCGGCGGGGAATGGAGTACTACATTCCATTCTCTGACGTAACAATGTCTGGCGGGGCTCGACCATGGTTTGGTGCCGAGTGCAATCGCGCTGATGCGTTTAAACACGCGGCCTACCTGGCATGGGTCGACGCTCGGACGCGTAAAGCGAGTGACGTGAGTCAGAAGAAGAGAGCCTTCAACAGGGCTGCCAAGTTCTGCAAGAAGGTGTTGCGGAAGGCTCGGTTTGACCACATTGGCTGAATTGGGAACAAACTTGCTTCTTACCCAGCTGGTAGTAAGGCGTTTTGGTCCCTGGCTAAGTCGGTTGAATCGAACTTCTGCCGCCCCTCACTACCTCCACTGCTGAAACCCGACGGGTCGCTGGCCCACTCCGCTGAGGAGAAAGCAAGCTTGTTTGCCTCTCTGCCGATAACCGACCGACTTGATCTTCTTGGTGTTACTTTAACATCTACCCTCAATTTTGGTCCCTTCATAGAGGCTAAGGCTCAAGTGGCTGCCAAAAAGTTGGGGGTCCTCGCAAAGGTGAGACGATACGCCGGAACAGCTACTCCAACTCTATCACGCGCAAGTCCGATCGTGTGTGGAGTACTGTTCTCATCTTTGGGATGGATCTGCAAGATACCAGCTTGATGCCCTTGAGTCAATTGAGAAACGAGCCAAGAGGATCATCGGCAATGATAGACTCGTTGAGTCAAAACTCCAAAGTCTTGAACATAGACGCCGAGTTGCTAGCCTGTCGGTTTTCTATCGATTACATTTTGGGGAGTGTGCGACGGAATTGCATGATTTGATTCCGCCAAGCCCGTTTCATCTAAGGACCACAAGACGTACGGCGAAGTGCCACCGGTTCATGGTGGACATCCCATCCATACGCACAAAGCGTTTTGAGAAAACATTCATTGCACGTACAGCTGTACGTGCAATGAATGAAATCTTACAGGAAACACAGACTCCGGTAGAGAATTCCACTCTCTAGCTAGAGAGTGGAATTCTCTACCGGAGTCTGTGTTTCCTGTAAGATACAACCTGGGAGTCTTTAAGTCAAGAGTGAATAGGTTACTTCTAGGCAAGCGTGCTCCATCTTCGACCACATCATCGCTTACCATCAGGTGAGATAGTGGTCAAACGCGAGCCTATCAAACATAAAAAAAAAGAAAAAAGAAAAAGACGGACGTAAATTAGAGCTGTCAAATTTAGTTGCAACTAAGATTTATATACAAATTATGGGTACACGTAAAAACGTCGACTAAAACACGGTAAAGCGCAAGGCATAAACTGTTAAGTAAAATATAGCGATTCTCTAATTTTAGTTTATCCATCATCATTCAACAAGAGAATTGGCACCATTAAAATATTACCTAAACGACTCTATCGTGTAGGTAATGTTTTGGTAATAGTTTCCTAGCCCTGTTGGATTTATAAACCCATTTAGCCTTTCCGCGGCTCTGCGTTTATAAGCCTAAAATATTCGGGATCAAAACAAGTTACAAAACTACTTCTCTCTGACATTACATCATGAAATTCGGTTCAGTAGTTTAGCCATTAAAATGGCACAATTATACAGAATATGAGGATAATCTTCATACAATCGGGATATTAAACCTTTTTGGTCAAAAATCCTCCAATAGCGTATAATTTTCTCGTTCCTTTTGTAGTAACTCAGACTTAGTATTTATCTGACCGACTGGAAACCTAAATCCAGTTTGGTCTTACTTTCCAAAAGATTTGAACTTTCTTACAAGGTAAGTCAAACTCAATAAAGTTTATCGAATAAAACCTTGTCTGAAGAAAAACGGACTCTAAAATACTAGTTTTAAAATTGCTTTTAAGTTTTTATCTTTGAAAGTTTAAGTTAAAAAAGAATCTTTTAGTCCGACTCAGTGACAGTTAGATTGAAATTTAGTGAAATGTAAACAAGAGTTCGAAATAAGTTTCAGTTGATTGGAAAAATTAGTTCTGGAAAGTTCTTGTTATTGTAGTCTTCTGTTTGTTTTCACGGGGTGTAATTTTCATTGAAAAGTTGTTATTTGGGAACAAAAGTAAAAAATGTCAAACGAAATGGTAAAGTTTATGTAAAAGCGTCAATAACTATTCTGCGGCATAAAAGTTGTGTTACATGTGACGCTTTCAGGAGTGTTTTTAAGCCAAAACAACACAACAACAATCTTTCTCTTGATTTTGTCCCAATTATCTAATTTGTCATGGTCGGTTTAAGATTGTCTTCTTCTTTCTTACTTTTCCTTTAGTCGTCATCTTCGTAATCATCCTCTTTTTAGCCAGGTTATCTTTCCCACAGTCTCCATCGTTTCTTTGGGAGAAGACCAAAGCCTACTAAAGAAGAAAGAAAGAAAGAATTTGAAAAAAAGAAAAAGCTGGGGGAAAACATGTGTCACATCCACGAAAAACGGCCATCGCTCAGCTACTCTTGAAGATATAACATAATAGCTTCTGCCAGCAGCTTCGTCCGCGTGGAATTACTACTTACCGCATTATAAATTACTAGCGACCCGCCCCGGCTTTGCCCGGGAGCAAAATGATTTGAAAGGCACGTAGCGCCATCTAGCATTCTTAATCATAATCAAATATACCTTTGTCACCCAGCGGTAATGTAGCTTTCTACTGGTTAAAGAATTTTCAAAATCGGTTCAGTAGTTCCAGAGATTATTATTTATTTATTGTTGATAGGCACGCGTTTCACCAGTATCTCACCTGATGGTAAGCTATGATGTGGTCTACTTTCTACAAACTAACAAATTTTACCTCTTTATAATATTAGTGTAGATGGTCATGCTATGTGCTATTCCACATTATAATCTATCTCTGTGTCAAAGTTCATCCAGATCCTTTCAGCCGCTCTGGGGTGATTGCATCCATCCAAACTTTCGCATTAATAATATTACTAGCTGCGTCCCGCGGGTTTACCAGCATAGACCGGGATGAAAAGCCTATGTCCTTTCCCAAGGTCTAGTCTAACTCTGTAACGAATTTCATTAAAATCGTTAAAGCGTAACAGACAGACAGAGTTACTTTCGCATTTATAATATTAGTTTATGGTTAAGTAGCATTATACGAGTATCTTCGCATCGATAATGAACTAAACGAGATGGTAAAAAAAATGGTAAAGTTCTTCAAACCCCCCATTTTAATGCCCATTGCATTGAAAGAAAGAATTTTCCAACGAACGAATCCTATCGATGAGATCCTTATCAGAAAAAAAGTAGAATAAACTCTGTTCGTGAAAGTCGCCAAACATAACAAACATAAGTTATTGGTAAAGTTTATTCCAATTTTGCTACGGAGCACCAAAATATGTATCTCCAAGTATGGATTGTTTTGACTTTGTCAAAGTTCGTATTGGTATCTTTTTGTATGAACTAAACTCAACAAAACAACAAGGTTGTATTCCCAGCTTTGTAAGGGATAGGCAGAGTGATACCTATAATACACCCACATTTTGCCAGTTATATTTAGAAAGAAAGTTTATTTGACGACAGTCACCAGGTATATAAAAAAACCAAAATAAAAAGCAACAATAAAAAAAACAACGTGTGCCTTACAGATGCGCATAAAATATTCTGCAATGTTGCCAGACAGATACTGTCTGATGCTAGTCTTACAATGTACCTTGAGTGATTTGTGCCTATTGCCATCAACAGGCACAAATCAGGGCTCCACGCTTCTACTGAGAAAATCCAGATGAAAAACCCAATAACATTTCGCCCGATCCTTGAATGAAACCCTATACTATGCCTCAAGCTCACCAGTAGCTCTTTGGATCTCTAGACCAACTAAGCAGTGGTGCCGACTCTGTTGTTCAATAACTAAACTAAAGTTAGAGAATCGCTATCTTTCACTAAAAGGCAGTGCGAGACAAGGACGGCTACAGCTATGAACTAAGTTAGAGATGTCAAACTATGTAGTTTACGCCTTGCGCTTTACCGTCTTTTGTATGGAAATATTAGTTCAACTAAATTTGACAGCCCTAATTTACGTCCGTCTCTTTCTTGTTTTATTAATGAGAAAAAGATAGCAATAGCCTAAATTAAGTTTAGTTTTTAACCGACTTTCGAAAAAGGAGGAGGTTCTATGTTCGACTGTATGTATGTTTTTTTTATTTTTTTTATGTATGTCCGCGCATTTCTCCGTCAGTTGTGGACCGATTTTCAAAATTCTTTTTTATCCGAAAGAATATACTCCCGAGGTCCCATATAAATTTTATGGAAATCGCTTTAGCGCTTTTTGAGAAACTGAACAAAAACCAAAAATACGCATATCTTGATGACGTTTTCGTTATCTCCAAATGTTTAAATTCCACGTTCCATGTTATTGGGGTTTTTAGTTCTGGGGTATAATAACAACTAAAAAGCGAAAAATAAAAAACTTTTTTACAAAAAAAATACACAAAAAATTTAAAAATAACTTTAATTTCGGAAGTCGGTGTTTGTATTTTACTTCTTCGTTATTTGACACCGACTTCCGAAATTAAAGTTATTTTTAAATTATTAGTGTATTTTTTTTTTGGAAGTTGGTTGTTTTTTTTGTAAAAAAGTTTTTTAATGCACATCAGAATCGGGCACCACTATACATTTGTTTCATAGAATAAATCTTATGCTCCTTTTCATATTTTCCGGTTCGATTCCTTCACATTATAGCTGTTAATGTCGCCACAGGTTTGAGTAGGGAATTGGGATTTACCACAGTAACATTATACCCATTAATTAATGTCAATCAATCATATGCTCTCGGCAGATTACAAAGAGGTTCACAGTGTAGGTATTATGGGGTTAGTTTACGTGGTGTTTACATGCCAACGGGAACGTCTGACATGGGATGAGGTCAGGGCTGTTTGGATATAATGGTAATCCTATTAACATTGTTACTCACAATTAGTGATGGGTCGAGAGAATATTCTCTTACGGAGAATGTTCTCCGATCGAAAATATTCTGCAATGTTCTGCAATATTCTTTTCGACGGAGAATTTACGAGAATTTAAAATTGGATTAAAATTGCTCAATTTTAATACCATATATTTCGATTTCAAGGTTTTAAGTCAACTTCTTTTGTTGTTATTTTATACTTTACTGGAAAAAAGTTATTCTATGAGGTTTCAGAGTAGAAATTGCTAATATTTCTTTATTTAAGGCGTAAATACTAAAGCTGAAATTTTAGGCGAAGAAGCACACGTTCATATATACAACAGTTCAGCGATATAAAAGCTACAGCGCTTAAGCCAATGCACTATGCTGCGGTATTAAAATCGTGGTACAACAATGACATCAAGTGAAAACATAGATGTATGGGAGTTCGTTCTTAGCTTGGCTAATAGACACAGTATTTCAGTTCAACAACTGTTCGAAGAAGTGTCTGAATATAAATGTGGCACTGGTTTATGGAGCAAAGATTTTATTTGGGAAACAGCTAAAAAAGTCAAGCCAGTTGCGTGGTGGCAAACATTATATTCAATAACTGAATTAGGAGTAATTGCCCTAAAAATTTTGACTGCTCTAGCAACCTCTGCTTCTGTGGAACGCTGTTTTTCCACATTTTCAAATATACATACCAAAAAACGTAATAAATTCAACATTGAAAGAGCAGGCAAAATTTGTCTGATGGCTTACAATTAGAAAATTATGTATAAACCGAAACCTTTAAATAAAGAGTCTGACGAACCAAGTCCACGTACCTCTGCCACAAGCGAAAGAGAAGAGCCTACAATTAATTTAGACAACGAATCTGAAGAGAGCACATCTGAAGAAGAGGCAGAGGATGAACCGGTAATCGTGGCGGAAACAGACCACATCAACTTAGATGGCATGGATCAATCGTTATCAATGGACAAATAGCATTACTGCATTAGCAATTTGATTTGATTTCAAGAATTATTAAGATTGTGATTGTTACTTTGTTTTTAATTATTTACACCATACACCGTTCTTAAAATGTTATTTTTATTAAAAATTTACTAAAGCTGATTTTTTGTATAACTCGTAAAGTTAAAATTAAATAAATAATAATAATTTAACATTAATACCTTACGAACTTTATGAGAATTTATGAAAACTTTCTCGGAAATATTCTTGGAAATGTTCTTGCTCCGGAGAATTTACTGAGAATTTAAGTTGTGGAGCAGATTTTTTTAACTTAAACTTCTTAAATCTTTCAAATGCACTCAAAACTATTACTCTCAAAATATATCGATACAATAGAGTCATCCAATTTTTAAATTCTTGTAAATTCCCTTCCAATAGAATATTCTCGAGAACTTAACAGCAAAGTTCTCGCAAGGAGAATATTCTCGGGAATTTACCATCACTACTCACAATATGTAAGAACATATTTGAATGACATTTGTCTACGTATATCTGAAGACCGTTAAGAGATTTCTGCAGCTACTGCCGTTAACGTTTTCGTTCTCATCGTCATATAAACCGAAAGGAGTCCACTGCTGGGCATAGGCGTCTCGCATTCATTAGATTCCGCGACGCTCATCAGGTCACCGGTCCACCTTGTGGACGGCTTTCCAACGTTGCGTCTTCCGGTACGCGGTCGCCACTCCAGAACCATTCCTTGCTAGGGGGAATTATTGAGACCTTGAGTTAAAAGCTACTCGACCTGTTACAGGTTTGAACACACGTTCAAGCCTGTAACAGGTCGGGTGTTCCTGTAAATACCTTTCTTGTAACACCCAATCATCGGATACCACAATAACTTGAATTTGTAACTAAAATCACTAACAAAATACCCAATTAAAACTAATTCTACAATAGACACCTCCGTCGTTAATATATTCATCGCCCAACATTACTCTGTAACAGCCCCACTAACAATTTCATACGCATAGTTTTATCAACTCCGTAATTGAGTGAGGGGAACCAATTAGTTCAGGAAGTTCGTGGTAACAGGATAACAGGTGACAGGAACTGGTACGGCGAATAAGAGATATTTGGGACGAAGAACTCGTAGGAGCAAAATTAACTTCTGATAAAATACCTACGCGTTTTTGTGGAGGGAAGTAATTGCTTGGCTCTTTTTATAAGGCTGAAGGTTCGGTAGGCTTTTATGGGTGTTAAATTCTGCCGGTCTGTTTGAGTTTTATTGTTTGGTAGTATTATTTTTTGGTATTATATGTATAGTTTTAAGGTTAAGTATTATTTTTGGCAAATTTTTGTTAGTTCGAAAAAGCTAGGTAGGTGTTGTTTTACAAAATAAGGAACCAATTAGTTCGTTGTTAACAGGTGACAGAAACTGGTACGGGGAACAAGAGATATTAGTGACGTTACCACATAATGTGTGGAACTCCTGATAAAATACGCGTTTTGTGGAAGGTAGTAAAGTAGGTTCTTCTTTTCTGGACATTGCCTAGTTGGTATTTTTTTATTATTTGGTATGTGTTTGTAGTTTTTTTTAGTGTAGGTATAAGTTAGAAAGCATTTTCTGCTTATGCTAAGAAATTCCTGATGTAAGTACAAAACTTGTAAGTAAGTTACAATGAGTGTACAATGAGTCTTGTGCTATAAATTGAGGTCTTATTTCGCTTGGGATGCGCTTTATGTTCTACACGTTAATAGGTTCTCTAGGCGAGGATATCAAACCGAGTACGACATTGTTGTTTAGAAATAATTGAAATAACACTACATGAACACATTGTAAGAGACCGCAGTCATGCTTGAGCGTCAAGTTGCTAAAACGTTGACGACAGGCACTATACTAAATTAAAGGAGGTAGGTAGTGTTACAAGCGAACATCGAACAAGAGACATCACAATCTAGATTTCTAAACACAAATTAATACTACACTTGAAAATTTAGTTGATAGACCAACTCTTTGAATTTTTTTTTCATTTATAGATGTGCAAAAACAAATTCACATTTCCACAGAGCGTTTGATATACCTACATTACTCATTTCAGTAAGTAAGTGCTACTGCCGCTCCCTTATTGATAGAAGATCTCATCTGAGTATTGTAATAAATAATGATTGGATACCAGTCATACCGAGTACATAATGTAGACATTGATAATGTCATACCTTCTTATATTTTATTGCAGACGTTCTTTTTGTGTAAAAGGAAAACAGCGTGAGATAAGCGTGTGTCCTAGAACCAAAAATTCGAAGACACGTGACATCTATCAAACTGCATTTTCTATTTTGGGTTGGGAAATCATCCAATGACATCTGCGTGTCAGACTCTTACTGACTCTTCCGTCCTTGCCTGAGTGCCCAGAGGAGCGGTAACTCTGTTACGAATTTATTCGCTACACCTAGGCATTGAGCCTGCATGGTAGATAATGGCCAGCTCCCTCTGTTTTTGGAATTTTTTGACTAAATTTTTTTAAGTTTTATTTAGTTATTAGTTTTTATTTTAATTATAGTTAGATATTTAAGTATTTTATAATTATATAAATCTAATATATAAAAATCTCGTGTCACGTTGTTTTGTGGTTGCACTCCTCTGAAACGGCTCGAACGATTTTAATGTTTTTTTTTTTGTATATTTGGTAGGTATGAGAATAGGTCGTAAACCATTTTTTAATTGCAGAACAACTTTTGCTGGGTCAGCTAGTAGTACATATTAATTTAAGTAAATATTTGCTTAACTTCATGGAAATCTGGTTCCTTAAAGTATCTTTTATTTGACCCTTTCATAAAGATCCGCTGCCCCACCCGATGTCGTGTAGGCGTCAAAAACTATAGCAAAAAGTCTCAGTTTTCGTCCATTTCCTTTCCTCAAGAATCCGTTAATATCAAAACTAAATAAATAAATACAATGTCCCGATAGAAAACCGCTATAACTGAAAGACAAAGTTGACCAAACATTTGATGAAAAAACTTCGCAGTGTTATGATTAGCGAGAGAAAAAGTAATAACTAGGTTCGCGTTATTAAAAGTAAGAGGGTTTGTGAGTCCTAGAGAATTGTTGGCTTGAAGGCTGAAGTGCTCTTTGACATCTGCATTACAGGTTTTTAATTCTATTTTTGTAGTGACAGTCTGTTTGCTAGGGAACGAGTTGATGGACTCACTAGAAACTTTTAGAGAGCTGTCTGGTTATTATAAGAGAGGTTTTGTTTAATTTCAATTTTCCTGAATTGTGTTTATCTACCAGATACCTGTAACAAGGCAGTGTTAAAGCCTTGTTTATTTTTTGACCTCTATTCCAAAATTACGTTCTTTGCTACCTTTTTTAATTTCAAATTCAAAAATTACTTGTTTTCTATGTCAATAGTCTTGTTTTTATATTAAAAGTCAGTTTTAATTCGGGAGCCGAGCTGGTAGAAGCTCCTCATTATTTTCCGACTCTTCAAGTGTCAGTTACCAGTTTCCTAGAATTGTGCATTAATACAATTTATTTACGTAACTAGTCACAGTGTATGTGTTCGTAATATTATAATAAAGCCCACTGTTGTAAATAACAAATATAATGTGTTAACTCGTCGTGTGTTATTATTCATTGAACTCCTCCTCTGCGTGTCACTCCTACGACCTCCTCCGTACCGTGACATACCTACCTATAAAAGTTTTAAGTGCGTCTTTCAGATTATTACGAGTACTATGTATTAGGGTTGTCGGTCTTCCAGTCGAAATTGTGCTTCACAATAGTAGAGTTAGGTACTATCACAGGTACTTCTTTAGAATATTATCTAAACGATACATACATAAAAACCTTCAAGCGGCATTTGATTTTTTTTTTTTAATATCTATCAAAAAGTTACTTCATACGAAATCGAAATTCGAAAGAATTCTTCGTCCAAAATTAAAACCTTTTTAATCTGATGGAAGGGAAAACTCAAGTTAAGGCGTATATATCCGCCAAGTGGCGCCCTCATTGAATAAAAAATCGTAGCAAAGCGTAGAAAATAAAGATTAAAGAATCCTATGTTGTGTTTGTTACAAAGAGGATAAGGTATTTTTCGTTGTTAAAACGGGACTCAAAATGTTTCGTATCCAAAGTAGTAAGCAAAAGTGTCATAAACGGCTGTTTTTGGTACTTTTGCTTACTACTTTGGATACGAACCATTTTGCATTTTGCAGCAATTTTGATGCTGTTTTCAGAGTTATTTGTTATTTTAAGTGTTATTTGTAGTTTCATATAAAATATTGTACAAAAATACAGGAGAATATCCTATTCGAGCATCCAAAACTTCACCTGGTTTTTCTAGTCTCTCGCTAATTGTAACGTACCTACCTAGTTTAAACTAATATGGCTTAAAGTTTTCTTTTCCAGCCACTTAGACGCGTCATTCAATAGCAAACTATGTCATTATAGCATTATCTAGCAATATAGTTGAGCTGTTAAGACCTCTCTTAATAGTTTTTTCACAAAAACAAACATTCGCGGGTAACAGTCGAAAGTTCTTGGGATAAGCCACAGAGTAAGAAAGTTCAGTAGGAAAACTGCAAACTTTAGTTGGTAGGTACTTAATTTTAATATACACTATTTATTTTTATACGCGACTGTAACAAAGGCTCATTGAGATAAGAAAAAACATTGGTGATCGTTGCTTTGTTAAGGCGCAGTTATACTTCTTGTAATGGTTTTTAATTGAACATCACGTCTAAACGACTAGTCTTATTTCTTTGAAAAAAATATATGTTAATCTAGACAATTTCCGTCGTAATTTGATCTGATAATATTTGAAATTATATTTTTATAACATAGTGTAATTAATTTGTAAAGTTATGTCTAACGCGGATGAACAATTGAGAATCACGCAAAAACTATAAAGCTTATTTTTATGAAACCTACACCATTTTAAAGATCATTTAATTATTTATAATTTAGTCTCAGTGTTTTATTTTAATACCTGTTCTTTTATGTGTAATAAATTAAAAATGCGTCTAATTTCGGACAGCGCTCCTTGATGGGCGAGTCCTATTACTGGGTGGACGTTCGACGCGTTACGTGAGCTCAGGACAGAACACGCAAGCTAACCACTCAAGGTCATTGGCAGCTAATAGCGCCTTAAGGCGCAGTTATATGACTTTTAATGGTTTTTAATTGAACATGACGTCTAAACGACTAGTCTTATTTCTTCGAAAAAAAATATGTTACTCTAGACTATTGCCGTCGTCGTATTTCTATAACATAGTGTAATTAATTTGTAAAGTTATGTCTAACGCAGATAAAAAATTGAGAATCACGCAAACACTATAAAGCGTATTTTTATGAAACCTTCACCATTTTAAAGATCATTTAATTATTTATCATTTAGTCTAAGTGTTTTAGTTAAATACCTGTGGTTTTATGTGTAATAAATTAATAATTTTCGGACAGCGCTCCTTGATGGGCGAGTCCTATTACGGGGTGGACGTACGACGCGTTACGTGAGCTCAGCACAGAACACGCAAGCTAACCACTCAAGGTCATTGGCAGTTAATAGCGCCTTAACAGTATAAGCTCGCAATATATTGTGAACAGATGATTATTATTTTTGCCTAATATTTTTTTTAAATTTTTATTGTTGATAGGCACGCGTTTGACCACTATCTCACCTGATGGTAAGTGATGAGTGTCCAGTTAATTAATCTTCGCTTTTAACCCGACTGCTCTAGAAGAAGGGTAATGTTTTTCAAGAGTTTGTATGTATGTCTATTTCTTTGCCACACTCTGTAGCCTAAGCGGCTGGATAGATTTCAACAAATGAGGTGTCATATTGGGTTTGACTGCTGTAGTGACATAGGATACACAAATTTAAAAAAAAAAATAACAATATGGCGGCCGTCATTAAGTTAGTGAGGTCGTATTTTTTGTGACATGATCATATGAGTTATTAAAATAAAGGGCTCAGGGAGACGATTCTAAGAATATAACTCAATAAAATGTAGAAAAAAAAAACATTATCAAAATACCCGACTGCAAAAAAAAAACAACTACAAAGTTCCAAACAAGTCACTTTTCCAGCAGTCTGATATAGTTCGTGGCATGAAATCTATGATTAAAATAAAATAACTGCCACCAACTTCATCAGACTGCTTGAAAAGTGACTTGTTTGGAACTTTTTTGTAGTTTGTTTTTCCTTGCCACGATGACTTGGACGACTTAGGGCAGATTTCACCCAGTTTTCGACGTTTAAGCTCGCTTAAACTCGTTTAGCCGCTGTCATAAAGCTGAAGAGTGTGTTTGTTTGTTTGGCTGGTCGCGCTAATCTCAGGAACTACTGGATCGAATAGAAAAAATATTTTTTTGTTGAATAGTCCATTTATCGAGAAAGGCCATATAACCTCACGCTGCAACCAACAGGAGTGAAGCATCAATGAACAATGTGGCAAAAACGGGGAAAAAATCCTTTTGAGAGCTTCAGTTGCGTGCGCTGCGTAAACGGTTAAAGTTACGCAAAAAATATGTATAGTGACGGAATTTTACTCCTTTTAAAGTTCTAAAAAAAAGTCCACGACAGCATATGTCTATCTTTTAAGGTTAACTTACTATAATCTTTTTTATGGTTTTTTTTTTACGCTAAGCTTAGTTCAGTAAAACTAGTTTATTGAGCGAATGGTGAAGTTGGCTCTTATTGTCCATGACAAAATCAGGTGCCGGTATAACTGCAGTTTGTTTTTTGGGTCGAGCCTTCTGTCTTTCCTCATAATATGGCAACATTAAGCACAAGTCCCGTTACGACCGTCAGCTCGCGATCCTCTTTTATGGTATAGGAATAGGTGCCGTTAACGTGAACGAATGGTACCACTGTTTAATGTTACACTGTAACAAAACGCCGGGGTTAGCCTTTATGACTCGTTCACGAATATTTTGTGGCGTTTTTATTAATTAGTTTCTGTTATACAAACCTAACCTATTAGGTTTATAATTGGAGGTTCTTTTGTTCTCGTGCTCACTATCAGATTTTGTGTATTTAGACGTTTGCCCTTTGAAGTAGACGGGACCTTTTGTTAGACTTTTTTTGAATTTATGATAATATAACATAGAATAGAATAGAATACTCTTTATTATGTACACCATATAAATTACATAAAAATATGAGGAAAACATCACACCTGTGTTTCCCAAGAAGCTAGGTAGAGGTGTATTTATAGTACCTACACTTATATTTCGCCAGTTATGATAAAGTCTCATGTGATATTGGGCCCCTCACCTTCCGCCTGACGCACACGCACGCACACGCAGACCCTCACCACACACCCACCACGCACGCACACGCGTGCGCGTGTGTGCGCGCGTGCGCGTGCGTGCGCGTGCGTTGCGTGGACGCAGGTCCTCACCGGACACGGCTGTTTCGGGAGGTTCCTGTTTCGGATCAAGCGGGAGGTGACGCCCGGGTGTTTCCATTGCGCGGATCGTCCCGAGGACACGGTGGAGCATACGGTGGAGGTCTGCCCCGCTTGGGCGGAGCCCCGCCGTGTCCTCGTGGATGCGATAGGCGGCAGCGACCTCTCGCGCCCTGCCCTGGTTCAGGCCATGGTACGGAGCGAGAGGGAATGGGAAGCCGTCTCCTCCTTCTGCGAAGCAGTAATGCTCGCGAAGGCGGAGGCGGGACGCGGGAGAGGGAGCATCAACAACGTAGTCGCCCTGACGCTCTCAGCAGCAGCCGCCTGGGACTTCCGGCGCCGCGAGACGATCTCCGGCCACCGTAGACCCGGGCCTGCGGACGGCGAGTAATGGGTAGCTCGCCGTCCGATCAGCAACAGGCCCGAGAGTCGAGTCGAGCAACAGGCGTGTAGTGTTCCACGCGCGCCTCAAAGAGTTGTCAGCAAGAGACGGGGCCCGTCATGGCCGATGCCTGCCCGGAGGTTGAGGATAAATTCGAAATAGAGTTACCTCGCCCCTGGGCACTCGAGGCAGGAAGGAACAGGGGTGGGTTTTAGTCAGTAAGAGTCTGACACGCCCTCCCGCTCCACCCAGAGCGGGAGAAGTCATTGGATGATTTTCCACCCCACATAAAAAAAAAAAACGTGATATTGGGCGCGTCTGTTGCCATTGCCAGCAAGCAGTCACTATTCCAGCATTCCAGACTCCAGGGCTCCTCGATATATTTAACGATCGCGTAACGACCTACTTCGGTCGCTAAGATATTAATGTTGCAAGGAGGCAAAATTCTATGGCCTCAAATATTTTGGCTAGTTAATTTGATTCTTGCTTACTAATAGTTCCAGTCATTCAATTTTTTTATTAAATACTGTGTTTTAAAGATAACATTACGCCGTCTCCATAGCACATATTTAAAAAAATCTATGATTTTGTCAAGTTTTATTGTTAATTCTTTCGAATCTTCATATACAGGCAGTTTTAGTTGAGACTGCAGGGCTAAGCTACCCGGGCCTGCGAACGGCGAGTAGTTTGTAGCTTGCCGTCCGATCAGCACCAGGCCCGTGAGTCGACGGCGCGTAGTGTTCCACGCGCGCCTCAAAGAGATGTTTGTCAGCCACCACTGACGGGGCCCATCATGGCCGGTGCCTGCATGCCAAGGGGTAGCGGATAAATTCGTAACAGAGTTACCGCTTCCCTGGGCACTCAGGCAAGGAAGGAACAGGGGTGGGTTTTAGTCAGTAAGAGTCTGACACGCCCTCCCGCTACACGCAGAGCGGGAGATGTCATTAGATGATTTCCCACCCCCAAAAAAAAGGGCTAGGCCTAAAACCTAAAACCTAAAAACACCTAACCGGAAGTCAAACCCAGGACCTCAATCTCAGAAGCAGCGCTTGTGAACACTACACCAAGTCCAGTCTAGAATAATCCAGACTGTTAATTCGATAGTTTATAAGTTACAAATGAAAGTGCCTAGTTAACCCATATTTTTATTACAGTTCATGAACCCCACATTTTAATATGTCGTGCGGAGCAACAATAAAATAACTTGATTACGACGGAACCCTTTTACATAATATTAGAAGATTTCCTCGTCAAAGCGGCTCCTGAGTACAGTTCCATGTTATTCTTCATATGAGGACTCGTTTAAAGTGGGATGGTATTATTATATGTTATACTCGTACGTATGTTGCTGGTTGAAAATGTCTTTCATTTGGGAAGGTATGGTGCTTTTTAGGGTTCCGTACCCTTTCCGTGCGCAAACGGAGCCCTATTGTTGTCACTCATGTGCCCGTTTGTCTGTACGCCTGTCGCGTCTTCTGCAACACAGGTTTGATAGTTAAACGGTTAGAGCTACAGTCTCCAAATTTTCACAGTATAAGCATCTTGTTGACACAAAGCCTTACAAATTGTCATTTTTTTATGTTGTTTAAAGGAGCTCACAGATACAGGCGGGCGCGAAAAAAAATAATTGACGTATCTTATTA
The DNA here is from genome assembly GCA_951329385.1 of Polia nebulosa. Classification (NCBI taxonomy): domain Eukaryota; kingdom Metazoa; phylum Arthropoda; class Insecta; order Lepidoptera; family Noctuidae; genus Polia; species Polia nebulosa. The sequence goes on along the minus strand of OX589595.1, from coordinate 8,397,181 downwards.
AATGGGGTATCGTTGTTTAGAACTCGTTGAGTAGACAAATACTGTTTGGTTTTAAAAAATATTGGAAGACAAAGGAGTTTGAGTCAACTTTTTTAACAAAATATTGTTACGAAGAATTTTTTAACTTCCCATTGACCTATAAACTTGAAATTTGGTGACTGTTTGTTATTACGTTTAGTTTACTAATAACAAATAGCAATATATTGATAGATGAGATTTTTTCATGGAAATTCCCTCATTTAGTACGGAACCCTAAATGTGCGAAGGCGCACGTACACACTTGGCCGATTTTTAAAACTTTTGTTATTTTCTCTGCTTTTAAAGTTTGTTCAATATGTTCCTTTCTTTTGCTTTGTATTTATTAACGAGTATGTTTAGCCTTTTTGTGTTAGTTTAGTTTAAACATATTATAACAAATACAATTTTTAACAATTGAAAAATGTCTAGGTACACATGTACTTAGATATTTTTATCATATTCGCGAAAGGTTTGTCTTGACTTGTGCGGTCTGAGCAAGCCTCTTTTAGTAACACAATGAAATGTAGAAAATAAAATCTAGCTTTTAGAAACTGGTTTAGAACGTAGGCGTAGTTAGAGGTTTAGCATTCTTGTACAGCAAAACTTCTCAGTAATGAAAAATTTAGCACTATTTAAAAAATTGACTTTAAGAACGCCCCTGGTCTGGTCCATCACAAACATATTTAAGCCAGTCTCTCCGCAACCCATTTCAAGAGGTTTAGCATTCTTGTACAGCAAAGCTTCTCAGTAATGAAAAATTTAAAGCACTATTTTAAAAATTTACTATAGGAACGTCCCAGTTCCATCGAAATCATATTTGAGCCAGTCTCTCTGCAACCCATTTCAAGAGGTTTAGCATTTTTGTACAGCAAAACTCCTAAGTAATGAAAAATTTAAAGCACTATTTTAAAAATTGACTGGAACCCCCCAGTTCCATCGAAATCATATTTGAGCCAGTCTCTCTGCAACCCATTTCAAGAGGTTTAGCATTCTTGTACAGCAAAACTTGTCAGAAATGAAAAATTTAAAGCACTATTTTAATAAAATTTGACTGTAAGGACGTCCCAGGTCTTTTTTATATTTTTTTTATTTGGGACAAGCCTTCCACAGTATTCCCAAACCATTGTAACTTCTGTAAGCGAGAATCAACAATGGCGACCACCAGAAAAAACGCCGAGGCAATGAAGCTCGACGAGTCCCAGAGAAACGATTAAACTGTGTTGGGTCCCGCTACGAAATTAATCAGAAAAGACAGCGGAGGAGTAAGAAAAACATAATTTCCACTTCCCTCCTAATCAAGCGGGAGACAGAACAAAGCTAGGCCATTAGGCACAAAGGGGGTTATTTACAACTGGGGTAAGCCCAGTTGCCAAGCATCACTGGTTATAAACACTAATATTAATGGGCCCTAAAATTGTGAGCTGTTACATTTGATTCCAATAATAGGTATGGCAAAAATGCTTGAACGCACGGATATTCGTTCTAGTCTCCACAAGGTCCGTGTAATAGACAACTCCAGACGTAGGCTGAATACTATCCAACATAATATTGCGTTCAGTTTGCCAAAGAGTACACTCCCATAGGATATGATGTGCGGATTTGTTCGTATTCGCAATCAAAAAAACACATTTCAGCCAATCTCTCTGCAACCCATTTCAAGAGGTTTAGCATTCTTGTACAGCAAAGATTCTCAGTAATGAAAAATTTAAAGCACTATTTTAAAAATTTACTGTAGGGACGCCCCAGGTCCATCGCAAACATATTTCAGCCAGTCTCTCCGCAATTTCATCTCAATCAAGCACAAAGTATGTAATTCTTGGCGGCGAGAGAACCCGGCAGACGCGCCAACAGCACTCCGCGACGCCCCATGAATATTTATGTAAAACAAGCACCATACTTAACACAGTTTACATCTTACGCAAATAATTGTAAAGGAGTTCATTTAAAGCCGCAAAGAGTGATAATATTTCAGTGCGGACGACTCGCCCTGAACTGTCTGCATTGCTACTGATTTTGCTATCAGGTGGTGTGTTTAGTTCGATATGATGAGGAGGAGGAGCTCGTGGCTAAAGTAATGACAGCCGCACGGGTCGATCCATCAGGTTAAGCTACGCTTGCCGGGGTTGGTCCATGGATGGGTGACCATCTTTACATACTGAGACTCCGTGCATCGGAAAGCACGTTAAGCCGTTGGTCCCGGTTGTCAATCGTGGATCTTTGATAGTCGTTACGGGTTGTCAGAAGCCCGAAAGTCTGACATCCAGTCTTACCAAGGGGTATCGTATTACCCAGTTGGTGGGTTGTGGAGGTCAGATAGGCAGTCGCTCCATGTAAAATACTGGTATTCAGCTGCATCCGGTTAGACTGGAAGCCGACCCCAAGATAGTTTGGAAAAGGCTAGGCAAATTGATTGATGATCTCTCATACCTCTTTTTTTTCTATAGGGTGCAAAAAAAAAGAGAAAAAGAACAACTGCCAAGTGCGTGTCGGATTTCGCACATTTAGGGTTCCGTACCAAACATTGGTATTTTTTAGTAAAATATACGTAATAATAAACATTTTCACCAAATTTAAAGTACATAGGTCAGTCAATTTCATAGTCAGTTCAGGGAAGTCAAAAAATTCAATCGAACAAAGTTTTGTGACAGACGACGGACAAACGGACACGTGAGTGACAGCAATAGGGCTCCGTTTAGACCTTTTGGGTACGGAACCCTAAAAAGACCAAGCAGTGTGAGATTTTCACCTCACTAAAACTATCGATAAACACAACCAAATGGTGCAGGCGAGTTTTCGACTTTACTACTTATAAGTAATATATACGAGCTTGCACCTACCTATGATATGCCTAACAAGGTGCCATAACACGGGAATATACAAGTGTAGAGGATGATTATATGTAGTTAAAATATAAGAATGAAGTTATTGTTAGAAATCTGTTTGTTTATTTTCAAACTGACATAAGGTTTCAGCATTTTTCTTCCAAGATCAGCCACCTACAGTGAGAAGCAAACTATGTGAAGAACATCACTATACTATCCCCCTCCCCGACTTCTTGAAATCCCAGGAAGGCAAGCCCCAGGGACTAATGTCCCAAATCAAATCGCTTTTTCCTGTATTGTCTGATGATAAAAAAGTTTATTTGTATTTTCATTGAATATAACAAAATTGTTTAGTAATACAAGATTTTATGTACATATTTTAATAAAGTTTTATTTTTATTTTTACAGGTAATGTATGCTGTTATTACATGGAATTAGCGGTTTATAGGGTGAGGTTAAAAACACAGCCCACCTAATCCCCAGGGTTCGTTTTCATGCATGCTTTGGGGGCGTCCATAAATTACGTGAGGTGTTTAAGGGGGGGAGGGGGTCGAGTCAAATCTCATCTAATCTTACGTTGGAGAGAGGGGGGGTCTCGGCAAATATCACGCAATTTTTTTTCTGATTGAAACAAAAAAAAAATTATACTATTTTGGTCCATTTAATCCAGATTGTACATGCATAAGATTTAATCTTAAGCGTAATCGTAATACGATAAAGATCATTCACTAATTCGTTCAATAGAAAATAATTCCATTCATACTTCGACGTTATACATTTACTTACTGTCAAACCACCATATTTGTTTTATACCAAATAGCTCAATTCAATCTGAATTCACGGTATAGCTCGCGGCACGTAAGTTGAACCAAAATGGCGGTCATCCGCGCATGTACAATTATGGTACACTTATAATTAAACTCTCAGCAACATTGATTACTAGTCATAACTAGTCGTAAATAAAAGCACGAAGCAAATTTGTTTTTTTCTTTTTACAATAACAATCCAACACGTTTACGTAAGAAACTCACATTTTGAAAAATCTCACGTGAGATTGGGAGATGGGGGAGGGGGTTGAATAAAATCTCACGACATCTCACCAGGGGGGGAGGGAGGGGCAGAAAATTAAAAAAAACACCTCACGTAATTTATGGACGCCCCCTTTATTAATTAATCTCCAAAAAATTACATTTTGTCACAAAATACAATTTTAATCAACAAAATATTCAGTGAAGCATTTTAATTTTCCATCGAAAAGTTTTTTTTTTTTAAGCACAGATTCGAGTCCTTTAAACCAGTGTACCCGGGTCGCGGGAGTGTTTGGAAAAGTCACCACAAGAGCTACTGAAGGAACACGGATAGATTTTAGTCAGTCGGACACGCCCTTCCGCTCTACCCAGAGCGGTCATCAGATTATTTCCCACCCTGAAAAAAAAAAACCAGCGTACTCAGATACGCCGCTTCAAATAAAACTTCGTAAAATGGAGTTTTATTGACTCGTCTTATAAATAACCAATGTGAGTGCGGTGGTGTCCAGTACATGACTCACATACTGGAATGTGAACCTGCGAGAGAACCTGCACTATGAACCAGATGAACTCTACTAAAGCTGCGAATGTGGCTTGCTTCCGGGCCTTTAAAAAGTTAGGAAACCACCACCAACCGAAAGAAGTAGAAGCCATTTTTAACCGACTTTCGAAAAAGGAGGAGGTTCGATGTTCGGCTGTATGTATTTTTTTTTTTTTTTTTATATGTATGTCCGCCGATTTTTCCGTCAGTTGTGGACTGATTTACAAATGTTTTTTTTTCGAAAGCATATACGCCCGAGGTGGTCCCATATAAATTTTATCGAAATTGCTTCAGAGCTTTTTAACCGACTTCGAAAAAGGAGGAGGTTATCAATTCGGATGTTTGTATTTTTTTTTTTTTTTTTTTTTTTTTATGTATGTTCGGGCATAACTCCGTCATATATTGACGGATTTGCAAAATTCTTTTTTTGTTCGAAAGGGGTTAATTCCGAAATGGTCCCATTTAAATTTCAAAACGATCTGATGATGGGTTTCGGAGACAGACAACGGAACTCTTCAAAAATTGACAGCAAATCAACCGCGATTGCTGCTATCGTATGTCTATGAATTGTTAACACAGTTTAATGGGGAACCACAACTAAAAAGTGAAAAATAAAAAACTTTTTTACAAAAAAATAGAACCGACTTCCAAAAAAAGTGCAAAATAACTTTAATTTCGGAAGTCGGTGTCAAAAAACAAAGACACAAAACAGGAACACCGACTTCCGAAATTAAAGTTATTTTGCACTTTTTTTGGAAGTCGGTTCTATTTTTTTGTAAAAAAGTTTTTTATTGAGAAACTGAACAAAAACGAACAAATGCGTATACCTAGAGGACGTTTTTGTTTTCTCCAATTACGAGTATGTTTAAATGCCACGTTCCATGTTATTGGAGTTTGTAGTTCTGGGGGTATAACAACAAAAAAATGAAAAATAAAAAACTTCTTAAAAAAAAAACAACCGACATCCAAAAAAAAAAATACACTAAAAATTAAAAAAATAACTTTAATTTCGGAAGTCGGTGTCAAATAACGTAGAAATAAAATACAAACGCCGACTTCCGATATTAAAGTTATTTTTTAATTTTTAGTGTATTATCTTTTTTGGAAGTCGGTTGTTTTTCTTAGAGATACCGCTGGTATAAAATTTCTGACGTAGATACCATATTGGCGTAATTGATATATGTATGTGCGTCAATCCTTCAGAATGATGGATCTAGACTTCTAAAGCATACATAAAGACATTTTAACCCACTACTGTAACATTATATCTCAACCCAGTTGATACGAGTAGTACCAATAACTATACAAACATCTTTTTCTCTCCAGCTACGACACTGTGGCGCTAGTTCTTTCATAAATATTCAAACGTTACACTACACTAACATTTCTCAATAATTTGTAATGACGTGAATCTATTGAAAACGAAAGAAAATGACGTAAAACTAATCAAGCTGAAAGGTTACTCTTAAGTGAAGTTTGTGGGCGGCAGCTTTCATTATCCTTTGACTATTACTTGGGAACCTGGTTTGCTTTTAAATTATCGTTATTAATGAGAATCGAAATCCAACTTGTAAGTCCTTTCATCATCATTCTCCTGCCCTTATCCCAATTTATTTGGGGTCGGCGCAACATGTCTTTTTCTTCCATACTCCTCTATTAGTCGTCATCTCTGTAGTCACCCCCTTTTTACCCATATCCTCTTTCACACAGTCTAACCATCGTTTCTTTGGCCTTCCCCTACTCTTATAGCCATCCACATCCATACACAAGACTTTCCTCACGACATTTTCTTCATTCCTCCGCATCACATGCCCATACCGTGGTATGGGCATGTGATGCGGAGGAATGACAACCGATTTCCACACAATTTTTCAGTCAGCGGTGCCACTTTCAGACTTCCTCTTATATGCTCATTCCTAATTCTATCCATGCGCGTAACACCACACATCGCTCTTAGCATTCTCATCTCAGCTACATGCAATTACTTTTCATTCATCCCTTTTGTGGTCCAACATTCTGAACCATACAAGACAGCAGGTCTGACCATTGTTTTATAAAGTAAGTCCCTTGTACTGGTGAAATAAATAAGTAGGAGGAATCTTTTAGAACAAACCATATCGCACGCAATAACGCAACTTTATTGGATTGGGCTGTTTTATGTGGCAACTCTTGAGGGATTCCTATGTCCAGGAGTCTTTGGCTGGATTTGGTCGAGTGAAGTTCAGTGGCTGTTTTAATTATTCGCTTATTGATTCCTAGTGGATATTGTGATGTAAAATTGGTGTAGTTTTGTGTCTCAAGGGTCTACGCAACTGGACAATATGTGGAATGATTGAAACAGGCGCGATCTCGGTAAAATGGAGCTGAGAATTTTATTGTAGTATTGACTACGTCAGCGAAGCTTGCCGAGAAGGCTGACTCGACACATTTGTTGCCAAATACTGCAAAATACAAAAAAAAAAAATGAAATGTATTCTGCATCTAATCATCTTGAATCTATGGTCATGAATAAAAATAAAAAAAAAACCTGTGATCAGCAGTGGACATTTTTCGACTGATTTGATGATGGTCATGTTATAGGGCTGCACCTGTCTCGTTACTCTTGCGACCCTCACCAGGTCATCGGTCCACCTTGTGAGAGGCCTTCCAACGCTACTTCCTCCGGTACGCGGTCGCCACTTCAGAACCATTCGGCCCCATCTGTTTTGCGAGCAATGTGCCCTGCCCACTGCCTCTTACGATGGACGATTCTTCGGGCTGTGTCTAGTTATAGGTTTGCATGGTCACTATAGCTGTATTTAAAATCCGATATCAACGATCTCTCCCTCTATAGCGCCATTATAAAACATGTCACACTGCGTTAAATTCCTGAAATAGCCAGTAAATGATAACAGTCTACGTTGCCACTATTCAGCAGATTGAAAGCTACATACATCCGTTGTTAATTGAGTGGTTACCAGTGAACTATCACTTCGTTTACGGGTTTATGGATTCGTTTCGAAATGACAAATCAATTACATTAGTTGATAGTCTGAATCCGATGGTTCTTGTGGTTAGATATTTATATAGGGTGACTGGTAATTAGTGACCGATACTTAAACACGTGATTGTACTCATGATTACAAACAACTTTCCCAAATAAACTTTTTTTTTATTACAATAACAACAGTTTGAAATTCGCGCGCGCATGGGAGCAGTGACAGTTTCTTTGGGAAAGTTGTTTATAATCATGAGTACAATCACGTGTTTAAGTATTAATAAATCAATTTGGAATATGGGGGGCACTTTTGGGGTGAAAATCGGAAAAATAAAAATGAAAGGTTTTCAAACTGTCGTGCGACATATCAAATGAAAGGGCACGTGAGGTTGTGAGGTTCTCGAATATATTCTTTTCATAATTTAAAATATATAATTTTGAAGTTATTTAAGAAAATAGATAAAAAATTACCATTCCCGCTCCCCCTCCCCGCCTTATCTCCGAAACAACTGGGCCTAAAATTTTGAAAAGAATACAGAAAGTAGTTTTTTACTTTACTTATAGATTACAGGAAAACCCAGGAAGGTGGAAGCAGTTTAAAAAAAATTGTTGTTCGGAACCCTTTGCGCGCGAGTCCGACTCGCGCTTGGCCGGTTTCTTTTAGTGACAGGAGTAGTTCAGTTGAGATAATGACAGCACTCAAACTTTAAGAAAAGTATATTACGTAATTTTAGCGCCTTATACCGGTAAAATGGCCGTCGGCCCAAACTAGCAGGTATGCGTACGTCGAAAGTAATTACAAACTCTAAGTACTCATTCTCACAATTTTTGTTAATCAGAAAATAAGTAGTAACGCCTGGCTGCTCTGGGATCTTACTCTAGTATTTCTACCACAACTGCTACAATTGTAAAGCCACTACATTACGACCACCGCAGCGATTGGTGTTAACCTCTCCGCAAACAATGTGCAGACTGCAGTGAACAAGCTTTAATTAAATGAATAAACTATCCGGCGCCTCCATATTCCGAGGTATTGGCCGCCAAAGGATGTGTGAGCTCGTTAACAAGTGAATCGGGCTGGAGGTGCTTATGTGAGCTTAATTTTATGTGTATTAATTAGGCGGACATGTAACAAGTTTTGAGGCAGTCAGATTGTGGCATTATCATAATGAATCTGTAGGTATCCTAAATAACTTTGGATGCATTATGATAATGCCACAATTTGACTGCCTCAAAACAGAGCCTGGTCATGGGAGTGTTCAAAGAGTCACCGCGGCTCTGAACGCACAGGCAACTGAAGAAACACGGGTGTGTTTTAGTCAGTAAGAGTCTGTCCCGCTCTACCCAGAGCGGGAGAAGTCACTGATGATTTCCCACCGTCAGAAAATAAAAATGTATCTGGAGTCTTGTTTGAAGATCCATGTTCAAGCTGTAAAAGTACGAGTACCTAAAGTAGTAGGCAGTAATTATAAAACGGTAGGCTTTTTTTTTTTGGGGTGGCAAATCATCCAATGACTTCTCCCGCTCTAGGTGGAGCGGGAGGGCGTGTCAGACTCTTACTGACTAAAACCCACCCCTGTTCCTTCCCTGCCTGAGTGACCAGGGGTGCGGTAACTCATTTTCAGAATTTATCCGCTTCCCCTGGGCATGCAGGCACCGGCCACGATGGGCCCCGTCAGTGGTGGCTGACGCTAATCTCTTTGAGGCGCGCGTGGAACACTACGCGCCGTCAACTCACGGGCCTGGTGCTGATCGGAGCTACCCACTGCTCGCCATCCGCAGGCCCGTGTCTACGGTGGCCGGAGATCGTCTCGCGACGTCCTTTGCCCAGTACGCCCAGTACCTCTCCTGCGGTGGTAGCGGCCGGGGCCGTGAGGGGCACACCGTTGAGCTTCCCTCACGCGTCCCGCCTCCGCCTTCGCGAGCATTACTGCTTCGCAGAAGGCGGAGACTGCTTCCCATTCCCTCTCGCTCCGTAGCATGGCCTAAACCAGGGCCGGGCGCGAGAGGTCGCCGCCACCTAAAAACGGTAGGCTGCAGTGGATCCTCCTATTCAGAGGATGCTTTGTCGTATACAGATTAATTGAGAACCTCCTCCTTTTTGAAGTCGGTTAACAAGGTCTCTTAAAAACTGGCCAAGTGCGTGTCGGACTTCGCATGTTTAGGGTTTATTTTTGACTATTTGTGTGGCTTTGGGCCAACAAGACGCTTATACTGTGAAAAGGCTGAAGGCTCTAACCGTTTGGCTGTAAAACCTGTGTGACAGACGACGGACAGACAGGCAGACGGACACGTGAGTGACAGCAATAGGGCTCCGTTTGGACCCTTCGGGTACGGAACCCTAAAAAAGAAGGTACTAATCCAATTAGCTGAGCTCCATAAGCTGCTTTTTAACACGGGAACGAATCTGCGGTGGAAAGCTAGAATTAAATAGGGTGACGATGTATCGAGAGTGTTCACCACCATCTTGCGAAAAAGTCTTTGCTAGTTGTGACTAGAAAGTCTTGTAGGACCTTACAAGATTTTCTGACTACTTCAACCCGTTATTTAATCTAAACTGATCCCGATATCGAGCCCATCACTTTATCTAGCGAGGCGGCTCATATAAAACGTCTGCGGGCGTGACATCGCTCACATGCCTGGGATGCTGGGCGCCTATCCATATCGCCCCGCGCCAGATGTGTCGATGGCGCGTGTCGCGATGCAAGACAGAAATCTGGCCTATGTCTGGTATGCGGGTGATTTATAGTCCTCTAGTCAAAGAGTTCGAAGAGGGCTATTTGTAGGTCAGTTGACAATAGATTCTTTAATAATGGATTTTGTGTCTAGGAATTTCCTAGAGGTTTTCTGTTATGCCTTTTTTAGCATAGGTTTTTTTTTATATTTTCTACCAACATAAGCAACGAACAATTACACAATATTTAACGTTCTGAAAACGGGGCTTGACAATGTTACACTCTATATGTAGGTAGGTACCTAATATCGATTGTCTAAAAAACAAAATGTATTGTATTGCGCAAATGTATACATATAAGCGAAATGTCACGTGATCAATCACATCTATTTTGGATATTTTACGATAATTATTATATCACTTATAGAATGTCACTTTTCTGGAGCCCTCTACATGTCTGGGACTATCTTAGGTTTTCTGCTATGTCTTTTCAAGCATAGGTCTTTTTTTATGTGTAACATCTTTCCTCTCGCTGTCCTGCAATCTGTGGGAGTGATTTCGTGAAATGGGACGGAAGTGTGTAACAGGAAGCCAGGGAAGCGCGCGCTATTTGATTTAACCAATGAGCGCGTGCGGTGGTAGAGTTGGCCGGGTGGCCGTCAGATGGTAGAGCGCGCGCACGATAAGTCTGCGCGCTGTCCAAATCGGAAGTAAACGTTTTAATTTTATTTTTCAGGATAGGATGTGTTGCTTATTACAAAGTTGAGATGTTATACATCATATGCGACTAGCGCTCGCTCGTTTTTTTATTTTCTACCAACAAAAGCAACGGACAAGTTAATAATAATAGACAATTTATCACATTATGGCCTTTCAGAATGCGAAATATTGCTTAATTGTTCTTTGCCATCTTTTTGTACATTATACCTGTCACAGCAACTGTCGAAAAAGTAAATTCTATGAATTTGGTACGTCTAAATTCTGTTATTATTCCAATTGAGCTAGCCTAAATATTCGCACGATGTTCGTGTAATTTGCGTGTCAATCCGTGTCAACGCTTTCCTCAGGCCTTTTTGGCACTTCAAAGCCAAACATAATACCCTATTTATTAAAACAGCTGTTCCTTCCAATATAGTGAACCACTAATAATGATTAAAGTACCTATAATTAAGAATGATACGAACACTTAGGACCGGAATGGATACCTATTAGCAAAACTAATGGGCATTAGAAACGACTGTTTGTGGGAGTTTCGCTAGTTATCGTTTTCTGCCGATCCTAATCCCAACCACTTGACGGCACGGTCGGCGCAGTGGTTGAGCGATTGGCTGCTGCGCTGCGTGTTGCGGGTTCGATTCCCGGACAGAACAGATATTTGTATGGTTACAGATTATTGTGCCGGGTCTAGGTGTCTTGTTGTGAGTTTATATGTTCTAGTCTGGGGCAACACTTAAGGCGCAGCAGCTTGCGTGTTCTGTGCTGAGCTCACGCAATGCGTCGTACGTCCACCCAGTAATAGGCTTCGCCCATCAAGGAGCGTTTGCCCAAATTATAAGCATTATTCATGTATTATAAATAAAACAACAGGTATTATATAAGATACAAAAACACAAACCTTCCTCGTTTATCGCTCTTTCTATTAGTGAAAACCGCATTAAAATTCGTTGTGTGATTTAGGAGGAGTTAGCGGACAAACAAACAGACGCGGAAAGCGACTTTGATTTAAACAATGTTAGTGATTATGATGAAGGCACATTCATTATACAGCATGTAACAAAAACCCTGTCCGATCCTGAAGGGTATTATTTGGTTTTGTACTGCGTACACATATACGTAACCATTTCATGGATATGAGGTTATTATTTTTCCCCAATGAAAATAATTAATTAAAAAAAAAAAAACTTATTAAAGGCAACACTGATCGCTCGACAAAGTTCACCTACAGTTTAGTGTGAAAAAGCCGCCTGAGCGAGACGGTATTTATGTGCCCCTTGAGGCGTGCCGCCATACCGAGAAGTTGTGCCTACAGCCCGGCTAGTGCTTTGAAATAAAAATAGGTAAAAATAAAATGTTTTCGCCGGCCGGTGCAGTGTTGTCAACTTACGAAAATTTGCCATACTTAGTGTTAAATTTCGCATTTTTTATGAAAATAAAAAATCAATAAATTTTCGTTTTTATGAGTTACATGTTTTTTACTATTTTTTTCTAGTGCGTATGTTAAACCAAGAATGCGCCTTTATTGGATAGGACAGGGTTTTTGTTACATGCTGTACCTTTATTAGGTATAATGAAACTTTACACAGGTGTTAATATCTATCTCCGACTTATAGAGAAATATGAAAGAAAAAGACATTTGTTTATTTAGAGTACGAGAAAACTTTTAAGTCTTCTCGTACTCTTTTTTTTACCTTAGTTTACTAAGGTAATAAATAAACCTACTCATATAATGTTAATATTAATATACTCACATAAATATATACCTAATACATTATATAGATACATAACATATATATAATTATTACAAGCTAAAGGAAAGGTAGTGCTCTTTTAGACGATTTTTAAAGACAGAAATAGATTTCAAATCACGGATGCTAGGCGGAAGTGAGTTCCATAATCTTACCGCATGAACAGAGAAAGAGTAGGAATAGTAGCTAGATTAGTGAGGATGGGTTTTAAAGAGGAATTTAAGGTGAGATCTGCACGGTGAGCTATAAGACATGTTACGCCGACCCCAAATAAATTGGGATAAGGGCAGGAGAATGATGATGATGACACAGGTTAATATCTTCCAAAATTATTATATAGTTATCGGGCGTCATCACCGAAGCAGGCCTCAAAAACGCTGGTGTGATGATCTGGATCCGTGAGGACAAGATATAAAGAGCGGGAGCTGGAAAGATATGGGTGAGGCCTTGCCCAAAAATGGGACAGCGTGGGCTGAGGAAGAAGAATATCCGAAATATCTCTACAAACATTAACAAAAGGAACATCTCATCATCTTCCTGCCCTTATCCCACGTTACTTGGGGTTTGCGCAACACGTTTTTGTCTTGCATTCTGTTCTGTCAGCCGTCACGCTATCTCTAACTCCCTTTTCTTTCATATCACTATTCACACAATCCATCCATCTTTTTTCTGGCCTCCCTCTCCCACTCTATCCATACACATTTATATTCATTACTCATTTAGTTACATGTGTTTCATCCCTCCTCTTCACATGACCATACCAAGATAAGCGGCTCCCTTTCAACTTATCTGTCACTGGCGCAATTTTAAGCTACCTCTTATGTACTCATTTCTCATTTTATCCATTCTCGTTACTCCACACATCCATCTCAATATTCTCATCTCCGCCACATGCGATCTTTTTTCATCCGTCTTTTTCACAGCCCAACAATCTGATCCATACAGTACGACAGGTATTATCATGGACTTATAGATTTTCCCCTTTAACTTCCTCAAGTTAAAGGGGAAAGTCTATAAGTCTTGCGACTTGGACTTGCGACCCACGGATGCCCCTCGGCATCCGTGGGTCGCAAGTCCAAGTCCTGTCACCATTTCATCCATCCTGAGTTGATCCTGCCATGTGCGTAACGTCTTGGTCTATATCGTCATCCCCCTGGACAAGCGACTCAAGGTACTGATAGTCGGAGCAGATCGGTATAGGCGTTCCGGTGAGAGCTACAGGCATAGGACTGGAGAGACCGCCGAAATCGCAGAACAGGTATTCTGTTTTGGTTCTGCTTAATTTCAGGCCAACACTCTCCAGTCTGCTAAACAAAAGGAACATCTATTTTGTTTAATTCAGAATTTCAAGAGTTGTGAAGATTGACCATATTTTTCATGATAAAAATCGGGTAGGTACCTACTTAATCAATTGAAAGTTCCAATTCCGTTACCGTTGTATCCCAACTTTTTTGGGGTTGGTGCAACATGTCGATAGAATAGAATAAATCTTTGTTGTCACACAATTGACACGTGCTTAAATCTATGGGTACAGTGGCGGTCTTATCGCTGATAGCGATATGTACCAGACAACCTTGGGATGGACTGATAGAACTTAAAATCTAAAAGGGTCTGCTAGTCTGCGGTGTACTAGAAACCGGACAAATGTATTTTTTACTATTTGTATGGCTTTAGGTCAACAAGATCCTTATACAGTGATAATTTGAAGACTGTAGTTCCAACCGTTTGGCTGTAAAATCTGTGTGACAAACGACGGACAGACGGACACGTGAGTGACAGCAATATGCTCCGTTTGTACCTTTCGTGTACGGAACCCTAATAAAATAAAAGGACGTCGATACTTCTCTATTACATAGATAATTGGGCGAATAACTTCTTTATTTCTCGCCAAAAGATAACTAAATAATCCGATTCTTTTCCGCTTCGTTATATCTTTCAAACAATCTTTTTGCTAAATTATCCGCTAGGGACTTGGTTGTGATCGATTGCTTTATATACGAAAACGAAAACTTAAGGTTCAGAGTTATTGTTAGATCCTTTTGGGGATTCGGCAATCATCGGGAAAATTGGCCGAAAGTAACCGACTGGTTTTTGGATGAAATTGATTTGCATTGGTTTTTAACCGACTTCATGTCTGTATGTTTTTTTTAAAATAATAAATCATTTATTTGCATAACGCGCCTCTGCCATTTGATCGGTAGGTCATACTTCAGAGGTGGTCCCATATACATTTTATCGAAATTGATTCAGCACTTTTTGAAAAAAAAAAATCAACCTAGACCAAAAATATGTATACACAGATGACGTTTTGGTTGTCTCCAATTATTCCATGTTATTGGGGTTATCCATTCGAGCGTAACTTTATTATTTAGTTTTAGTTCTGGGGTACTGCTAAAAAGTGAAATATAAAAAACTTGTTTATTATACAAAAAAATACAAACGACTTCTAAAAATAGCAAAATAACTTTAATTTCGGAAGTCGGTGTTAAATAACGAAAACAAACAAAATACAAACACCGACTTCCAAAATTAAAGTTATTTTGCAATTTTTAGAAGTCGGTTGTATTTTTTTTTAATGATTTTTTTTTTAAATAGGGCATTGTAAAATTGAATGAAAGGATCCATAGGTTTTATATCAACGGTCTCCTCTGTAATCTGACTCTTACTTCGGTGTGTTGCCTAACTAGAACAGTTTTATTTTTAGGTTTTAATAATGATAATAAAATCAGCGATCAACACCTGCAAACCGCATCCAAGAGTTGTCTGGTCAGGGTTAACACTCCAAAAATAATAATATGTAGGTATTCAGGAGCGAAATTCTGGCCTCTTTTTTACTTCTGAATTGTTTTGCTTGTATGAAAAATATGCTGCTGCCTTTCCTCAAAACGAAATAACTAGTTTATTTTTCAGCAAGACAGAATTCATAAACCACAGCAGTACTGAAACGTCATTATTTTTGGAGTCAGCGCTTTCTGTCTTAAATTTTCTCAAGCAGCGTACTCCTTCTTCGACCACGTCATCGCTTACCATCAGATGAGATAGTGGTCAAACGCGAGCCTATTAATGTTAAAAAAAAACAGCGTACTCATCAAATATTTGGCAGAATATGCAAAAAAAAAACTTCCTTTCTCACTGCGTCGCGTGTCGGATCTCATTTATATGGAATGTGGCTAATTCCTGTCCATTTAATCCGACTTGCGATGTTCATCACGCAATATTGCGCGCGAGAAGTTACAGGCGTCTGTCTTGGGAGCTATAATTCTTCTTGTTAATGACTCTTCACGCATTATTTCATATTGTACAACTTAAGATGCCTTGGAGGTTTATTTATTGTAGTAGTCTTTGCGTCGTTACACGCTCATTCAAGCGTCAGTCAATTCCAAAAGTGATGGTTGAATGATGAAAAATCAAAGTATGGAGATTTCTTACGGTTTTAAATTCTTTATTTCTCAAACATTACAAATCACTTACGAGGAGAAATAAAATATAAAACAAAACTAAGTAATTACAGATGCGCATAGACGGTATTCTTAAATTTCTGGATTGGTAGGTAATTTCAATTAACTTTGCCATTCGTGTTACACGGGCGACAGTTTTAGAGCAGATAAAATAGACGGCTTACATGGAGTGGGTTTACTTTTTTGTGATGCCTTTGAAAATATGTTGTTTTAATAACTTTTTGAATAAAGATATTGACATAACATCTTTTATTATGCTTAGGTAAAGAGTTGACCTGTGCTCCTTGGTACAAAATACACTTTTTACCGTAACTAGTTCGCGGTTTAAATAGTTGTATATCATGTGCTCGCCTAGAGCTGCGGGTATATTTTGTGAGTTTTATTTCTTCATTCAACCATCAGTCAGCCAACACGACAGTCAGACGATCTGTTATCTGTTTGTCACAAACTTGACTGTGGTAAAACTTTTTTTTTTTTTTTTATGTTTGATAGGCTC
Source organism: Polia nebulosa (assembly GCA_951329385.1). Classification (NCBI taxonomy): domain Eukaryota; kingdom Metazoa; phylum Arthropoda; class Insecta; order Lepidoptera; family Noctuidae; genus Polia; species Polia nebulosa. Next base: position 8,380,702 of record OX589595.1, on the reverse strand, counting down.
GCGTTTGACCACTATCTCACCTGATGGTAAGCGATGATGTGGTCGAAGATGGAGCAAAACTGATAGCAAGACTTACCGTGTTGTTGACGCCTCGCCGACGTCAGTGAAAATCAATTATTGACTAAGAAATACTCGCGTAGGTTCTGATTGTACCTGAGATCTATTTAATACTTTACCAAAGGAGTACTTTTGAAACAGTAAGCTGTGTTTAAGTCCGTCATAGCCACAAGGTTGTAAAGTTAGTCGAGTAAACTGGACGGTAGTTGTTTATGTCCAACATAGTCCCTGAAGTATTTATCGACGTTTACTACCAACTAAGTAGCTTTGAGTATTTCAGTAGGTACTAAGAAGCTGATTGTCAGCTGTTTTCTTTTGGTCTTCTAAACACAATATTAAGGCGCTATTAAATGCTAACGACCTTGAGTGGTTAGCTTGCGTGTTCTGTGCTGAGCTCACGTAACGCGTACGACGCGTTGCCACCCTGTAATAGGACTCGCCCATCAAGGAGCGCTGTCCGAAATTAGACGCATTATTAATTTATTGTGCATAAGACAAAAGGTATTATACTAAAACACGTATACTAAAATATAAATAATAAAATGATCTTTAAAATGTTGAAGGTTTCATAAAAATACGCTTTATAGTTTTTGCTTGATTATTTCAAATATTCACATATCAAATTACGAAAGAAATTGTCTAGAGTAACATGTATTTTTAAAAAGAAATAATACTAGTCGTTTAGACGTGATGTTCAATTAAAAATCATTAGAAGTCGTATAAGGTTGTCTTGATAAAACCAAACCTTGGGAGACTCATTTATAAAGTAAATAGGTCAAGGTGAAGACAATTTTCTGGGCTGCATCGGAGCAAGAGGGGGCGTCGATATGTGCCTCGCATATTAACACGAACAGAAACGACCAAGGCTCTTAGCTAAATTAGTCGATCGGATTGATTTGATAGAATACAACTAGCAAAAGAATGTATAGGTAGATCGTAGCAGGTGACGTTCTATAAATTCTGCCATACCATAACACATAAAAAGGGTTTTATAAGGTATTTTTTTTTTGACCTTATAACGTTCTCTCTGCTGGGGCTCAGGCCTCCTCTCTAGCAGAGGGAATGGGCCGCAATACACCACGCGGGCCCAGGGCGAATTGGTGGACGTCATATGTCTCCGAAGATTTTTGTTCTAAGACATTTTCTCATATTTTCCTTCGCCGTTTTGAGAGTAGTGGTGATGGAATAAATTACACAAAGTAAAGTGCCTGCCTGGGTTTGAATTCACGACGAATAACTCGTCAGTGAGGTCGTTACGACCATCGACCACTACATAAACTGAAATTGGGGAAAATTAATGTATTTCGTCACGTTATGTAGCCAAACTCACCGCAAGTACTTTTTATAGATACTCATAACTTAGGTCTTTCACAGATACTCATTGCTTAGCTCTTTCATAGATACTCATAACTTAGGTCTTTCACAGATACTCATTGCTTAGCTCTTTCATAGATACTCATTACTTAGGTCTTTCATAGATACTCATTACTTAGGTCTTTCATGGATACTCATTGCTGAGGTCTTTCATAGATACTCATTACTTAGGTCTTTCATGGATACTCATTACTTAGGTCTTTCACAGATACTCATTGCTTAGGTCTTTCATAGATACTCATTACATAGGTCTTTCATGGATACTCATTGCTTATGTCTTTCATAGATACTCATTACTTAGGTCTTTCATAGATACTCATTACTTAGGTCTTTTATAGATACTCATTATTTAGGTCTTTCACAGATACTCATGGCTTAGGTCTTTCATAGATACTCATTACTTAGGTCTTTCATGGATACTCATTGCTTAGGTCTTTCATAGATACTTATTACTTAGGTCTTTCATGGATACTCATTGCTTAGGTCTTTCACAGATACTCATTGCTTAGGTCTTTCATAGATACTCATTACATAGGTCTTTCATGGATACTCATTGCTTATGTCTTTCATAGATACTCATTACTTAGGTCTTTCATAGATACTCATTACTTAGGTCTTTTATAGATACTCATTATTTAGGTCTTTCACAGATACTCATGGCTTAGGTCTTTCATAGATACTCATTACTTAGGTCTTTCATGGATACTCATTGCTTAGGTCTTTCATAGATACTTATTACTTAGGTCTTTCATAGATACTCATTACTTAGGTATTTCATGGATACTCATTGCTTAGGTATTTCATAGATACTCATTACTTAGGTATTTCATTACTTAGGTCTTTCATAGATAGGTAATCATTACTTAGGTCTTTCATAGATACTATGAAAGGTATTAAATGAAAGAGTTTCCTGAGGCGAATACGAAAGAGCGTGTTTTTTAGATTTTTAAACATTACACACACATAATATTTATTATTTTTAAACATTACACACACACATAATATTTATTATTTTAAGGAAGCTTACCCAATACTTCCTACTCGTCTTATGCAAAACAACCGCAGTTTTATCGACAGGAAAAATCTTGCGTGCAACTTAAAAATACCCAAATCGGTCGCCTTCATAAAAAGATCTGATATATTTCGGACGTACATTAACTGTACGAAAATGTAAGAAAGTCGATGGTATTTGGGGAACATAAATTAACTGTGTCACGCAAGGTATGTTAAATGGGTCACTAAGCCCGTGAACATTAAGCTAATAACATGTTATTTAATTAAGTGAGAACTGTAATTAGAGAATTGTATACACTTGCAACTCTTTATAGCCGAAAAGCCAGATGTGTACTGCGAATTAGGCTTATAGTAGCAACGGGTGAAAATTATGTACAAAAACCTTCCTCGTTTATCGCTCTTTGTAATAGTGAAAACCGCATCAAAATCCGTTGCGTGGTTTAGGAGGTATTAGAGGAGAAATAGACAGGAAAGGACAGCGGAAAGCGACTTTGTTTTATACGAATGTAAGCAACATCAAGAATCAAGAATAAAACTGGAGCAACTCGGTATGGCGCAGCTATAGGACTTTTAATGGTCTAAACGACTAGTCTTATTTCTTTGAAAAAAAATATATGTTATTCTAGACAATTTCCGTCGTAATTTGATCTGAGAATATTTGAAATTATATTTTTATAACATAGTGTAATTAATTTGTAAAGTTATGTCTAACGCGGATAAAAAATTGAGAATCAGGCAAAAACTATAAAGCATATTTCTGTAAAACCTTCACATTTAATTAAAGATCATTTAATTATTTATTATTTAGTCTAAGTGTTTTAGTTTATTACCTGTGGTTTTATGTGTAATAAATTAATAATGCGTCTAATTTCGGACAGCGCTCCTTGATGGGCGAGTCCTATTACTGGGTGGACGTTCGACGCGTTACGTGAGCGCAGCACAGAACACGCAAGATAACCACTCAAGGTCATTGGCAGTTAATAGCGCCTTAACAAGAAGTTTTATTATAACGTCGTACAACTTACTACGTCACAACCTACATGATGTAGGTTGCTACATCAGTACATACATCAATATACAGTCTGCTACAACTGCTGACAATTTAGAGAATCCCAGTCAGTTTGAAGGACCTTCACTCGGCTCAGTAGCCATGACGACGAAAAAGACCTCAATAAATGACTATAAATATTAAGTCTTAAATGGCGGCAGGTCACCGGTACTATCTGCGACGCCCGCATTCCCCTTAAACTTAAGGGGAAGATTTATAAAACAATGGTCAGACCTGCTGTCTTGTATGGTTCAGAATGTTGGGCCACAAAAGGGATGAATGAAAAGCTTTTGCATGCAGCTGAGATGAGAATGCTAAGAGCGATGTGTGGTGTTACGCGCATGGATAGAATTAGGAATGAGTATACAAGGTGTAACGGAAAGGTGTGGTCATATTTTAGGAGCTGGTTCTGCCCATGGAAATGGGCATTCTATTTTCTCTAAGAAAAAATAGAAAATTCCCAAAAAAAAAATTGGACTTTCCATACAAATTTATCATCAGCTGATCAATATTTGTATGGGGAGTAGAAAATTTTTTTAGAATTTCCTCAGGTTTTCTTGAATAAAGTTGTTCATATCGATGGGCAGATGCAGATCCTTAAGTATGACCACACCTTTCCGTTACACCCTGTATAAGAGGAAGTCTGAAAGTGGCACCGCTGACTGAAAAGTTGTGTGGAAATCGGTTGTCGTGGTATGGGCATGTGATGCAGAGGAATGAAGAAAATGTCGTGAGGAAAGTCTTGTGTATGGATGTGGATGGCTATAAGAATAGAGGAAGGCCAAAGAAACGATGGTTAGACTGTGTGAAAGAGGATATGGGTAAAAAGGGGGTGACTACAGAGATGACGACTAATAGAGTATGGAAGAAAAAGACATGTTGCGCCGACCCAAAATAAATTGGGATAAGGGCAGGAGAAATATTAAGTCTTAAATATTCTATTTGATGCTTCGAGGTAGAGTCGAGCTGGGGGACATAACTTGGGATAGAGCGGTTAGATTCTCCTAAGAATATTTTACTATTTAACGAATTTCTCTTCAATAACGTCTATAATTTTAACAGTATTGAACTTGCTCTATTTTAGATCAGAAAGTTATTCTGGAACTAATATCTCTTAGACTATAGCCGTTACAATTTTTAAAATCTAATTTTAAAGACACTTGACGCCCAGTCGACCAAACTAAGTTTTAAATAATTTTTGTTCAATGACTCGCTCACCTTATTCTTTGTAATGTATACTTGACTTGATCCTGAAACTTCGGATCAGAATACTGCCGTTCTTAAGCTAAAGTGCCGTTATCTGACATTCGGCGGGTTTTCGTTTTTAGATGCCACGGTAATCAGCCAAAAAATCTATCGATCTGTCTAAGCAGTATTTTTCTGCTGTCAATAGAATCACCAAAAATTCACCGTTAAGTTCCCTTGATTTCTATATAATTCAACACTGCTTATTTAACACACTTTTATAGCTTCAACTGTAAGTATGTAAACAAATCTTAGAAATTAAATTTGACCCACTTCCCGGTTTCCGTTTAAGCTGTAATTTTGCGTACATGTTTAGTTTAGATGACAATGCATGATTAGCTAAGTTGCGTCATTCTAAATCCAATATGGCGAACTCTCAAACATGGCGGACTAGTTATTTTATATGCATTCCCATGATCCCATATCAAATGAAAGGGTTTGCTGAAGAGAACATGAAAAATAAAAATAAATAAGTTTTTAGTTTTATAAACCACAGCTAATTATTGAGCGTAACTCAAAATGTGATTTTGACAGATAACCTGTGGACGGCAGAATACTACTTTCTATTAAAACTCATTTGTATGAGTAATGGGAAAATTTAATGCAGACTTAGTTAAAATGTTTTGCAAATTACGTGTTAAACTTACCGTTGCCGTCCGTGCCAAGGCCTCGACTTCGAGCGATGAAACCATTCTCGTTAATATCCCAATTATTTGAAACAAAGTGGTGCTACCCCAAGTTTGAAGGCAGGTCATTGACACCGTTGTACAGTGGACAAAAATATGAATACACATTAAATTTAAAAGCAAGTTCCTCGTAGAGCATCGGCTGAAGTGTGAAGATAACTGAAGGAACAGGGGTGGGTTTTAGTCAGTAAAAGTCTGACACGCCCTCCCAGCTCCACCCAGAGCGGGAGAAGTCATCGGATGAAAAGATAGATTGATTGATTGATGAAAAGGATATGCAGGGTCAAATTAAATTGGCGAAACTGCGCACACGTGATAGGTATAAGACGATATCGGTACGCTAAATATTTGTGGAGATTCATCAGGTAACTTGATTTGACCTAGTTCCAAAAATTATGTTTTGGAATCATCTCCTTGAGCTCTTTATTTTGATACATGAACCACGTCACAATTTTTTAGGGTTCCGTACCCGAAGGTGCAAACGGAGCCCTATTGCTGTCACATACGTGTCCGTCTGTCTGTCTGTGCGTCGTCTGTCAGACAGTTCTTACAGCCAAACGGTTGGAGCTACGCTCTTCAAATTTTCACAGTATAAGCATTGTCAAAAATACATTTGGTACGGAACCCTAAATGTGCAAAGTCCGACACGCACTATTTTGACCTTGTATAAAAATAAATTATTAAAAGTATGCGTTCGAAGATGCAATATGCAGAAAACTTCATAATTTATCGAGACTGTAGAAAAATCGTTGTATTTTACTAGGTGTTCCCATATTTTCGACCTTGAATGTACATGAATGAACTTGAGTGACTTCCAAGCGTTTGGGTGTGACATGTGTAGGTCTGACAAACACGCGATCCGAATTCTTTTGGGTACAGATTGGTTAAATTGTTTGAATTTCGAAGTGTCATTTAGATTAAATGGCGGTGGGAATGTGGTTGGTGGAAAATCGGGACTTATGGCATGTTAAATCGGGACTTATGGCATGTTAAAGCTGCCGCAGACAGCCACAATGCGACTACGATGCTACGACGTTTTTTAATAGAAATTGATATACGGGTAATAAATCCACAGAAAAATTCTTCCTTTTTGTTGTACGGTGTAAGTTAGGCATAAGGCGTGACAGACGAGACAGTGACGCGATGAGGATTTCAATCATTGTGATTGGTCGATTCCTGCACGTCTCTGCTCCTCCCAGCTCCGCTTAAGTGGAAACGCACCCTTAGGGGTGTTTTTATCAGCTTTCTCAAATTCAAATTCTTTATTGCATCCATAATGTACATAGATGGTATTTTTTTAGTATATTCACTGAAACAATTATGGACCCTGTCGGGCACAGCAAAATTTAAAAGTAGGAGAGGGGAAGACCACTTTAATATTATCCTTTTTAATTTATGTACTTAATTCAATTTCAGTTTTTTATATCTGTCTTATTAATATTACCGTTTTTTTACTTATTTTATATAATTATTATAATGTTATTTTATAAATTATCTATTTCATATTAAATTAAATATTGTTATCCATTCGCTTACATATTTTGTAAATCTATTATTGTATTATTTCGTTTATTCATCTTTTTAACATAATAGATACATTTTTAAATATTTCCTAAAAAAGAATATATAAAAATTATAATAATTATTATTATTCAATTATAATTTAATTATTATAATTATTATAATTTATTGTATTTATTATTTCAATTAATATTTAATGTGTTCGTCTATTTTAACTCGTCGCGGCTTTCTGTGTTTAGTATACCGGTTTTTTTTGTGGGAAATCATTAAATGACTTCTCCACTCTAGGTGGAGCTCCCAGGGCGTGTCAGACTCTTACTGACTAAAACCCACCCATGTTCCTTCAGTTGCCTGGGCCAGGGGGCACGGTAACTCTTTCAAACACACTCGTGACCCTGGCAGTAGTTTTTTTTTTTTTTTTTTTGGGCGGTGGGAAATCATCCTATGACTTCTTCCGCTCTAGGGTGGAGCGGAAGGGCGTGTCAGACTCTTACTGACTGAAACCCACCCCTGTTCCTCCCTGCCTCGAGTGCCCAGGGGCGAGGTAACTCTTTCGAATTTATCCTCCAAAACCAAACAAACAAAAAAAAAAAAACCCTGGCAGTAGTAACAGATTAAAATTGTGTTTCCTGCTGTAGATCTAGTTTCCAATCAAGTCTTTACCAGTTTTCATTTTCTCTGCTTCGGCTTTTTTGTCACAACTACAATATTTTCTAGTTCTAGTTTTCTAGTAGTTACCCCTAGGCCTTCGAACGAATTTACTGTCGGAGTTGGCACTTGGCACGTATTCAATAAACCAATTACAGCAAGTTTAACCATTGAAAATCCCTCGCTAGGTAAGTACTGTGACGATTGTAGACACAGCCTAATTTCAGCGGGTCTGCACCGGCCTTTAGCTGGCAGTTAAGAATATTGGAGAGTCGATGGAATTGTGATTAGAGAATAGATGTCAATTTTGTTTTATGTCAGATAGGCGTTTTGCCCTTGCAAGTGGGCACATGTATAATTTTACTTTGATAATATAATAATTATTTAAAATGCCCTCAGCTCTTTTCTTATCCGCCCGTAGCGAGTTACCCTTTTGTACACCGCACTCTCGCGTTGCCAGCGAGTGAGAAGTCTACCCTGAACTTACGAGAACGTCCCAGGGTCCCTGCAGGCCGTACTGGTGCCTTGGGGTCCTACAGTACCATCTTTTTAAACGTGCTTTTAAGTTCTTCAACAAAATTATCACGTATACTCAACCGCACGTCAATAATAACCGTCTAACTTTGACAGTGCCTTTTTTTCTTTCAACAAGGGTAGTTTTAATACTGATAAAATAACTGATCGAGTGGTTGACCTTACTAAGTCCATACTCCACATTTCGACCCCGACTTAGGTCGTTGATACCTAGTACTCGTAATTCGTAGTCGGGGAGTCCATTAGTACTATTGTTTATGTTTTCTAATCGCTCGCTAAGCGTGTCAATGAGCTCCCCGCCTATCTGGAGTCCAATCGCGTGACATTAGAACCACACGTTGCGTGACAATTTACAACAGGTGGGATAAGGTGTAAAGAGTTCAAAATGTTGTTTTCATTGCGAAATTTTCTGCTATATGTATAGCGCTTAGCATGTTTTGGTCATTATGACCCTTCGGAGTTAATAATATCATTTGTGTGATATCATGGTCAAGGTCATTTAGTGACTTTAATGACTGGTTCTAAAAGTGATGTATGGCTATAAAAGAGACAGATGTTAGAGGTCTGCGTGAAAGATGATTAAATTGCATGAAAATGGACGACTGAGAGAGGTGGCATCTTAGCATTTATGGAGGGAAATAAAAGTTTTTCGTCCCGAGTAATATTAATAAATTTCTAGTGCCTAGATGGCGATGTATAGCATGTACAGATGTCAAAGCAATAAAGACAGTTTCTAAGAGCACTGCTTATCCAAGTCATACATTTCCGACTCGCGTAATTTGAAACAAAATTAAATTAAATTGCATCGCTAAAAGCCTCGCCTCTAGTCGTTGGGATATTAGACTCCTTACTTTCCTAGCACGGCAGACATTTGCACAGATTTATTTCAACTAAACTCCAGGTAGTTTTTCCTAAAGAGCATTGGAAGAAACTCCCATTGTTCAGCCGTCTATCTTCCTGAATGTCAGAGCTCGTTCATGGAACTATCGCACCAATTTGTAACCCACGAGTTCACTGAGAGAAACGTCTCAGGCAGAGGTTCTCAACCATTTTCAGTTCATGTCGCATATACATGATCGATTTTTTATTCACGTTGCCCTCAAATTTTCTATAGTTTTTATTTTATTTTTTTATTGTTGATAGGCACGCGTTTGACCACTATCTCACCTGATGGTAAGATTAAAAAAAAAACTTTAGAGGTTTTTTTTTATTTTTATAAAGTTTGTTAGACTAAATGGTAACCATTGAACCACTTTGCAATGACTGGTTTTTTTTGGTTACCTGAGGTTTTGATAAAGTCATTCTATTAGCGATAACGTTTTTAAATTTCTTAAATGTTTTCGGACTTACATCATCATCATCATTTCAGCCGAAGGACGTCCACTGCTGGACATAAGCCTCCCCCAAGTGACGCCACAATTATCGGTCCTGTGCGTCTCGCATCCATCGCCTACCCGCGACCTTCACCAGGTCATCGGTCCACCTTGTGGGAGTCATCGTCATCGGTCCACCTACTACATACATACATATGAATATTTTTGAGCTTTTTGACAATCATTGTCGCTCTCAGTATGACACTTTGTCGAGGCCCTATTATGACACCTCATCATAGTCACGCTTTATGGCGCCCCAAAGCTGCCTCCACGGCCCGTATTTTGGGAATCCCTGTCTCAAGGCGTCGAGCTGTGAACTTCTAAAAAGATTTATTCTTTAGGATTCAAACAGTTGAATGAATAGCCATTTTGAATGCAAATACGAAAGCACTGAATGATTTGATCAAAGTCAAGTTATATTTGACGACGAACTTGATTTGATTGAAAGTGTAAATTAGATTGGAAGGTTCCTTTCTAATAGTTTTATTTGAATGGGAGTTTAAAAGGCAGTTCGCAGGTAGAATTGGAAAAATGAGTCCGTGTTATAAAGCGATTGTTTCATAGAATTTGAAATAGTGACATGGTTTTGAAATAGGTTTCTTATAAAACACAGTTACAAGTTACAATTTAAAAGAAAAGAATATGCTGTTATTATCGATTTATCATTATTTATTGTCAACTTAGCCATACTCCACTGCTTCGCTTCCCAGACGAACTGTGCATTTTTCTGGATCAATAAGCAGAGATAGTGAAACTTTCATCAGTGAATGAGTTTTCATGAAGGCATCAGCACTTTTATTTTTTATTGTTGATAGGCACGCGTTTGACCACTATCTCAGCTGATGGTAAGCGATGATGTGGTCGAAGATGGAGCACGCTTGCCTAGAAGTAACCTATTCACCCTTGACTTAAAGACTCCCAGGTTGTAGCTATCAGGAAACACAGACTCCGGTAGGGAATTCCACTCCCTAGCTGAGACTTTAAGAGATCAGTACTTGCTTTTCATCATCATCATCATTTCAGCCGAAATATGTCCACTACTGAACATAGGCCTCACCTAAGTTTCGCACAACGATCGGTCCTGCGACCTCACCTCATAGGTCCACCATGTGGGAGGCTGTCTTACGCTGGGTTACCGGTACGCGGTCACCACTCAGGAACCTTTCGGCCACATCGACTATCTGTCCTGCGAGAAATGTGCCCTGACCACGGCCACTAAGTTTGGCGATTCCTCCCATCGTGGCCCTGGCAACTGAAGAAACACGGGAAGAAGTTATTTAATAACTTCCCACCCAAAAAAAAGTGGCAGTGGGTACTTCCTTTTACAAACATATAAACAAGCGAACAATGTGATGATAACTTCTTATGATATTAGTCTAGATAAACAACAGAAGCATAAACCTCCGGAAAATATTGCTTCTCTCGGGTCAAAAGCCTCCCCTAGCTTGAAAAGTGAATAGTAAACAAAAGACTGTCTGCTAGATAACTTTACCGTAAAGGTCTACAAAAACTTCGGCCGCGAGTATTTTGGCAATTTCATTCTTGAAACAATGAAAAAAGGACGCTTTTTTGCTATAGACCCGTTTTGTTAAAGTTTTTAGTAAGTTTTAGAGATCTTTTGTTGTTTTCTTAGGAAGGTCTTTCCGTGTTTACGTTTTTTACCCGACTGCGCGACGCAGGGAGGGTAATGTGTTTATCAGACTATGTATGTTTGTTCCTTTGTGGCACTATAGAGACTAAACGCGTGGGCCGGTTTTGATAATTCTTACGTCAAATTGATTTGTCTAAACTTTGCGAGTGCTACCTAAAGACATGACAGTAATCAAAATACAATATGGCGACAACTAGACGCCATATTGTGAAAAATAATAAAATAAAAGTCGACGAACTATATTAATTCGGGTATCAAAATAAAGGGTTCGAGGAGGCGATTCCAAAAATGTAACTCACTGAAATGTAGAAAATAAAAAAATTGAATATTTTAAAAAAAACCCGACTAAAAAGCAGCTAAAAAGTTCCAAACAAGGCACTTTTCAAGCAGTCTGATGCAGTTGGTGGCACGAAATCAATAATTGAACTAAAATAACATTAAAACTACAATAGAATGCGTACCTACCACTAATCGATCGATCTACACGGGTATCGAATCGCGGGGCGCAGCTAATGATGGGAAATAGTTGGGAAATCATCCAATGACATCTCCCGCTCTAGGGTGGAGCGGGAGGACGTGTCAGACTCTGTCTAAAACCCACCCCTGTTCCTTCCCTGCCCTGAATGCCCAGGGGCGAGGTAACTCTGTTTCGAATTTATCCACAACCCCTGGGCAGGCATCGGCCATGACGGGCCCCGTCATGGTTTGCTGACAACTCTTTGAGGCGCGCGTGGAACACTACGCGCCGTCGACTCTCGGGCCTGGTGCTGATCGGGTAAATTCTATCATCGATTAACAAAAACTCTAAAAAGTATGGGTTCATCATGCACTACAAATTGTCACATGTTTATCTTTGATAGGATGTAATTTCTCGGTCTTCTTTAGATAAGTCTTGTATTGTTGTTATAAATATAGGTAGGTCCCTAAAATTATTCACCGCTAGCTTTTGCCATCGGCTTCGCCTGAGTGGAATATATACTTCCCCCATTATTAATTATAGCAAATGTCTATTCCGAACTATAATCTATCATTATCAGCCTTTTAATGTGCTGGGGCACAGACTTCCTCTTTGTGAGAGGGTGTGGGCCCTAATCCACCACGCGGGTCCAATGCGGATTGGTGGATGTCACATGTCTTCGAATTTTTGGTTCTAGGACATGCCGGTTTCCTTACAATGTTTTCCTTCACCGTTTTGAGAGCAGTGGTGATGAAATAATTTACACAAAGTAAAGCGCCTGCCTGGGTTTGAACTCACGACCTACAACTTGTAAGTCGCGGCCAATACCACTGGGCCACCACTGCTCTAATCTATCTATGTGCCAAATTTCATCCAAATCCGTTTAGCCGTTCTGGCGTGATTGAGTAACGGACATCCATTCAAACTTTCGCATTTATAATGTTAGTAGGATTTTGCACAAACATAATATTAGGGAAAAATCTCATCTAATCTTAAACCGTTCGTTCAGTCACGGACTCACGGAACAACGGATAATTTTCACTGATAACTATTTTGTTCACAGTTACCTATAGTCACGCTATATTATCATGTGAGTGAATAATCATATAGAAGTATCACAGTTTGTCATACTTCTAGTGACGATTCCCGGTGATTTATAGGCACTTTAGATTCTTTATGTTTTTTTGGTCGAGCATTTTGCGCGCAAAGTCGGTGCTTGTCATATTTATTGGTGATAGAAGAAGGGTGATTAAATGAGGTATGTGGAAAGGTTTGCGTGAGATGTGGTTGGATTAGATAAATTGCACAGTTTTTACAGCGAAATATTTATCATCTTGATTTAATTCTGAACATATTTTGATGAACATGCATTTAATTTTACCTCAACGCGTCAGTTACCGGTGAAACAGACACAACAGAAAATCTATTGTTACCTTATCCATTGATACCAGACGTGTTAAGGCGCAGTTATACGACTTTTAATGGTTTTTAATTGAACATCACGTCTAAACGACTAGTCTTATTTCTTTGAAAAAAAAAAACATGTTACTCAAGACAATTTTCGTCGTAATTTGATCTCAGAACATTTGAGATTATATTTTTATAACATAGTGTAATTAATTTGTAAAGTTATGTCTAACTCGGATAAACAATTGAGAATCACGCAAAAACTATACAGCGTATTTTTATGAAACCTTCACCATTTTAAAGATAATTTAATTATTTATAATTTAGTCTCAGTGTTTTAGTTTAATACTTGTTGTTTTATGTGTAATAAATTGATAATGCTTCTAATTTCGGACAGCGCTCCTTGATGGGCGAGTTCTATTACTGGGTGGGCTATGACGCGTTACGTGAGGTCAGCGCAAAACACGCAAGCTAACCACTCATGGTCGTTGACAGCTAATAGCGCCTTAAACGGTTTTATGATACGAAGTAATGTAGGTAGGTACTTATAAAGAGGTTAACTTGTTTGTTACTTTTGTTTATAAAAGCTCATCTGTCCGTTCTAAGAGCAGAGTGATGATGAAATAATTTAGACAAAGTTAAGCGCCTGCCTGGGGTTCGCACCCACGACCTACAATTTGTAAGTCGCGGCCGTTAGCACTGGGCCACCACTGCTATAAAATTAAAAATAGGTTACTTCTGGACAAGCGTGCTCCATCTTCGACCTCATCATCGTTTACCATCAAGTGAGATAGTGGTCAAACGTATGCCTATAAATGATAAAAAAAATATTCCAGCAAATATACGCTTCAAATTGATTACTCGGTTGTAAGACTGTATGCCAATGGTTTCACAGCCTCATAAGTCTTTCTTACGTCGTCTTAGATACCGTCTTCAAATACGTACCAATACGCCATGCTAATATTGGTTGCCATGCGGAAGTCTGCTACAGAAAGCACAGAGATGTAAACAAGATTCGCATACAAGTTATGATCTTATTTTACATCACTGATATTGGAAAGGAGGAATAAATATATGGTTACAATACAACCTGGGAGTCTTTAAGTCAAGAGTGAATAGGTTACTTCTAGGCAAGCGTGCTCCATCTTCGACCACATCACCGCTTACCATCTGGTGAGATAGCGGTCAAACGCGTGCCTATACATTAATAAAAAAAAATGTTTTTTTGCATTTGATACAAACACCAGTTTTATAGGGCAAACGAAAAGAAACATACCTAAGTTTATAGTTAAAAAAAATAAGTAAAAAAGCTTTTATACGCCGGCTATCTCAATAAAATGTGTACTTACACAAAATTTCGTGTCCGTGCTGTTGAGTATTGAAAAATTCCTTTATCTGGAGCTGATCCTGGATGTCGATTCAGGTCATGCTTATCATAAAAATACATTGTCACCAGAACTAAAGGTGTATGAAAAATTTCAACTCAATCGGATACCAATAAAAGGTCGAAAAATGGTTTGCAAATTTTGACGGCCAACTTAAAGGCATACGAACAGTGCAAGCTAAATAAAAACTTGTGAAAAACAAGAAAATAGATCGGTTAGTAAAAATAAAGCGATAGATAGACTACCTGTAACTGACAGGTTGTCAGCAGGGTTGTCATCGGACCACAAGACGTACGGCGATGCGCCACCGGTACATGGTAGGCATCCCACCCACACACACAAAACGTTTTGAGAACACATTCATTGTGCGTACAGCTAGGGAGAGGAATTCCCTGCTGGGGTATGTGTTTCCTGATAACTACAACCTGGGAGACGAGAGTCAAGAGTGAATAGGTTACTTCTAGGCAAGCGTGCGGATCTTCGACCTCATCATCGCTTACCATCAGGTTAACAAAAGTAAAAAAAAAGACTGGCCAAGTGCGTGTCGGATTTCGCACATTAAGGGTTCCGTATCAAATATTGGTATTTTTTTGGTAAAGTATACGTAATAATAAACATTATCACAAAATTTCAAGGTCAATGGGAAGTTAAAAAATTCTTCGTTACAGTATTTTGTGACAGACGGCGGATGTCGACACGTGAGTGACAACAATAGGGCTACGTTTGAACGCTTCGGGTACGGAACCCTAAAAAAAGGTACTAGCGGGGCTGACAGGGGTGCACCGGACGTAGATTTAAAGTAGGTAGGCCCTGTTGACACTCGTGCAAGATATACATATTTAGAGTAAGAAATCGATATTGCGCGTGTTAGAATATGGTTATTACTCAAACCATATTGATTCCAAACATACTCAATTATTATGCAATTATTATCTGTTTAATATCATATATTCAATTGTTGAGATTAATTAATGAATTTACTAAATGATTTTTAAAACAAACTTATTTGTCTATAAGTAAAACACTGATTTGAATCAACTGTCACTTGTGCGTCATACTTGTTTGTTGACGGGTATAAAAGAGCGGAGCCACAGTGGGGCAGTTCCCTCCCGCCCCCCAGTCTCTCCTTGAGTACTCTGCCTGTCGGCTAGGCATGACTGGCCATCAGCCAATCACAGTCATTTCCGCCTATATCCCACCTGACTCAGCATCCTCTCCTGATGAGATTGATGCCATCTCCAGCGACCTCACTAAACTCTTCGGCATGAGTAGTTCCGTCATCTTAGCAGGTGATCTCAATGCCAAGCACCCTATATGGGGCCACAATTACTCCAATTCCAAGGGTAGGCTCATACATAATCTGAGCTCTACCCTCAACTTCGACGTCATCGTACCGATGAGCCCCACTTATTACCCCCACACCGTTAGTTATACTCCCAGCGTCCTAGATGTGGCACTTCTAAAGAATGTAAACTTACGTTTGCATTCGGTAGAAGTGTTGCATGAACTGGACTCTGACCACCGGCCGGTGTTCCTACACCTGGGCTCCCGCTCAGGTGAGACCGACCCAAATCTCCCCCCCCCCACCCAAGTAATCACCGACTGGAAGAAAGTAAGCGAAAGTCTGAAATCTACCACGTCGGTTCACTTGGACTCTATCCCAGACCACATAAGCTCAGTCGCTGACACGTCAGCGGCGATCGACTCGCTTACGGATCACGTGCGAACCGTCTTGAACGACTGTTCAAGAGAGGTGCCAGTGACGGAGGACCGTCGCTGGAAACTCCCAGCGGATGTACGGAGTCTGATAACTGAGAAGAACGCTGCCATTCGTGCATACAGCAATTTTCCCTGTCACGCAAACAAGGTTCACATGCGTCACTTACAGCGTGCTGTAAAGAGACGTACTGCTGAGCATCGTTCTGCGAACTGGGAAAAGACGCTGAGTGAACTCGAGCCCAACCACCTGGCTTTCTGGAACCTCCAAAGAAAGCTACGTTCCAAGTCTGAGGCCTCAATGCCTCCTCTCATTCGTCCTGACAAGAGTGTCGCTTTTGATAATGACGAAAAGGCGGAATGCCTGGCCGACAGTCTAGAGTCCCAATGCTCTCCCAGCTCTCAACCAGTAGACCAGGCTCACCTAGACATGGTAGATGCTGAGGTCGAAAGGAGAGCTTCCCTCCCTCCGGTCGAAGATCCTGATGACCCGCTACCCCCCGTCACTCCCGAAGAGGTGGAGGACGTCATCAGGAAACTTCAACCCAGAAAAGCCCCAGGCTCTGATGGAATATCCAACAGAGCTATAAAACTATTCCCAGCCCAACTTATTATGCTTTTGACCGCCATCTTCAATGGCGCCTTAAGTAATAATATGTTCCCTCAAGCGTGGAAACAGGCCACTGTCATTGGTATTCCAAAGCCAGGCAAGCCAAAATCCGACCCCACTAGCTACCGCCCCATTAGTTTACTCAATGTCCTCGGCAAGATTTACGAGAAGCTTATTCATAAGCGACTCAAAGATTTTGCTGAGGCTAAGAGTCTCATTCCCAACGAGCAATTCGGATTCCGCTCCGAACACTCGTGCGTCCAACAAGTATACCGAATGGTCGAGCATATGAGCGCTGGGTTCCAGCGTAAATACTCGACCGGTGTCTTGTACTTCGATATAGCGAAAGCGTTCGACAAAGTCTGGCACAATGGCTTAATTTATAAGCTGTATCAACTAGGTGTGCCAGATCGTCTCGTACTCATCTTGCGAGACTACCTGTCGGATCGCACCTTTCGCTATCGCGTAGAGGGCGCTCTATCCTCCCCCCATCCTATAAAGTCTGGTGTCCCCCAGGGCTCTGTGGTATCCCCCCTAGCCTTCACGCTGTTCACTAGCGATATCCCTAAACCCAAAAAGGCCCAGTTAGCATTATTCGCTGACGACACGGCCATCTTCTACTCGGGTCGTTCACCCGCTCAGATAGGCCTCAACCTCCAAACCTACACTACCCAGCTGGGCCAGTGGTTCCGGAAATGGAGAATTGAGGTCAACCCTGAGAAAAGTCAGGCAGTCCTCTACTCTAGACCGCGACATACGGTCAGACCCCCTCGTCCGATCACCATGTACGGCAGGCCGATCCCTTGGGAGAAGCAGGCCAAGTACCTAGGCGTAATCCTAGACCAGCATCTCACCTTCGTCGAGCACATAAATCAAGCTCGCTCGCGGGCCGCCTTTGCTCAAGGTAGACTCCACTTCCTCCTAAATGGTAAAAGCAAATTGTCACTCAAGTGCAAATTGCGTACCTACACCGCGGTCATCCGACCAATCATGACCTATGCTTGCCCAGTGTTCGCACATGCCAAGCCCCGTCACCTCCACAAGATGTCGACACTGCAGCACCGCTTTCTCCGCAAGGTGGTGGATGCCCCCTACTTTGTGAGGAATGAGGAGCTGCATGTTGACCTCAAAATCCCCACCTTGCAGCAGTTCATGAAACGCTCCACCAAGCGCTTCCTTGAAACTGCTGCTAAGCATCGTAACGCCCTTATCGCATCGGCTACTCGATACGTTCCCTCCCAAATTTCTAGGATTCGCCGCCCCCGGCATACCCTCCTAGTCCCTGATGACGCCACAACCCTGCTCCAAGAGAGCCGTAGGGAAACCAGCACTATCAGAAAACACTACAGACCGCCGATTTTCCGACCTCGCCGGCGAGGCCCGTCGCGAAATCTAAGTCATTGCCCTCCCCGTCTCTCGCCAGCACGTGCCGCTGAGCCAGTAAACTCCCCAATTAATGGTAACCAGATCCAGCCTTCCCTTGCTGCCCCTCAGTGACGCCCTAAGCCGAGGCCCGTACTCCGCAGGGAGTGCCCTTAGCGTGGTCACTTAGTTTTGTAAGTTTAATAAGTCCTGGCTGGAGGCTTTAATATATTAAAGCCTACACAGGCAAGCCCGGTTAAGCAGACGACAGCCTCAGAGGCTGACATGCAAGATGCCCCACAAAAAAAAAAAAAAAAAATGGGGCAGTTCAGTTGCTGTTCGGCTTTCAAGGCGTTAACATCTAAGGTATGATATTATTCTGACTATTGTTGATTTATTGTTGATGATGAGGTATATCTAAATCATATTTATGAGCCATGTAATGTTGTTATGATGAAGGGGCAGCACCTGGCTCCTGTGGGAAATGGACAAGGGTTGTCGCACCAGAACGGGCGGGTGCGACGTAAGACGCAAGCTCGGAGAGTGAGAGAATTAAGATTGAGGTGTGCGAGCTGGAATTTAGGTACTATGACTGGAAAAGGAAGAGAGTTAGCAGATGTTTTAAAAAGGCGACGGATAAATATAGCGTGTTTGCAAGAAACGAAATGGAAGGGTGCAAAAGCAAGAGAATTAGGAGAAGGATATAAGTTTTATTACTGTGGAAGTGATGGCAAACGGAATGGTGTGGGCATAGTTTTGGATAGTGAGTTAAAAGAATGTGTGGTGGATGTTAAAAGAGTAAGTGATAGAGTGATAGCTATTAAAGTGGTTGTGGAGAGTATGATAGTAAATGTTATTAGTGCGTATGCACCCCAATCAGGATGTGAGGATAGTGTAAAAGAAAAGTTTTGGAAGGACTTCGATTGTGTGATGATGAATGTACAGGAGAGTGAAGAGGTGTTTGTGGGGGGTGATTTTAATGGGCATGTAGGAAGTCTGAAGTACGGTTATGAGAGAGTGCATGGTGGTTGGGGGTACGGAGACCGTAATACTGATGGCGAGACATTGTTGCAAGCTGCTTCGGCTTTTGACCTGGCAATAACTAACACCTGGTTCAAAAAGAAAGACGAACACCTGATCACTTACAAAAGTGGCCAGCACGCGACCCAAATTGACTTTTTCTTGGTGAAACGAAACAGTCTCAAAACAGTCAAAAACTGTAAAGTGTTGCCAGGCGAAGGCTTAGTCTCTCAACACAGGCTCATAATGATGGACGTAACAGTCAGTGTTTCGTCCGGTAGGAACAAAGAACGGCCCCCACCCAAAATCAGATGGCGTATGATAGAAAATGAGGAGTGTGCAAGTATGTTTAAGAGTCAAGTGGTAGATAAAATGATAGACATGAAAGATATGGAAGGAAAATCTGTGGATGAATGTTGGAAAGAGATGGCGGATTGTATAAGGCGAGTAGCAAAAGATGTGTTTGGAGAATCGCAAGGTAAAGGCATGATAGAAAAGGATACATGGTGGTGGAATGAAGATGTGCAAAAGATGCTAAAAGAAAAGAAAATTTCGTTTAAAGTATGGCAGAATGTAGAAATCGGAAATGATAATTTGAAAGAAGAGAAAAAGAAAATTTATAAAGAATCGAAGAGGAAGGCAAAAAAGGCGGTTGCAGTTTCCAGGGCTAAGGCGCAGGAAAAGTTATATGATTTACTGGACAGCCCTAGAGGCCAGAAGGAGCTCTACCGGATTACAAAATTAAGAGAAAGGAGAACGAGGGATATAATGCACATAAAATGTATGAAAGATGAACTCGGTAAAGTCTTGTCGAAAGATGACGAAATAAAAGAGCGATGGAAGGTTTATTTTGAAAAGTTGATGAACGAAGAGAATGAATGGAATGGTGTGCTCAAAGAGGTACAAGTAAATATGGGTTTGGTGAGAGAAATTAGCATGGATGAAGTAAGAAAGGCAGTTCAATGTATGAAAAATGGAAAGGCCATGGGCCCTGATGACATACCAGTAGAAGTATGGAAGTGTTTAAAAGAGGATGGATGTATGTGGCTGACTTTATTCTTCAATAAGTTGTTGTATGAAGAAGTGATCCCACAAGAATGGTGCAATAGTTCGCTAGTGCCCATCTTCAAGAATAAAGGGGATGTACAGGACTGCAACAACTATCGAGGGATAAAGCTCATGTCACATACTATGAAAGTATGGGAGAAAGTGATAGAGAAAAGATTGCGAGAGGAGAGTGAGATTACCCCGAACCAGTTTGGGTTTATGCCAGGTCGAGGGACAATGGACGCCACCTTCGCTCTCCGTCAATTGTGCGAGAAGTACAGACGTGTGCACAAGAACTTGCACATGGTGTTCATTGATCTTGAGAAAGCGTATGATAGGGTACCTCGGGATGTGTTGTGGTGGGTCTTGAAAGAGAAAGGTTTGCCTGGGAAGTATGTTGAGTTGATTCGTGCTATGTACAGACAATCTAGTACCTACGTCCGGTCGGCTGCTGGCAACACCGATGAGTTCAGTGTGGCTGTAGGCTTGCATCAAGGGTCGGCTTTAAGTCCTTACCTCTTCCTGTTGATTATGGACGCTCTTACGTCGGAAATACAGGAAGAGGCACCCTGGTGCATGCTGTTTGCCGACGACATTGTTCTGGTCGGTGAAGATGGACCTGAGATCCAGAGCAGATTGGAGAAGTGGCAACAGAAGCTGGAGAAAGTTGGCTTGAAAATCAGCAGAACCAAAACTGAATACATGTTCTGCGATTTCGGCGGTCTCTCCAGTTCTGAAGCTGTAGTGCTAGATGGCGCGCTTCTCCCAGTCTGCTCCGATTTTCGGTATCTCGGTTCACTCGTGCAAAGCGATGGCGAAATAGATCGGACTGTTAAGCACAGAATTAACACTGGATGGATGAAATGGCGGCAGGTCACCGGGACTATCTGTGACTCCCGCATTCCCCTAAAACTTAAGGGGAAGATTTATAAAACAATGGTCAGACCTGCTGTCTTGTATGGTTCAGAATGTTGGGCAACAAAAGGGATGAATGAAAAGCAATTGCATGTAGCTGAGATGAGAATGCTAAGAGCGATGTGTGGTGTTACGCGCATGGATAAAATTAGGAATGAGTATATAAGAGGAAGTCTGAAAGTGGCACCGCTGACTGAAAAATTGTGTGGAAATCGGTTGTCGTGGTATGGGCATGTGATGCGGAGGAATGAAGAAAATGTCATGAGGAAAGTCTTGTGTATGAATGTGGATGGCTATAAGAGTAGGGGAAGGCCAAAGAAAAGATGGTTGGACTGTGTGAAAGAGGATATGGGTAAAAAGGGGGTGACTACAGAGATGACGACTAATAGAGGAGTATGGAAGAAAAAGACATGTTGCGCCGACCCCAAATAAAATTGGGATAAGGGCAGGAGAATGATGATGATGATGATGTAATGTTGTTATGATGATTGGTGTATTTAAAACACAGGTCATAATAACTTGTTTATTAACGTAACGTTGTGTTATATACACTACTACGATAGTGGTTGTTATATACCACATGTTTTTTATCGTTGTAAATATGGCTTATGTGATAGATCCAATAATTAGATGTATTATGATAAACGATTATTTATGATGTGTCGATACAATAATAAAAGAGAGCTACCGTGGAGTTTCTTGCCGTTCTTCTCCACGAAGACCTAGTTTTGCGAACAGGCAATTAGATTTCGATTGATTACAAGCCTATTGGAAATAAATACATAGTCTTGTCTTTGTGCTTTTTCTTAATAAGTCCCTTCCTTAAAACACTACATTCACAATACCTTAAAACACTACATTCACAATAATTAAATAAAGTATATACGCAAAGTATATAAGTAAATAAAGTATATACGTAATGTATATAAATAAATAATGTATATACGTAAAGTATATAAATAAATAAAAGATCAATAAATAGGTAAATAGATAGATAAGTAACGAATATTAAATATTTACATATATCTGGTTACATATCTATACATACACATATAAAGATTCTAACACGCGCTTAACCTTATTCGGAATAAATTCTGTACTGAAGATTGTATCCGCTAAAAATTAAACTAAAAACTACCTTACTAGCATAAGTAGACTTTGCTAACCGAGCGAAATCGTTGGTTCACTTAGAACTCTTAAAGTAGTTGGTTTTATAAGCCTCTATTTAAGCCCCTACTACCGGCCAAGTGGCGCCCTCATTGAATAAAAAATCGTAGCATAGCATAGAAAATAAATATTTAAAGAATCCAACGTCACGTTTGTTAGAGGATAAAGTATTTTTACGTTGTTTAAACAGGTCTCAGAATGTTTCGTATCCAAAGTTGTAGGCAAAAGTGTTAGAAACGGCAGTTTTTGGTTAATAATTGTGTTTATTTTCTATGCTACGCTACGATTTTTTATTCAATGAGGGCGCCACTTGGCCGGTAGTAGACCTTTAAGGCGAATATAGCCCCCAAGTGGCGCCCTCATTGAAAAAAAATCGTAGCAAAGCGTAGAAAATAAAGATTAAAGAATCCTATGTTGCGTTTGTTACAAATAGGATAAGGTATTTTTACGTTGTTCTTTAATCTTTATTTTCTATGCTAAGATACAAATTTATATTCAATGAGGGCGCCACTTATGGGGAGGTAGGCCCTTAACTAAGACGGCGGTGCCTTGTTCGACTCGATTTTCTAATAACGACAAGTACATGCGCATATTTGTTTTCAGTAGCAGCTGAACAAAGATACATGAAATCTGTCGCCGTCTAAAAACAAAAGATTCTTTTTGTTACCTTCCTACCTTGTATGAAATTATTGGACGTATCTCTTTGTAAATGTATACCTTTTTTCCGCGGTTTACTCCCATTCGGTTTGCTTATTGTGCATTATTCCGGAATAAAAATAAGCATATGATTAGGTACTCAGCTTATCCTACTAATAATATAAATGCGAAAGTTTGGTTGTATGTATGTTTGTTACTCCATCACGCCAGAACGGCTGAACGGATCTGGATGAAATTTGGCAAAGAGATAGATTATAATCTAGAACTAGCTTCTGCCAGCGGCTTCATCATCAGCCTTTCAATGTCCCCACTGCTGGGGCACAAGCCTCCTCTCTGTGAGAGGGTGTGGGCCGTAATCCACCACGCGGGCCCAATGCGGGTTGGTGAATGTCACATATCTTCAAATTTTTGTTTCTAAGACATGCCGGTTTCCTCGCGATGTTTTCCTTCACCGTTTTGAGAGCAGTGGTGATGAAATAATTTACACAAAGTAAAGCGCCTGCCTTGGTTTGAACTCACTACATACAACTTGTAAGTCGCGGACAATACCACTGGGCCACCACTGCTCTCGACCAGCGGCTTCACCCGCGTGTGTTTAGTACTTCTCCCGTTATAAACTTTCCACCCCTTTTTACTCCCTTAAGGGTCGAATTTCGAAAATCCCTTTCTTAGTGGATACCTACTCTTCACAAAGAACAAACCCTCCAAATTTCATGTCTCTGGGACCAGCGGTTTAGGCTGTGCGTTGATATATCAGTCAGTCAGTCAGTCAGGACTTTGAATTTTATATACATATACCTATAGACTATAATTTGTAGTGGGGGAAGTAGGTCCTAATTCCATGTGGGTGAAGCCGCGGTTTGGCAGAAGCTAGTCATTCTGTATGTGAAGTTTGTTTAGTTGTTTTTAGGGTTCCGAAAGTCCGAATGAAAAAACAGAACCCTTATAGGATCACTCGTGTGTCTGTCTGTCCGTCTGTCACAGCCAATTTGCTCCGAATCTGCTGGACCGATAGAGTTGAAATTTGGTAGACACATGAATATATGTGACAAAACACGGACGTAATAAACCCTAAATAAATAAATTTGGAATATGGGGGTCACTTTTGTGGTGAAAATCGGAAAATAAAAAACAAAGTTATTCAAACTGTGTCGTGCGACATATCAAATGAAAGGGCACATTGTGAGAGTGTCGAATATTTTTTTTTCATAATTTTAAAATATATAATTACGAAGTTATTTAAGAAAATAGATGAAAAATTACCTTTCCTCCACCTTATCTCTGAAACTACTTTGTCTAAAATTTTGAAAAAATACAGAAAGTAGTTCTTTACTTATAGATTACAGGAAAACCTAAAAGTTGGAAGCAGTTTAAAAATACCTGAAAAAAATATGATTTGTTCGGAACCCTTTGTGCACGAGTCCGACTCGCTCTTGGCCGGTTTTTAAATAGGCCAGGATGATAAGGAACACCCATGAATCCAAATACATCATTCCAGCATTTCGGTTCGTTTCAAGTACAAACTTGGAACGAGCAAAATGAACATACTTAACAAAAAGAATATTGTAAAACATTACAGATTCCCAATACATACAGAATCCATCTATTAGATAATTCAGTCAGATTAAGCTCAATTCGACCCCTCATAATTTAAGCATATCTGAAATCACATCTCAATTGGGCGTAATTCCTTTAGTACTAAATGGATTAAGGCCAGTTCCGAAGGCATGGCCGCAAAAAATCGAGCTAGCGGAAATAATCGAAACGAAAACGAGGAAATGCGAAACAAAATTTTGTTATTTTATACGAGTACTTCTCCATTTTACCCCTACCTATTTTAGAACAACCCTCAAGTATGAATCTCAAATTTACTCGATAAACTTGAGTGTATTATAGTACTGTAGATAATCTTTCAGCGGGACCTCTTTAGAGGGCTTAGAACTCGGCACATTATAAATAAAATAAATATATACTAATTCCAGTTTAAAATAAATGCGATTTAACAATCATATTTATTTTATATTGATAGATTGAAGACGGCTGTTATGCCTGCCGGCAGCGCGTGCTATGGGTCAGCGCGATTGAATTTTTTAAAAATCTTGTGTCACGGTGTCTATCGCTGCACTCCTCCGAAACGGGTCCACCGATTTAAATGATTTTTTTTTGTATATTTGGTAGGTATGAGAATAAGTCGTAAAGTATTTTCCACTCCCCATTTTTTTATCGCAGATCGTTTGCCGGGTCAGCTAGCTGTGTAAAAGTAATTGAATAAGAATAAATCTTAGATCTACTCGCAAATAAGTCTATCATTCATGTACCTCGCCCCAGTCTTTACAGTATTGATGCTATCACAGTTTCGATTTAAGAGTCATGCTCCAAGCATCTTTTCAGATCTTAGACAGAGATCACATTTTGCTTTAGTCAATCGTTGACATCGGTTAAAACGAAAACTGAGCTCCTTGACTAAAGGGAGATAACTTGAGAGTTCAAAAGTGCCCGCAAATGGTTTAATTGCAATAAATGCTTTCAGTATTGAGTTTATTTTTTAGTTTTATAAGTGACTAGCTGACCCAACAGACGTTGTCCCACCCGGGCCTGCGGACGGCGAGTAGTGGGTAACTCGCCGTCCGATCAGCACCAGGCCCGAGAGTCGACGGCGCGTAGTGTTCCACGCGCGCCTCAAAGAGTTGTCAGCCAAAGGAAGGGGCCTGCCACGGCCGGTGCCTGCCCGGGGGTGGAGGATAAATTCGAAAGAGTTACCTCGCCCCCGGGCACTCGAGGCAGGGAGGAACAGGGGTGGGTTTTAGTCAGTAAGAGTCTGACACACCCTTCCGCTCCACCCTAGAGCGGAAGAAGTCATAGGATGATTGCCCACCCCCCAAAAAAAAAAAAAAAAACAGACGTCCTGTCTAGCTATGAAATGTCAAACGCGCGAAGTTTAAATAGTCGTTAATCTGAAATTTACGTTCATAAGAACATTCTCCTGACAATAACAAACACAACAAAAAAGGAATTAGCGAAATCTGTCTAACCGTATACGCGTGATGCTGTGACCAATTGAAAGAGGAATTCATTTTTATATATATAAAATATACTAGCTTGTAGCAGCTTCGCCCGCGTGCATCATCACAAGGGAAGATGCGTCTGGCATAAAAAGTATACTACGTGCTACTCCAGACTATAATCTATCTCTGTGCCTTTCATCCAGATCCGTTTAACCGTTCTGACGTGATTGAGTTATAAACAAACATCCATCTATCCATCCAAACTTTCGCACTTAAATTATTAGTAAGATTCCATCAGCGACGTCGATTGTCAAAATGATTGGAATACTACGTCGTTCGTCGGGTACATCAGTTTAAATTATTGGACTATTACGTCGTTCGTCGGGTACATCAGTTTAAATGATTGAAATACTACGTCGTTCGTCGGGTGCATCAGTTTAAATGATTGGAATACTACGTCGTTCGTCGGGTGCATCAGTTTAAATGGTTGGATTACTACGTCGTTCGTCGGGTACATCAGTTTGAATGATTGGAATACTACGTCGTTCGTCGGGTACATCAGTTTAAATTATTGGAATACTACGTCTTTTGTCGGGTTCATCAGTTTAAATGTTTGGAATACTACGTTTGTTCGTCAGGTACATCAGTTTAAATGATTGGAATACTACGTCGTTCGTCGGGTACATCAGTTTAAATACTTGGGTATTTCATTGCTGACGTCCTTAAAGATGATGCTGATGTTGAACGGGAACGCAGGGCATTGGCGATACGGGCGAACATGTTGGCCCGTAGGTCCGCTCGATGTACAGAAGCGGTCAAACATAAACTATTTAAAGCATACTGCATATTCGAGCGCCCTACGGACCAACTATAAGTACCAAACGTGCCGTCAATGTGCTGCGCGTCCAAATAATATCGCCTTCAGGGCGTTGATTGCGGCTGCCGCGTTACTGCAGTGCTTCAGAGACGTTCGCAAAAGCCCAAGTCGACAGTTTCATAGCTGTCGTACTTAGGAAAAGTTCGTCTCTGCTCGCCAGATTGCGTAGCAGTGGCAACAGCCTCCTGAGGGTGACAGCTGACAGGCTTGATGAGAGCCCCATAATGGGATATCTCATCAAAACAACACTGTCTGTCGTAGTGTATAAGTACTAACATAGATCATAAGCCACATTCACTAAAGGTCATAAGATACATTGTCACTAACATCCTTGTATGTAAGTACTAACATAGGTTATAAGATATATGGTTACTAACATCCTTTTAGTATTTTTTCTTTGTCGTGTGGACCTTTTGTTGTCTGAAGCATAAATGAATTATTATTATTACTAGAAACATTGCATTTATTGGTAATTCTTGATAGAATGGCACTTTGTCTAGAGCCCAAGGTAGTGTTAGTAAGTAATGGTAGAATGCAACCTGCACAATGCAACCTCAGAGCAATTATCGGCGACTACACTGTCGGCAAGGCGTCCAATTTGGTTTTGACACATCGTAACCACTTGTTGTAACCACAAACGCCACTATAATGTGGCCGACGCAGCCATAGTTGCGAGACTAGCGTTTGGTGGTAACAAAAAATACAAACAAGTATTATTGTCCAGTGTTCAACCGCTGTTATGGTGTGTAGCACAGGACAAAACTACATCTGTTGAGACACATACTACGCTATCATTGTAACTACAGTAGATACTGTAATGTCGGGGGTTCGTAGTGTAGCTCAGCGGCATGTACTCGTACATGTGTACTTCCTAAGAGTGTTTTTACGTTCAGGAGTGTAATAACGGAAACACGGGAACGCAATACTTAATATGTTGTATTATCAGAATTAATCTTATTCCATTGACAACACACACCTAACTCACTTATGACAATCCCATTTTTTCTTTATTGAAGTACTTATTTTAAATTTGCCTCATCCTTTAAAAGTATATTTAATTTTGATCAAGCAAACCGATCTGCTGACAAGGTGAAATTCTCACTCGACCTCTTTAAACATCACACAATACCATCTAACACATAATGCGGCCACAGGTGCAAGACTGAAGTATGTTTTTTATATTTTGAACTCACAAAATATCATCTGCACTGAAATATTAGAGCTTGTTTTAAAAGAACTTGCCAAGGTTTATACCAATTTCTGTCGATAAGAAACGTTAGTATCTAATAGTATATCGGTGCTTGTGTGATACTGTTAACAGGCTCATAAATAAGACTTTAACAGAGTTAAACTATTTTCCTTTCTTTCTCTTACAAGTTACAACGCAACAGCGATAATTTTATATATAGGGTGTAACGAAAAGGTGTGGTCATATTTTAGCAACCGGTTCTGCCCATGGATATGAACCACTTTCTCTAAGAAAAAACTGAAAATTCACAAAAAAAAAATTGGACTTTACATACAAAGTTATCATCAGCTGATCAATATTTGACTGGGAGGTAAAAAAAAAATTGTGAAATCCTCAGGTTTTCTTGAACAAAGTTGTTCATATCGATGGGTAGATGCAGTTCTTAAAATATGACCACACCTTTCCGTTACACCCTGTATAAATAAACTAGGTACGCCAAAACCGTTTTGTAGATAAACGTTTTCTTTATGTTTTTGATGTGAAACATCTATAGCCGCACGTAAAACCGATTTCCGGCGTGGCGACGCGTCGCCACGCTATACGATGTTTTTTTGTTTTGTTATTACAAAGGTTTTATTCGTAATATTTTATTTTATCATTATGACATATTTAGTTCCTATCACAATATGTTCTTTTCTGCATATTACTTTTACAAAATAATGTCGATGTTTCACATCTGCCAGGCGTCCCGTGACGGCTCACATTTTTTTTTTTCATTTTGGTGTAGGTACAATCCCTACTAATATTATAAATGCGAAAGTAACTGTCTGTCTGATAAGTTTTCATGCCTAAACCACAGAACCGATTTTGATGAAATTTGGTACATAGTTAGACTAGACCTTGGGAAAGGATATAGGCTACTTTTTATCCTGGTCTACACGGGTAAAACCGCGGAGCGCAGCTAGTAAAGTATATATTAACAAATAATAGTTAGCGGTGACTACTCTACTTTAGACGGAAAGCCTTCTAGTTTTCCATACAATAACATGACAAAAAGTTAAACCACCATTTATGTCGTCTATGCTCAGTCTAAACTAACCCTAATCTAACCGCAAGCTGTCGTCATCTGAATTCTCTCACTCGGGACTCCCACGTGGGTAGAGACCGAGTGGGTGTCCTCGAACGACTCGAACGATATCCGCTCGGGTATGCATGACGTTACGTCCCGCGTCGTTTCGAAGCTATTGAGTTCATAGAGATAGAGGTTCCGCTTGTGTGTAGTGGCCGGAATTTGAATTTTAAGTCCGGTCTTTGTACAGTTGCTATATTCTGTGGAGGTCTTAGACAAAGAAAATCAAAGGATTATGTGTTAATTTACTCAAAATGAAAGCTTATTTCTTAACCCTAGTAGCATTTATTGTTGGGCCAACACTAAAATGAAAGCATTTATTGTTGGCCCAAACACATGCCAACACTAAATGCTATTAGGGAAACTCCCAAAAAAAGAAGAGCCCCCTCACAGGGTTATGTGCTTATTAAGTTAGCATTGTCTGTTACTATGTTTACATTGTGACCAAAATAAAAAAAAAAACCTTTTTTACAACCGACTTCCAAAAAAGAAAATATAGTAAAAATTTAAAAATAACTTTAATTTCGGAAGTCGGTGTTTGTATTTTATTTCTTCGTTATTTGACACCGACTTCCGAAAATAAATAAATTTTTAAATTTTTAGGGTATTTTCTTTTTTGGAAGTCTGTTGTTTATTTTTGAAAACAGTTTTTTATTTTTCACTTTTTTCTTGTTATACCCCAGATCTAAAAACCCCAATAACATGGAACGTGGAATTTAAACATACTCAATTATCAATATCTTATTATCAATTATTGCTCAATTATTTGGAGGAAACCAAAACTTCATCTATGTATACATATTTTTCGTTTTTGTTCAATTTTTCAAAAAGGGCTGAAGCAATTTCGATAAAATTTATATGGGACCATCTGGGAAGTATACCCTTACCAACACAAAATAAAAAATCCAAATCGGTCCAGCCATCTTTGAGTAATCGGGGAACATATATATATATATATATATATAAAGTTTCCGACGAATTGAGAACCTCTTCCTTTTTGAAGTCTGCTAAAAAATCATAGCTTACCATCATGCATTCGTATCACAGCACCAATCTTCCAAAAAATACCTCCAATTTCCCTACATTGTCTTAGATGAGACGGCGATACTAATACAAGGAAACACGCCTTTTGGTATTCTTCTCAGCAAACGCTTTGATACACATATTATGGGTATGCATAGAAAATAACTAGTCCACCTCCTTTGAGAGCCCGCCATGTTGGGTTGAGAATGACATCACGTAGATAACCATGCATTATCATCCAAACTAAACATGCTTGCAAAATTTCAGCTCAATCGGAAACCGGGAAGTCGGTCAAATTTAACTTCTATGATATTTTTACATAGTTACAGGTGACGCTAAGTGCCTTTTCACACGTGGCGATGGCCGGGTAACCGTTGCCGAATGTCCGGTAAAAATTAAAAGTAAATTACTTCGGTACGTGTGACAGCTAACGTCTAAGGCTATTGGCTATACGGAGCGTGTGAAAAAGGCACTAATAAAATTGTGTTAAAGAGGATTCGGATGATTTTGATAAAAAACGAATTAAACTGATGCTTTGCGTCCTATGTAGTATCCTTCCGGGATTACTTCGTCCTCTCGTCCCTTGAGTAACTTAAAAACATTTGCTACTAACTACTAACCAAACTTTAAACTAAATGTCGATACATTTTCTCGAAACAAAGACTGGGAAAGTAGGTATACCTATAAATGATAAATGATGATAAATGATGTTTATTCAATAAATAGGTTACAAGGAACACTTTTACACGTCAATGTTTTTTGTCAGTTTAAGCTAGATGAGGCCAGTGTTTCCTAGCTGACTACCCTGAGAAGAAACGCCGAAACAAACTTAGAGGTCAAAGTCTCTTTTAAAGTGTTCAAATCCATACAATGTGTACTGGTTAAATCACATGAGAACCATGTACGTTTATGTCTGGGATGACCTTTTTGAAGAAACCAACACACAAATTCGAGAGGACCTGTCCAGACAATGCAAGCATTTGTCAGTCATCGTGAAGCTCAACTCAGAACTTTGAGGAGCTCAACGAACAGACGAACAATACCAAAGTAAGGACATTTGAGTAGGCCGCAAAAATACTCAAACTGCCAGACAATCATAAAATCTGCATTAATATAACGACACACATAGTTCTCGTATTCACATTATTCTATATGAGAGAGATGATAGTTATTAGGTCTCTTACAGTAAAGTAAGTAAGTATTCCCCTTGGCAACTTTTCGTTAATTCCTATCGACTATTAGGAATATAATCCGCAGCAACTTATTTAAACCCGGTCTTTGTCTAAACTTTAATTCCCCGTTGAATTTGTTTCAATTTCATTAATCCGCTAATTGGATTAAGTTTCTGTTTTCGTTTTGTTCGGAGTTGTGACAAACAATTTTTAGTGGTGCCGCGTTTCCGTTCGCGAAATTGAATTGCATTCAAATGATTTATGCGTGTTTTTGTATGTGATTCGCGGTTGGTTTTTCGTAGTGGACGAATTATAGAAAAAAATCTGTTTATGAGCAAGTTGTACTGGTTATTAAATGTTATTACGACATATTATACGAGTAAACTAGCGAGCCGCCCCAGCTTCGCACAGGTAATTTTATACACCTAGATCTTCCTCATGAATGACTCTATCTATTGGTGAAAACCGCATGAAAATCCGTTCTGTAGTTTTTGAGTTTATCGCGAACAGACAGACAGACGCGGTGGGAGACTTTGTTTTATTATATGTAGTGATAGTGAAGTCTGACTTCGAGTTTAGTAAGACTCGAAGTCAGCCACAACCCAGTTACAGGTAACCCTGTAACTGGGTCGTGGCCTTGTGGAGGTCAGATTCTGGTCGATCCATATAAAAAAAAAACCGGTCAAGTGCGTGTCGGATTTTGTACATTTAGGGTTCCGTACCAAATATTGGTATTTGTTAGTAAAATATTCGTAATAATAAACATTCACACCTCAAGTTCATAGGTCAATGGGAAGATAAAAAATTCTTTGGAACAAAATTTTGTGACAAAAAGACGGACACGTCAGTGACAGCAAAAGGCCTCCGTTTAGACCCTTCGGGTACGGAACCCTAAAAAATTGTATAAGCTGTTAGACTTGAAGCGACGCACAACATAGTTGGCTAAAAGCTAGGCAGATGATGAAATACACAACACTACCGTCTTTAAGCCAAAGTGCCGTTATCTGATGTTTGGCGGGTTTTCGTTTTCAGGATTCCGTATCTGAAGGGTAACCAATGACCCTATTACTAAGCCTCCGCTATCCGTCCGTCCGTCCGTCTGTCTGTCAGCGGGCTGTATCTCATGATCCAATTACGATTTGGATGCCACGAAATTCAGCCAGAAATTCTCTATCGATCTGTCTAAGTAGAATTGTTCTACTATTAATAGATCCCGAGCTAGATAAGTAAAATCACCGTTAAGTTCCCTTGATTTCTATGTAATTCAACGCTGCTTTTATGTGTGTAACTCAAAATGTAAACTATCTGATAACAGCATTATAGCTTGTGGACGGCAGAACATCAGGATTGAATTTACAGAGGTATTTTGCACGTCTACATTTCGTCAGACATTGGGCACACTCTGTCTACAACCACATAAAACATTTAAAGAAAGAAAAACTGTATATTCACGTGAAAGCGACGCACATACATAAATTTGTTACATAACAGAAGCCTAAAAGATCGAAATATGCGTCAATACCACGCGAAACGGCTGACGCTCAGTATAATGCAGCGGCCCGTGCACGCTGGCAAGAAACCACGGCGCTAGTTTTCAGCGTGACCCGGCGAAACAACAATAGGTAGAATCTTACTTAAAAAGATGGAGAGTGTGATTTAGTTGAACGGATACCTACTATTAAAATTACAGATTTAAATTCCACTTTATATTCAAAGAGATCTACAATATCTGTTACTTTAAATTAAAGCAAATATTCAGAATACCCTCCTACAAATGGCGGGTAGTTTCATGTTACAGCCACTTAATGTGAACTAAAGTATTCTTTTGTGTTGAAAACAAGATGGCTGCCATTGTCGGATGTAAAGAGCTTTTAAAATAATGAAGTTTTGACACAAGTTAGTGTTCGGAACTGGGAGTTTGTTTTGTATGGACGTAATACCTTTTCTCCTTATCTATACTAATATTATGATGAGGTAAAAGTTTGTGAGGTTGTGAGGTTGTAGGGGGTAATCTCTGGATCTACTGAACCGATTTTGAAAATTCTTTTACGAATTGAAAGCCACGTTATTTGTGAGTGTTATAGGCTATAAATTTTTGAAATCCACGCGGACGAAGTCGCGGGCGAAGTGCTAGTTTATACTAGCTTCTCCCAGCGGCTTCGCCCGCGTAGAATTAGTACTTTCGCCCAATGTTAATTATAGCCTATATGTTATTCTCATGTATAAAGCTATGTTATTGAAAGAAAGAAAAAATATTTATTCTGCACAGATATAACGCACATTACAGAAAAATGGATTAAATAACATAAACATACAAGAATGCTAAAAGCCTCGTATTCAATCAATGTAAGTCTTCTGTTCATTGCCTAATGTCAGGGTCCGCCAACAACCACAGACAATATACATTGCGTAATACTGTGTAATCTGTGCTGCGACTACCAGTACTGTAAAGTTTCATCCAAA
The DNA here is from genome assembly GCA_951329385.1 of Polia nebulosa. Taxonomy (NCBI): domain Eukaryota; kingdom Metazoa; phylum Arthropoda; class Insecta; order Lepidoptera; family Noctuidae; genus Polia; species Polia nebulosa. The sequence continues at coordinate 8,346,950 of OX589595.1, read as the reverse complement.
TCCGTTTCAGTGTCAGGAGTTTTTGCGTGAAAGGGAAACAAACATCCATACATGCTCACAAACTTTCACATTTGTAATATTAGTAGGATAAATTCAATTCAATTCAATTTATTTAATTCGGACAAGGTACATCCATATTTTGGTTAGTTACAGTAGGTAGGTACTTACAAAACTATGTTAGTAATTTTGACAACTAGTTACTATTTCATTTAATCATGTTTTCAGACAGAGTCCTCATAAAAACCACGTCATTTTTCATCAATTTTTTCAATCGACTTTTCAAACATCGATTAGCAGGTTCTAAATTCAAAATTTTCTAAGGATAATTTGAATTTATAATCCTCTAATCAGTATTTTAACTAAGCATAAGGTTAGCGTGCTTTATATAAAAAAAAATGTGTATGTACTTATGTACGCACGTGAGAAGTTATACTTCTTTGGCGTAACAAGATAAAAAACAAACTGTCACAAAGTTTACCAAAGGAAAACAATCATTCTTCATGAACCACAGACTAAAGCTATCTTCAGGGTGTCGGTTCTAGCTAACTTTAAGGTGTCGGTTTTTTGTGACGGTGTGCGCGCGCATCGTAAAATTTACTCTCATCATTTTTCCCAAACGCGCCAAAAGAAGTATAACTTCAAAAATGGTTGTCGAAATGGATTGAGATATTGTTGTTTTAGGAATTTTGTAAATAAAGTTGTTTAGGGCGAATATTGGTTATGTCACCCGGGGCTAATGTCTCACATCAAATTGAGTTTTGCCTGTATTATCTGATATTTATACAAGATAAAAAGGTCTTTTTTGTTTTCATTGAATATAGTAAAATTGTTAAGTAATACAAGATTTTATGTACATATTTTAATAAAGACTTTTTTTTACAGGTAATGTATGCTGTTTTACATGGAATTACGAGTTTATTGGGTGAGGTAAAATAAAAAAAAACAGAATCTTATCAACGCACAGGGTTCTTTTTCATGCAAGCCGATTATTAATTAATCTCGAAGAAATAAAATTTCGTCACAAAATACAAATTTAATCAACAAAATATTCAACAAAGCATTTTAATTTTCCATCGAAGAGTTTGTCTCCGAAAGCAAAATTTTCAGGCACAAATTGGATTCCTTTCAAAGTCCTTTGAAAGGGATACGGAGGTGTTTCACGTGGATTTTGCGAGATTATTCATGTTTTTTTTGCCGCCGACTTTATGGCCACAACATAAAATAAGGGTAGGAGCCGCTATATAACCATTGTCCTTCGCAAATATATTGAATGTTTACTTGCTTGTCATATGGTGACGTTCACCCAATTTTTTATCCTCACCTAATATTTTTGTCTATGTGTGTCGTAACTTTTTTATTTTAGTAAGTTTTTGTTTTTACCAAATAATGGTTTTAAAAACATTGTTGAACATCTTCAAGTGTTTTTTAACCGACTTCAAAAAGACACACACTTTTTTTTATGTATGTTCGGGCATAAACTACGTCATATATGGACGGATTTGCAAAATTCTGTTTTTGTTCGAAAGGGATTTGTTCCGAAATGGTCCCATTTAAATTTCATATAGATCTATCTAAAGATGAGTTTTGGAGACAGACAACGGAACTCTTCAAAAATTGACAGCAAATTCAACCGCGATTGCTGCGATCGTATGTCTATGAATTGTTAACACAGTTTAATGGGGAACCACAACTAAAAAGTGAAAAATAAAAAACTTATTACAAAAAAATAGAACCGACTTCCAAAAAAAGTGCAAAATAACTTTAATTTCTGAAGTCGGTGTCAAAAAACAAAGACACAAATCCAGAAACACCGAAACCGACAAGTCGGTTCTATTTTTTTTGTAAAAAAAGTTTTTCAAGTAAGATTTTTATGGTTAATATTAAATCATTGTGCTATAAATAATATTTACAGATGTGGCTATAAGCTTTAAAATATATCAGAAATGTAATTTATAACCATAGCTTGACACTTAAATGTCTCGAACAATTTATTCAAACGGGTAAAATCGCTATTAAACATTATCGAAGGGTAATATTTTGCGCTTAAGTGAACGAATTTCACTAAAACTTGATGTACTGTGCTACGCGTAGTGCTACGAATTCGTAGCGGTGTCTACGAGACATAACTCATAGAAGGAGCTACGGCGTAGTAGATTGTGCGTCCTTAAGCCACTTTTCACACTTTCGTGTCAACTGACGCTGGTTTATCGGCAAGATTGCCTTGCTAACATTTATTTGGAGGATGTATTTACTAAATGACAAGAATGAAGTAACTGAAATATTGCCTCTTTAAATAGGTACTTACAAAATTTGTAATTCTGTTAATCGAAACTTAAAAACGATTAATAAGTTATCTTATTTTTTAGGGTTTCGAAACTCCGATTGAAAAACCGAACCTTTATAGGATCACTCCTGTGTCTGGCTGTCCGTCTGTCACAGTTAATTTTCTCCGAATCTACTGGACCGATTAAGTTGGGTGTTAATGCAGAAACCGTAGTAACAAAATGTAACTATTAAATTGTTAACCTCGAACTCGATAGATGGCGTTGGCGTCAAATTAAAAGTCGCTATGGTTTCGTTACCACGTTTTGGTTGGGCTCGACTAAATTTTAAGCAAATATAACCAGCTTAGATTAGGACACAATTTGGTTTTATTTCAAATCTCAACCCTATTAGTGTTCCCACAAGTGTTAGTACAAAAATTACCAGCTCGGTAATAAACATTGGTCCATCGACCCTGGATCAGACCCAGAAAGTCTGAATTTTTTGAAGTTAGCGGTGCCAGCTTTGGACCGCTCCCCAGTGTACTCGCAGTGGATCGCTGCGGCAGGAGTACCGGGCATCCCGCAGAGGCAGCAACAGCTTTGTCCAGCAAGTGGACGAGCTCAGCCGCTGTGGAATTGTTAGTTCAACGTGTCGCGGCAGAGGGCGCCACCAGTAGTTCAACAGAAGATCAGTAATCGAGTTCAGGCGACAACTTCGTTCAGCAAGGTGAACGAAATCGACGTCAACAACCGGCAGTTGAAGTTCCAAGTGACGCCACAGAGGGCGCCACCAGTGATACACTACGAAACCGACTTGGAAGTGTGAGTGAAGTGCAAACGTGAGTACAATTTAATAAAATATACTAATAGCAGTGATTTTAAGAAGATTTTGCCAAGCAATTTTGAACTTTATTTTGAAGAAGATTTTTACTTTAACATTTAGATAATAATTTAACTTAGCTTTAAAATTGTGCATGTTTGTTAGACTTAGAATAGTTTTACAAAAAACGACGGAACGGGGAATCTATGCCCGATTTCTACCAGTCTTTGTTTTAAAAAAAAAAACACTTGTAAAATTTTTCGCTGTCAATAAGACTTAGAAAAAATCAGTACGTGTTGTTTAGAACCAAACTTGTAAGTTTTAAGTCTCAATCTAGGTTTTCTTTTATTAGGTTTTGTTGAATTTTATATAGTTTATTAAATTATACTTTTTAATCAATTTCAAAACTTGTTTGAATATTTTTATTGTTGTTTATGATGGAAGGTCAAGTAAATATATTGAAAGACCTCCAAAATGTTATACAAAAGGCTTTTACTAATTTTAAAAAGAGTCCTAAAGATAGATTGACAATAGAATATATCGAGACAAGGCTCGAATTACTAGAAAAGGATTGGTCTTCATTTAAGGAAACCAAATCTCAACTTTATGGTCGTTATAAGATAGAAGACATAGGTCAAAAGGTTGTCGATTTATATGATTCTACCGAAGATACTTATATATCATGTAAATGTCTGATGAAAGCAACGTTTAATAAGATTAATACGAGAGAACCGGTACCACAAAATAGTGGCTCTAACCATCATAATTCTTCTAAGGCATCCAATTCGTTGGTAAAGTTGCCCAAGATCACAATTCCTAATTTTTCTGGCAAATACAGTGAATGGACAGCCTTTCACGATCTTTTTAAGTCGCTTATACACAATAACGCATCTTTAGATAATGTGCAAAAACTGCACTATCTTAAAAGCCATCTTACTGGGGAAGCCAAACAGTTGATTAGGCATACACCCATTACAGATGCCAACTACAGCGAATGTTGGTCTCAGTTGGAAAAGCGCTATGCTAATAAAAAGTATCTAGTCAATTGTATTTTGAAAAGGTTGTTTAGCCAGAAGCGATTAAATGTAGAATCAGCTGCCGCATTAAAGGAGCTGTTAGATACCACAAGTGACTGTCTTCATGCGCTTACAAATTTAAACATCAATGTGAGTACATGGGACGTTATCATCATCCATATAGTAACATTCAAACTAGATAATGAAACGCGAAAACAATGGGAGTTAAACAGTTCTAACGATTTAAGCAACAAGTTGCCCACCTTTGAGGAACTTAAAATATTTATTGAAAGTCGTTTTCGCGCTTTAGAATGTATAGAGCCAAGAAAAGCCGTGGCTCACCAGGTCAGTAATAGTCCGAAAGCGATGCTAGCCACAAAGCCGTCCAATATGCGTTGCGAATACTGCTCGGAAGTCCACAAGCTGTGTTTCTGCAAGCAATTTGCAAAACAGCCCACAGAAAATAGACGCGAATTCGTAGCAAAAAATAAAATCTGTTTTAATTGTTTGGGCAGCAATCATAGAGTATCCGACTGTAAAAAGCAAACCGTCTGTAAAGTTTGCAACAAGCGCCACCATTCATTGTTGCACCCGAATGGAGAGCCTAACGGAGAGAATGAAGGCCGAGATGTTACCGTAAACCCGGCTACAGATAACACAAGTTCTTCAACTAGTGTTAATCCGATAGTCGCATGCTTGTCTACGGGCAAGATCTCTAAACCCAGACAGGTTTTATTAGCCACAGCGTTAATAAAAGCCGAGTCCAAAACGGGTGAATTTCAAACAGTTCGAGCATTATTAGACCAAGGTTCACAGGCTTGTTTTATTACAGAGGCCACAGTCCAACTTCTTAGACTGAAGAAAATTCCAGTTAGAGGTCTCGTGTCAGGCTTAGGTGACGATAGATCGACCATTGCAAGGCACATGGTAAATCTGACAATTGAGTCAACAATTGATCGCGATTTCCAACTCAAAATAAACGCCTACGTTTTGAGTAAGATCACCTCATACTTGCCTGAGAGAAGTGTAAACACAAGTTCATTGGATTGGATTGCCATAAACAATCTGTGTCTAGCAGATCCTAATTTCAACACACCCAATAGAATAGATATTCTTTTGGGTGCAGATGCTTACTGCTACATTTTGAAGGAAGGTATAGTTAAGAGTCCATCCGGCACTCTCATCGCACAGAGCACCACCTTAGGGTGGGTCCTTTCAGGTGTAGCCAGTCCAAATAGTGAGAGTTCAAAACTTCATAGAAAAAATATAAAGGTACATTGTGCACAGTTCAATGAAGATGACATTTTAAAGAAATTTTGGGAGATCGAAGAACAAACTAGTACAAAGAGATTACTTAATCCAGAAGAGCAACGTTGTGAAGAATTCTATATTAAAACAACTAAGAGAGATGATACAGGCAGATATATTGTACGACTGCCATTCCGAGACGAAGAACCTGCTTGTAAGGGTGGACGTTCACGTGATATAGCTGAAACAAGATTTAAATCATTAGAAAAAAGATTAAGTAAGGATACAGATTTAAAAGAAAAATATACAGAGGTAATTAAGGAATACTTACAATTAGGACACATGAGACCTGTAAAAGCTGAGGATAGTAATAAAGACAAAGCCGTTTATTTACCACACCACGCGGTAATAAGAAACGACAAGATCACGACGAAGGTTCGTGTTGTTTTTAACGCCTCAGAAAAGAATAAGAACGGAGTGTCACTAAACGACACTCTAATGGTAGGACCAACTCTTCAAGCAGATTTAAGACACACTGTTTTAAGATGGAGAATGCATGCTATTGGTATAGTGGCGGACATAATAAAAATGTATCGTCAAGTTAGAGTGGCCGATGAAGATGCTGCCTTCCAGCGAATACTCTGGCGAGACGATCCTGAAAAGCCGATCATAGATTATGAGCTGATAACGGTGACTTTCGGGACAGCCTCTGCACCATACCAAGCAGTTAGATCGCTCCATCAGGTCTCATATGATGAAGGAGACAAATTCCCACTTGCAGCAGACAGAGTTTTAAATTGTTTTTATATGGACGATTTAATGACTGGATGTAACAACATTGAAGAGGGTGTAGAAATCTGTAATCAAATGGTAGAATTATTGGGAAAGGGAGGATTTACATTACAGAAATGGAATAGTAATAATCAGCAATTGTTAGATAAAATAAGTTCTATAGATAGGAATGAAGGAATTCGGCAAACAGGTCAAATAAGCATAAAACATGAGGTCATTAAGAATAAGGACAAACAGGACATGATAGTAAAAGAAAAGGAAATAAATAATAAGGACAGAGAAATTAAACTAGATACTACTACAAAAATCTTGGGACTTACCTGGAACCGCTACGAAGACTCCTTTCAGTATGCGGTAAAACTCCCACCGTTGACGACGGCACCTGTAACAAAAAGATCTATAATATCAGACATAGCTCGTTTGTTCGACCCATTAGGATGGTTAGCTCCTAGTGTGGTTGTAGCAAAGGTGTTCATCCAGAAGTTATGGCTCGCAGGTGTTAGTTGGGATGAGGAGTTAACTACGGAACTAATAACAGAGTGGAGTACCTACCGCGAAGAGTTAAAATTGCTGACCAAGGTTCGAATCCGTCGTTGGCTTGGGACTAGTTCAACTGATGATCTGGAATTGCAAGGTTTTAGTGACGCCTCAAAAGTTGCATACTCAGCCGTCGTTTACTTGCGGGTAATTGATACCACAGGCAACGTTCATGTTTCATTGTTAGTTGCAAAAACAAGAGTTGCCCCAATTAAACAAGTCAGCATTCCTCGATTGGAGTTATGTGGAGCAGTACTCTTAGCAAAGCTATTGACAGAGTCCGCAGAGGTCTTAAATATACCAAAGGAAAAGATTTCAGCGTGGACTGATTCTACAGTAGTGCTATCATGGCTTAACAGCCATCCTAGCCGGTGGAAAACGTTTGTTGCGAATCGGACTGCTGAAATATTGGGTGCAATGAGTTCGTCTCAATGGTTTCATGTGTCGACCAAAGATAATCCAGCAGACTGCGCTTCAAGGGGAATACTACCCAGTTCATTGGTTAATAATGAGTTGTGGTTTTCTGGACCTCCATTCCTGAAAAACAAAATAATTAAGTACAAAAGGCCAAAGGATTTAAAAATAGATTTAGAGCAAACAATAAAGGCTCATGCAGCCGTAATGCCAGAGCACGTAGTTCTCGAAAATTATTCTAGTCTACGAAAATTGGTTAGAGTAATTGCGTATTGCCGACGATTTTTAAAGAAGGACAAATACAATAGTAAATATTTAGAGAATCAAGAAATAGAAGCAGCATTAGAAACCTGTATAAAGAAGACACAAACAGAGATATTTACAACAGAATATACACAGTTAAAAGAAAAAGGATATTTAAATATCAAATCTAGCAAACTGAAGTCACTTTGCCCGTTTCTTGACACAAAGGGTATCATAAGAGTTCGAGGACGACTTGCAAAGTCGGAACTGGATGAAGATTCAAAACATCCGATAGTCCTACCACATTCTAGCCATCTGACTCATCTTATAGTTGCAGATGCGCATGAGAAAACACTGCATGGTGGTCCTCAGTTGCTGTCAAACTTTTTGAGGTCAGCCTATTGGATAATAGGTGCTAGATCTCTAATCCAACAACATGTTCGCAAATGTGTTATTTGTGCAAAACAAAGGGCTAGCGTCAGAAATCAATTAATGGGTGATCTTCCATCAGTCCGGTGTAGACCAGCAAGACCATTTTTGCATAGCGGAGTGGATTATGCTGGACCGATAAATGACGGTCAACGGTCAACGGAACAACGGTCATCGGTCGTACAAAGGCTATATATGCCTTTTCGTTTGTATGTCCACACGCGCCCTTCACTTAGAGGTCGCCAGTGATATGAGCACACAGGCATTTTTAGCTGCCTTTCGGCGATTTGTGTCGAGACGAGGTCACTGTGCTAAATTGTGGAGCGATAATGGCACCAATTTCGTAGGTGCCTCCAGAGAATTACAGCAGTTGGCCTCTATACAGCCAGAAATAGCAGAACACCTGGAAGCAAACCATACTGAGTGGCATTTTATACCACCTCATGCTCCCAATTTCGGTGGTCTTTGGTCTCACCTTAAAAGGGTAATCGGCGACTCTACACTTACGTACGAGGAAATGTCTACACTCCTCAACCAAGTGGAAGCATGCTTAAATTCGCGGCCGATAAGCGTTATTAACTTTGCTGATCCTGGTGAACCCCTGCCGTTAACCCCTGGACATTTTCTGATCGGCGAACCGATAGTTAATGTGCCAGATAAAAATTATGAAAGTTCAAATGTAAATTACTTGACTCGGTGGCAATTAGTTCAACGAATGATGCAGTCTTTTTGGAAACGATGGTCCCAAGAGTATTTGTCAAATCTCATGAACAGATACAAATGGTCTTCACAAGTTGCGGAGCCTAATATCGGGGACATTGTTTTGATTAAGGAAGATGATTTACCACCAAGTCGTTGGTTGTTAGGACGGGTTGTGGAGAAACATCCCGGTGATGATAATATCACCCGTGTGGTCACATTGCGCACTAAATCTTCTACAATTAAGAGACCAACTTCCAAATTATGCGTTTTACCAATAGCTCAATGAATTGTTTATTTTTTTTTATCAAGTTTATATAAAACTTCTGCAGATCAAGTCATTAATGATAATTTTAAGATCAAATATTTATTTACAACATGTTTTATTTTATACATTTTAGAGGTTAATTTTTACTTTGTATAAATCTATAGCGGATATTTTAAACATACACAAAGTGCAACTTTTGCAATTGTTTAAGATATTTTGAACTGTTGAAGACTGTTTTGTTATTTTTCTCCTAGATTTACGTAGTATTATTATTATAATTATGATAAAAGTGAAAAATTTTAGACTTAAAAATAATTTAAGAAGGACATTCCGTCACTAAATGTCCTTGGTGGGCGGTATGTTAATGCAGAAACCGTAGTAACAAAATGTAACTATTAAATTGTTAACCTCGAACTCGATAGATGGCGTTGGCGTCAAATTAAAAGTCGCTATGGTTTCGTTACCACGTTTTGGTTGGGCTCGACTAAATTTTAAGCAAATATAACCAGCTTAGATTAGGACACAATTTGGTTTTATTTCAAATCTCAACCCTATTAGTGTTCCCACAAGTGTTAGTACAAAAATTACCAGCTCGGTAATAAACATTGGGTATACACATGAATATCTGTGACCCAAATACGGAGGTGTAACAAAAATAAATGGATTTGGGATATGGGGGTCACTTTTGGGGTGCAAATCGAAAAATTAAAAAAAAAAGAGTTTTCCAAACTGTACCGTGCTACATAACAATTTTTTTTAAAAGTTGTTTAAGAAAATGGCTGAAAAATTACCATTCGCCTTCTTATCTCCGAAACCGCTGTCTAAAATTTTGAAATAAAAAATAAAGGAGGTAGTTGTTTACTTATAGATTACAGGAAAACCAATAAAAAGTACGAAGTTTAAGAAAATGTCAAAAAAAAATTGTTTTTTTTTTTGTTTTTGGGAAATCATCCAATGACTTCTTCCGCTCTAGGTTGGAGCGGAAGGGCTTGTCAGACTGACTAAACCCCACCCCTGTTCCTCCCTGCCCTGAATGCCCAGGGGCGAGGTAACTCTTTCGAATTTATCCTCAACCCCTAGGCAGAAGTTTGGAACCCTATGTGTGCGAGACCGACTCGCTCTTGGCTGGTTTTTAGTACTTACAGGCGCTCGTTTGACTACTATCTCACTTGACGGTAAGCGAAGATGTGATATACGATGGGAATTAACCTATTCGCTCTTGACTTGAAGACCCCCAGGTTATAGCTATCAGACAACTCAAGTCCTTGATAAAACCCGCAGATAAGTATTAAGCACACACGTTTCAGTGATATCATAGCCCGGTTTGTGGTCAAATACACTCGAACGTAGTGGTTCTACCAAACTACAAATATAATCATCGTATGATAAAAAGTGTTGGGCATTCACTACAGTTTCACACCAGCGAAGTGAATCGAATCGGATTTATTGCCCAAATATACAATACGATGGAAGTGGACACACGATTTGCATTCAAAGCGAAAGCCGTGTCAGATGTACAGATAACTTCGTCCATTTCATCCGAAGGTTGTCTGGTAGATATCGCTAACAGCGATAAGACCGCAATTTCACTCATGCAATTACGAATATTTTCAAGGTTGTGTTAAAATTTTAGTGCACATTAAATTAAAGAATTTTTTTTCTTTTTAAAAAGAAACACCTTTTTAAAATCAAAAACCAGAGTAACGGACGTGCTTGTAAAGATAGACCAACTACAGTGGAGATAGATCGGCTATATACTGAGAAGTACCCAAGAAAACTGGAATAAGATTGTTACTGTATGGTATCCTAGAGATGGAAAAAGGAAGAGAGGAAAGCAAGGAAAGAGATGGGAGGATGAGATAAAATTAACAGCCGGTCTCAACTGGAGAAAGGTTGCTAGAAACCGAAAACAGTGGAAGATGTTAGAGGAGGCCTATTCCAAGAGGCACACTGAACTGAGAGACATTCTATAAAACATTAGGTACAATCCGTGGGTACAACATTGTACTCGTAGATAAAAATCTTAAAAGCTCAGGATAAAAGGCTCATTGATTGATTAATTGAAATTAAAGTATATCTTATCGATCCATTTATTTATATTTTGCCATCACTCCTGCAGAGTGTAGAGCGCAGCACGATGAACGTTGATTGCATTGTCTATCTGATCATTTTCTTTTTTTTTTTGGTGTGGGAAGTCATCCAATGACTTCTCCCGCTCTAGGTGGAGCGGGAGGGCGTTTCAGAATTTTACTGACTAAAACCCGACCCTGTTCTTTTAGTTGTTTGTGGGCCGCGGTAACTCTCTTTCGAATTTAACCGCGATCTCAAATTTATCCAGGAATCATCAATTCCTTACCAGACCACTATCATTGCTCGACAAAGGCCTCTTCCAAGAATCGGTACAATGACTGTCGACTGATCCAGCTTTGCCCTTATCCATGTTTGTCGCAAAAGTTTTCCTGTGTCTTTTTACTCTAATCCATTGACAATTTGAAATACTACTTAAGGCGCTATTAGCTGCCAATGACCTTGAGTGATTAGCTTGCGTGTTCTGTGCTAAGCTCACGTAACGCGTCGTACGTCCACCCAGTAATAGGACTCGCCCATCAAGGAGCACTGTCCGAAATTAGACGCATTATTATTTTATTAAACATAAAAGAACAGCTATTTAAATAAAACACTGAGACTAAATTATAAATAATTAAATGATCTTTAAAATGGTGAAGGTTTCATAAAAATACGCTTTATAGTTTTTGCGTGATTCTCAATTTTTTATCCGCGTTAGACGCATCTTTACAAATGAATTACACTATATTATAAAAATATTATTTCAAATATTCTGAAATTAAATTACGATGGAAATTGTCTACAATAACATTATATTTTTTTCAAAGAAATAAGACTATTCTATTTTTATCAAAGAAAGTCGTATAACTGCGCCTTAATTAATGAACATCGGGTCGGCGCTCAAAAGTATTTTATATAGTTAGTGATCGGACTAAAAAACCGGCCAAGTGCGTGTCGGACTTCGCGCATTTAGGGCTCCGTATCTGTACCATATAATAGTAAAATCTTTGTAAAAATCAGATTTATCAATATATAGGTATTTATTAGTAAAATATACATAATAATTAACATTATCACCAGATTTCAAGTTCATATGTCAATGGGAAGTTAAAAAATTCTTCTGAACTAAATTTTGTGACAGACGACGGACAGACAGACGGACACGTGAGTGACAGCTCCGTTAGGGTTCCGTTTGGACTCTTCGGGTACTGAACCCCAAAAAAAAACAAATAACCTACTCTAATACTCCTGTGTGCGCGTAATTTCCACTAGAAGCTTGTTATGGTGAAAATAGTGCAGCCTCGAGTCGAAGTTGCATAGGGAAATTGTTGCAAATTAAATTCATTAAGCTGCTTATTAATAACGACAAGGTTTGAATAAGGATGATACATCTACCTACAACAAACAACAACACATTTTTCGTGAATTTTATTTTATACCCGTTAATCTTTTAGTTTTAAGTCAATGCTCTAGGGTCGCGATTAAATTCGAAAAAGAGTTCTCGCGGCCCTTGGCACTCAGGCAACTGAAGGAACAGGGGTGGGTTTTACTCAGTAAAAGTCTGACACGCCCTCCCGCTCCACCCAGAGCGGGAGAAGTCATTGGATGATTTCGTACCCCACAAAAAAAAGGTTAATGCTCTAACCAAAGAGTACTTCCCGAGTCTTATTGCCGAAGATGCGGATAACTTCAATATGTTAACAAAGTTCGGTATTCATCTAGAATACCTGACTAGGAAATCCATCATAACTAAGAAAGAAGTGAGTTTAAAAGTTCTTGAATGATTTGCATCTTAGTTTCGAACTCAAGCGTGATCTATGGCCGTTCTTTCTCCAAATAAAAATAAATTAGAAATAAATTACGTTTATTGGCTATTCAAAGAAACAATCCTTAAGTAACTTTGTCTGTCTGTTGGCCTGTCATATCTGTCTGACTGCTTGTCTGTATGTTTGTAACCTCTTCACGTCTTAACGGCTGAAATGATTGGATTAAAACTTGGCATAGGAGTAGGCCATGTCCTGGATTAGGACATGCTGCTGGTTGAAACTAGGTTGTAATAAAATTAAAGATTTCTAAAGCTCCCACGCCTTCGAAGTTTTATTTTTAAAAGAGGTTCTACTTTTCAGCGCCTTTGAAATTCACGGGAATCGCTTTGCTGAAGCGAGCAACTCTTTTGTTCCGTACATATTTGATTGTTTTGGGCGCCATTACTCACAGAGACCTCTTACAGCAAGCGGCTGTATTCACGGTTGAAACCGTGAAAAGGAACGCGAACTTGCGTTGTAATGTGATTATATTTGCTCTAGAAGTCCTGTTCTTAAAGAAAAATAAATATATTAGTTGAACGTATTCAAGTTATATTTTTTTTTTTTGTTAAAACTGATAAAATTTGGGCATATCGAAACTTTAGATAACATTTATAAAAGGGAAGATTCAGCATAATGGCGCATAATCATTCTATAATGCTCCCACTGCTGGGATACAGACCTTATCACTTCCCACATTTTTCGAATGATCTTTTTTTTATTATTTTTAAGGAATTATTTCTACATCGTTTTTTAAAACATTGTTGGTTAAAAAAAAATTTTTTTTTTTGGTTAGTTCAAAACCACGACCTGAAACTCGCGGCCGGTACCACTAGGTCATTTGACTGCTTCGTCACAGTCGTGACTTCAGAAAAAAAAACTTAACATAGAAAAAGAAATTGCAAGCCAAGTAGGCTTCTTCTTTTCGAGTCAATTTCGACTTAAATATTGTCTTTTTTTTTAAATTTTGTTTATTTTTGTGGGAGTGGAACATCATCCAATAACTTCTCCCGAACTGGGTGGAGCGGGAGGGCGTGTTAGACTTTAACTGACTAAAACCCACCCCTGTTCCTTCAGTTGCCTGAGTGCCAAGGGAAGACGAGAACTCTTTTTCGAATTTATCCGCGACCCCAGGCAGACAATGACCCTGACGGGCCCCGTCGTATGTAGCCACTCATTCCAATTCAAATTCAAAGCATTTATTTCAAATAAACCATTTACAGGCACTTTTGAATTGTCAATAAGTCGGTCAGCCAGAAAGATGAAGCACTAGGTGGTTGTGCATGCTGGGCATTCCAGGAGGTGACGCATGACCTGTGAAGGGGCTCCAAACTGGCACTGGGTTTGGGATGGGTCAAGGAAACTTCGTTTGGCCAGATTATTTCTACAGCGGATTTCTAGAGCAGTGGTGACCCAGTGGTAGCGGCCGCGACTTACAAGTTGTAGGTCGTGAGTTGAAACCCAGGCAGGCGCTTTACTTTGTGTAAATTATTTCATCACCACTGCTCTCAAAACGGTGAAGGAAAACAACGTGAGGAAACCGGCATATCCTTGAACCGAAAATTCGAAGACATGTGACATCCACCAACCACCCGCATTGGGCCTGCGTGGTGGATTACGGCCCACAACCTCTCACAGAAAGGAGGCCTGTGCCCCAGCTGTAAGGACAATAAAAGACTCATGATGATGATTTCTACAGCGACCGAGCAAGAATTTTATTGTTCGTCATGTCATTGAGCTCCTTAGTGGTTTTTAAGTTGAGCTATTCGACTATTGACAAATGCTTGCACTGACTGGACAGGTCCACTCAAATATGTTTGGTTCTTTCTTCAAAAGACCACTACAGACACTAAGCTGCATGGTCCTCATATAGAATAATGTGAATGCGAGAACTATGTATGTCGTTATATTCATGTAGATTTTATGATTGTCTGGCAGTTTGAGTATTTTTGCGGCCTACTCAAATGTCCTTACTTTGGTATTGTTCGTCGGTTCGTTGAGCTCCTCAAAGTTCTGAGTTGAGCTTCGCGATGCCTGACAAATGCTTGCACTGTCTGGACAGGTCCACTCGAATTCGTGTGTTGCTTTCCTCAAAAAGCTCATCCCAGACATAAACGTACATGGTTCTCATATGATTTAACCAGTACACACTTTAAAAGAGACTTTGACCTCTGAGTTTGTTTCGGTGTTTCTTCTCAGGGTAGTCAGCTAGGAAACACCGGCCTCATCTAGCTTAAACTGACAAAAACCATTGACGTGTAAAAGTGTTCCTTGTATCCTATTTACTGAATAAACATCATTTATCATTTATTTATCATTTATCATTTATGGAAGGCATACAAATTAGAAATAACACCAGGGCCTTAAAATGTAACAAAGTAGAGCACAGTTAATAATATAATCGTAAAACATCAACTGAATTTATTACTTCACTCAACACCGTTCAATTAAGGAAAATGTAGGAAAGCATTACAGCGCGGTATTACTTGGCCACGGTCAGAGCAAGTAGTCACGCAACAATCTCACCTGCGCCTCTACTTAAGGTGACCGTCCACTGCTAGGTAGGATGTGCACAGATAGGTTAGCCACGTTAGGGTTAACTCATACCGAAATGCAGCGCGACGCGTCGCGACAATGCTTGAAGAGGCCAGTTGTTTCGGGGCCTTCGTTTTTGAAGTGAAAACTTCTTTAGAGTATAGAGCATTCGACTATGATAATGATGGTAAACGAGCTGTGAACTGTTCTGCTATTCAAGCTGTGAAGCGTTCGTCGAGAAGACTTAACACTTTCTTTTGTGCTGTTTTTTTAGGATTGCGAACATCGGAACCCTTATGGGATCACTCTTGCTTCTGTCTGTCTATCTGTCCGTCCATTTGTCATAAACTTTTGATCCAAACACGGATATGTAACGTAAATAAATAAGTTTTCAGTAGGTATGGGTTAACATTTTGGGGACAAAAAGGAAAAAAAATATGTATCAAACTACCGTGCAACATAACAACACGCCGCCCGCCCGCCGTTTTGCGTGGATGTGACGCATTTTTCCCCCCAGTTTTTCTTTTTTTTTGTGTTTCTCTGTTTTTTGCGTCATGTTTACCGTAAATAAACGTATTTTCTTTCTTTCTTTCTTTTCTTTCAAATAAAAGGGCCAATTGTGAGGGTTTAAAACATATTTTTTCAAAATCTAAAAAAGTAAACAGTCTTTTTTCCGTTCTGTAGAATAAGACAGTCCCTGGAAGAGTTGCGACCCAAAGGACCTATAACTCAATTAGTTGCTCAAAGGACCGACAACTGTTGGGAATAAAATCTCTTAAAAAACGGAATTAAATAAAGGATGAATAACATTAAATGGACGGATGATTTATTGATGGAAGTAAAAGTCGCTAAATAAATGCAGCTTAAAATAGTCTGAACTGTAAATCTTTTGACACAGATGCTCGTGGTAATGGATGAAAAATGCTATATTGTGATTAAGATAAGATTATAAAAGATATCTGGCTAATGTGTTGTATAAAAGCGAACGAGTTCTCCTAGCACAGGGATGGCGAACCTTTATTGATGAACGTTCCATTTTTCAAAAAATATAATAATGCGGCCAAAGCGTGATTTACTAAAGAAAAAATTAAATATTTAATGTACAAAACCAAAATGTTGAAAGTTAGATGCTAAATATCTTATAAACAAATTCTCATACTTTGCAGCAAAACTGCAACTGAATTGGAGTCATTTGACAATCGTTTTTTTTTTCGTGTCCGTATTATTTTGTAGAGTGCCAACACTGACACGTGTACGGTATTTTTGCCATCCCTGTCCTAGCATTTGAACCATTCTATCTTTGTGGTGAACTAAACCGCCCATCACTCGGTAAAGTCTTTTCACGCAAGTGGTGTGTTCCATTATTTTGAGAATACACTTGCGTTTTCAATGGCTTTTAACTTAAAAGCTTTTCATGTTTGGGACATGCTTAGCTAATGACTTAATAAAGGTTATTTGAGGTCAATTCACTTGTGCGTTAGTTATTTTAGGTATTTGCTATACATACAGCTATGTTTGTGGTTTTAGTGGGAGTGCGATGATTAAATCTAAGCGTTAAATGTTATTATCTCGAATACTTAATTCTAAGTAATTAATAAATAAATTCATAATTAATTTGAACGTTTCGAACATTGTTATCCATAAATCGCGTGATTATTTCACCTTTGTGTTATTGAACATACTCGTAAAGTAAATGTAGTTGCTAAAAGCTTTGAGCTAAAAGTAAAATTCATCTGCGTCTAATTAACCTTTATAGTCCCGATGACAACCCGGGCTGTCACCGGGCTTCTTCGACAACCCAAGGTTAACGTTTGCTTGGAAAAAAATTTAACCTCTTAGGATCCGAAACTCAACTGAGTTTGAAAACAAAAAAAAACCAGCCTCCTACCTCTTAAGATCCGCGGACAAACCCGGGTTGTCGAAGAAGCCCGATGACAACCCGGGTTATAAGGGTTGTCATTCGGGACTATAAGGGTTAAGACTTTACAGATAATAGTGTTAATAATATAAAGAAAGAGTACAGCTTCTACAGGGTGTAACGGAAAGGTGTGGTCATATTTTAAGAACTGCATCTGCCCATCGATTAGAACAACTTTCCTCAAGAAAATCCGAGGAAATTCTAAAAAAAATTTTTTACCTCCCATACAAATATTGATCAGCTGATGATAACTTTGTATGGAAAGTCCAATTTGTTTTTTGGAAATTTTAAAGTTTTTCTTCGAGAAAGTTGTTTATATCGATGGGCAGATGCAGTTCTTAAAATATGACCACACCTTTCCGTTACGCCCTGTACAGGCTGTGATGCGACGATAAATCTAAACTAATATTGTAATTCGCCCTAGTGGAGTTAGTACTTTCCCGGTAATAAACTTTCAACCCCTTTTTCACTCCCTTAAGGGTTGAATTTCGAAAAACCCTTTCTTTGTGGATACCTACTCTTCACAAAGAACACACCTTCCAAATTTCATGTCTCTAGGACCAGCGGTTTAGGCTGTGCGTTGATATATCAGTCAGTCAGGACTCTCAATATTATACATACAGATTCTATGAACAAACTCAAATATGTTATTAACTTTAAGTTATAGATGAACGTACACAAGGTATATTTTGTCATTATTAATAATAGAGGGGTGTTGAAAACAAAAGGGTTATATTCAGCTCATTGATTCTCAAACAAACAACTTCTAATACAATCATACTTGTGTTAGGTGAAGCTGAAATTATGAGACTTAAGGCGCTATTAGCTGCCAACGACCTTGAGTGGTTAGCTTGCGTGTTCTGCACTGAGCTCACGTAACGCGTCGTATGTCCTCTCAGTAATAGGACTCACCCATCAAGGAGCGATATCCGAAATTAGACGCATCATTAATTTCTTACACATAAAAGAACAGCTATTAAAATAAAACACTGAGACTAAATTATAAATAATTAAATGATCTTTAAAATGGGTAAGGTTTCATAAAAATACGCTTTTTAGTTTTTACGTGATTCTCAATTTTTTATCCGCTTTAGACATAACTTTACAAAATAATTACACAATGTATATAGATTAACGAAAGAGTTACCTCGCCCCTGGGCATTCAGGGCAGGGAGGAACAGGGGTGGGCTCGTAATAAAAACATAATTTCAAATATTCTCAGAACAAATTACGACGGAAATAGTCTAGAGTAACATATATTTTTTTTAAAGAAATAAGAATAGTCCTTTAGACGTGATATTCAATTGAAAAACATTAAAAGTCGGATAACTGCGCCTTAAAACTAACGTAACGGGTAATGAAAATATGGTACCGTGATGGAAATAACTCCATAATCAGTTATTTATTGCTCGTTTAATCATAAACAAGTCACAGCTGGTCCAGGGGGCAACGAGGGTGCCGGATGTTGATTCGCACACAGCCAATTGCTTGGACCTTCTGCTGACAACAGATCCAGACCGTTACTCAGTGTCGATTTCTTCACCATTAGGTACTTCCGACCACTGTCTGGTGAAATCTGTATCCGTCTACTCCCCGCCCGATCCTAGCCCTAGAGGCACCAGGCGGGTTTGGCGATACAGGTCAGCAGATTGGGATGGCATGCGATCTTTCTTCGCATGTTATCCTTGGGGGCCCACTTGCTTTTCTTCGACTGATGTTTCGTCGTGCGCGGACGCCGTGACGGATGTGTTGCGGCGGGGAATGGAGTACTACATTCCATTCTCTGACGTAACAATGTCTGGCGGGGCTCGACCATGGTTTGGTGCCGAGTGCAATCGCGCTGATGTGCTTAAACACGCGGCCTACCTAGCATGGGTCGATGCTCGGACGCGTAAAGCGAGTGACGTGAGTCAGAAGAAGAGAGCCTTCAACAGGGCTGCCAAGTTCTGCAAGAAGGTGTTGCGGAAGGCTCGGTTTGACCATATTGGCCGAATTGGGAACAAACTTGCTTCTTACCCAGCTGGTAGTAAGGCGTTTTGGTCCCTGGCTAAGTCGGTTGAATCGAACTTCTGCCGCCCCTCACTACCTCCACTGCTGAAACCCGACGGGTCGCTGGCCCACTCCGCTGAGGAGAAAGCAAGCTTGTTTGCCTCTCTGTTTGCGGAATCTTCGCGTCTAGATCCTGGTGGCGCGAGGCCCCCTGGTACTCTTGGTGGATGCGAGTCGATTATGTCAGACATTCGCATTCATCAGAAGGATGTCCGGAGGGTACTGCGTAACCTAGACGTGAACAAGGCTAGTGGTCCCGACGGGATACCGGCAATTGTACTGAGGACTTGTGCGCCTGAGTTGTCTCCGATCTTGACACGCCTATATCGCCTTTCGTTTGAGACTGGAAAAGTGCCGATGGCTTGGAAGCAAGCTAACGTGCAACCCGTACCCAAGAAGGGTAGTCGAGCTGACCCAGCAAATTACAGGCCCATCTCGGTAACTTCCGTTCTCTGTAAGAGTATGGAACGTATACTGAATGGTAAGCTCCTAGCATACCTAGAAGCTAACGATATCCTAAGTGACCGACAATACGGCTTCCGCCGAAATCGGTCAACAGGAGATCTTCTAGCGTATGCCATTCACATCTGGAGTGAGGCCATCGACAAACAAGGGGAAGCCCTTGCGGTCTCCCTTGATATCTCGAAGGCCTTCGACCGGGTCTGGCACGACAGCTTAATTGGCAAGCTTCCTTCCTTCGGTCTGCCCGCTGGATTGTGTGATTGGATAGCTGATTTCCTGAGGGATCGGTCTATCCGAGTAGTCATAGATGGCTGCTCGTCCGGACTGCTGGCTATTAATGCCGGTGTTCCTCAGGGGTCGGTGCTCTCGGCAACATTGTTTTTGCTGCATATTAACGATCTGCTAAAACCCGGTACCTTTGGGTATGCAGACGACAGCACTGTTGCCGAGAGATACGTGCCAGACGCACGAGTTAGTGGGTCTCAGGTCCGGTCTCTCCGAGAGGCTATGGTTGGGCGCTTGAACTTGTCCTTGCAGGCTGTCTCAGAATGGGGCGATACCAATCTGGTTATGTTCAATGCTGCTAAGACCCAGGCGTGTCTTTTTTCTGCTAAAAAGAGCCAATTTCACCCGGCTCCATCTTTCCGAGGTGTAACCGTGCCGATAACCGACCGACTTGATCTTCTTGGTGTTACTTTAACATCTACCCTCAATTTTGGTCCCTTCATAGAGGCTAAGGCTCAAGTGGCTGCCAAAAAGTTGGGGGTCCTCGCAAAGGTGAGACGATACTTCACGCCGGAACAGCTGCTCCAACTCTATCAAGCGCAAGTCCGATCGTGTATGGAGTACTGCTCTCATCTTTGGGACGGATCTGCAAGATACCAGCTTGATGCCCTTGAGTCAATTGAGAAACGAGCCAAGAGGATCATCGGCAATGATAGACTCGTTGAGTCAAAACTCCAAAGTCTTGAACATAGACGCCGAGTTGCTAGCCTGTCGGTTTTCTATCGATTACATTTTGGGGAGTGTGCGACGGAATTGCATGATTTGATTCCGCCAAGCCCGTTTCATCTAAGGACCACAAGACGTACGGCGAAGTGCCACCGGTTCATGGTGGACATCCCATCCATACGCACAAAGCGTTTTGAGAAAACATTCATTGCACGTACAGCTAGAGAGTGGAATTCTCTACCGGAGTCTGTGTTTCCTGTAAGATACAACCTGGGAGTCTTTAAGTCAAGAGTGAATAGGTTACTTCTAGGCAAGCGTGCTCCATCTTCGACCGCATCATCGCTTAACATCAGGTGAGATAGTGGTCAAACGCGAGCCTATCAAACATAAAAAAAAAAAAAAAAAAAAAGAGTTATAATTGAGTGAGCAATATGCCTGTTTGTGGCGGTTACGACTTGATAAAGTTTGAAAACTAAGTATTTGGGCAATTAAAAAAAAAACGAATGTTTTATAATGTTTAGTTGGTTTTATGATCTAACTACCTATAATATATGTATATAAAGCCTTGTTTATTAATTTTATATTTAATAGAATTTGAGAATTAAAAATAAATTAAATTGACTTGGTCTAGTGGTTAGTGACCCTGACTGCTATGCCAGAGGTCGTGGGTTCGATTCCCACCCAGGACAAAAATGTTTGTGTAATGAGCACGATCATTTGTTCTGTGTCTGGGTGTAATTTATCTATAATATGTATGTATTTAGAAATATATAAGTATGTTTATCAGTTGTCTAGTACCCATAACACAAGCTCTGCTTAGCTTGGGACTAGATGGCGTTGTGTGATAGTTGTGGAATATTATTATTATTTAAATTACAGTAATAAAAAAAAAAACAAAACGAATTAAAATTAATAAAGTACAAAAAAAAAAACATTATTACATGCAAAACAAATCGCTATTGTTAAGGGCCTCTCTACAGAGTAAAGGATTCCTCCACTTATCTCTATCTATTGCTATTTCCATCCAGTCATTTCCCACTGATTTCAGTATTTCTTCGAGCCACGTCTCCGTTGGGGTACCTCTTTTTCTCTTTCCTGATGACCCCTTCCAAGTGGTTATCTTTTTTGTCCATCTATCATTGTTCATACGTTCAACATGGCCAGCCCATTTCCAATTTAGTTTTTTACAGTATTGTAGAGGATCTATAACTTTAGTTGTATTTTTCACATAGGTATACGTAACTACCTATAATATTCATTGTTTAAAACTACAGAAAGGGATTCTTCTGAATGCAAAAAAATTGATGGAAGTTTACTTAATCACACCAGAATGGCTAAAAGGATCTAGATGTTTGGCACAGTGATAGATTATGGTCTGGAATAGCACATAGGCTATATTTTATAATAGTGGAGTACTAATACCACGCGGGCGAAGCCGCTGGTAGAAGCTAGTCTCTTATTCTTATACGACGGGCGGGCGTTTTTGGGGGACTGTCTTTATGTAGAACACATTCAAAAAGTGCTGGCTCTCAGCCTAGTTTGAATAAATGACTTTTGATTTTGATTTTATAATTGCTAACATTTTGCACTTAATTATTTACTTTAAAAAATATTTTTAATTACTAATTTACTTACTTAAAACAAAAATATACTCTAACGTAACTACGAGTATATATACCTACACAAGAAAAATTACCTAACTAAAACTAAAAATAATCTAAAATAATGGCGTAGAAAAATTCCTTCATATCGCTGTCGGCTTGCTAACTATGTGTCAAATCTGTAGACGTTGATGCAAAGCTATGACTTGATTGTAAATATACACCTGGACCCCTAGCACTGTATCACTACAACTTTTCTTAACAATCTCACTGCTAAGGAAAAAATCCATCTGAATATCTAACACCTCTTTTAAAAAAAACAGGCCAAGTGCGTATCGGATTTCAGATATTAAGGGTTCCGTACCAAATATTGGTATTTTTTAGTAAAGTATACGTTTCAATAAACATTATCACCAAATTTCAAGTTATTGGGTCAATGGGAAGTTAAAAAGTTCTTCGTAACAAAATTTTGTGACATACGACGGACAGACAGACAGACAGACGGACTCGTGAGTGACAACAATAGGGCTCCGTTTGAACCCTTCGGGTACGGAACCCTAACAAGATATCCCAACATACATTAGGTACCCAGATGTCGGCCACCATCTCATTTGAGAAACAACGTGTGTGCATTCATTCAGCGCCGTGTTACATTCAATGTTACTCCAGGGATTATATGAGCGAGTACAGTCAACTAAACGTCTATGGTATCAACATTGACACCGCCTGTATTTTAGAGCAATACGGGCTCAAGTATTGCCTAGAGTGTGATTGCCTGTACCAAAAAGTTTTGTTAGGTGTACCCATAGAGTACCGAAACGCTTAAGCGGCCGCTACTAGAGACGGTATTGTATTGTTGTGATAATTATAATAATTAATTTATTTCGGGTTGCATAGAATACCTTGACCTAAGTATCCATATTATTTACAGAAAGTGTTAATAAATAAAGATGCAGTGCAGGTGCAGTTCTAGGCTCTGGTGTGTGTAAAGAGAAACACTTAACAAAAATATTTAATATTTCTCTGACTGAATTAAACAATTCAATTATTTTTTAATCAAGTTTAAATCCACCACGCAGGCCCAATGCAGGTTAATGGATGTCACACGTTTTCGAATTTTTGATTCAAGGACATGTCGGTTTTCTCACGATGTTTTACTTCACCGTTTTGAGAGCAGTGATGATAATATAATTTATACAAAGTAAAGTTCCTACCTAGGTTCGAATCTACGACACGTAAGAGCGGTTGCGCACTACGTCCGATACTTATCCGATACTTATCCGTGAAAATACGGTCCGGCGTGGTCGTAGAACAATTTGTATGGCAGGTTACGCACTACCGATCCGAGTTCGGTCCGAGTTTTCTATAGATCTGTATTTTGACGGATAAGTATCGGACGCAGTGCGCATCCGCTCTAAGTCGGAGCCGGAGAGAAGTGGTGACCGAGTGGTAACGTAAATAGCGCGTTCATCAATAAAAAAAAAACCTTTATTTCAGGTAGACCCATATTCAAAACAAAACTAAAAAAAAAAAGAAATAGTTTGAGTACATGGAAGTTGTTGAGACAGTACTCTAGATCACAATCCTTAACTGTTGTGAACCTAAGAGTCAACTGAAACTGGATATTCATTTTAATCTTAAATCCACAAAAAAACATTAAATTGACATTTTTTGTAACAATTTCTTTTTTCTTTTCAAATATTAAATGTATTACATTCTGATTGATTAATTAACAAATCAAAAGTAAAAGTCAATTAAAAAAATATTTTATAAGTATTGGTGTATAGATAGCCTTTGCTGGCGCGGCCATTCCGTGCTCTGTACGTGTGCCAAATGTTTTAGTTTGAACAACAAAAAGTGTGAGAGAAGTTTTGTAACTGTGCTAGTTCGAATGAGGGTTGTTTGCTCGGACTAAGCGAGGAATTAACGTCAAAATACACAAGTATTGCTTTGAGTGTAATTAAGATCGTTCCAGAAATGCTGACAACACGATATACTTTATTTATGAATAATAGGTTTATACTTTAAGCAGTTATTTCAAGTGATGGTAAAACTCATAGGCGAATGTTAGTTGGGAATGACTATATGATAGTTTATGAGTAACAACTCCATAGTTACCACCAATATCAATCTGCCCGCGCCTTTTCCCAACTATCTTGGGATCAGCTTCCAGTCTAACCGGATGCAGCTGACTACCAGTATTTTACTTGGAGTGACTGCCTATCTGACCTCCACAATCCAGTTACTGGGTCGGGCTTCTGACGACCTGTAACGACTGTCAAAGATCCACGATTGACAGCCGGGGCCATCGGCTTAACGTGCTTTCCGAGGCACGGAGGAGTCTCGGTATGTAAAGATGGTCACCCATCCATGGGCCAACTTCGGCAAGCGTAGCTTAACCTGATGGATCGACCCGTGCGACTGTTATTACTTTAGCCACGAGCTCCTCCATAGTTACCATAGACCTCCATAGTTACCACCTTTGTTTTAAATGATTACAATCTTGAAGTCACCAGAAAGTTGGGCAATCTGTTTTTACTTTGCTCATTTGCAATCATGCTCGTAAATATCTATAGTACTGGAACTGAATCAAGAAATTTCTTTGAATTTTGTATCGCACAATACTTTACATTCCCCATTTCCCACAACACAACTATTCAGCAGAATCCGTTTTCCTACTCTGAAATAAAGCGAAATAAAATCTCTGTGAAGCCACCGAAAGCTACTCGTATTTGAATTGATTGATAGACGGCGAATTTTAGCATGACGACAGTCCTTGCATAAAAATAGTTCGCCTTAAACCCTTTTTAACCAACTTCAAAAGAGAGGAGGTTATCAATTCGGATGTTTATATATATATAAACATCAGTATGTGTGTTATGTATGTTCGGGCATAACTTCGTCATATGTGAGACGGATTTGTAATTTTTTTTTTTGTTCGAAAGGGGTTTATTGCGAAGTGGTCCCATTTAAATTTTATATTGATCTGATGATGAGTTTCGGAGACAGACAACGGAACTCTTCAAAAAATTACAGCTAATCAGTCGCGTTCGCTGCTATTGCATAAATCTGCATTATTAACACAATTTATTGAGGAATCACTACTAAAAAGTGAAAAATAAAAACTTTATACAAAAAGATAGAACCGATTTCCAAAAAAAGTGCAAAATAACTTTAATTCGGAAGTCGGTGTCAAAAAAACTAAGAAACAAAACCAGAAAAACCGACTTCCGAAATTAAAGTTATTTTGCACTTTTTTGCAAGTCGGTTCTATTTTTTTGTAAAAAAGTTTTTAGGATTCCGAAAGTCTCGAAAACGGCACCCTTATAGGATCACTCGTGTGTCTCTCTGTCCGTCTGTCACAGCCAATTTGCTTCAAATCTACTGGTTGAAATTTGGTACACACATGAATATTTGAGACCCAAACACGAAAGTATAACGTAAGTTAAATTAATTTGGAGGTCCAATACACACATGAATATGACTCGCACTTGTCCAGTTCATTTTAGTTTCGACATGTGTAACTTTTTTGGTCCACAAAAGTTAACTGTATCTATGTTATGTACAGAGTGGCTGAAAAATAATTCACTGACAATATTTCAGGGGTTGAAAGTACGCACTTATGTAATAGTTTTTCGCGAATAATAAAATCCTCATTCAATAGTACGAAACTAGTCAGCCTCTTAGGTCCCGCGTGCGTCAAGCGTCGACATTTGTCAAGCCCCGTTGACAGCCATGAGACACGGCCATCGTGCAACTACATACTATATCATGTTCCGAGTGTGTGAACCTTGCCTGTGGCAAGGTTCACACACTCGGAACATAAAAGACCTTGCGTAATTGTAATAATAGAGGTTTAAAACGCGTGAATATTTTTTTTTGCTAGCCTGATGGTGCTGGGTAAAGGCCTCCCATTTCTCCCTCCAAACCTCTATCTTGGGCTATTTTTAGCCAAGTTTTCCCCTCAAACGTGATCAGATATACATATACGTGAAATAAAATATTTTGAATTTGAACTTGCTCAAGGCGGATCAGAAAAGTACCAGCTTTATACAAAAACTAAAAATATAAATTCTTTATAAAACCACCACTAAGGAGTAGCTTTGTACTAAAAATAGGTTCATTATTGCGATCCATTTAGATTTTTATGCGTAAAGATACCAGAAAATGGTTAAGGCCTTCCCAAGAGAAAAGCTAACTCAAGATAAAAGGTCTATCTTTCAAAGGTTCACTTTGTGTAAAATTGATTGCTTATGAATTATAAACGTTCGTTAAGATATCATTGAATAGGCTTTTGAATAATACTTCGTTATTTCGTAAAGACATTGTCGGAATTGGTTGGCGTTTTCTTAACCCAATTATTAGAGAGCGCATTAACCTAATTTAAATGAGTTCTACCGCATTGTATACATTTTTAACCCACTTATACAGGTTATAACGGAAAGGTGTGGTCATATTTTAAGAATTGCATCTGCCTATCGATATGAACAACTTTATTCAAGAAAACCTGAGGAAAATCTAAAAAAAAAATACCTCCCAATAATCAGCTTATTTTTTTTTTTGTGGGGTTCGCGGGAAATCATCCAATCACTTCTCCCGCTCTGGGTGGAGCGGGAGGGCGTATCAGACTCTTACTGACTAAAACCCACCTGTTCCTTCCTGCCCTTAGTGCCCGGGGTTGAGGTAACTCTGTTTCGAATTTATCCTCAACCCCCGGGCAGGCATCGGCCATGACGGGCCCCGTCTCTATTGCTGACAACTCTTTGAGTCGCGCGTGGAACACTACGCGCCGTCAACTCTCGGGCCTGGTGCTGATCGGACGGCGAGCTACCCATTACTCGCCGTCCGCAGGCCTGGGTCCATTGATCAGCTGATAATAACTTTGTATGGAAAGTCCAATTTTTGTTTCGAGAATTTTCTATTTTTTCTTAGAGAAAGTTGTTCATTTCCATGGGCAGAACCGGTTCTTAGAACATGACCACACCTTTCCGTTAAACCCTGTATAAGCTTTACTTGTAACTATGTAAACAAATCTTAGAAGTTAAATTTGACCCACTTCGCGGTTTCCGATTAAGCTGAAATGTTGCGTACATGTTAAGTTTGGATGACAATGCATGGTTAGCTAAGTGACGTCATTCTAAATCCAATATGGCGGACTAGTTATTTTGTATGCATTCCCATGATAGGGGTATTAAATGAAAGGGTTTGCTGAGGAGGACACGAAAAAAACAAAGTTTTAGCTTAACTCGCATAGCTGACTGTAGCTAGTGTAGCTCTTCGATCTGAGACCAGGGCCTGTCGTCTCGATATTGATATCGAAACTTACGTGAGCTACCGACCGCTAAATTACTAGCCGTTAAAAAACGCCCTCATTTGAAAATTTTAGATCATAGCCTGAAAAAATAATTGATTTTCTTGAAATATGTACAGAGACGGCGTAAATGTTAACTTGCAAGCACTATTTTTCATGAAAACTTATAATTTATTTAAATTGGAATGAATAACTTTTACCGCTTGTAACAATTAAATTAACCTGTCAAAATATTAATGGGCATAAAAGTTTGTCTCCTTACACCATTACTTTTTTTTTTACATATGCCATGTACTTGTGAATTACGATAGCTTTTATTAGCTTACTGTTGTTATAAGCTCCAGCCTTTGAAGAGAGTTATTTCTGGTTTCGCCGGTGTCCCCACAGGATTCCCATTATGCATGAATGTATACGTTTTTAAATTGAATAAGGCACATCCGCAGCCCTCATATTTTGTCCGTACACAAGAGAGGAGATGTAATTTACGCTCCCCGAGTGATGCGATTAAATACATAAGTGACTTGCGCTGTGTTTACACAAGCGGATGCTGGAAGATGATTCAGGTCGTGTGTATTTAGTGTATTTGCAATGTTTTTTATAAGTATGTACGCGTTCTCGTCTTTGAATTGTGGTTTAGGGTGGTGGAATGTTTTTTGGCGTTCTCTTAGGGTATGAATAACTTGTCGAATAAATTCTTTGTTTGGATGAATAAGATCTTATGTTTGCATAGTCTGTATCAAATTTTTAAGATTCCGTTTTATGGAAGTTTTTTAAAAAGAGTTTGTTCAAAGCATAAGTTAGTTGCAAAGTACCTTCTTTTTTGAAGTTTTGCGACCCGCTCTAGCTTTGCTTGGTTACAAATTATACACTTAAACCTTTCTCATGAATCACTCTGTCTATTGGTAAAAACCAAATGAAAATCCGCTGTAGTTTTTGAGTTTATCGTGTACAAACGGGACTTTATTTTAATAATGTGTTGTGATAATATAATATATAGTGATGTTAAGAGGTTTCTACATTTTTATTGGAGATTCATAAGGCGCTATTAACTGTCAACGACCTTGAGTGGTTAGCTTGCTTGTTCTGTGCTAAGCTCACGTAACGCGTCGTACGTCTGCCCGGGGGCTGAAGATAAATTCGAAAGAGTTACCTCGCCCCTGGGCGCGTAGGGCAGGGAGGAACAGGGGTGGGTTTTAGTCAATAAGAGTCTGACACGCCCTTCCGCTCCACCCTAGAGCGGAAGATGTCATAAGATGATTTCCCACCCCCAAAAAAAAAAAAAAAAACGCGTCGTACGTCCACCCAGTAATAGGGCTCGCCCATCAAGGAGCATTGTCCGAAATTAGACGCATTATTAATTTATTATAGTATACTAAAATATAAATAATTGAATGATCTTTAAAATGGTGAAAATTTAATATAAATACGCTTTATACTTTTTGCGTGATTCTCAATTTTTAATCCGCGTTAGACTTACTTTAAAAATTAATTAAACTATGTTATAAAAAAATTATTTCAAATATTCACATAACAAATTACGAAAGAAATTGTCTAGAGTAAAATTTTTTTTTTAAGAAATGACGTATAACTGTGGCTTAACGAAAACTTCGTAAATATTTTCCACTAATACGTAAGCAATTTTATGGTCTGCTACGTACTGACTGAGAGACGTCACAAAAAATAATTCCTCCTCTATCCAATGAAATGAGAAAATTGTGCGTAAGTGCCTATCGTATCGCTTGAGTTGAGAGCGTCGATTGGACATAATTCGATTACTTACGAAGAAAATATTATTTTACCTGTCAGATATAGCATAATTTATTTATTTGAACTCCATCTAAGTGAAGTTGCGTCTATTAATTATGTAAGGTGATTTTGGCAATTTTTGGATTGCCGTCCCCCACGTGAGATTGGGTGAGATTAAGTTCGACCCCCTCCCCTAAGTAAAGTACACAGGTAGACTTAATGCCGCGTGGTAATCAGCATATAATGTTCACACTGCTGGGACACAGATCTCTCTGTGAGATAGTGGGCTGTAATCCACCTCGCGAGTCCAGTGTAGGTTGGTGAATGTCACATGTCTTTGATTTTTTGGTTCTAAGACGTGCCAGTTGCCTCACGATGGTTGTTTGTAAGAAAACATCAACGTTGCTCAGTAAAATATCACATGCTGTCTCCAAACTAAGTGGAATTTACGCTTCGCTTCTAGGGATATTCAACACAGTCAGCATTGAAATCTAGGTCTTCCATTCAACATGAAAGCCTTTGGGACGCTGTCATTGTTTGCCTCAAGAAATTCTCGACGACATCGGTAAAACAATCGTATGTTTCTCTTAAAAGCGAAATGTCATTTCTGTTTTGGTCGCTAGAGATTCTCTGTGAAGTTTCCTTTTACACTCGTAAAATGGTTTTAAAAATTTTAGTGTGACATGAAAACTTTTGTCAGCGAAATTGTTAAACCTTATCGTGGAGAATATTTTTGACGATGCTGACCGCGTAGCGCCTGTCTCGTAGCTGCTACGGCGTAGCACCATTCGTGTCCGCCTACGCGCTACGGGTGGTTTCCGCTACGTGACAAATATTTGTACGGTCAACAGAACATTCCCTTTATTGTTTATTATTGTAATACCGTTCGCAGAGATAATCCTTGTTTAGGGCTATGAGGTTTATTTATTTATCCACCTTGCCCCCTATAACATGGGACAAAAACAACAGTGAGGAATTGTGGGTTACCCTTCAGGGAATAGAGGCATGTGTTATGGGTGTTTTTTAATTAGCCAGACCCTGGTTACGAAACAGAAACAAAATTAGTACATAATCATAAGAAATATTCTGTAAAAAAATCTAGTAAAGTACTTTTACCGAAATTATATTTTTTATGATAGTAACAATGCTGTTTGAAAAGTATACAAAGATCAGGTTTTGCAAAATGGCCACTAGTTACAGCTATTATTACGTGACTAAGGGCCGATTTCACTAATTCTAAACGCCCAGTTTTCAAGGTTTAAACTCGCTTAAACGCGTTTAGCCGCTGTCATAAAGCTGAAGCGTTTGTTTGTTTGTTTGTTTGGTTGAACGCGCTAATCTCAGGAACTACTGGATCGAATTGAAAAAAATATTTTTGTGTTGAATAGTCCATTTATCGAAGAAGGCTATAGGCGATATAACATCACTCTGCGACTAACAGGAGCGAAGCATCAATGAAAAATGTGGCAAAAACGGGAAAAAAATCCTTTTGAGAGCTTCAGTTGCGTGCGCTGCGTAAACGGTTAAAGTTACGCAAAAATTATGTGTGACGGCATTGTTCTCCTTTTAAAGTTCTAAAAAAAGTCCGCAACAGCATATGTCTATCTTTTAACCTGTGAACATCTTTACGCGCGAAACCGCCACATCCGTCAACATCCGCGCTGTTTCCCGCCATTGACATGTTTACGACTTTGTTTACATAAAACGGATAGCTGACGCTTCTATTGGTGCGAGGCACTTGAAGTATTTTTTTGTGGGTTGTTGAATAAACAGACCTTATAATAAAATGTAAACAATACTTGTGTTACGAGAGTTGAATTCTAATCAAATGCTGTTATAAACGATTTGGCGGGAATAGTGTCTGTTCACGTGATAAGTTGGTTTCTGATAAAACCACTGTATCAATCTACACGAAATTTTGCATGTTACACTATGAATAGACAAGTAAACTAATAACATTGTTTTTTTTGTACAGTCCGATAAAATATTTTCCTATTATTCATACTCAAACTTCATATTACGGAAACGAAACAAAGTAACTGCTTTTTCAAATTGCGTTTCTGCGTTTGCGTTGCGTTTTGTGTTGCGTTTTTTTTCTAATACTATGTAATAACTACCTTAGAATAAATACATACCCTCAAACTTTGAATAACACATACAAGCTCACATCATTCACGCTCACAATAACAATACGAATAAAATCGGCTGACCTTGATAAAAATGTTATTACGTAATATTTCTTCAAAATATTTATCTAAACCGATGTTATTACGACGTAATAATAACACAGCAATAAATATAATACTCAACATAACACATAAACAAACACAAAACTGTTTAAAACACACAATTCTAGCAAAATTTCGTCCGCCATTCACAAACGTAAACATGCTACTAAAAACTTTTTTTATTTTTTTTCGAAACAGTATTTGTCTATGGAAATGTTTGTAAAACTACTATACTATCACTCTCCGAGTATGTAAAAATTTCCACAGGAATATGACCTTTAGTTAATTAGTAATAGAGGTTGAAACCGCGCTAGTCGGATCGGCACACTGGGGCCTATTGGACGTTGTCGGGTAATTCCGTTTACCGGCACTCTGGGGCCTATTGGATGTTGACAGGAAGGTTAACTCACTATAATCTTTTTTATGGTTTTTATTTTTTACGCTAAGCTAAGTTCAGTAAAACTTAGTTTATAAAGCGAATGGTGAAATCGGCCCTACGTATATAATAACAATCAGCTATTTTTGTGATAGTAATTTAATCAATTTACTTACATACTGAGTAGACTCGTTATTCGATTCTTATCTGCGACATAATTTTACTGGCGGTAACATACATGTCCATCGCGTTTTATATTAGTTGGTTATGTCAACATTCTATATTTGTTGTATAAAATGTTTGTTTTTCTTGATTTCCAGATAATGTGATGATTGTTCTTCATAAATGTGACAACGTTTAGAGAATGCGATAAACAATTTTGTACATACAAAGTATTGTGAAAGGATAACTAAATGTTTATTACTTTTATAGGTATCATTATTGTGGATAGGAAGGAGTTAACAATGTTAAAAAAATATATTTGTACAAACTATGAATGCCTGGCATTGTACTAATACTCAGAAAATAGGTACAATTGTTCTTGCTACAGCTGCATATATGTAAATTTTCAGTATCACTACATATTATAAACCAAAGTCCTCCGCCGTGTCTGTCTGTATCTCTGTTCGCGACAAACTCAAAAAGTACTGAACGGTTTTTCATGCGGTTTTCACCAATAGACAGAGTGATCCATGAGAAAATTTTGAATGTATAATTTGTACCCGTGCCAAGCTGTGGCGGGTCGCTAGTATTAAACATAGTGAAAGAAATAAATAAAAAAATCATGCTTATTTTGCCGGTGCCGTTACGCTACATGCATGGCACGTGACGGTGTTGGTCGGTGGCGGAACGGTCTAGTGGGCAGTCTTATACTTTTCAATACAAAGAATATTTTTGAAGTAAAACTTCTTTACGCCCGCTTGACTTGGGGAGTCAGCTGGTGGATGCGTGACGAGAGCGTTACGAGGCGAACGGAAGAGATGGAGCTAAAGAAATATTGCTTCAGTCGTGTGGTCTACAGCACACTCGTTTTTTTTGCTTGACACGTTACTAGCACGGTCATAGTATGGTCATGGTAAGATACGATGTAGTGTGCAGACTCCTTTAATATGAACTGTTTTCCCCGTCCCTACCTACACAGTTTGATAATTATCTGTTTTCAGAATTGGTCAATAACTATTGATCAATTCTGAAAAACAGTCATTTGCATATTAAATTATTCTAAATTGGAAACACACAATAAGTGCAAACTCATTGCAGCTTAGTTATTGACAACGTTTAGCGATATGTGAATATTACAAATTATATTAAAAAGGGTGAAATTGTATTGAGTGATGGCCAGTGGGAATGCAAATTACAAGTTGTAGGTCATGAGTTCTAACCCAGACAGGCGTTTTACTTTGTGTAAATTATTTCATCACCACTGCTCTCAAAACGGCGAAGGAAAACATCTTGAGGAAACCGATATGTCCTAGAACTAAAAATACGAAGACATGTAACATCCACCAACCCGCATTGGGCCCGCGTGGTGGACAACGGCCCACACCCTGTCACTGAGAGGAGGCCTGTACCCCAGCAATGGGGACATTAAAAAGGCTGATGATGATTTCGTCGGCGCTGCTCTAAAAACGGTGAATGAAAACCTCGTGAGGAAACCCCGATGTCCTACAACCAATAATTTCGAAGACATGTGATATCAACCTACTATGGGCCCGCGTGGTGGGTCAACCCACACCCTCTCATAGAGAGTGAATTAAAAGGTTGATTATGTTGCTATTTTGTATTGAAAAGACGTTTGAAACTTGCTGTAAAAATATACAAAAAATTCACACCTTTTTTTTCTCTCATTCTCATTTTGCTTCGTTTAAAGATTGTACGATTCTTAATGTCACTTTAAAAAAATAACTACAATTTAGCAAATTTAGCAAAGTAACTTCAAGTTAGATTTAGCGTTTCTAACGTTAAATCCTGTTCCGGCGACCAAACTGAATGAATAGTGAATGTAAAATTTCCTATAAATACTGTGAACAGCGTTCTCCCTAATAACAATGAAGGTTTACTGCGGTCTCCAATTCACCAATTTCCTTACGATCATTCATTGTAGGAATGTTGGGCAAAGGGTTTTTTGACGACACTGAATAATAAACTTTATCATCAGTGTCATAAAGTGCAAATGACGAGGCTCGGAGCAGCCCGAGGATGCCCGAGGAGCCGTTTGATGTCAGTCACGACATACAAATTTGCAGTTTATTACACTGATTACAAAGTTTATTATTCAAATGAATTGGAAATTTTTCAGTTTTCCTCTACTTTTGCTTGTGAAAGACCATGAGCGGTAGCATATTTACCACACAAGGTAATTTGATTATTGTTCCAATTCCAGAGTATTACGCAAAGGGAACCTGAAGGAACACGGCTGGGTTTTCGTCAGTAAGAGTCTGACACTCCCCTCTCGCTCCACCCAGAGCGGGGAGGAGTCATCTGATCATTTCCCATCTTCATAAAAAAAAAGGATATAATTTTTATTTTTGATCGGAGACAAATAAGAGAAGTGTCGAAAATAATTTGAAAATAATGATAAGCTCTAATGATACATAACTGAAGTAACTAATCGATGTCAAAATTCTCTGACTTATGACGCTGGTGATGAGAGGAGGTACACAAATAGATATTCGTGGGCGTTACAATATAATTATAGGTCTAGTACTTCTATTGTTTGGATCACTATTGTTGCAAGCGTCACTTTGTTGATCTGAGAATACTCTATTTTTAACTTGTTATGAATGCTCGTAAAATCGGTGAAGAAAAACTCGTGAGGCAACGGCCATGTCCTAGAAGGAAAAATTCGAAGACAATGACATCCTCCAATAACCCGCATTGGGCACGTTTGGTGGATTAAGGCCCACACCCTCTCACAGTGAGTAAGCCTGTGTCAGCAGTGGGGACATTAAAATAGGTTGATTATGCTTATGCTTGTAAAATTGTGCAATTGTAATCAAGATACTTTGTGGAGTTGCTCACTTTCGAGTAGTTAAGGCTGGTTCTCCTCTCACGCTGAACGTCATCGGCGTGTAGCTCGTCAACGATCACCGCGACGAGCGAGCTGACCACCGTCTGCGCTGACAGCTACGCGTAATTCTGAAACGCTCCTAGGACAATCATACATATTCGGCCATCAGTGCCGGCGGTGGGACAAGTGCCATGTGAGATTTTTAGCGTGGAGTAGGTCGGAAATTACAAAAGTTCAGAGTTGAATGAAATAAATGCTTTTAATTTGATTATCATAACTTGTTATTAAAATTTTAGTTTACTCCGCTATAATGTTAAAAAGAAACAGACGACATTTTGTGGTTCATATATTATTTGGTACAACGTGCTCGTAGAAAGGAAGTTTGTAAACCCAAAATTTAATGCATGTTAACTTACGCATAACATATTTTATTTACGACTCCCCTTGCACACCGCAGCCTGCAATAATTTAATATTTCAGCGGCTGAGTAGAATTAATGGACCATTACCTCGAGAATACCGTGATATGCCGTAAAATGGTAAAAGTTGATGTCGCTAACAAATTAATGAAGGCTACAGGAGTGTAATGCAATAGAACAAGCATTTCTAAATTAAGAGGATATGGAAAACAGGAGACCTTAATAGGTACCGATACAGGTTATTAAGAAATAACAAACTACATGCTCATAAATTACTTAAATATTAACTGACTGTTAAGTACGCGGGCTTTTTTTTGGCGGGGTGGGAAATCATCCATTGACATCTCCCGCTCTGGGTGGAGCGGGAGGGCGTGTCAGACTCTTACTGAGTAAAACCCACCCCTGTTTCTTCCCTGCCTGAGTGCCCAGGGGTGCGATAACTCTGTAAAGAATTTATCCGCTACCTAGGCATGCAGGCACCGGCCACGTTGGGCCCCGTCTGTGGTGGCTGACTATCATCTCTTTGAGGCGTGCGTGGAACACTACGCGCCGTCGACTCACAGGCCTGGTGCTGATCGAACGGCGAGCTTACCACTGCTCGCCGTCCGCAGACGAACACGATGGAGCGTGAGAGCGCGCACCTTGCCACAGATACATACGAGTAACACTAACTATTTATAACCTAAATACGTACATATATTCAAGAACAAAATACACTTAGGTGTCAAAGTACTCCTCCGTCCACAACGCTGTCATATGGGCTGGTCAACGTGACAATGCTAATTCTTTGGGCGAAGAACAAGCCAGTCTTCTAGTCATGCAGTGTCAATCAGTCGTAAAGGTAGCTGAGGTAGGGCTAAGCTACCTGAGCTACCAGAGGAGTAACGGATAAATTCGTAATAGAGTTACCGCTCCCCTGTGCACTCAGGCAAGGAAGGAACAGGGGTGGGTTTTAGTCAGTAAGAGTCAGTAAGAGCCCTCCCGCCAGAGCGGGAGATGTCATTGGATGATTTTCCACCCAAAAAAAAAAAAGGTAGGGCTAAGCTAGTTATCTGCCTGCCTAGCGTTTTCCCAACTATCTTGGGGTCGGCTTCCAGTCTAACCGGATGCAGCTGAATACCAGCTAAGCTAGTTATTTCTTATAAATTAACTATTTTAAAAAAGCAAAGTAAATAATGAGTTTTACCACTTACAAGCTTACCAATTAGAAATGTATAGTATCAGATGATAATGTCGATGTGGCTTAACTAGTTACAGAAAACCGCATGATATTGTGTTGATTTTTAACCGACTTCAAAAAAGAGGAGGTTCTCAATTCCTCTGTATGTTTTATTTTTATTTTTTATTGTATGTTTGTTACGCGATATCTCCGCCATTTGTAAATCGAATTTGATTATTCTTTTTTGTTTGGTAGGTCATACTTCAGAGGTGGTCCCATATAAATTTTATCGAAATCGATTGAGTACTTTAAAAAAAAAACAACATAAACAAAATATATGTATACACCGATGACCTTTTGGTTTTCTCCAATTGTTCAAATTCCATGTTATTAGGGTTATCCATTCGGGCATAACTTTAATATTTAGTTTTACTTCTGGGGTACAACAACTAAAAAGTGAAAAATAAAAAACTTTTTTACAATATATACCGACTTCTAAAAATTCAAAAGTCGGTGTTTATATTTTGTTTCTTCGTTATTTGACACCGACTTCCGAAAATAAAGTTATTTTGTAATTTTTAGAAGACGGTTGCATTTTTTTTTTGTAATAAAGTTTTTTATTACACTTGTGTTTTTCATTCTGCAGTTAGCCTTGGACGTTTATTTGTTAAAAGACGCGTATGCACTTATACTTTACGCATTTGGCGACCACAGCCTGCCGTGTAAAATGTGCCACAGCTCACCCTAACTTTGTCACACAGTTGAGGCAAAAATGGATAAAGTTTTGGTTCAAATGACTTTTATTCCAGCCAGTATATACAAGTATTACGTGGCTGTTGGCACCGCTTTCGTGCTATAAATAAATTTAAAAATAACCGGCCAAGTGCGTGTCGGATTTCGCACATTTAGGGTTCCGTACCAAATTTATTTTTGACTATTTGTATGGCTTTGGGTGAACAAGAGGCTTGTACTGTGAAAATTTGAAGACTGTAGCTCCAACCGTTTGGCTGTAAAATCTGTGTGACAGAAGACTGACAGGCAGACAGACGGACACGTGAGTGACAGCAATAGGGCTCCGTTTGGACCCTTCGTGTATGAAACCCTACATACATAATTTTAACGTTATTCTGCTTTTATCGGCGGTTAGTGGAGGAGCTCTTGGCTAAAGTAATAACAGCCGCACAGGACGATAAACCAGGTTAAGCTACGCTTGCCGGGGTTGGTGCATGGATGGGTGACCATCTTTACATACCGAGACTCCTCCGTGCCTCGGAAACCACGTTAAGCCGTTGGTCCCGGCTGTCAATCGTGGATCTTTGATAGTCGTTACGGGTAGTCAGAAGCCTGACAGTCTGACAACCAGTCTTACCAAGGGGTATCGTATTACCCAGTAACTAGTAACTGGGTTGTGGAGGTCAGATAGGTAGTCGCTCCATATAAAATACTGGTATTCAGCTGAATCTGGTTAGACTGGAAGCAGACCCCAAGATAGCCCAAGATAGGAAAAGGCTAGGCAGATGATGATTCTGCTTGTATCTGTATGAAGTTAGCTTTTATACATCAACTAGCGACCCGCCGCGGCACCGCACGGAAACTAGTCATACACACAACCCTTCCTCGTTTATCGCTCTTTCTAGTAGTGAAAACCGCATTAAAATCCGTTGCATGGTTTAGGAGAAATTAGCGGAGAAACAGACAGACGCGAAAAGTGACTGATTTATACTATGTAGAGATAGAGAATAATAGAAATCGAGACAATTATTGTTTTTAACCCCCGACGTAAAAAGACGGTTGGTATAAATTTGACCGCTATGTGTGTGTGTCTGTCTGTGGCACTGTAGCTCGTAAACGGGTGAACCGTTTTGAATGCGGTTTTTTTTTATCTGAAAGCAGTTTTTCTAAGCGATGGTTCTTAGATACGTTTTATCAAAATTGGTTAAGCCGTTTCAAGGTTATCAACTCTTTTGTGTTTTTTTTTTATGTTTACTTTTCTTTTAAATGTTGGGGGTTTTTTAAATTTAATTTAATTGATATCTGGCTGTAGGACTAATGTGACTTTGAAAATACTTAACGATTCGATCCAATTGTTTACATCAGTAACTAAAATACTGTTGTAGAACTTTGCAGTGGAACTTGAACTTAGAGCAATGCAACCGAAGCCTGCGTCAAACTGTATAATAGTGAAATCTAAGTTCGAGGTAATTATTTTAATGGTCGAATTCGATGTAGCTGCTCGTATTGAGACCATTGAACAGAAACTAGACCAAACCAAGCAATGTAACACTTCAGATCGTCTGATAGTTGAGATAGTCTGATACTTAAGATAGTTCTTCTAAGATTTAATTTTGACTTGAATTTGTTTCTTAATTTAATTTTTATTGTATTGAATTATTTAAATTTCATTTTATTTTGATAATTTTAATATGATTTTAATGTTATATTGTTTAATTTATTTTAATTTTGATTTTTATTTTCATAGTCTCAATATTGTCTACCAATTCAGGGGAGGAGCGAGACAACCCCGACACAAGTGTTATTAACCACTTACTGGGGCTGTTTCATTCACATTTGTTATGTAAATTTAAGAGACTCAATAAACAGTTTTATTATATTATTATTATAAGTTCTGATAGTCAGCTACTAAACACGGCCTTATCTGGTTTAAATTGGCAAAAAAAATGCCGTGTAAAAGGGTTATTTTTAACCAATATGTCATTTAGTTACAAAATCACGCTTTAATGACTGACCAGTAGTGCGATTTTGTAAAAAAAAACTTACCGTGAAAACTCCTGCAGTGATGTGAAATTGAAGTGAACTGCCGATCCTTCTTGCTAGATTCACAGCTCACTTCACCACCAAGCGACTATACACATGCCTCTAGCTGGCACAAGAGTATGCAAGTAGCTTGCATGCTATTGATCCATAAAAATGTGTGATTGTTGAATGTGAGTAAGGCACGTAAGCTACTTGCATACTACTGTGCCAGCCACAAGTATGTGTATAGCCGCCTTAAGTTTTTTTCTTTTCAAGAAGTATTACCAGATATGTACTGATAACACTTACTTATTTAACAAGAGCTGGTAAATACGTATCATTAGTGTCGGTTACTTGAGTAGTTACTAAGACAATAAAAATAATTTCTCAGCATTCACAATTCACTTCATTCAACAAAATCTCAACACAAAGGACAGTCGAGGTAGGAGACCCACAATCATTTTTATTTCCCTTCGGAAGTAAGCGAAGGTTCGATGAAAGGAAATGTAGTTTTTATTCTCGAACGGACCATAGTTTCAAAACCCCGGAGAATTTATGGGGTGGTCAACTAACGAAAAAGATTTATATATTTGGGATATGTCCGGTAGCTATGTGTCTCTGTCCCTTTTTAACTCCATGGCATATGGTTGACATGGGGATTCAAAGCGTCTTTGAAATATGTCTTAAACTGACAGTTGTTTTGAAAAACAACGTAAGTGTTCAGGGTTTATTTTTATGCTGTATACAAAACAGCCAGTTACAGGCTGGTTTGAGGCGGTGCAAGAAAAGAGTGTCTGAAACGACATTGGGAGGTTTTTGTATAACCTAGCCGTGGAATAGGTTATACAAAAAAAATGTCTTTCTCAAACTTGGTCTAAATTTATAAAAGAGTCTAGAGTTTCTCGGCATTTTTCGTGGTACAGATTTCGAAAATCAAATACAAAAATCCTACCTCATACATATTCTTCGTGTATCATCTCATAATCATCTTCTGAACAATAAACTTCATCGTATCTGTTAAACGGAATCAGCATACGAGTGCGAGTCTTTAATAAATAAATGTATAGCGGCTCTAAAAATGTACGGAGCGTCTAAAAAAAGTACGCAAGATTGAACGTTCGCAGTTCGGTTGAATATTTTATTTATCTCGCTCGAGTTCGATTGCTGTCTGTGTGTGCTCGTATATCATATAGGTACTTGGCAGCTTTTTTCCTTTTTTTTTTGATACTGATATTGTATTTGGTGGCAGAAAAATGTGAGATTGTTGTTTGGTTGGCTAAAAATAAAATGTGTTCCAATTTGAGAACTGAACTTGATAAAGTTTGCCCCTGTTCCTTCAGTTGCTTGTGCCAGGGCTCGGTAACTGTCTTTCGAATTTATCCGCGACTCAGACAGGCATCGGTCCTGGCGGACCCCGTCAGTTTTGCTGACATCTCTTTGAGGTACGCGTGGAACACTAGCGTTCTTGGTTAAGGAGTGTTACGCATTTTTATTATTTAAGAATACATCCAGAAGGTGCCCCTCACAGGGTGGGCGACGGAATTGGTGAGATGGGCTAAACTTCTTCGATAAAATACTTATATTAAATCTAGGCTATTAATAATACTTTGTAAATAATAATGTAACCTGGTTATAAGTAGCTATCGCCTCTCAACCTGAAACATAATTTTAGACCATACAAACCGACTACTAATTTTTTTCATGACGACCATTAGGTACCTACTAAAACCGGTTGTCAAATAGATTTACGATCGCAGTATATCTGCGTAAACTTACTGCTGCCTAGGCCCCTAACATAAAAAAACATTACCCTCTTTCTGGGGCAGTCGGTTAGAAGTGCGATGCAGATAAACGCACTAACCCAAATCGAAAAATAAAAAATATGTGTTTTTGCGTGCTAGTAACCTACAAAACATACTTGATGTTATGCCAAAGACATTCCTCATAGAAACACGCCCTTTCCAATTTACACTTAGGAAAGAAATGTGATTTTTTCAGGTTTACTGTGTTACATTGCTTTACAGGATTAGATCGTTAGCACTAGAACACGCTCGGTTAGTGACTTAGGGCCGATTTCACCAATGTTAAGCGCCCAGTTTTCGACGTTTAAGCTCGCTTAAACGCATATAGCCACTGTCACAAAGCTGAAGAGTTTGTGTGTTTGTTTGCTAATCTCAGGAACTACTGGATCGAATTGAAAAATTATTGAAGTTTTGAATAGTCCATTTATCGATGAAGGCTATATAACATCACGCTGCGACATACAGGAGCGAAGCATCAATGATAAATGTGGCAAAAACGAAAAAAAAAATCCTTTTGAGAGCTTCAGTTGCGTGCGCTGCGTAAACGGTTAAAGTTACGCAAAAATTATGTATGACGGAATTGTTCTCCTTTTAAAATTCTAAAAAAAATCCCCGACAGCATGTGTCTATCTTTGAAGGTTAACTCACTGTAATCTTTTTTATGGTTTTTATTTTTTACGCTAAGTTCAGTAAAACTTAGTTTATAGAGCGAATAGTGAACTCGGCCCTTAATTAATTAAATTCTAAACTAGATTAAAAAATCTGATTAAATTGATTGCTATGTAAATAAATTAAATTACATTGACTTATTAATTAAATTAAAATTTTAAGTACTTATATTAATTGGTATAATTAAATAGTTTTTTTTTTTACTCTTTGCCCCATACTAGGAATTATTATTCCTGTATTGTGGGTGCGGTCACAAACATGTAAACTTACATACACAAGACACACAGACCCGGAACAACTATCTGAAGGCCGAACAAATATTTAATCCGTGTGGGAGTCGAACCCGCGACACGCAGCGCAGCAGCAGAACGCTCAACCAATTTATGCTTAAACCAACTTCTGCTAGCGGCTCCGCTCGCGTGAACTGCATACTTAGTACTTCCCTCACTATAAATTATAGCCTATGAGTCATTCTGGTGTATAAGCAATATTACTGTAAAGTTTCATCAAAATCCGTTCAATAGTTTTTGCGGGAAAGAGTAACATACATACATCGTCACATACTTTCACATTTATAATATTAATAACTAGCTGCGTCCCGCGGTTTTACCTGCCTAGACCGGAATAAAAGGTAGCCTATATGTTAATCTAGGCTATAAGCTATCTAGATACTAAATTTCATCCAAATCGGTCCAGCCGTTTGAGCGTCAAGAAGTAACAAACATACACACTCACAAACTTTCACATTTATAATATTAGTAGGATAGGATTATATTTTATTCATTGAGGTCG
Source organism: Polia nebulosa (assembly GCA_951329385.1). NCBI lineage: Eukaryota > Metazoa > Arthropoda > Insecta > Lepidoptera > Noctuidae > Polia > Polia nebulosa. Next base: position 8,304,567 of record OX589595.1, on the reverse strand, counting down.
GCGCAGAATGTCTTTGTGCCGTCATCTCAAAAGTCAACTCCGTGTTTCCACCCAGGATTGTGTGAAAAATGATAAGGCTATACCTATCGTTTTTCACACAAAGCTGGGTGGATTGCATTCTAACCTAGAAGTAAGAAAATAAAGAAGTAAGGTACGTGGAATAAATACACGGTGTCTTTTTTTCTTGCAAAAATCAAAACATTTCTTTTTAATATAATATATATTTCCCGTTTTTGTCCTATGGGGATAAGTCGAAATCCTAATACACATAATGTACCTACTAAATAATCTATGATGTACTAGCTGACCCGAAGGACGTTGTCCTGTCTTAGCGATGAACTGTCAAACGCGCGAAGTTTAAGTAGCCGTTAAGTTTTCTGAAATTTTCTAACTTCCCGCGCAATTTTCTTAATTTTTTCTTTCACAAGAACCTTCTGACAATAAAAAACACAACAAAAAAAGAATTAGCGAAATCGGTCCAAACGTTCACCCGTGATGCTGTGACCAAGGAAAATAGGGATTAATTTTTAGGGTTCCGTACCCGAGTGGTCCAAACGGAGCCCTATTTTTGTCACTAACATATCCGTCTATCTGTCTGTCCGTCCGTCGTCTGTCACAAAATTTTGTTTCGAAGAATTATTTAGCTTCCCATTGACATATGAACTTGAAATTTGGTGTTATAATGTTTATTATTACGTATACTTTTCTAACAAATAGCAATATATGTTACGGAACCCTTTTTTTTTTTTTTTTTTGGGGGGTGGGAAATCATCCTATGACTTCTTCCGCTCTAGGGTGGAGTGGAAGGGTGTGTCAGACTCTTACTGACTAAAACCCACCCCTGTTCCTCCCTGCCTCGAGTGCCCGAGGGCGAGGTAACTCTTTCGAATTTATCCTCCACCCCCGGGCAGGCATCGGCCGTGGCAAGCCCCTTCCCTTGGCTGACAACTCTTTGAGGCGCGCGTGGAACACTACGCGCCGTCGACTCTCGGGCCTGGTGCTGATCGGGCGGCGAGTTACCCACTACTCGTCTATGTGCGAGATCCGACACGCACTTTGTTATATCTATGATATATTGCGTCCAGCGCATCGAGGTCGGGTATCCTGCAATGCGTAAACCATATCCCGTTCGCCAAACATTTGACCGAGAAACGACGTCCTATATTAAGGCCTCACTGGCACATTTAAGTTCTGTTTTGGCTAAACTATGGGAGAAGTTCTACTTACTCTTCGTATGTACAAACTATGTAGAACAATCATGGTATACATAGAATTGAATTCGTATACATCTAGCTTATGAAATCTAGATGCATACATTTTTAATGTTTAATTTGTATGTATGTAACATACGAACAATTGAAGTCGGAGAAGTTGTGATAAAATCGACTTTAAGAACAAGCCAATTTTTCCAAAGTGACTTATAAACTTTCCCGGGAAAAAGCAATCAAAAAGAGAACTGGCGAGTCCCATTAAACAAATAAAGGACATTCCTACTGAAAATAATTCTTCTGAAAACTTATATCATCATCATCATCATCCTTTTAATGTGCCCACTGCTGGGGCACAGGCCTCCTCTCTGTGAAAGGGTGTGGGCCGTAATCCACCACGCGAGCCCAATGCAGATTGGTGGATGTCACACGTTTTCGAATTTTTGGTTCTAGGACATGCCGGTTTCCTCACGATGTTTTCCTTTATCGTTTTGTGAGCAGTGGTGATTAAATAATTTACACAAAGTAAAGCGCCTGCCTGGGTTTGAACTCACGACCTACAACTTGTAAGTCGCGGCCGATACCACTGGGCCACCACTGCTCACTTAATACGCTTAATAGAGTTCTATAAAATTTGCAAATTCTAAGTCGCATCATTGCTTCTTATTTTATCGTCTCGATGGCACGTATTTAATTTAGTCCATTCAGCAATTGAATCCATCCAGCACTTGAATTTTCCGCACGGTAAAAAAACTTCTTTACCTTTTTTTGCTTCAAGGAACCGAATTCAAACTTTTAGAGAAATAAGTTACTTTTATTAGGAGGAGCTTGTGGCTAAAGTAATAACAGCCGCACGGGTCGATCCATCAGGTTAAGCTACGCTTGCCGGGGTTGGTCCATGGATGGGTGACCATCTTTACATACCGAGACTCCTCCGTGCCTCGGAAAGCACGTTAAGCCGTTGGTCCCGGCTGTCAATCGTGGATCTTTGACAGTCGTTACGGGTCGTCAGAAGCCTGAAAGTCTGACATTCAGTCTTACCCAAGGGGTATCGTATGCAGCTACTGGGTTGTGAAGGTCAGATAGGCAGTCGCTCCATGTGAAATACTGGTATTCAGCTGCATCCGGTTAGACTGGAAGCCGACCAAAAGATAGTTGGGAAAAGGCTAGGCAGATGATGAAGTTACTTTTATAAGACCATCAACATGGACTGTGTAAAGGTAACATGGCTGAAAAGACGGTGACTTTTGGGTTTATAATAGAGAAGTAAGGAAGTAGAAAATGTTGCGCTCTCCTTAAAATAAATTGCTAAATATTGAACCATCAAGATTACCATTCATAAATAACTTTAGCCTAATAATTGCTGATTTTTCAATACTTACATAACTTTTATTTCATAAATAAATATGGTGGTTTGACCGCTTTTGTATAGAAAACATGTCAAACCGCCATATTTATTCTTTAAACAAAATTTATCTGACGATTGTAAAACTGGACCATAGGACCGATTTTTCATTAAAAATAGCGTTTTGACAGCTATTGTATATAGGGTGACTGGTAATTAGTGACCGATACTTAAACACGTGATTGTAATCATGATAACAAACAAATTTCCCAAAGAAACATATAGTGAGACAGGACGGCGCACGCGGCTAACAGCTGATAGGTCATAGCCCCGCATGCGCGAATTTCATACGGCTGTTGTGTTATTGTGATAAAAGTGAATGAGTATAAATAAAATGTTTTTTTGGGAAAGTTGTTTGTTATCATGAGTACAATCACGTGTTTAAATATCGGTCACTAATTACCAGTCACCCTATAGAAGATGTGTCAAACAGCCATATTTTTACTCTTCAGTTAAAAAGTATCTGAAGACTGGAAAATCGGCTTTTAATGTACCTAAATACTTGGAACGTATAAACTAGTTATATTATAAACTTCAGAATTATTTGAAATTCTACTAACTTTGTGGTTCGTCACAGCGGCAGATCTTAGTTTGCAGTCACGGATGCGGAATTATGCGGATGAACTAGAGTTTCCTACTGAAATTAGTTTGTCTTAGAGCAAATTATGTTATTTAGGCACCAAGAGCTGGGAATTAGATCTTCTTTATGGCTCTGCAGCAAGTCTTACCGTGATTGCAGACCAAGCTATAATTTGTTATTTTAGCTTAAGTCACATCATCATCATTTTGCTATTTTATTTTGTACTCAGAATCACACGAGTTTTATTTTATTTTCACTCTTATCTTTTGTTTATGAAAAACTGTAATGTTACCTATAACTTTGTATACTTCGCACTCCCGAGCCACAAGATACAAGCGACGCTTAGTTTGTGGTTCACCAAAAATGCCACATTGTAGTGTTACTTTTTGATGAATAAACTTTATTATTATTATTTCAGCCGAAAAACGTCCACTGCTGGACATAGGCCTCTCCCAAGTGTCGCCACAACGACCAGTCCTGTGCGTCTCGCATCCATCGGATTCCCGTGACCCTCAACAGGTTATTGGTCCACCTTTTGGGAGGCCTTCCAACGCCGCGTCTTACGGTACGCGGTCGCCACTCCTGAACTAATCGCCCCATCGACCGTCTGTTCTGCGAGCAATGTGCCCTGCCCACTGCCACTTAAGTTTGGCTATTTTTCGGGTTATGTCGGTAACCATACCGAGCTATGTCAGGTCACATAGCTGAGGCTAATTTTCATACTGGTGTGAAGATATCAAACTACATAATTATGTAAACAAGTATATAGATGTTCTCAGCTATGCGGGCTAGCTAACTTAGCTCAAGGTACTACCCGCCAAATGGCGCCCTCATTGAATAAAAAGTCGTAGCATAGCATAGAAAATAAATATTAAAGAATCCTACGTTGCATTTTATACAAAGAGGATAAAGTAGTAAGCAAAAGTACCAAAAACGAAACATTTTGAGTCCTGTTTTAACAACGTAAAAATACTTTATCCTCTTTGTAACAAACGCAACGTAGGATTCTTTAATATTTATTTTCTATGCTATGCTACGATTTTGTATTCAATGAGGGCACCATTTGGCTGGTAGTAGACCCTTAATAAGCGATGGAGCACGGTTGCCGAGAAGTGACCTACTCAGTCTTGACTTACAGAACCCAAGGCTATTAGATAACACAGGCCGGGGCCCCAGCAGCGAATTCAACAATTTTATAAAGTTTGTATATAATTTCCAATTCACTAAAATACTATAATAAACCAAATATTTCCTTGCAAATATTTCAATTCACTAATACTATAATAAACCATACAGGGTGGAGAAGACAATACGACAATAAATGAAAACACAGACAATACTAGTTCATAAGAATAAGTTTAAGCTATCAAAAAAATCCTAACATCGAAAATAAAAAAATAAAAATTTCAAACAAACTAAATGGCATAAAACTAGAAACGAAATAGAACACCATTTATAAATATGAGTTCACTAACCTGTCGTAAGAGCGGCAACAACGCGCGGTCCTGTAGCGACTTGATCTTTTGGCTTTTAATTATGGATTAATGCTCAGTAAAATTACACTGAATCACAGATTATTAACCAAATAATCAGGCATCTCTCAACGGCGTGTTATTTATTAATCAAATTATTAATCACGATCAGGATGTAGGTATGAAAGTCACTAAATTTTTCGTTTTTCAATATGGCCGCCATGAATTCGAATACACAAATTGCACCGACGTAAAAGGTTATTTCTAACGTCTGACAAAAGGTCCCTATTCGCAGCCATGTGTTTTAATTTATTAAAAGATATGATTATTCTATCTTTTAAATCATCAACAGTATCAACAGCTGTTGAGTACACTTCATTTTTGATATGACCCCACAAGAAAAAATCCAGTGGTGTAAGGTCGGGGGACCTGGCTGGCCAACGCGTTGGTCCATAACGGCCAATCCACTGCTGTCCGAACATTTGAGACAAACGCTCTCTAGCAGACACCACTGAATGAGCTGGTGCTCCGTCTAATTGGTACCACATCTGCCTGAACGCAGTTACCGAAAGCTCATCCGTGTACTCGCAAACAGGTCCATTGAGGAGTTCTAAAAACTTTTCAGCATTTAAATTTCCATCAATGAAAACCGGACCGATAATAGTATTTCTATGAATGCCAGCCCAAACATTCACAGTAAATCTGTACTGGTGCGAAGTCTCCCGTCCTAGACTCGGATTCACGCGGCTCCAGTAACGAAGATTCTGTCTGTTCCATAAACCGTTCCTTGTAAATGTACTTTCATCAGTCCACATCACATTGTACAAGAAATCCGGATTCTCGAAATGTTTGTTTTCAATCCAGCGACAGAAGTTTTCCCTAACTGGTTTGTCTCTAGGTAACAATGCATGCAATTTCTTGTATTTATACGGCTTCCGTTTGTCGCGTTTTAAAACTTTAAGAATAGTTGTATGGTCAACACGAAAATGTCGACCTGCCCTTCGCGAACTACACGTTGGGTTGCGTTCAAAATAATTTAAAATTCGTTCCTCAAGGGTCACTCTTACACGTGGAGGAACACTATCCACATGCGGGATTAAGGATCGATTTTCTCGCATCCTCTGGACAGCTTGGACAATGGTGCGCCCGTTGGTCGGACAAAATCGAGTGTTTCCAAACCTCTCTCGGTATGTCCGTATAGCCAAAGCGGCGTTTCTTTGACACTCCCCATAAATTAAAATCATGTCGGTGTACTCCGAAGCTGTGTAACTGTAGCGCGGCATGATTATTAAAAAAAAAAAACACGAAAACAATAAAAACTAAGCGTCTAATTTCGCACAATTCACTCACTGTTTAACTAAATACCTAAAACGTTACGTGTCCTGTCACTAAAATAAAGCGTCCAATTTCGCACTAATACAGTCGTAAATGAATTTACAAATTTAAACACGAGCGGCGGGGAAGTCCCTCATCAAAGGCGCCCGCGCGCGGCGCGAACGAAAGTTAGCGGCATCTGAGGACGCGTGACTCGTCACAGGATCGCGGCGGCCGGCAACACACTAACATAAATTTGTTGTAGCAAATTTCTTCAAGAAAGCGAAGTAACAAACGAAACTAGATTTATCTCTTTCGCACACACTAAATTTTTTATTAATATTATGAGTGCATTGCAATTTCCGCATTCGTTACTTTCTTATCCAACTCTGATGACACGCTTTATGACTCTTATTACTCAGAGTTAAGGTATAATTTTCACTAAATCAGATGAAAATACTAATTTGGCGAAAGTGTTAAAGTAGCGAGTTGGCAACGTGGCTTTAATGTTTTGATGTTTATACCGATGTGGGTCGTTAACCTGACAGTGTTTCCCTATTATCAGATACATCATGTAGCAAATGTTAAAAATCGAAAATAATTTCCTGTTACTAAACTACTGGATATATTCAAATGATTTTTTGTATGTAGACTGAGAACGTCTTGAGGTATGCGAGGTTTAATTTAATGTCGTATTGTCATCACCACTCTGTATAATAAACCAAAGCTTTTCTTAATAATGTAGTGTCGGCCTGTGGCATGAAACATGTTAGGTTTACTCGGAGCAAAGTATTTTGAAAGTTCTATATTTTCAAAAGCAACAGAATTGGTTCCACGTTTACCACAAAAGATATTGGAACTGCTGCTAGCATAGAAAGGCTACGGAATATTACTTTGTCAAAATCAGAAAGTTTCTAGAAAAAGGAACGACCGATTTGTTCGTGCTGTTTCTTTTTCGAGAAACTAAATCTAAACTTAGGAATGTGTTGGCTTCATAACTTTGTTACTTACTTAGTTTTTGGTGTAGTCGTCTTACATAAAATGTGTGCTATATGTTTAGTAGTGGGTACTGTTTTTTGTTCCCAAAGGGCTTAGTCTCAACGATCTTCATAATAACAAAAACTTTTTACAAAAAAAAAAAGACGACTGCCAAAAAAACAAAAATAGTGCAAAATTACTTTAATTTCGGCAGTCGGTGTCAAAAAACAAAGAAATAAAACCAGAAACACCAACTTCCGAAATAAAAGTTATTTTTTTTTTGTAAAAAAGTTATTATTTTTCACTTTTTAGTTGTGATTCCCTGAAATGATGAATGAAATTGTGTTAACAATGCATATTTATGCAATAGCAGCAATCGCGGTTGATTCGCTGTCATTTTTTCAAGAGTTCCGTTGTCTGTCTCCGAAACTCATCATCTGAGCTATTTGATATTAAATGGGACCATTTCGAAATGAACCCCTTTCGAACAAAAAAAGAATTTTGCAAATCCGTCTATATATGACGAATTTATGTCCAAAAATATATTAAAAAAAATGTATACATATATTAAAACATCCGAATTGATAACCTGCGCCTTTTTGAAGTCGGTTAAAAACATACCTAAATGGGATTGACCACTTGTAATGTCAAAAGCACAAGTCAATTCCATACAACGATAGAACGACTTTTAGTCTAGAGAATCAGAAGTACCCAAGGACCTCTGGTCGATCAAATGTTTTCAGTGTATAAAACAAATCCCAGTAGCAGTGTAAAATAAGTTTATAGTTAAAAAATCATTTTTTTAAATTAGCTTTTATACCGGCTATCTAAAATTAAATGTGCTCCGTGGGGTTATGTATTTTTATCACAGAGATGCCGTGGCCACCTTCCAGCTTCATCATCGGACCCTTTTTTTCTAGGTGTAAAACGCTGCCCAAGACGAATCAATCGAGCTGAAACTCGGTGGGGTTATATTGTTTTATCACAAAGATGCAGTGGCCACCTTCCAGCTTCATCATCAGACCCTGGATATTGTCTAGGCGTAAAATGCTTCTCAAGAAAAATCAATTGAGCCCAGACTCGATGGGTTTTTCTTGTTTAGTTCAGAAGTTCCTATGGCCATCTTCCGTCTCCATCATCAGACCAGTTTCATGGTACTATATCATTGTATTGTCACCGAAGATACATATATACACCAAATTTGAGTCCAATAGGACATCGGGAAGTGGGTCTAATTTGAGTTGCAAGATTCCACTCTAACAAACATAGTTAGTTACATACATTGCAAGTTAAGTAAAAGATTGTAATGAGCTAAATTCACCTGTATAAGTTCGACGTGGCTCGTGAAAAGAATGCCTGGAAAGATTTGGGGGAGGCCTTTGCCTAGCAGTGGCATAGTATGTGCTAAATTAATGGCATCCCCTGCCGAAAAAAAAAATCGAGCGAGCCTTACACTAGTCGTGTATGATGCGTAACATTTGACATCTCACCAAGGTGAGGTGAGGATAGAATATTATTATTGTTACCAAGGTAATAAGCAACAATAATAATATTCTATCCTGAAAAATAAAATTAAAACGTTTAGTTCCAATTTTGACTGCGCTTAGACTTATCGTGCGTGCGCTCTACCATCTGACGGCCAACTCTACCACCGCGCGCGCTCATTGGTCAAATCAAATAGCGCACGCTGCCGCGGCTTCTTGTTACACACTTCCGTCCCATTTCCCGAAAGCACTCCCACAGATTGCAGGAAAGGGAGAGCAAAGATCAAAAAACGACACTGACTATTTATTTGAAGACATGGTTGGCGCAGTGGTTGAGCGTTCAGCTGCTGCGCTGCGTGTCGCGGGTTCGATCCCCGCACGCAACAAATGTTTGTATGGCCTACAGATAGTTGTTCCGGGTCTGGGTGTCTTGTGTATGTTAGTTTACATGTTAGTGAACGCACCCACGATACAGGAGTAAATCCCAGTGTGGAGCACAGTTAAAAGAAAAAAGGGTGCTCTTACCCTTTCAAATATATTTTAGGCTTAATAAGTAATAGAATAAAATCCAAAAACATGTAACATTTAGCTTCTAAACCTAACTTATAATACGCACCCCTCCAAGTGAACACATTACAAAGGATCCCTTCACAAAGGTAAATTACATAACTTTGAATGTTGTGTATTGTGTTCTATTAACATAATAATATTATATCATCCCGCGAATAGTAAGTCTAAACCGCAAGGCTTTTGAGCAAGCAGGAAAGTATTCGTAAATTGGATTATAACTTTTTATGATTACTGATATGAGGTATCATAGACATCTGAAGGAATATCTGGAGTACCTGCCATTATAAGAGGTACAGTCAAGAAAATGTAGGTAATCGTAACTTCCTTAGCCTAACTAATATTATAAACTATCTGGCCCGGAAAGCTTCGTACCGCCTCAGAATCAATAAATGAATCTATTCTCGAGATATCATCAAAAAGCTGTTACATACAAAAAGTAGGAAATTAATTTTCTTTTGTGTTTATTTTTTTCGATATTTTAATAAATTGTTATTCTGCTATTCGGGGTGGAAACGAATCCAACAAATCAAAAATCATTGAAATTGGTCGAGCCGTTCTTGAGTTATAAATGGTGTAACCAACCCGACTTTGTTTTATATACGGAAAGACGTACACTGCTGAATATAGGCCTCCCCCAAGTGTCGTCACAACGAACGGTCCTGTGTGTCTCGCATCCATTGGATTTCCGCGACCCTCACCAGGTCATCGTCCTACCTTGTCGGAGGCCTACCAACACTACGACTCCGGGCTGCAAGTAAGAAATTCCACTTGGAAAAACTCAACAACTCCGACCCGACCTGGGAATCGATCTCAAGTCCTCATGCTCGGCAATAAATAGCACTTATGACCAATAGACTAACGAGGCAGACTGTAATATCCAATGAAGTCATAAAACTTATACCCGAAGTGTGCAATGTGTTCATTGATGTCTCAAGTGTTTGCACTAAGTCCACAAAGTTCATAGACTAGTGCTCTATGCATATAGTGCAATATTGGTGCCGATTCTGTTGTGCACAAACTAAACTTGATTTAGGCTATTGCTATCTTTTTCTCTCTAATAAAACAAGACAGAGACGGACGTAAATTTGAGCTGTCAAATTTAGTTGAACTAATATTTTCATACAAATGAAGGGTACACGTCGACTAAAAACACGGTGAAGCGCAAGGCGTATACTAGTTTGCCATCTCTAATTTAGTGCATAAATATAGCCGTCCTTTTCTCGCACTGCCTTTAATTAAAAGATAGTGATTCTCTAATTTTAGTTAAGTTATTGAACAAGGGAATCGGCACCATTGCCTCCATAAACTACCAGCTTTACGCCTCCACTTAATCGGTATATATATTTTTATGGGCACTGTTCACCTACGGAATAACCCTTCTGTCAAAATTGTAAAAGGCAGTTAGCGTTTCTGTTCAGTGAGCAGTAAAAATTGTTGAACAGCTTGTCGAATCAATTTCGCGATTAGGTTAGGGTTTATTTTAGGACGTTGTTGTTTGATTTTGACCTAAATCGTGAAGTATGAAAATAGAATATAACCATTTTCAATTCCCAATAAAATCGTAATATCCGTACTATGACTTATTATGGAAATTACAATTAGAGTTCCGTACCCGAAGGGCTTAAAAGGAACCCTATTGCTGTCACTCACGTGTCCGTCTGTCCGTCGTCTGTCAAAAAATTTTCTTCCGAAGTATTTTTTAACTTCCCATTGACCTATGAACTTGAAATTTGGTGATAATGTTTATTATTATTTCATTTATTTTATAGTTCAAACATACAATTTACATGTTTAAATATTAAAATATCAAAATATAACCGGTATCGGGATAGGGTCCAAGCTACCGGTGGTCAGGGCTCCTGAGAGAGGAACCTCCTAAGTATGCGCGCCGTGTCCAGGAGTACTGCCTTCTGGATCAAGCCCTTGATCCAGCTGCCCAACGAGAGCCTCCTTAGGTGTTCGTCGAGGCTCTTGGCTGTTAAGCCAAGAATTGAATTATTATTTCGTATATTTATTTTTACACATATTATTTACATTTTTAAATATTTTATAAGAAAACATATAAAAACCATTAAAAAATATAAAAAATAGTAGTCCACCGGTATCGGGAGCAGGGTCCAAGCTACCGGTGATTAGGGCTCCAGAGACAGGAACCTCCTCACAATGCGAGCCGTATCAAGGAGTACTGCCTTCTGAATTATTATTATTATTACGTATATTTTACTAACAAATACCAATAAATTAATAAATCAGATTTTTTCTTTGATAATTCCCTCATTTGGTACGGAACCCTAAATGTGCGAAGTCTGACATGCACTTGGTCGGTTTTTTCATTAGTTGATCATTATTAGTTTGGGAAGCACATTTTTTTTGGAATTTATTAAGGTTTTGTCTATGTTTCCTGATAGCTACAACCTGGGAGTCAAGAGTGAATAGGTTACTTTATGGGTTACTTCTAGGCAAGCATCTGGGGATCCTCGCAAAGGTGAGACGGTAGTTCACGCCGGAACAACTGCTCAAACTTTATCAAGCGCAAGTTTGATCGTGTATGGAGTACTGTATGCTCTCATCTTTGGGACGGATCTGCCAGATACCAGCTTGATGCCCTTGAGACAATTGAGAAACGAGCCAAGAGGATCATCGGCAATGATCTCCAGAGTCTTGAACATAGATGCCGAGTTGCTAGCCTATCGGTTTTCTATCGGTTACATTTTGGGGAGTGTGCGACAGAATTGCATAATTTAATTCCGTCGTCTTGTGGTCCGATGATGGAACGGGCTTGGCCGTTCCATCATCGGACCACAAGACGTACGGCAATGCGCCACCGGTACATGGTGAACATCCCATCCACACGCACAAAACGGTTTGAGAACACATTCATTGTGCGTACAGCTAGGGAGTGGAATTCCCTGCCGGAGTCTGTTTCCTGATAGCTACAACCTGAGAGTCTTTAAGTCAAGAGTGAATAGGTTACTTCTAGGCAAGCGTGTTCTATCTTCGACCACATCATCGCTTACCATCAGGTGAGATAGTGGTCAAACGCGTGCATTGTATCAAGAATAAAAAAAGCATGCTCCATATTCGACCACATCATCACTTACCATCAGGTGAAAAAAAAAAAAAAAAACTTTGACTTCTTTGAAGAAAGTTGCTTATTTCCATGAGCACCACCAATTTGTGACACCCTGTATAAAGCTCAATTTACATTGCCGCGGAACAGCATAGAACGTAAGCGTCAATTTCCTCATTGCCGGAGAAGGCGCGCGATTTTGCGAGAATGCTCGAGACCTTGAGGGACGTTTAGTTCAGTAGTCTACTATCGGCCGACTCGACTTTCCGCGGATTCCACAGACGGCACCGGCAGTAGCTACGGGAATTCTCGAGAATGTGCGAGGATTCCCCGAAAGACGCGCGACGTCTTTTTTGCCTCGTATTTAATTTGTACGTTACGTAATTGACATAAAGTTCATTGTGCTATGTACAATTTCGTTGCAAGTATTCGCTTCTATACCATTGCGCGAAAATCTACATTAAGCCTAAATGAGCACGATCTTTTTACAAATGTCCCTGCTAATATTACCCTCCTTTATGCAAAGAAGCCACATCACAGCCTCAACAAAGGAACAAGGACACCCAGTCATCGCCCCAGACATGCATCATTTAAGCCCCCATCAATATTGTAAGGCTTGTCGCTGAAACTCTGAAGGTTTCAGTAACTAGGAAACTTAGGAAGGACACGGTAGTGAGAATGAAAACTTCGTTTATGAGGGCCAGATGTTTTTTGGTAATCTAATTTCAAAGTGTAGGGTTTTTTTTAGGTGACGAGCAAAGGTGTTTGTAAATCTTTGCATTGAAAATTGTAATTTTATTTTTTGCTGATAAGGGAAATGATATTACCTTTATCAGGATGCATATTACGTGAAACTTCAGTGTAATTTGTAGTTTTATATGGGTTTATTCCTATTCAGAGAAGCTCGTGGCTAAATCAATAACAGCCGCACGGGTCGATCCATCAGATTAAGCTACGCGTGGCCGGGGTTGGTCCGTGAATGGGTGACCATCTTTACATACCGAGACTCCCCCGTGCTTCGGAAAGCACGTTAAGCCGTTGGTCTCGGCTGTCAATCGTGGATCTTTGACAGTCGTTACGGGTCGTCAGAAGTCCGAAAGTCTGATAACCAGTCTTACTAAGGGGTATCGTATTACCCAGTAACTGGGTTGTGGAGGTCAGATAGGCAGTCGCTCCATGTAATATACTGGTATTCATCTGCATCCGGTTAGACTGGAAGCCGACCCCAAGATAATTGGGAAAAGGCTAGGCAGATTGATTTGTTATTTGTAAATAGTTTTACAAATATTCAAACATATGAAAATGGTCCTTTAACTTTTTGCTGCTTGGGCTATATTACCTACATCAGGATGTATATTACGAGGAATAGCAGTGTTATTTTGTTTTATAATTTGTAGTTTTATATGGGGTTTCCTGAAATAAATGGTTCTATTCTATTTTAATATTTCAGGATTTGGAAAGGGACACCTTTCTTCAAGGAAGTTTTTCAAGAAAGTTGTTCATTTCCATAGCCAGAGGCAGTATCTCAAATTTGACCACCCATTTACAACCTGTATTGCGAAATTCCGTAGACGTGATGGGCATCGCTATCTAATGACGATTATACTGTAAGAAAAAACTGTTAAGGCGCGCAGTTATACGACTTCTAATGATTTTTAATTGAACATCACGTCTAAACGACTAGTCTCATTTATTTAAAAAAAAAAAAACATATTTTACTCTAAACAATTTCCTTCATATTTTGATATGTGAATATTTGAAATTATATTTTTATAAAATAGTTTAATTAATTTGTAAAGTTATGTCTAACGCGGACAAAAAATTGAGAATCACGCAAAAACTAAGCGTATTTTTATGAAACCTTCACAATTTTAGAGATCATTTAATGATTTGTATTTTATATACCTGTTGTTTTATGTATAATAAGTTAATAATGCGTCTAATTTCAGACAGCGCTCCTTGATGGGCGAGTCCTATTACTGGGTCGTACAACGCGTTACGTGAGCTCAGCACAGAACACACAAGCTAACCACTCAAGGTCGTTGGCAGTTAATAGCACCTTAATTGCAAAGATTTATTGGGTTGATAGCTAGTGGTGGTGCAATAACTTGTACTTAGATTAATTACACACTAAGCAACAAACTATACGGAAACACATTCATTGTGCGTACAGCTAAGGAGTGGAGTTCCCTGCCATATTCTGTGTTTCCTGGTAGCTACTACCTGGGAGTCTTTAAGTCAAGAGTGAATAGGTTACTTCTAGGCAAGCGTGCTCCATCTTCGACCACATCATCGCTTACCATCAGGTGAGATAGTGGTCAAACGCGTGCCTATCAATAAAAAATAAATAAAGCTATGATTTCCTTGAAGAAAGTTGTTAATATCCATGGACAGAAGCTGGCAACATTCAATATATGTTAAGTGCAACATATGTGATAGTAAACGAAAATGTTAGTAAAATTGACCATTTCAAACGAATGTTTTGGTTGACAGTACATAGGTATTGTGGCGATTGTATACACAGCCTATAGTCGGCGTGTGAGCACCGACCTTCAGCTGGCAGTTGACGATATTGAAGTGGTTCGAATATTAATATTAGACTAAAGGAATAGGTGATTGCTATTGTTTCTAGCTAGTTCTAGCATGCCCGCCGAAGAGGGCGCACATTATGTATTGACTTAAATTATTAATACAAGAGTTATCGCGCCCTCCTTGTTTTTAAGTATCACACTCACCAATTTAAATCAAAATACACTTGCTCACACTCCACTCTTGCAGCCAGCGAGTGAGACAGCTCCCCACGACTACAACAGCGCCCCTGGAGTCCTGCAGGCTCTACAGTACCTAGGTAATCGAGTTTCGTATTATTTTAACAAACGTACAAAAATACAAATGCGTTTTACCTGTTTTACAATTCACTGACACATTACACGACTGTGTGAAAACAACAAACAAAACGAACATTGATCCAAAGTTCGTTAATTTAATTAATTCTGAATTAACTTCCGAATTCCGGGAGCAAACAGACGCGGAAAGAAAACATTGCACAATATCATGTACCTACTTATGTGAATGAACAAGTACAACATGGGGTTACATAACGTACCTACATGGGGTTTCATTATGTTTCAGTTACTTGGGTTTATTGAAAAATATCAGCAAGGTATTTACTGTGACCGATTTTTAATCATTGTACAGCCCACGATTAAACTTCCGTGCATTGATGGCCTAGTGGTAACGGTCTCAAGATACGAGTTGTAGGCCGTGGGTTCCCTGGCAGGTGCCTTTCTTTGTGTAATTTATTTCATCACCACTGCTCTCAAAACGGTGAAGGAAAATATTGTGATAAAACCGGCATTGCCGAGAACCAAAAATTTGAAAACATGTGACATCCACCAAACCTCACTGGGCATGCATTGTGGGTTATGCCCCATTTCCTCTCATAGAGTGGAAGCATCCCAGCAGTGGGAACATTATTTGGCTGATCAATGTTATGTATGTTATGTAAGCTTCCGTGGCCTAACTCAAAGGAACCGTGCATTTTATGGGATATAAGTCTATCACACTCGTTTTATAATATTTAGTTCATTATAAAAAACCGACTTCCAAGGTGTTTGTATTATATTACTTCGTTATTTGACACCGACTTGCGAAATTAAAGTTATTTTTCAAATTTTTAACCGACAAAAAAAAGGAGGAGGCGACTCAGAATTAGTTTATATAAAATTTTATATTTTATGTAGGTAAATAAGGTCAATACTCAAGACTTAAAAGGTTTATTTATTTTTTGCGAGCTCATTAATGACAAAAAAAAACTCGTAATTGGAGGAAACCAAAACGTCATCTGTATGTACATATTTTCGGATCGGACAACAAAAATATTTTGAAAATCGGTCAAACTGACAGAGTCAACAATAAAAAAAGAGAAAAAAGTAAACATAGGTATACATACAGTCGAACATACATACACAAAAATAAATAAATGGGACCTTGGACAAAAGTACGTCTATGTGAAGATTTTGCTAAAGGTATTTCTCTTGGTTTAACAACGAAACCTCTTTGTTACAAAATCTTGTGAAAGAATTAGCACAAAATAATACTATTGATAAAAAACACCTCTTTTTTTCAATAACCTTGATAGCTGAAACCCATGGGGTTTGATACAGGATGTACCACAAAAAGAACCTCCCCATGGTGCGTTAGCAAAGGATATAAATGGCTGTAACGGTCGCCACAGCAATCGATGGGCCTTGGCATTACGTTCGAACTGCTATGTGAACTTCATTCTTTGAATTTAATCTATGAATGCATAATAATTGTGGTGTACTTTTTATGTACTATTTTCACGCAAAGAGGAAGTGATCAGGCTGTTGTTGTTGTGTTGTTTGAATGGTTCGATATGCCACCCGATAATTATCTGTGATTTTTCATAAACTATTAACAATCAATAACACTCGGATACATTGTAAATGATCAAAGGTTGAGATTGATTGTACTTGAAATGATCTATTCAAATTATATTGTCAGAAGATTGATTACGATCTTACAATGTTTACAAATTATTCGGTCACATATACAAAGTGGCATTCGTATTCGCCGTAAGCTATAATCAACCGCGCGGGCCTTATGCGGGTTGGTAATCAATGATCATAAAAAAAACAGTGGCACTCCGGGAGTGGCGACTGAAGTGAAAACTTGAACAAAAATGCCCAACACGCCTAAAGAAGTTTTCACTGCAATCCGCTACGAGTGCTACGACGCGTAACACTTGTAGCGGATCTCGTAGCGGTGTCGGTGTCGCGCAAGTTCAATTGTTTTTTTTTTTCATCTCAAAAATGCCTAGCGTGCTTAAAGAAGTTTTCACTTCAAAAATTCATGTAAAATTTACAGATTACCATAACTACAATTTTCTAGAAATCTAAAGCTATTTATGTTACCAGGCGAACCTATTCCTTTCCTCATAATTATTTTTATTCAGGACGTGTCTCTGAACACTACCCACGTCTCCTAATAATTAACTCTAAAACACTCACTACAGTTATCTGAGATTCTAACATTATGTTAAAACGAGACGCAATGCGGAAACTGAAAATGTTAGGGGGGAGTTGGAGGAGGGGGGGGGGGGCTACGCACTTCCTGCCTCGTACTTTAACCGACAACTTCCGTGTTTACCCTTAAATTGTAGTTTTCACAGGTTTTTTATGAAAATATTTCGTTTTGGTTTACAAACTAATTTAGTTCTATTTAGTTTAATTAGGCTTATTTCAGGTGTTTTTTTTTTTTTTTTTGATTTGTTTGTATTTTATTTCTTCGTGTTTTGACACCGACTTCCGAAATTAAAGTTATTTTTATTTTTTTGTGTATTTTCTTTTTTGGAAGTCTGTTGTATTTTTTGTGATTTTTTTATTTTTCACTTTTTTAGTTGTTACACTGCAGAACTTAAATTAAATATTAAAGTTACTCCCGAATTGATAACACAAATAACATAGAACATGGAATTGGAACATAATTGGAGGAAACCAAAACGTCATGTGTGTACACGTATTTTTTGTTTTTGTTGATTATTTTCAAATAGTGCTGAATCAATTTCGGTTTTATATAAGACCACCTCAAGAGTCTCTCGAATAAAAAAAGAATTTTGGAATTCTGTCTACAAATTGACAGAGAAATCGATGAACATATTAAAAAAATAAATAAATAAATAAAACATACCTACACATAGTCGAACATAGAACCTCCTTCTTTTTAACCGACTTCGAAAAAAGGAGGAGGTTGTATGTTCGACTGTATGTTTTTTATATGTATGTCCGCCGATATCCTGTCAATTGAGGACCGATTTTCAAAATTCTTTTTTTATCCGATAGAATATACTCCCAAAAAGCGCTTAAGTAATTTCGATAAAATTTATATGGGACCACCATATAAATTTTATCGAAATTACATAAGAGCTTTTTGAAAAACTGAACAAAAACGAAAAATATGTATACCTAGATGACGTTTTGGTGTTCTCCAATTACGACTACTCGTATGTTAAAATTCCACGTTCCATGTTATTGGGGTTTTCAGTTCTGAGGTATAACAACTAAAAAGTGAAAAATAAAAAAATACTTTTTTACAATAACAACAACCGACTTCCAAAAACAAACACCAAAGATTAAAAAATAACTAATTTCGGAAGTCGGTGTCAAATAACGAAGAAATAAAATACAAACACCGACTTCTGAAATTAGTTAAGTTCATTTTTAATTTTTAGTGTTTGTTTTTGGAAGTCGGTTGTTGTTTTTTTTTTAAGTTTTTTTTTCGATGCCGGTTCATAGAGATCTTTTCGCTTCAGTTGTTTTTCTCCATTAAAATAATTTATCCTCACGGGTTGTCGCCGGAATGTTGACTCCGACTCGTAGCTCCGACTTACATGACGACACTGTAGAGTCACGTGCAAAAATATGTACACAAGTTAACTTAACTTGTAATCTCAAGAATCTTATAACCATCCATTTAAGATACTCGCGCTTACAAGTAAAGTTTGCTTCTGTATATATTTTTGCTCGTGACTGTACAAGTGAATATGATATCCCATTTACAGAACTAGTCTTTTCAGTTTTTCGTGTTAATTGCTGACTTGTAAGTTCATACTTAATATTTCCTGTAGGATCTTATTTTATACCACCAATTGTGTCGCCCTATGTAATGTTTCTTCATTTGTATTTTCTGTAACTTGGTGAACATCATAAAGAGATTCTGTAATTATTTTTTTTTACTTATCCCCATACTAGGATTTACAAGAACAACTATCTGTAGGGCCTACAAATATTTTTGGTCCGTGCGGGAATCGAACCCACGACACGCAACGCAGCAGTCAATCATTCAACCACTGCGCTAACCGTGCCGTCTATTTCTATATATCGTCTATATCTAATCTATTTAAGGTGTATCTATTCATACACGAAATCTCTGAAGGGATTATTGTACTTATCATTATGAACAACTTTTACTATAGTACCAAACCCGAAATCGCGAAAAAAAAACGGCTTTTCCTTCTAATTATGTTCGCATATTTCGTCAAAATGTATGGAACAATGAATAGAACCTTATATATGTTACAGAGAGAGAGCCTAGAGAATGTAGTATCCCTGTGCCTATACATACATATACATATACGTTTCTACATCTTCACTTCCTGATCTTTAAGTAATACAAAAACAGAATATTTTATCTACTTTATATTCCACGCACGCCTCTATAGCGTGAGGGAAGGAGCGTTGTACCAGTCAATCCATGACAGGCCGGGCAGCCTCTCAAAAATCACTGTACAGTACAATTGTATTAACTTCGACAGCCGTAGTTTTAGTACCGAATTCGGGTAGTTCTTTGTTTAAGAATTTTTGGGACTAGTTGGGAAAACCTAGTTTATCAACGTAGTGCTTTGATAAAGCTAGGTCCTGCTGTTTTTTTAAAATTATTTTTAGGCTCCCGTTTGACCACTATCTCACTGATGTGGTTGACATTAGAGCACGCTTGCCTAGAAGTAGATAACCTATTCAATCTAGACTTAAAGACCCCCAGGTTGTTACTTTCAGGAAACAGACTCCGGCAGAGAATTCCACTCCTTATCAGCAGGTGTATTCGCTAACTCAGTTGACATCAATTTGATAGAAACTATGCAGTACATTGCTGCTTTACAATACACAAACAACAATTATCAATTATAATAGGCACTACGTAGTACGTTTTTGTTTTCCTATACGTCAAAGCAAGAAAAGACGAAAAGGAAGGCCATTCAAAAGATGGAGTGATGACATAGTTACCACGGCTGGAATTGCTTGGAGCAGACTGGCAAGAGATAGAGCGAAATGGAAAGAAATGGAGGAGGCTTTCACCGCCAGAGCGGTCCTTATAACAAAACACACATTAATTAAATAATAAGTTATACTAACAAACTAGATTAAGAAAAAAAAAAAACTAACAGAACCAATAATGTAAGGAATAAATAAAGCTATTATTATTATACGTCAAAGCAGCAATGTACTGCATAGTGCCTATCAAATTGATGTCAACTGAGTAAGCGAATACAACAGCTGTACGCACAATGAAATGTGTTGTATTAGCTGTTGTTTATTTTTGATCGGCTTCCAAGAGTCCTAGCGTGTTGGTAAATAGCCTATTTCCTTCCTAAACAATTGGGCTACCAAATACAAAAAGGTATTATCAAAAAAACAAACTCTTCAGCTTTACTATATTAGTATAGATTTAGTATCATTTCTACTAGGAGTAACGATTTCCGTTATACCCAGTATTGGTAGGGTGGTTTAATTTTGAGTGTTCCGTACACGAAGGGTAACCAACAGGACCCTATTATTATGCCTCCGCTGTCTGTCCATCAGCGGGCTGTATCTAATGATCCGTAATAGGTAGACAGTTGAAATTTTCACAGAATATTTATATCTGTTGCCGCTATAACAACAAATAATAAAAATAAATTAAAAATTAAAGGAAGCTCCTGCTAGAAACTTGTTTCTTTTTTTGGGCTTTTTTTCCTCGATCAACAAGTAGACGTGTATGATCTTGTACGATGGTACGGAACCCTTTATGCGCGAGTCCCACTTGCACTTGGCCGGTTTTTTTTTAATACTACTTCTGCTCTATGGGCAGAAGTAAAAATAAGTAAATAAGAATGGTCAACTTTCTTTAAGAAAGTCATAGTCAATTTTGAATAAAAAATGAGACTTTTCGTTAAGTTATCATCAGCTGATCAAAATTAGTTAAATTTGTTAATTAATTATTTTTTTCGGAATTTACTATAATTTTCTTGAAGAATGTTGTTTATTTGTATGGGCAGAAATAGTATTTAAAATATAAACAGGCATTTTCGTTACCTACACCCTGTATATTTAAATGTTAATACATATTTCAAGCTAATAGAGTGGTTTGAACGTTCAAGTTAATAATTCAATAAAACAGGTTCGCAATTAAAAATTCATCAAGTATATACTAATCTTAGCGTCTTACTCAACATCAGAATTAGCTCGCTTCTTTGAAATTACAAGGAAATCGGCAAGACATTTACCCGTTTCAATTAATTCATGGCGTAGCGTTGGGTGTTCCGATAATCCTGCGGCTTTTTGAGGGTTGGAATTAAATTAGCTTTTGAGTTTGGTATTGCTAATTTATTCCGAAAAATGTACATGTTCTGGTGTTTTAGTATTTCTTTACAATGTGTTCTTTGGTAATCCTACAAGTTTTAAAATTCGGTTTCAAATATTAATGTCACCTTAAGGTAGTTGAACGATTAGATTATGTGCGTGTGATGCTCATGCTAGCCTGTAATTATGATGAAGGAACTTGGAACAACTAGAAAACATTTATCCCTGCGACGATGAATTTACCTCAAATCTGCCTAGCCTTGTCCCAACTATCTTGGGGTCGGCTCCCAGACTAACCGGATGCAGCTAAATACCAGTATTTTGTATGGAGCGACTGCTTATCTGACCTCCACAACCCAGTTACTGGGTAATACGATATCCCTTGGTAAGAATGGTTGTCAGACTTTCAGGCTTCTGACGACCCGTAACGACTGTCTAAGTTCCGCGATTGACAGCCGGGACCAACGGCTTAACGTGCTTTCCGAGGCATGGAGGAGTCTCGGTATGTAAAGATGGTCACCCATCCATGGACAACCCCGGTAAGCGTAGCTTAACCTGATGGATCTACCCGTGCAGCTGTTATTACTTTAGCCACGAGCCCCTTAGCCGACGATAAATTTATCTATTAGTTAATTATTATTAACCGACTTCCAAAAGGAGGAGGTTATCAATTCGGAATGTATGTTCGGCCATAACTCCGTCATTTATGAACGGATTTCCAAAATTCTTTTTTGTTCTTAAGGTATTGTTCCGAAATGGTCCAATTTAAATTTCATACAGATCTGATGATGCGTTTCGGAGAAAGACAACGGAACTTTTCATAAAATGAGAGCAAATCAACAGCTATTGCTGCTATCGCCTAGATATCCATTGTTAACACAATTTAATGGAGAAACATAATTAAAAAGTGATAAATGAAAACTTTTTTCCAAATATAGAACAGACTTCCAATAAAAAAAAAATGTGCAAAATAACTTTAATTTCGGAAGTCAGTGTCAAAAAACGAAGAAACAAAATCAGAAAAACCGACTTCCGAAATTAAAGTTATTTTGCACATTTTTTTTTTTTTTGGATGTCGGTTCTATTTTTTTTGTAAACAAAGAATACTGCCGACAAAAAGTACCTACTCCAGTTTGGCAGAAGATTTATGTTTTAACGTTAAGTATAAGTTTCATTTCTTGAAAAAACTTTAAAAAAATTAGAGTCAGAGAAATTGTGTCATTTCTTTTGATAATAATGCCAAGGAAACTGTAAATTCACTCACGTAGAAACTATGAAACTGCCACGTAGACAAGATTTTTTCGTCTTATGACGTGCAAGTAACATGTGACGCCCAGGTGATATATGATTAATTTATCTGACTGTACATTGCTTCACTGAGTTAATGCTTTTAAACCACATTGGTCTGGAAAAGTTATTAAATTGAATATTGTTCTACTCCAATGAACTTTCAATAGTTACTCCACAAACAATATTAACTGGGTTACTGTTATAAAGTTTATTAGATTAATTTTATTACTACCAGATACTCCCAAGTATTTTAATAGTCAGTAGCAAAGAAATTAAAATTAATTAATTACATATAGCATTTCATAAGCGGTGTGGAGTATTTATCTAATTATTCAGATGCGTGGTCGTGTTATAAGTACAGTCACGAACATAATACTCACTGAGAATCTCTATCTCTTTAACCCAAAGGTTGACTGGTAGAGAATGCCTTGTTGCATTAAGTCCGCTTATGCACCACTATTAAACATGAAGTTTGAATAAACAAGACACCAATTAAATTTAAAAAAAAAACCCTAACGCTTAAAAAATAGCGAATATTTAAAAACACAGAAGAGCTGATGACCTTGAAACGGCTGAATCGATTTTGATAAACCATGTCTAAGAACCATCGCTAAAAAACCTGCTTACAAATAAAAAAAGTCCCTTTCAAATCGAGTCACCCGTTTAAGAGCTACGGTGCCATAGACAGACACACACAGTTTTTTTTTGTGGGTTGTGAAATCATCCAATGACTTCTCCCGCTCTGGGTGGAGCGGGAGTGCGTGTCAGACTCTTACTGACTAAAACCCACCTCTGTTCCTTCCCTGCCTGAGTGCCCAGGGGTGCGGTAACTCATGTTGAGAATTTATCCGCTACCGCTAGGCATAGACACTTACGCAAAATTAAAAAACGATTTTCTCCTAGTTTTGATAGGGATAATATTATAGTGTTACGAACGTGCTTATGTGTTATTCCAGACTATAATCTATCTCTGTGCCTTTCATCCAGTTCCGTTCCGCCGTTCTGGCGTGATTGAGTCACAAACATCCATGCATCCATTCAGCCATTCATACTTGCATTTATAATATTTATAGGATGTAGGTCTAATTTCAAAGTTGCAATAGGTATTTCAAGAGACAATCAATTTTGAATTTTGCGCAAGTATCAGTTGATGCTTGTGACTGTACATTAAATGAATATTCATAGCGCCTGTCGTAAGAGTACGTTTTAGTATCACAATGAGATGGTTTCAGAAAATCTTTAATTAACTCTTGATTTGGGATTTTGAAGCGGATCTTTCGCGAGTTTGATAACACAGCTACGTTATTACTGTGTTGTGATTAATTAAGGAGAGAATGGGTAACAGCCTGTGTATTGAATTGAAGGTGTAATACCGGCTAAGCTGTGAGATAACTTAATACCACGGTTAATTCTTAGAATAGAATAGCTTTTATAGAACATTAAGGGAAGTAAATACTAGATATTTACTGAAAATATCATGAGATAAGATGATAGTAAATTGATATATTGTGCATAAAATATGAAAATAAAATAAAGTGTGTGTGTACTTATGTACGCACGTAAGAAGTTATACTTCTTTGGCGTAACAAGATAAAAACCAAACTGTCACAAAGTTTACAAAAGGAAAACAATCATTCTTCATGAACCACAGACCATGGCTAACTTCAGGTTGTCGGTTCTAGCTAACTATAGGCTGTAGGTTTTTTTGTGACAGTGTGCGCGCGCATCGTAAAAATTTACTCTCATCACTTTTCCGTAACGCGCCAAAAGAAATATAACTTAAAAAAACTTTTCATTTGAATTGGTATCAAATGAAAGAATTTGCTGAGTAGATCATGGGAATGCATATAAAATAACTGTGTAGTCCGCAGTTTTTGGGATTCCACCATATTGGGTTAAAAAAAAAACTTTATTTCAGACGATGCCCATAATTTGGTTAGTATTTTGGCGTTAGTAACAATAGTGCTTAGCAAATATGTTAGCACTGTTAGTAACCATCTCATCATCTAGCTAACCATGCATTGTCATCCAAACTAAACATGTATGCAAAATGTCAGCTCAATCGGAAACCAGGAAGTAGGTCAAAGGGGAATGCACAAAAAATGCCTGAAACGGACAGAAACTACTAATAGTCCTTAATTCTATTTAGAATAAAATAGGTATAATGAAATAATTTTTAAGTTTGATTAACTAGGGTAAAAATATAACGATCACTAAACATATTTCTCTTGTAAAAATATAACGATCATTAAACATTTTGACTGGCCTGTTGGTCTAGTGGTTAGTGACCCTGACTGCTATGCCGGAGGTCGTGGGTTCGATTCCCACCCAGGACAAATGTTTGTGTAATGAGCACGATCATTTGTTCTGTGTCTGGGTGTAATTTATCTATAATATGTATGTATTTAGAAATATATAAGTATGTTTATCAGTTGTCTAGTACCCATAACACAAGCTCTGCTTAGCTTGGGATTAGATGGCGTTGTGTGATAGTTGTGGAATATTATTATTATTTCACTTGATATCCGCTTATATTTATATGGAGGTCGTGTTTATTTGATATGAGCAGTAATGTCAAACTGTCACTAAAGCAAAGGGCATGTGGTTCATACAGCCTAGATACGTTTTCTATTTAAAAAATAATTAATTTTAATTAATATTGACAAGCATATATTATTTTAATTAGACTTACGGTACATATAGATCCTATAATACTAAATTAATGATAACTGTGCACTAAATGTATAAAATAGTTCCATATGGATTATTAGATGATTCCTCTTTGGTTGAATGTCACTTACTCATGTCAAATAAACACGACTTCCGTAAAAATATAAGCGGATATCAAGTTAAATATATTTAGTGATCGTTATATTTTTACCCTAGTTAAACAAACTCAAGAATATTTTCACTATACGTGTTTTATTCTAAATAGAATTAAGGACTATAGTTTCTGTCCATTCCACGCATTTTTTTGTATGGCAGATTGGCAATCCCCTTTAACTGCTAAGTTTTTGAAGTGAAAACTTCTTTAGGCGCGTTGGGCATTTTTTTTTTCATGAATTTAGATCGTACGGATCTTTCTACGGAGTTTTTTAAAATGAACCCAAATATTTTGCTATTTTTGTGATTGGACTTACCGTTTTCGAGATATTTATGATTTTATATCTTGAATCGATCGCTACGCGATTCGTTTTTTTTTAAGTTTTCACTTCTGTCGTGTAATGTGATTTTTTTTTAAAGTAAGTTACAGATGAAGCGAATAAAAGTGTTTAATAAATCAAATAAATTGCTTCAAATAACTTAACCTGAATGTGTTTCAACACAACAAAATACTACTCTACGTAACTTCAGTACTTTACGTTTCGTAATGATCCTCATATGGATGACACTTATTATGTAAAGTGCAGTTAAACTTACAAAAATGGCACTAAAACTCACACATTAACATACAAAAATGACAGTTCACCTCACATGGCTGGAGAGGCGTCACGGCGCCCTCACCTTCCGCCTGACGCAGGTGCTCACCGGACACGGCTGTTTCGGGAGGTACCTGTGTCGGATCAAGGCGGAGGTGACCCCTGAGTGTTTCCACTGCGAGGATCGCCCAGAGGACACGGTGGAGCATACGGTGGAGGTTTGCCCCGCTTGGGCAGAACACCGCCGTGTCCTCGTGGATGCGATAGGCGACAGCGACCTCTCGCGCCGTGCCCTGGTTCAGGCCATGGTACGGAGCGAGAGGGAATGGGAGGCCGTCTCCTCCTTCTGCGAAGCAGTAATGCTCGCGAAGAGGGAGGCGGCACACGTTAGGGAGGCTCAGCAACAGCCGAGTCGCCCTAGCGCCCCCAGCCGCGACCGCCGCAGGAGACGCCAGGGGCCGCGAGACGATCTCCGGCCACCGTAGACCCGGGCCTGCGGACGGCGAGTAGTGGGTAACTCGCCGCCCGATCAGCACCAGGCCCGAGAGTCGACGGCGCGTAGTGTTCCACGCGCGCCTCAAAGAGTTGTCAGCAAAGTGTAGGGGCCTGCCAAGGCCGGTGCCTGCCCGGGGGTGGAGGATAAATTCGAAACAGTTACCTCGCCCCCGGGCACTCGAGGCAGGGAGGAACAGGGGTGGGTTTTAGTCAGTAAGAGTCTGACACACCCTTCCGCTCCACCCTAGAGCGGAAGAAGTCATAGGATGATTTCCCACCCCCCAAAAAAAAAAAAAAAAAAACTCACATAACCTCAACTGATCTAATAAAGTTAGTTTAAATGTAATTTCTTCGTGAACTTTTTACAATTCCGTCAGTTTTGAGCGGGTTTCAGCCGGTGACGTGCTTGAACGATCTCACTGTCATCTCGTGGAACCCTGGCTTAGTGTGTCAAGCGTTGAATTTACACCAAGCAATTTTTATACCGAAGATGGAAGGTAACAATTGTAAAAAAGAAAATCGTTACAGATTTCCTCCTTGTTATTTTGTAAACATTCTAGGTCTTATTTATGAAAAAAATAACTATGTGATTAGTTTAAACATTGATTAGCTGGTTGTTATTTCAACATTTTGTACCAGGAGGATCTACCCTAGATGTGAGTTTTTTTTGTGGGCTGGGGTATCATCCAATGACATCTCCCGCTCTAGGGTGGAGCGGAAGGGCGTGTCAGTCTCTTACTGACTAAAACCCACCCACGTTCCTTCCCTGCCCTGAGTGCCCAGGGGCGCGGTAACTCTGTTTCGAATTTATCCTAAAGGCCCAAAAAAAAAAAAAACCCCTGGGCCTGCAGTCTCGACATTGATAGCGATCGCTATGTCTTAACGATTGGTCGCTACGTCGGAAAAATAGTTGATTTTCTTGAAATATGTACAGAGACCAGCAGATCAGTTGATCAGTTTTCATGAAATATAGTGCTTGCAAGTTAACCGACTTCCAAAAAAAAATACACTAAAAATTTAAAAATAACTTTAATTTCGGAAGTCGGTGTTTATATTTTATTTCTTCGATATTTGACACCGACTTCCGAAATTAAAGTTATTTTTAAATTTTTAGTGTATTTTTTTTGGAAGTCGGTTGTTTTTTTTGTAAAAAGTTTTTATTTTTCGCTTTTTAGTTGTTATACCCCAGAAGTAAAAACTCCAATAACATGGAACGTGGAATTTAAACATTTGGAGTACTCAAAAACGTCATCAAGATCTGCGTATTTTTTGTTTAAAAAAAAAAAACATACATACAGTCGAACATAGAACCTCCTCCTTTTTCGAAAGTCGGTTAATTACGCCGTCTCTGTACATATTTCAAGAAAATCAATTATTTATCAGACGTAGCGACAGATCGTTAGAACGTAGCGATCGCTATCAATGTCGAGACTGGAGGGCCTGGGCAGAGATGTGGGTGGTATTGAGGTTTTGTCTTATACCTACACAGTTGAATTTGATGGATGAGAGATATATTGTATTGAATTTAGGTACCGCTAGTCAATATTGAAACTCAGTATATGGTAAGCGAGTTTTGTAATAATGTCTAAATGACAACATGGGTCATGTAGCAAGAAATGACCTTTAGGGTTCCGTATCCGAAGGTTAACCAACGGGACCCTATTACTAAGCCTCCGCTGTCCGTCTGTCCGTCCGTCCGTCTGTCTATCAGCGGGCTGCGTCTCATGATCTGTAATAGGAACACAGTTGAAATTTTTTACAGAATGTGTATTTCTGTTGCCGCTATAACAACAAAAAATTAAAGAGGGCTCCCCTGCTAGAAACGTGTTTTTTTTGTGTCAACAAGTAGACGCATAATTATAATCTTGTAGGATGGTACGGAACCCTTTATGTGCGAGTTCGACTCGCACTTGGCCGGTTTTTATTTTATTTGCCTAAATTGTGTCTCACTGCTGGGCAAAGGCCTTCTCTTTCTCCTTCCAAACCTTCGATCTCTGGCCAAGTTTGAACCGTAAACGTGATTAAAAGTATAATGACAAAAAAATAATGGAGTCGCAAAATAAAAACTTGCGCTGCATTTTGCATTGGTCACATCATTCCGATGACTCGTTGAATTAATGATCGCTATCCACTTCATCCATCTGCATTATTATGAATAATTATTAGCAGTATTCGCACTGTTATTTCTATACTGTTTCATTTTTAGGGTTCCGTACCCGAAGGGTAACCAAAACTCCTCTCTCATTACTAAGCCTCCACTCTCCGTCCGTCTGTCCGTCTGTCTGTCAGTGAGCTATATCTCATGATCCATAATAGGTAGACAGTTGAAATTTTCACAGAATGTGTTTCTGTTGCCGCTATAACTATAACAAATAATAAAAATAAATTTAATATTAGAAACGAGTTTTTTTTTGCTTTTCTTGCTCGATCTTAACAATGGCAAGTAGACGCGTAAAATCTTGTACGATGGTACGGAACCCTTCATGCTAAAGTCCGACTCTCACTTGGCCGGTTTTTGTTTTCATTTACAAAACAGAACAATAAAAAGTATGCAAATCATTGTGACGCAACCAAAAAAGCAACACCATTTAATTTTATTCGAGCAAACGTAAAACGAAAGTCATTTCACTACTCGAGCCCTCATCACTACACGCTGACACTAACCACAATCAAACCTCTACCTTCGTAGATTGAAATACGGTTGGTTTTTGGTAGGGTTGGTTTTCAGCAATTGTCCCTTCACATACGGTGTACACAGCCGTTCAGATTAACGACCCGCTGTGTGTCGACGTTTCAACAGATACACGTCAGGTACGGATTTTGAACAGTTTGTGTCTATTTCGGTTGTATGAAGTTGCTTATTCTGCCGACATATATCCCTAGTTTCAGAGAATGATATACTTGGCGGAAGCTCTGGATATGTTCGGTAACAAATCCATTTTCGGTTCATGTTCGTGTATTAAGCAGATATGTGGATGCTGGATTTAGTTCCGGCGTAAATATAAGTAACAGTGCAAACAATATTTCTATACAACTAAAGGTTATTCAGGTAAATAAAGTCTAAAAAAAAAGTTTTGTGGGAAAATAGTTATTTTCCATAAGTTTTAGACAACAAAAAATTATTCCGATAAATAAAATGTAAAAAAAAATTGAGGGAAAATTGTTATTTTCCATGAGTTGTAGACAACAAAAAGTTATTCAGGTAAATGAAGTCTAAAAAAAAAAAATTGTGGGAAAATAGTTATTTTCCATGAGTTGTAGACAACAAAAAGTTATTCGGGTAAAAAAAAAATGTTTCATGGGAAAATAGTTATTTTCCATGAGTTATGACCAGTACTGGTGTAATTTATGAATGGAAGAACCCATTAAGCCATCGCCAGTGCGCGTTAGCTCAATTTCTATGCAAAGCCGTGATTTATTGTTCACACCAGAACTGAGAAGGCATGCGATAAAACTATATTTAATAATACCCATTTTAAGGGGGTTAAGTGAAAATTGATGGTAAGTTGTCAATGGAAGAAAGAATTCGACGGTATTTTATATACATACTCGCTTACGCCAGCGGCTTCGTCCGCGTGGAATTAAACCTTCCCCCCATTATAAATTATGGCTTATGTGCTATTCCAAACTATAATCTATCTCTGTGCTAAATTTCAGCCAGATCCATTTAGCCGTTCTGGCGTGATTGAGTAACAAACATCCAAACTTTGCTTTTAGCTTGATAATGTAGTGGGAACTAGGATAGTAGGATAAACATGAACTCACGCTTTTCTCATGGGGTAGGTTGAAACTACAGAAAGTCGCCTGTTACGATACTTACATACATTTATTTGCTTCGTTGACGTTCATACATCAGGTCATACACATACGCCGGTTGTGAGTACTACACACCTGGCCTTTCTGAAGAACATCACCAATAAGGTCTGTGTATATCCTGCTAGGCTTAAAGCGGCCTCTACCGGGGTTTCCAATCACATCTTCTTCAGCCATCAACCTTTTTTTCATCATCATCATTTCAGCCGTATGTCGTCCACTCCTGGACATAGGCCTCCCCCAAATGTCGCCACAATGACCGGTCCTATGTGTCTCGCATCCATCGTATTCGTGACCCTTAGCAGGTCATTGGCCCACCTTGTAGGAGGCCTTCCAACGCTGCGTCTTCCGGTACGCGGTTGCCACTCCAGAACCTTTCGGCCCCATAGACCATCTGTTCTGCGAGCAAAGTGCTTTGCCCACTGCCACTTCAGTTTGGTGATTCTTTAGGCTGTTTTGGTAACGTTGGTTCTCTTGCGGATATCTTAATTCCTTATTCAATCAGGCAAGGGAACTCCGAGCATAGACCTTTTGTTACATGTCTTTAATTCATTTGCTCAACATCGTCAAACCGTCTAGGCACACCTACTGTATTCAATTGTACTTATAGTTTTTAAAACGAGTTCAATCTGCCTAGCCTTTTCCCAACTATCTTGGGGTCGGCTTGCAGTCTAACCGGATGCAGCTGACTACCAGTATTTTACATGGAGCGACTGCCTATTAGACTTCCACAAGCCAGTAACTGGGTAATACGATACCCCTTGGTAAGACTGGTTGTCAGACTTTCGGGCTTCTTACGACCCGTAACGACTATCAAAGATCCACGATTGACAGCTGGAACCAACAGCTTAATGTGCTTTCCGAAGCACGGAGGAGTCTCGGTATGTAAAGATGGTCACCCATCCATTGACCAACCCCTGCAAGCGTAGCTTAACCTGATGGATGGACCCGTGCGGCTGTTATTACTTTAGAACTGTACAATTGGGATAAATCAAGAGAAATGGTAAGTTAAATTAAATTAATGTTTGACAACCATAAGCCTGAAAGTAAAAATATAAGTTATTTAAGTATTATACTTTAGCATCAAAGCTTACGCCTAAAACCTAGAATTAATTCTACCCTCGACAAAATTAAACCGAGCAAAAGCTAGCAAAATAACCGAAACCGTATATTTTTACTGCCCAAAGTGTGTTTTAATGCAAACACTTGTGCTGTAATGAGATCGTTAAAATTACCGATACCATCTTAACTGCCCTCCGTCCACGAAGATTAAAATTTGGTTATACCTCCACCAGTCCACCCTGTATAGAGAAAATCCCAAGATATTTTTTTTTAGATGTACCTTCCCAATATCGTTATATAAATGTTCGCAAATGATTCCCTGAGGCGATTTCCTTTCCTCGAGAAAATATTAGAAAGGGCCCTCTCCCCGGTTTTGCATTATTGTAGCAACTGATTACGCCTTTGAATTTCGAATCCGACTATGTCCGAAATTCCGAGGGAATTCCGAGTAGTCCGTTCGGAATTCCGAAAGAAATAAGCCTCGAATTGAATCAAGTTAATCTTGGTTTATTAAATGTTAGAGTAGATGGCTACATTTTGGATAAAACTGTTCTTGGATTGTTTTGGTTTTTGGCGTGCATGTATGATCAGTAGGTGTATTCGCTATAGGCCGGAGCGACCTCTCGCGCCCGGCCTTGGTCCAGGCCATGGTACGGAGCGAGAGGGCATGGGAAGCAGTCTCCTCCTTCTGCGAAGCAGTAATGCTCGTGAAGGAGGAGGCGGAACGGGTGAGGGAGACTCAACGGAGTGGCCCTCACGCCCCCAGCCGCAGTCGCCGCAGGAGACGCCCTGGGCGTCGGGGGTGGCAGGACGATCTCCGGCCACCATAGACGTGGGCCTGCGGACGGCGAGTACTGGGTAGCTCGCCGTCCGATCAGCACCAGGCCCAAGAGTCGTCGGCGCGTAGCGTTCCACGCGCGCCTCAAAGGGATGTCAGCAACTACTGACGGAGCCCGTCATGGCCGATGCATGCATGCCATGGGGTAGCGGATAAATTCGAAACAGAGTTACTGCACCCCTGGGTACTCAGGCAAGGAAGGAACAGGGGTGGGTTTTAGTCAGTAAGAGTCTGACACGCCCTCCCGCTCCAGCCAGAGCGGGAGACGTCATAAGATGATTCCCCACAAAAAAAAAGGTGTATTCGCTAACTACTATGCAGTACATTGCTGCTTTGACGTAAAGACAGAAAAATGTACTTCGTAGTGCCTATTATAATCGATGTCCACCGAGAAAAGCAGCAATGTACTGCATAGTGCCTATCACATTGATGTCAACTGAGTAAGCGAATACACATGCTGATGTATGAACTTTTGTTAATCATTGCTAGGCTCACGTTTGACTAATATCTCAGCTGATGGTAAGCGATGATGTGGTTTACGATAGAGCATGCTTGCCTAGAAGTAACCTATACACTCTTGACTTAAACTCTCCCAGGTTTTATTTTTCACTTATTAGCTGTACGCACAACGTAAACGAAGCAAAAGTAGTTTGTGAGGATCGAAACATTTAGAGCGGTTGCGCACTACGTCCGATACTTATCCGATACTTATCCATCAAAATACAGATCTATAGAAAACTCGGACCGAATTCGGATCGGTAGTGCGTAAGTAGGTTACGCATACAAATTGTTCTAAGACGTCGGACCGTATTTTCACGGATAAGTTTCGGATAAGTATCGGACGTAGTGCGCAACCGCTCTTAGTGTTCTCTAATTTCTAGCTATTTAATGGAAAAAGACGAGAGATTATGTAGGTATGTATGCTTTTTGGATAAAAATGTTGGTACAAATTCAAATTTAATCTAATCACAGAGAACTCCCTAGAGGTGCGCTTACAGAATTGCTCAATTTCCTTCGAGAGCACTCCTCCGATTAAACAGTTACCGGCGTAGTCCTAAGGATGCATCCCCATCAGAATTTGTATGATTTTTGTTTACATAAACTTGTGTAGTTACGTTATGGTTACGTTTCGCTCTAAGAACAGCGAGCCCAAGGTTTGGTTATCAACAATCTTCTGAATTTCCTGTAGTTTCTTCATCGCCGTTTATCGGTGTTTAGATTAATGGCCAATAAAAATAAAATAGCTTTGTAACGGATTACGATATTTTGGCTATAAATAGGTAGTTGTGGCGAAAAGTGATTCGTTTAAGGAACTGATTTAGCGGTTATTTTTTCGGGCACGAAGTGTAAACACAATAATTGTCCAGTGGCGTAGACACTTCAGACACAAAACTATCAATTTTACATCACAATATCCACTAGGAATCAATTTGCGAATAATTAAAACAGCCACTGAACTTCACTCGAAAAAATCCCACCAAAAACTCTACGTCTCATCCATCGAATTCAGCTGTGTGTATAACAGACAGCACAACCTTCTTCAAGTGATTAGTCAGTACTTTACCAACCACATCTATCTTTCTTATCGAGAGAAATTTTGAATTCAGTACCTGCTAATCAGTGGCCCATTATCTTAGTAGTCTTCCTTTTCTAGGTTAAATATGCTAAATCATTACATACTATAAAACAAAGTCGCTTTCTCTGTCCCTATATCCCTATGTATGCTTAAATCTTTAAAACTACCCAACGGATTTTGATGCGGTTTTTTTTAATAGATAGAGTGATTGAAGAGGAAGGTTTATATGTATAATTTGTACCCGAGCGAAGCTGGGGCGGGTCGCTAGTAAAATAATATTTTCAAAAAAACCCGACTTAAAAAAACAACTAAAAAGTTCCAAACAAGTCACCTTTCAAGCAGTCTGATGCAATTGGTGGCAGTTATTTTAGTTCAACTATTGATTTCATGCACTAACTGCATCAGACTGCTTGAAAAGTGATAACCTCTATCATTATTATGGAACGTAAACCTTATTGCTTCGTTGACATGTGGACGGAAAATACACATTTCTTTAATATTTTTTTCGGCTCTCAATGGATTCTCGAATACGTATACCTATGTGAAGAGTTAAAGTTAAACCCTGATGTGGGTATGACTTATTAGATAAGCATGTGGTAACTCATAATTTGTTTGGAAAATTACATTGTCTTTGGTGTATTTTGTAAGGAAATATAGTTTGTAAACAAATAGCTACCAACCTTGCTGACTAGCTAAACGTTTTTGCAAGGGTAAAAATATTGAAACCAGCCATATCTGACACCCCGGGCCTGCGGACGGCGAGTAGTGGGTAACTCGCCGTCCGATCAGCACCAGGCCCGAGAGTCGACGGCGCGTAGTGTTCCACGCGCGCCTCAAAGAGTTGTCAGCAAAGGACGGGGCCTGCCACGGCCAATGCCTGCCCGGGGGTTGAGGATAAATTCGAAAGAGTTACCTCGCCCCTGGGCACGTAGGGCAGGGAGGAACAGGTGTGGGTTTTAGTCAGTAAGAGTCTGACACGCCCTTCCGCTCCACCATAGAGCGGAAGAAGTCATAAGATGATTTCCCACCCCCCAAAAAAAAAAAAAGCCATATCTGACACGCCTCCCGCTCTTCCCAATTTCAATTTCCCACCCAAAATAAACAAAAAAAATGTCATGGCAGTTATATTAGTTCAAATATTGATTTCATTCCACCAACTGCATCAGACTGCTTGAAAAGTGACTTGTTTGGAACTATTTAGTTTTTTTTTTACAGTCGGGTTTTTTGAAAACATTTTTTCTTTATTTTCTACTCTTTAGTGAGTTTTATTTTTGAGTTGGAATCACCTTCTCGAACCCTTTATTTTGATACCCCACTTAATATAGTTCGTCGACTTAATTTTTTTTCTTTTTCACAATATGTCGTCTGGTTGTCACCATATTGTGTATTGATTACCCACTGTCAAGTCTTTAGTAGCACTCGCAAGATTAAGACTAATCAATTGACGTAAGAATTATCAAAATCGGCCCTCGCGTTTGCTCTATATAGTAGGTAAGGAACAAACCCTCCCTTGCGTTACGCAGTCGGGTAAAAACGAAATCACTACATCGTACACGTCTCCTACCGCGTATGTCCGTCTGTCCTTTCGCGACGGCATATATTTATTTTTCTGTTTTACATAATGTTAAGATTGTTGCTTAGAATTATATAGATTCAAGTTCTTAAAACTTAACAGACAGATGTGTTGCTGGGGAGTTTGTTGGCCACTTCTTCTTCACAGCTAAAACACTAGGAAGTGGTGACGGGCGGGCGTTTTTTGGGGGACTGTCTTTATGTAGAACTTTGACGTTCAAAAAGTGCTGGTTCTCAGCCTAGTTTGAATAAATGACTTTTGATTTTGATTTTGATTTTGCGATAAACTCAAAAAATACTGAACGGATTTTGCTGCGAAGTTCACCAATAGACAGAGTGATTCATGAGGAAGGTTTAGTAGTATAATTTGTACCTGAGTTAGTCGCTAGTCAAGTATAACCATAGATTGCAAATCTTCGCAAGTGTATAAATTCAAACGAAGCGAGTATCAATTAATTGGCTGTTAGTACAATAAGATTAACAAAAGCCGAACAGACGAGTGTACCAGACAGGCGAACGGACTAAACTAATTAGTCTTCTGTAAACGGTCCTCTTTCGTTACCTTCAGTGGGTGTTTGTTGGTACAAGGAAATTCAGACGGAGTTCAGGGTTATTTATAGAGCTGGCTAATTAAGAATGAAGGACCAATTGAAATTGTGATTTGATTTCGTTTGTTGGTCCTTCGAGCCGGATATGTTTGACTATACTTTTTTCTTTATTGGAGTGTTTTTTGAAAATGTGACGCTTGTTGATAATTTGTGTTTTTTTTTTTGTTACAGGTAAGATTATTTGAAACAGACACCTCGTTATCATGCTGGTTCTGGCTGTAGTGAGTAAGTAGTGTAATTGTAAGTTCTGAATAACGAAGCAGAGTTTTTTTTTATACTTGCACTTCAAGCCCCATGATAATAAATTTGTAGTAAAGTTGTGCCAATCCTTAATCCTCGGGAAATAATAATATAATTTTTTTTTTTTTTTTTACTGTTGTTAGGCTCGCGTGTCTTTTTACCACTATCTCACCTCACATGATGGTAAGCGAGGATGTGGTGGACGTCTAGAGCACGCTTGCCTAGAAGTAACCTATTCACTCTTGACTTAAAGACCCCAGGTTGTAGCTGTCAGGAAACACACAATGCAGGGATTTCCACATCTTAGCTGAAGTTTAATAAAGGGCTAGCAGATGTAATTAAATAGTTACTGACTATTCTTATAACCGAGTTAAAAAAAAAACAATTCTGCAGTAAAATGGACTAAGTGGTCTTGGGTTTCATAATCCATTAATGTTCTCCGTTCTGCCTAGCCTTTTCCCAACTATCTTGGGGTCGGCTTCCAGTCTAACCGGATGCAGCAGAATACCAATATTTTACATGGAGTGACTGCCTATCTGACCTCCACAACCCAGTTACTGGGTAATTCGATACCCCTTGGTAAGACTGGTTGTCAGACTTTCGGGCTTCTGACGACCCGTAACGACTGTCAAAGATCCACGATTGACAGCCGGGACCAACGCCTTACCGTGCTTTCCGAGGCACGAAGGAGTCTCGGTATGTAAATATGGTCACCCATCCATGGACCAACCCCGGCAAGCGTAGCTTAACCTGATGTATCGATCCGTGCGGCTGTTATTACTTTAGCCACGAGCTCCTCATTCATAATCCAATAATATACTTACTAAAAAGCAAAAAAAAGCTTTTAAAATTGGATCCCCTCACTCCTGAACAGCGATATCACGTAGTGGACACTAGTTAATTGAAGTTCGGATCCCGCTGCAGTTTTTAACAGTCCAATTTAAACTACTTTTTTTTGTGGTACGGTTTTTGCGTTTCGTTTTCAGTGTGGTAGTGCTAGAGAAACTTTTTACATACCATTTACCAATGTTTTTTTTTATCATAGATAAGCTCGCGTTTGACCACTATCTCACCTGATGGTAAGCGATGATGTGGTTGACGATGGAGCACGTTTGCCTAGAAGTAACCTATGTGTACCTGGACCTGTGTCATGTGGGGTTTTTGTGGCAAATCTGTACACGTTACTCATAAAAGGCAGTTGCAGTATCAATATTAGCTCAGATTTTTGTGTAATATTCCCGACATTATTGCGAGGGCAACACCGATATATAATATGTGCAAATGGATTTTTTGCGGGCTTTTCTCGAGTGAAGTTCAGTGGCCGTTTTAATTATTCGCTTACTGATTCCTAGTGGATATTGTGATGTAAAATTGGTGTAGTTCTCAAGTGTCTATGCAACTGGACAATATGTGGAAGGAAAAGAGAGGAAAATCTGCATTCTAATCGAAAAATAAATGTATTCTCTATCCAACTATTTATCCGACTTGAATCTATGGTCATGAATAAAAAGAAAAAAAAAAAGAAATTGCATATAGTTTTTGAGATATAAAAAAAAATTAGGCTGAAAAAATGGGTTTTCTCTGACTTTGAAATTCAAATTACATAGGTAACGAAGGACCCCAATTATGTTCGTTGTCAAACAAAGGTAATGTATATACAATTAGGTACTATTTATTATTATCCGTAGATACAAACTCAGTTCATGAATTTTTCAAATATCTCGTCGACAAGAGCCAGAATGATCAATTTGCCCTGTTCGCATAATTTTATTCACTGAGTTTCAATATTTGTCTTACACTTCAAAAAGCTTCAGAAGTTTTTATAAAAGAGTGTAAATGAGATGAATTAGAATAATAACCGGTGACCTCATCAGACTGGAAAAATTCGCAAAAAATGGTATCTACTGTAGAATTTTTTTCAATTTTCTTTCTGCCACACAAAGTAGGCCTACTGTCAATATGAATGAAAAATTAGAGCGTAAGGTTTTATAAAATTTTGTATGGTAAGAAAGATAAAGTTTATAGGTTTGTATCTAGGGGGTAAACTCTGGAACTAATGTACCAATTGAAAAAAAAAATCGAGCCACATTATTTTTGGGTGCTATCAACATCATCAGCCTTTTTTAATGTCCCACTGCTAGGGCACAGGCCTCCTCTCTATGAAAGTGTGTGGGTGCTATAGGCTACCAAATTATTAGTTATGGACTGTATTTTGGAAAACCACGCGGTTGAAGTCGCGGCCGAAGTGCTAGTCTTTAATAAAAATCTTGCGTAGATGTTGAGATGTTGTTTCTAAATATTTCTAATGTTCTGTTTATTTTTACGCGCGAAACCTTGTTAGGATAATGAAGAGAGTGTTTTCTTTAAACATTTTATTACCTTATTTGTAGGGTTCTTTTGATCGTTCGCATATCATTGCGTAATATGTTATGAACCTGCTACAGTAAATAATTTATTATTATATTAAATATTATTATATGTCCGAAATTTAGAAAAAGTACTTTGGAGTCTTCGTCGGCTTTATGCATTCATATCAGACTATTACAACCAGTTTTTTTTAAGTTACCTGGTTGTCTCCGGGCGATATGACCAAAGTAACTTAGGAATCGTTAATAACTTAGAAAATCTGTTTGTAGCGGGAAAAGTGGACGGAAAAAGGCCGTACGGGGCGTTCACCTACCCGCTGGTTAGACCTGATCAAGCAATTAACACGACTGTGACCACTGAGCAGAGCCAAAGACAGAGTGGCCTGGAAGCAGCTCGTCAGAGAATCCGTGAAAGCATTCCAGGACGGGTACGAACTTCAGCAATGAAGAACACGAATGAGAAGAAGAAGACGAAGATCAGGCTATTCTCGATATCATATCGTCAGAAGTTTTTAGTTCAAAGATATCAGCAACATATCGTGAAATCGAGTGCTTTTTTCGGTCCTTTTCTTATAATGTTGCTACTGGACCCTCATGGAGAAAGGTCCTGACATATTATGCTACAGTTTACGTATCATAGCATAATCAAGGAAAGTGCCCTCGGTCGATGCGACAACGCGATTAGGTTTGCCATACAAATAAGCACGATGATCGCGTATTCGCGCGATGGTCGCTTTATATTAGGACGACGCCTTAACATTTCTGTATCTACGGCACACCGCCGGTGTGCCAGTGGAGAAATTCTGTTTGCCTTTTCAAAAAAATAGCCAAAAATCCGATTCGCGCGTTTTATACCGCTATTATTACTATTAACCAAGGTTTTTAGACCTGTGGCAAGGTTTACACACTCGGAACATGACATAGTCTGTAGTTACACGATGGCCGACTGTCAACGGGGCTTGCCAGGTGTTAACATTTGACGCGCGCAGGGTCTGAAGGGTCGCGGCTAGTACCACTGGGCCATCACTACTCTCTTTACATATCACAAACAACAAAATAACATTTGCTATCCTTGTGTAAAACCATAACGTTACAGGACAGCTGTAATTAGTAAGCGTGATACGAGAGCCGGCCGATCGGATGACAAACGATACCACAGTGACATAATAACAGACTTTGCTCACTGCCCTGTATAATACCAACCGTGTGCAAGGATTATAGAAACAGTAGCGATATTTCGTACTGCAATGGTATTTTGTTCAGGTGTTTACATATCAACATGACTGGCAAAATGTGGGTGTACTAAAGGTCTATTTTAAGTGAACTCTGATCTAAACCAGGCTATCCTAGCCAAGCTGCTTGCGCCGAGTACTGATTTTCAGTTACATAGTCAGGAAGGACGGACAGGAGAAGCTCGTGGCTAAAGTAATAACAGCCGCACGGGTCGATCCATCAGGTTAAGCTACGCTTGCCGGGGTTGTCCATGGATGGGTGACCATCTTTACTGAGACTCCTCCGTGCCTCGGAAAGCACGTTAAGCCGTTGGTCCCGGCCTTCAATCGTGGATCTTTGACGATCGTTACGGGTCGTCAGAAGCCCGAAAGTCTGACAACCAGTCCTACCAAGGCGTATCGTATTACCTAGTAACTGGGTTGTGGAGGTCAGATAGGCAGTCGCTCCATGTAAAATACTGGTATTCATCTGCATCCGGTTAGACTGGAAGCTGACCCCAAGATAGTTGGGAAAAGGCTAGGTAGATGATGATGAGCCAGGAAGGACGGACATAACCTCGAACGACTGATGGTTACGGGCAACCAATTCTCTTTGCTGGCAACCGACCGAGAGCTCGTAGTCCACTCAGATGGTCGGATCAAACGGATTTGAAGCAATGGATTTGGACTTTATCGCATCGTGAAGCTTGGTGTTCAGCATAGAGCGGACTCTATGCTTAACACCAACCTTCACGAAGCGATCCACGATGCCAAAGATAGGAACACGTAGTCGCGGAAAATTCGAAACAGAGTTACCGCGCCCCTGGGCACTCAGGCAACTGAAAGAACAGTGGTGCGTTTCGTCAGTAAAAATCTGACACGCTCTTCTCAAGTCTTATTTATTTTATTTTATTTTTATGTTTGATAGGCTCGCGTTTGACCACTATCTCACCTGATGGTAAGCGATGATGTGGTCGAAGTCATTGGATGATTTCCCACACGATAAAAAAAGGTGGCGCAAGATCATCAAAATAAAGACAACTCCACGTCACGACTCTGAGCTATGAGGAAATCGAGGAGGAGGATAGGTACGCCTCTAAAATATTCGTCAAACTTAATGGCGTGTTAATTCCACCAACTTCCAAACTGACAAATAACTAGTTACCGTACAACCCTAAAAAATATTCACACAGCTTCCACACAGTTATAAAAATCATTAAATGACCTAAATTATTGTCGTCCTGGTAGGAGGAAAATAATTACACCTACTATCACTTACAACAATGTCAGCTACGAGTATACTTAAATATATTTTGTTAGTTTAATATCAAAACAAGAAGTTTTGACACATACGCACACTAACTCAATGCAGTATCAATATGCACAACTTGAGCATATTGACAGGCGTAGCATGACATCGCCGACATTTTCTCACTTCTGTGGTCCAAGATAAACCCCCATACATGACGTACTAATCACAAGGCTCCTTCCTGTTCGTATTACATACATACTATGTACTCTTTATTAACTCAACGACAACGGCTGATTGGTTTCCGTTGTTTATTTAATAAACATGATACGTTGTTATTCTTTAATGTATATGCTTTTAAAATAGATCGTAAGTTGTTTATGGTTTGGTTTTCTTTACTGGCATTTGTTTCGAACGATTCTTAAATGTATATTAGAATAATAAGCATGTTCGGTTTTTGGCGGGCTTTTTTCGAGTGAAGTTCAGTGGCTGTTTTAATTATTCGCAAATTGATTCCTAGTGGATATTGTTATCTAAAATTGGTGTAGTTTTGTGTCTCAAGTGTCTAAGCAACTGGACAATATTTGAAACAATATTTGAAATAGTTGAAACAGGCGCGATCTCGGTAAAATAAAGCTGAGAATTTCGGCATAATATTGACTGCCTCAGCGAAGCTTGACGAAAAGGCTGACTCGACTCATTCGCTGCCAAATACTGCAAAAACGTTAGAATGTGTTACTTTTGCATTCTAATGGGAAAAAAGTGACAGTATTCTGTATAATTATAATAATAAAACTTCCATTATGCGTAAACAAAGGAGGAACTCCCACTTCAAAAAAGGACTTTATTTTGACGTTGACTGCCAGACAACAGACACAATAAGTCACACCAAACTACAGAAAAACTTGTTCCTTGAATTTCTATGTTTATCAAGACTTGTTAAACCTTTCTCTGATTAAAACGTGTGAAATAATCTCTTTACATAATTATACACATCTTCCCAACTACAGCAAAACTTAAGAACATTCAAAGTTTCTAGAACCCCACACTTTGTTTCGCTAAGTTTGCTACTCCAATTAATTAATGACCCTTGAAACTTAGGTACGTGACAAGGGATTCATTCCTTAAGTCTGTACCCAAATTAAGTTGGATCCACAACCACACGGAAACACCTTTCTTACAAGTCTTCACTACTGAATGAAACTGGGAAAGTCTCTTTTGAAAATAGAGGTACAAACTTAGTGAAATTAAAAAAAAAATATCCTAAAGTTTTTATTGTAGGTACAAAAGGTTTATGCCGATTTCAGGTATTTTTTGACTTGGATCAAGGGATTATTCGAAAGAGTTGCCACGGCCCTGGAACACAAAGGAAAACTAAAGGAA
The DNA here is from genome assembly GCA_951329385.1 of Polia nebulosa. Classification (NCBI taxonomy): domain Eukaryota; kingdom Metazoa; phylum Arthropoda; class Insecta; order Lepidoptera; family Noctuidae; genus Polia; species Polia nebulosa. The sequence goes on along the minus strand of OX589595.1, from coordinate 8,262,224 downwards.
CGCGGGTGGGTTTTAGTCAGTAAGACTCTGACTGACCCTCCCTCCCCACCCAGAGCAGGAGAAGTCATTTAATGATTTCCCACCCTGAAAAATAAGAATTATTTTTGGACTGTAAAGATTGTGCAGCAATTGATAAATGCTTTTATTTATCATTAAAATGTTATATTTTATTTATGCAAATAGGTTTTAACAACACTTCACGACACAACGAAGAAGCACCGAACAAACTCAGAAGTCAAAGTCTCTTTTAAAGTGTTCAAATCCATACAATATGTACTGGGTAAATCATATGAGAACGATGTAAGTTATTGTCTGGGATGAGCTTTTGAGGAAAGTAACACGCAAATTTGAGTGGACCTGTCCAGATAGTGCAAGCTTTTGTCAGCTATCGTGAAGCTCAACTCAGAACTTTGAGGAGCTCAACGAACCGACGAACAATACCAAAGTGAGGACATTTGGGTAGGCCGCAAAAGTACTCAAACTGCCAGACAATCATAAAATCTACGTGAATATAACGACCTACATTGTTCTCGCATTCACATTATGCTATATGAATTAGATTTGTAAATATTAAATAGCACATAGTAATTTAGAGTTCGTTATCTCGATTCCTTTGCTGTATGATAAAGAACTCGGTGCTACAGTGGACAGTTTCAGTCCGATATAATTTATATGTATTTAATAACGGAATGGTACCGGCCGATCGCATATGATATTCCACTATCTATAGTCAAACAAAATGATTTATAGCAACCCTTATCGCGAACACTATATTACTTTTCCTTTCACAAAGGCCGGGATATGGATCCTCTACATTATTTGCACCATTTGCAAACCCTGTTAAATCAACCTCCGAAATTCCTATGATTTATGGAAATCTATTACTTTCATATCCATCTGTACGAGTAATGGGTTCTATCGGAAAGGTATTTGAGTTAGAATACCATAAATAACAGACGTATAGGGCCGCCATTTTGATCGTCGGCGTGTTTCGCGCCAAGCCATCACGTATCGCGGGCGCCATCTTAAATTCCATGACGTTTTAAGGATTCTGCCCACTACACCGTATCAAACTATGACCGTGCTAGGAACGTATCAAGCACGGAAAGAAACACGATAACAGCTTATCATACTTGTGCATATCGGTTTTAGTGACCGTAGCATCCGCGTACCACCCCCGTATCATCCGCGTGTCTTATCCGTTCACGTGCGGTTTTACCTTTTTTTTGTAGGGTTGGAAAATCATCCAATGACTTCTACCTAATAGTTCACTTGTGTTTGCATGTGAAGCAGACGCGTCAGAAAGAACAAGTCAATATTTTTGTAAGGAAAATCATTTCCTATACAATGACAAACATGTTATATGTACTTTCGCACGACATCATTCAACGGGCTTAGAACGGTCATCGTACGCGGTTTGGCACCATGGCGTGCCATGCACCTAGCTTATCGGCACCTGAAACATATAACGCTATGGTATTGATCGGTGAAGGAACAATCTAGAGGGTCTCATACGCTTAAATACATAGAATATCTTCCTAGCACGGTCATGTATGATCGAAGTCTGGTAAGGTGTAGTTGGCATACTCCTTTAGAGTCGTTAACCTCAATAATGGGAAACGATGTGACATAAGTGAACAAGATTGTTAATGACGTTAAGATACTTGTGGCTACATTTCCTTTTTGTAGCGAATTTTACTTACTTCGTAAGGCGAAAAACGATTATCCGGAGAATTTGTTGGATTCCAAATATCAGGGAAATGGGTGTTCAACAAGTTTTAGCGGAAAAGCGGTGAATAGTAGCTTAATCGTACCTCTAAATGACAAGTATGTTATGAACTAAGGAAATAGCTACTGGATATTGCCGGAAAGTGAAGAAAGTTTGCTAGTCCAGGTACAGACAGTTCGGGCCTGCGGACGGCGATCAGTGGGTAGCTCGCCATCCGATCAGAACCTGGCCCGTGAGTCGACGGCGCGTAGTGTCCCACGCGCGCCTCAAAGAGACGATTGTCAGCCACCACTGACGGGGCCCATCGTGGCCGGTGCCTGCATGCAGTAGTAGGGTAGCGGATAAATTCTTAACATGAGTTAGCGCACCCCTGGGCACTCAAGCAGGGAAAGAACAGGGGTGGGTTTTAGTCAGTAAGAGTCTGACACGCCCTCCCGCTCCACCCAGAGCGAAGTCAATGGATGATTTCCCAACCACCAACACAAAAAAAAAGGTACAGTCTGTCAATTAATATTGCGAATCACCTGTTTATGGAACACAAGTTATTGTAAAATTAATGTGACAAGTTGTCTAGTGCGCTTACACTACTGTGATCTGTTTAAAAGCATGTTAAGCCGTTGGTCCCGGCTGTAAATGGTGGTTCTTTGACAGTCGTTACGGGTCGTCAGAAGCCCGAAAGTCTAACAACCAGTCTTACCAGGTTGTATCGTATTACCCAGTAACTGGGTTGTGGAGGTCAGATAGGCAGTCGCTCCATGTAAAATACTGGTATTCAGCTGCATCCGGTTAGACTGGAAGCCGACCCTAAGATATTTGGGAAAAGGCTAGGCTGATGATGATGTTGTCAAAAGTAGTAAACAATCCATATTCCTAACTACATCTCATTCTCAAACATGTCTTGACCAATTTCATTCTCAATAAAAAATCTCGAAGCATCTGTCTTTTTGCCCATTTTACATATCAAAATAAAATTGCCGTTTTACCGTTTTTAATATCAAATCTACCCTCATTTCAACCACATGTTGATTCTCCTACACATCGGTTGAGACCTCGTCAGGGATAAAATTACGAGTACGTATGATATTCGCCACAGCCGCACATAACGTTCATTTGCTAAGGTCACCGATAGCTGTTTGAACAAATCAGGCATGTAAAATTAATATGGGCAGAAGGTCAAGTCCTAATATCAGGATAGCTTATCATGACCATGTTCCTAGATCTTTTTTGGGGTCCACGGTTTTATAAATGTGACCCACTTCCCGGTTTCCGATTGAGCTGAAACTGCATTTGTTTCATTTGGATGTCAATGCATGTTTAGCTAAGTGTCGTCATTCTTAATCCAATACGGTGGTCTCCCAAAGATGGCGGACTAGTTATTTTATTTAATGCATTTCCATGATTGTGGATAACAAAAGAAAAGTTTTACTGACAAAAATACGGAAATTGTGTTTTTTTATTTATTTTATAATTATTATGTTTTATTTATTTCTTCTCTTTTCTGTCAACCGTCACGCTGTAGTACACTTCCTTTTTCTTAAAATAGCTTATCACATGAAAGTTGCAAAAAGATTTCCAATAAAAACCAAATTTGTTAAGCCTTATCAGAGAAAGGTTCTTCCAAAAATAATTAAATTCTGGTTAGTATTATAACGATCTGGTAGATCCAGAATAACAGAGAGGCTCAGTGAGAGTGAATACAAGGCTTTTAGCTTCAACATTTCATTTAGTGTACATTTTATCTGTAGGTACAGAAAAAAAACCTACCCTATTTTTAACCGACTTTCGAAAAAGGAGGAGGTTCTGTGTTCGACTGTATGTTTTTTTTTTTTATGTATGTCCGCGCATTTCTCCGTCAGTTGTAAACCGATTTTCAAAATTCTTTTTTTATCTGAAAGAATATACTCCCGAGGTGGTCCCATATAAATTTTATCGAAATTGCTTTAGCGCTTTTTGAGAAACTGAATAAAAACGTTAAATACGCATATCTTGATGACGTTTTTGTGTTCTCCAAATGTTTAAATTCCACGTTCCATGTTATTGGGGTTTTTAGTTCTGGGGTATAACAACTATAAAGCGAAAAATAAAAAACTTTTTTACAAAAAAAACAACCGACTTCCAAAAAAAAATACACTAAAAATTTAATGTATTTTTTTTTTGGAAGTCGGTTGTTCTTTTTGTAAAAAAGTTTTTTTTATTACTTTGCGAGCATTTCAGTAGTGTGTATTACTAACTTAATTATTTATCAATTTCTGAATTATTTTTTATTTTTATTATTTGCCTTCTGTTCCTAGTTTTTATGACACTAAGTCTGAGCGGACATCGTACGACCGCGACCTGCGACCCCACTTGTGTGTTCGCGACCTTACGCTAATTTAATCGCACGCTTTGTTACTGAACCGTTTCGTATGATTTCTTTTTGGATTGTCTTAGTAGGCACCTATGTAGAACTGATATCTATTCTCTACATAGTATAAAACTAAGTCGCTTTTCGCGTCTGTCTGCTTCACCACTTATTTCTCCAAAACCACGCAACGGATTTTCATGCGGTTTTCACTAATATAAAGAGTGATAAACAAGGAAGGTATTTATAGATAATTTGCACCCGTGCGAAACTGGGACAGGTCGCTAGTTAGGTATAAAAATATTTAGTTTCTTTACCTATCATCTGCATCTGCATAGCCTTTTCCTAATTGTTTTGGGGTCGGCTTCCAGTCTAACCGGATGCAGTTGAATACCAGTATTTTACATGGAGCGACTGCCTATCTGACCTCCACAACTCAGTTACTGGGTAATACGATACCCCTTGGTAGGACTGGTTGTCATACTTTCGGGTTTATGACGACCTGTAACGACTGTCAAAGATCCACGATTGACAGCCGGGACCAACGGCTTAACGTGCTTTCCAATGCACGGAGGAGTCTCAGTATGTAAAGATTGTCACCCATTCATGGACCAACCCCGGCAAGCGTAGCTTAACCTAATGGATCGACCCGTGCCGCTGTTATTACTTTAGCCACGAGCTCCTCTAGTTTCTTTTTTTGTTGTTGTTTATTTGAAAGTCTCTCCATTCTCCAAAAAGGGAAGCCTACGCAACTTTTTTTTTTGAGCCCGGGTGTGGGAAATCATCTAATGAGTTCTCCCGCTCTAGGTGGTACGGGAGGGCGTGTCAGACTCTTGCTGACTAAAACCCACCCCTGTTCCTTCCCTGCCTGAGTGCCCAGGGATGCGGTAACACATTTTCAGAATTTATCCGCTACCCCTAGGCATAAGCCTACGCACCTGTGGTACCCACGGTATTGCAATCGAATACTGGAGATATTCTGTTCATCCATTATTTACAAGTCATCTTGCGAGCATCGTCACACCATAGGAGGTCATAAAGACAATTATTAATTTAAGTAGAAACGTCCAGCCCATGTGCACATGTTTTTATTAATTTCACAGTTACTCGCAAAGTGTGTAATTCATTAGAGTCAAGTGTAAAAGCTATAAATAAGACAACAGTTCTCTATCAACTCTTATTTTGTGCAAAAATGCAGACCTATGATTATATCAACCCCGAACATATTTATGTGCAATAAATAATTAAGAAAAGCCCATTACGAGGTAAACAATACTACTGTAACAAACTTCTTTTCATGATACTATAATTCAATATGAAACGTGGCTTTGTTTTTCTGGTACCTACACTTAATAAATTGTCTTAGGGTCAGCTCACACCGAGATGCGAAAAGATGCAACACAGCAATGCTTAAAGCTTTGTTCTCTCGATCCGAATGCACGACGCTGCATCGTGCAGTTTATTTATTCATTTAAATGCATTACTCTCTACACTAACAGTTTGTACACCAACACGAGTAGATAATCAACAATAAAATTAAAAACTAAACAAAAAGAAAGATTATAATGCATCGGTATGTCAGGCTACGTCGCGCTGAGCCTTAAGGCCCTACTACCCCCCCCCCTCCCCCCTGCCCCAACCCCCCCCGCCCCCCCCTGGGCCCCCGGGCCCCGTCCTGTTTGCTAACAACTCTTTGAGGCGCGCGTGGAACACTACGCGCCGTCGACTCTCGGGCCTGGTGCTGATCGGACGGCGAGTTACCCACTACTCGCTGTCCGCAGGCCCGGGTGGGTAAATTCCATATTGTATCGCTATCTTAAAAAAAGTGCGCACAACATCGCGTCGCGTCGTGTTTCCGTGTGCGCTGACCCTTAGGTACTATTTCATTTGACCGTATTTTTCATTAGCATTAATTCGCTGAATCATATTCGTGACAAGGTATTATGTCAAGGTAATACGAGCAAGTTGGGAAGTGTGAAAGGGGTCGGAAACGCTGAATACATTCAAATGTCACTCGGTGTCGGACAATTGACTCAACAAGTGATTAGGTGTAGTCACAGAGAAGGGTAGGGTTGTCGTGGGGCTAATAGATTGTGGACGGAAATTGCTGTTTAATGCTTGGGTTCAAACCCTGGTAGGTGTTTTACTTTGTGTAATTTATTTTATTACCACTGCTCCCAAAACGGTGAAGGGAAACATCGTGAGGAAACCGGCATGTCCTAGAACCAAAGATTCGATGACATGCGTAATCCACCAACCGGTACTGTTCCCGCGTGGTGGATTACGGCCCAGTCCCTCTTCTACAGAGGTCTGGGTCCCAGCAGTGGGTACTTTATAGGCTGATTATGCTGTACCCATTCCATGTTTATTTTTTCGCAAACCCAACGTTCCCAACGTTTATATAAATTGCAAAAAAGTAAACCCTAATCATTTTAGAGCTTCAGCACTTTAGATAATGTTAGGACGTTCCCGCTCCAGCCATTTGGGTACTCTAGACTCAGGAACTCTATATTTAAGCCTACCGTCTGGCAACATGTTTCGGCTGTAATCGGACAATTTCGGGAATTTGGGGTTACATAAATGTTTGTTTAAATGTAGCTTTTAACTTTCAGGCAGCATTGACTACCTAAGCTTTATTATTGATAGGGTTGCGGCCCCGTCACGTTCTATTGCGATTGTCAATGTGCTACGTTATTGACAATTGCAATTGAAGGTGCCATTGATGCACTTCAATTGCAATTGTCAATTGTTTGCGCTAACTTTGGACGATCGCGTTATAAAATCCCGGTCCTTGATCCTTCGTGAGGTATCCGCCATGTTTGTTTTCACTGCTGTCAGACGCGCAAATGACGGAAACGATTGTCAATGACTCAGTTAAACGATCAATTAGCAGCTTCAATGGCTCGTCAATGAGCATCAATCAAATTTTTCATCAATTGCTTTCAATCACGTAACTGCGATTGACAATCTCTTCAATTGTACTCGTAAACTATCAATCGCAATTGACAATGACGTAAAATTGACAATCGCAATTGAACTTTTCGGGGCCGGTTAAGCGATGATGTGGTCAACGATAAAACACGCTTGCCTAGAAGTAAATTCACCCTCTATAAATGACGGCCAGGTTGTAGCTCTCAGCAAACACAGCCCCCGGCAGGGAATTCCAGCTATGTTGGGATTGGCTTCAGTCTTACCATGTGCAGCCGAGTACCAATATTTTACCTGGAGAGACTAACTATCTGGCTTCCACTACCCAGTACCTGGGTAACATGATATTCCTTGGCAAGACTGAAATTTTCAAGCTTTAAATTTTACTGCCTGAAAAGTACAGTCTCGACAGAATTATCTGTAGTACCTATAAAGAAAAATTTAATTCTTTTAATTTTCTTTCCACGACTAAACTGCTGTTTTTAGAGTAATTTTCTTGTTAAGTGTTGTTAATATGCGGGTGATTTTATGTAAATAATAAATTATACTCGAGCCAGGACTTGAGTTTCGTATAATATTTACATTATTTTGACATTTATTTAAGCAAAACATTAAAACTTTGTTTAACTAAAGCTATATTCCATTTTTATTTATCATTTAGTTTTAGTGCCAGACTAAATACTACATATTTGTTTAAATGTAGTAAACGACCTGTAAAAAAAAAAAAAAAACCTGGTTACGTAGCATCCAATAGCTATTTATTCAATAGCTTTTCTCTTTTAGAAAAACTATTTTACAAAAAAAAAAAACAACTGACTGCAAAAAAGAAAATACATACACTAAAAATTTAAAAATATCCTTAATTTCGAAAAAAATTACAAAAAACGAAGTCAAATGTCAAATAACGAAGAAATAAAATACAAAGTCGGTGCTTTGTATTTTATTTCTTCGTTATTTGACATTTGACTTCGTTTTTTGTAATTTTTTTTTTATTTTTTACTTTTTAGTTGTTATACCCCAGAACTAAAAACCCCAATAACATGGAACGTGGAATTTAAACATACTCGTAAAACGTCACCTATGTATACATATTTTTCGTTTTAGTTCAGTTTTTCAAAAAGCGCTGAAGCAATTTCGATAAAATTTATATGGGACCACCTCGGGAGTATATTCTTTCTGATAAAAAAACAGTATTGAAAATCGGTCCACAACTGACAGAGAAATCGGTGGACATACATAAAAAAAACATACATACAGTCGAACATAGAATCTTCTCCTTTTTCGAAGTCGGTTAAAAAGAATAGACATCAAGTATCCGATTCCGCCATGGCAAGGTTTTTTTTTACATACTCGTAGAAATTGAAGCTTACTTATCGTTTACAGATCTATAGTGAAACGCACAAATGTTCATCTCAAATGGCAGTCAATTTACCGTCAGATATGATCTCTTAATGCTTCTTACGAAACAGCGTCATGAGAGGGTGTGGTCTAATCTACACCGGAAACCATACGGAAATACACCATACCATTAAGTGTAGGTGCCTATAAATGTAGGCTACATACACGATGTCTGTTTGTACATAAGGGGTTAAATTTCTGCCTTATCTTATGTGACCAGAACGATGCAACACCTTTTTTAACCGACTTTCGAAAAAGGAGGAGGTTCTATGTTCGACTGTATGTAGGTTTTTTTTATGTATGTCTGCCGATTTCTCCGTCAGTTGTGGACCGATTTTCATAATTCTTTTTTATCCGAAAGAATGCACGACGCTGCATCGTGCAGTTTATTTATTCATTTAAATGCATTACTCTCTACACTAACAGTTTGTACACCAACACGAGTAGATAATCAACAATAAAATTAAAAACTAAACAAAAAGAAAGATTATAATGCATCGGTATGTCAGGCTACGTCGCGCTGAGCCTTAAGGCCCTACTACCCCCCCCCTCCCCCTGCCCCCCCCCCCCCCCCCCGCCCCCCCCTGGGCCCCCGGGCCCCGTCCTGTTTGCTGACAACTCTTTGAGGCGCGCGTGGAACACTACGCGCCGTCGACTCTCGGGCCTGGTGCTGATCGGACGGCGAGTTACCCACTACTCGCTGTCCGCAGGCCCGGGTGGGTAAATTCCATATTGTATCGCTATCTTAAAAAAAGTGCGCACAACATCGCGTCGCGTCGTGTTTCCGTGTGCGCTGACCCTTAGGTACTATTTCATTTGACCGTATTTTTCATTAGCATTAATTCGCTGAATCATATTCGTGAAAAGGTATTATGTCAAGGTAATACGAGCAAGTTGGGAAGTGTGAAAGGGGTCGGAAACGCTGAATACATTCAAATGTCACTCGGTGTCGGACAATTGACTCAACAAGTGATTAGGTGTAGTCACAGAGAAGGGTAGGGTTGTCGTGGGGCTAATAGATTGTGGACGGAAATTGCTGTTTAATGCTTGGGTTCAAACCCTGGTAGGTGTTTTACTTTGTGTAATTTATTTTATTACCACTGCTCCCAAAACGGTGAAGGGAAACATCGTGAGGAAACCGGCATGTCCTAGAACCAAAGATTCGATGACATGCGTAATCCACCAACCGGTACTGTTCCCGCGTGGTGGATTACGGCCCAGTCCCTCTTCTACAGAGGTCTGGGTCCCAGCAGTGGGTACTTTATAGGCTGATTATGCTGTACCCATTCCATGTTTATTTTTTCGCAAACCCAACGTTCCCAACGTTTATATAAATTGCAAAAAAGTAAACCCTAATCATTTTAGAGCTTCAGCACTTTAGATAATGTTAGGACGTTCCCGCTCCAGCCATTTGGGTACTCTAGACTCAGGAACTCTATATTTAAGCCTACCGTCTGGCAACATGTTTCGGCTGTAATCGGACAATTTCGGGAATTTGGGGTTACATAAATGTTTGTTTAAATGTAGCTTTTAACTTTCAGGCAGCATTGACTACCTAAGCTTTATTATTGATAGGGTTGCGGCCCCGTCACGTTCTATTGCGATTGTCAATGTGCTACGTTATTGACAATTGCAATTGAAGGTGCCATTGATGCACTTCAATTGCAATTGTCAATTGTTTGCGCTAACTTTGGACGATCGCGTTATAAAATCCCGGTCCTTGATCCTTCGTGAGGTATCCGCCATGTTTGTTTTCACTGCTGTCAGACGCGCAAATGACGGAAACGATTGTCAATGACTCAGTTAAACGATCAATTAGCAGCTTCAATGGCTCGTCAATGAGCATCAATCAAATTTTTCATCAATTGCTTTCAATCACGTAACTGCGATTGACAATCTCTTCAATTGTACTCGTAAACTATCAATCGCAATTGACAATGACGTAAAATTGACAATCGCAATTGAACTTTTCGGGGCCGGTTAAGCGATGATGTGGTCAACGATAAAACACGCTTGCCTAGAAGTAAATTCACCCTCTATAAATGACGGCCAGGTTGTAGCTCTCAGCAAACACAGCCCCCGGCAGGGAATTCCAGCTATGTTGGGATTGGCTTCAGTCTTACCATGTGCAGCCGAGTACCAATATTTTACCTGGAGAGACTAACTATCTGGCTTCCACTACCCAGTACCTGGGTAACATGATATTCCTTGGCAAGACTGAAATTTTCAAGCTTTAAATTTTACTGCCTGAAAAGTACAGTCTCGACAGAATTATCTGTAGTACCTATAAAGAAAAATTTAATTCTTTTAATTTTCTTTCCACGACTAAACTGCTGTTTTTAGAGTAATTTTCTTGTTAAGTGTTGTTAATATGCGGGTGATTTTATGTAAATAATAAATTATACTCGAGCCAGGACTTGAGTTTCGTATAATATTTACATTATTTTGACATTTATTTAAGCAAAACATTAAAACTTTGTTTAACTAAAGCTATATTCCATTTTTATTTATCATTTAGTTTTAGTGCCAGACTAAATACTACATATTTGTTTAAATGTAGTAAACGACCTGTAAAAAAAAAAAAAAAACCTGGTTACGTAGCATCCAATAGCTATTTATTCAATAGCTTTTCTCTTTTAGAAAAACTATTTTACAAAAAAAAAAAACAACTGACTGCAAAAAAGAAAATACATACACTAAAAATTTAAAAATATCCTTAATTTCGAAAAAAATTACAAAAAACGAAGTCAAATGTCAAATAACGAAGAAATAAAATACAAAGTCGGTGCTTTGTATTTTATTTCTTCGTTATTTGACATTTGACTTCGTTTTTTGTAATTTTTTTTTTATTTTTTACTTTTTAGTTGTTATACCCCAGAACTAAAAACCCCAATAACATGGAACGTGGAATTTAAACATACTCGTAAAACGTCACCTATGTATACATATTTTTCGTTTTAGTTCAGTTTTTCAAAAAGCGCTGAAGCAATTTCGATAAAATTTATATGGGACCACCTCGGGAGTATATTCTTTCTGATAAAAAAACAGTATTGAAAATCGGTCCACAACTGACAGAGAAATCGGTGGACATACATAAAAAAAACATACATACAGTCGAACATAGAATCTTCTCCTTTTTCGAAGTCGGTTAAAAAGAATAGACATCAAGTATCCGATTCCGCCATGGCAAGGTTTTTTTTTACATACTCGTAGAAATTGAAGCTTACTTATCGTTTACAGATCTATAGTGAAACGCACAAATGTTCATCTCAAATGGCAGTCAATTTACCGTCAGATATGATCTCTTAATGCTTCTTACGAAACAGCGTCATGAGAGGGTGTGGTCTAATCTACACCGGAAACCATACGGAAATACACCATACCATTAAGTGTAGGTGCCTATAAATGTAGGCTACATACACGATGTCTGTTTGTACATAAGGGGTTAAATTTCTGCCTTATCTTATGTGACCAGAACGATGCAACACCTTTTTTAACCGACTTTCGAAAAAGGAGGAGGTTCTATGTTCGACTGTATGTAGGTTTTTTTTATGTATGTCTGCCGATTTCTCCGTCAGTTGTGGACCGATTTTCATAATTCTTTTTTATCCGAAAGAATGCACGACGCTGCATCGTGCAGTTTATTTATTCATTTAAATGCATTACTCTCTACACTAACAGTTTGTACACCAACACGAGTAGATAATCAACAATAAAATTAAAAACTAAACAAAAAGAAAGATTATAATGCATCGGTATGTCAGGCTACGTCGCGCTGAGCCTTAAGGCCCTACTACCCCCCCCCTCCCCCTGCCCCCCCCCCCCCCCGCCCCCCCCTGGGCCCCCGGGCCCCGTCCTGTTTGCTGACAACTCTTTGAGGCGCGCGTGGAACACTACGCGCCGTCGACTCTCGGGCCTGGTGCTGATCGGACGGCGAGTTACCCACTACTCGCTGTCCGCAGGCCCGGGTGGGTAAATTCCATATTGTATCGCTATCTTAAAAAAAGTGCGCACAACATCGCGTCGCGTCGTGTTTCCGTGTGCGCTGACCCTTAGGTACTATTTCATTTGACCGTATTTTTCATTAGCATTAATTCGCTGAATCATATTCGTGAAAAGGTATTATGTCAAGGTAATACGAGCAAGTTGGGAAGTGTGAAAGGGGTCGGAAACGCTGAATACATTCAAATGTCACTCGGTGTCGGACAATTGACTCAACAAGTGATTAGGTGTAGTCACAGAGAAGGGTAGGGTTGTCGTGGGGCTAATAGATTGTGGACGGAAATTGCTGTTTAATGCTTGGGTTCAAACCCTGGTAGGTGTTTTACTTTGTGTAATTTATTTTATTACCACTGCTCCCAAAACGGTGAAGGGAAACATCGTGAGGAAACCGGCATGTCCTAGAACCAAAGATTCGATGACATGCGTAATCCACCAACCGGTACTGTTCCCGCGTGGTGGATTACGGCCCAGTCCCTCTTCTACAGAGGTCTGGGTCCCAGCAGTGGGTACTTTATAGGCTGATTATGCTGTACCCATTCCATGTTTATTTTTTCGCAAACCCAACGTTCCCAACGTTTATATAAATTGCAAAAAAGTAAACCCTAATCATTTTAGAGCTTCAGCACTTTAGATAATGTTAGGACGTTCCCGCTCCAGCCATTTGGGTACTCTAGACTCAGGAACTCTATATTTAAGCCTACCGTCTGGCAACATGTTTCGGCTGTAATCGGACAATTTCGGGAATTTGGGGTTACATAAATGTTTGTTTAAATGTAGCTTTTAACTTTCAGGCAGCATTGACTACCTAAGCTTTATTATTGATAGGGTTGCGGCCCCGTCACGTTCTATTGCGATTGTCAATGTGCTACGTTATTGACAATTGCAATTGAAGGTGCCATTGATGCACTTCAATTTCAATTGTCAATTGTTTGCGCTAACTTTGGACGATCGCGTTATAAAATCCCGGTCCTTGATCCTTCGTGAGGTATCCGCCATGTTTGTTTTCACTGCTGTCAGACGCGCAAATGACGGAAACGATTGTCAATGACTCAGTTAAACGATCAATTAGCAGCTTCAATGGCTCGTCAATGAGCATCAATCAAATTTTTCATCAATTGCTTTCAATCACGTAACTGCGATTGACAATCTCTTCAATTGTACTCGTAAACTATCAATCGCAATTGACAATGACGTAAAATTGACAATCGCAATTGAACTTTTCGGGGCCGGTTAAGCGATGATGTGGTCAACGATAAAACACGCTTGCCTAGAAGTAAATTCACCCTCTATAAAAGACGGCCAGGTTGTAGCTCTCAGCAAACACAGCCCCCGGCAGGGAATTCCAGCTATGTTGGGATTGGCTTCAGTCTTACCATGTGCAGCCGAGTACCAATATTTTACCTGGAGAGACTAACTATCTGGCTTCCACTACCCAGTACCTGGGTAACATGATATTCCTTGGCAAGACTGAAATTTTCAAGCTTTAAATTTTACTGCCTGAAAAGTACAGTCTCGACAGAATTATCTGTAGTACCTATAAAGAAAAATTTAATTCTTTTAATTTTCTTTCCACGACTAAACTGCTGTTTTTAGAGTAATTTTCTTGTTAAGTGTTGTTAATATGCGGGTGATTTTATGTAAATAATAAATTATACTCGAGCCAGGACTTGAGTTTCGTATAATATTTACATTATTTTGACATTTATTTAAGCAAAACATTAAAACTTTGTTTAACTAAAGCTATATTCCATTTTTATTTATCATTTAGTTTTAGTGCCAGACTAAATACTACATATTTGTTTAAATGTAGTAAACGACCTGTAAAAAAAAAAAAAAAAACCTGGTTACGTAGCATCCAATAGCTATTTATTCAATAGCTTTTCTCTTTTAGAAAAACTATTTTACAAAAAAAAAAAACAACTGACTGCAAAAAAGAAAATACATACACTAAAAATTTAAAAATATCCTTAATTTCGAAAAAAATTACAAAAAACGAAGTCAAATGTCAAATAACGAAGAAATAAAATACAAAGTCGGTGCTTTGTATTTTATTTCTTCGTTATTTGACATTTGACTTCGTTTTTTGTAATTTTTTTTTTATTTTTTACTTTTTAGTTGTTATACCCCAGAACTAAAAACCCCAATAACATGGAACGTGGAATTTAAACATACTCGTAAAACGTCACCTATGTATACATATTTTTCGTTTTAGTTCAGTTTTTCAAAAAGCGCTGAAGCAATTTCGATAAAATTTATATGGGACCACCTCGGGAGTATATTCTTTCTGATAAAAAAACAGTATTGAAAATCGGTCCACAACTGACAGAGAAATCGGTGGACATACATAAAAAAAACATACATACAGTCGAACATAGAATCTTCTCCTTTTTCGAAGTCGGTTAAAAAGAATAGACATCAAGTATCCGATTCCGCCATGGCAAGGTTTTTTTTTACATACTCGTAGAAATTGAAGCTTACTTATCGTTTACAGATCTATAGTGAAACGCACAAATGTTCATCTCAAATGGCAGTCAATTTACCGTCAGATATGATCTCTTAATGCTTCTTACGAAACAGCGTCATGAGAGGGTGTGGTCTAATCTACACCGGAAACCATACGGAAATACACCATACCATTAAGTGTAGGTGCCTATAAATGTAGGCTACATACACGATGTCTGTTTGTACATAAGGGGTTAAATTTCTGCCTTATCTTATGTGACCAGAACGATGCAACACCTTTTTTAACCGACTTTCGAAAAAGGAGGAGGTTCTATGTTCGACTGTATGTAGGTTTTTTTTATGTATGTCTGCCGATTTCTCCGTCAGTTGTGGACCGATTTTCATAATTCTTTTTTATCCGAAAGAATATACTCCCGAGGTGGCCCCATAAAAATTTTATCGAAATTGCTTCAGAGCTTTTTGAGAAACTGAACATAAACGAAGAATACGAATATCTAAATGACGTTTTTGTTTTCTCCAATTACGAGTAGGTATGTTTAAATTCCACGTTCCATGTTATTGGGGTTTTTGGTTCTAGGGTTATAACAACTAAAAAGTGAAAAATAAAAAACTTTTTTCACAAAATACAACCGAATTCCAAAAAAGAAAATACACTAAAAATTAAAAAAATACTTTAATTTCGGAAGTCGGTGTCAAATAACGAAGAAATAAAATACAAACACCGACTTCCGAAAATAAAGTTATTTTTGAATTTTTTGTGTATTTTCTTTTTAGGATGTCGGTTTTTTTTTTGTACCATAAAATCGTGTTTAATTTACAGTAGACTGAATATTAATGGTTCGCGGATAAACTCAAAACAGAGTTACCGCGCCCCTGGGCACTCAAGCAACTGAAGGAACAGGGGTGGGTTTTATTCAGTAAAAGTCTGACACGCCAGCTCCACCCAGAGCGGGAGAAGTTATTTGATGACTTCCCACCCTCAAATAAAAAAGCTATAGTATATTTGCATGTTATTATACACAAAAAACATTGGCTCAGTGGTAACGGCCGCGAGCTACGACTCGTGGGTTGTAACTCAGGTAAAAATCTGACCTACTTTGTGTAAATTATTTTATCGCAATGACTCAAACGGTGAACGAAAACATCATGTGGCAAACGGCATGTCATAGACTAGAACCAATGATTTGAGGACAGGTGGCATCTACCAACCTGCACTGGGCCAAGGCGCGGCCAAACCCTACAGCCTTGTATCTCTGTGGTAACATAATTGGATGATTGTGCTGACGCGTAAGACTATGGAACAACTGTGGGTTTTTTATTTTATTTTTAAATAAATATTTTTTTAATATCTTTTTTTAAGTTTCACAATTTGTAAATTCAAATTATGAACATTAGTCTGGTTTTCACATCTATTGGAACTCCAAGCAATAATTATTCTTTTAAGTAGTTACACACGCACGTCGTCAGTCTGTCGTAACACGTCATTAGCATGTCGGTGACGCGAACCCATGAGTTTTGCCCCTGCCAAATGATGCTCAAAAAAAAAAGACATAACTAGCCTGCACAAGGAATAGCACAAAATCGTATGTTAACAAACGCACAACACATAGATAGGATGGCCTAATTAACAACAAAACGACGGAAGCACACCCACATACATACATTTATTAACATACAATCTTATCTTTACATAAGGGTTAGTTTCGATCTTATGTGATCAAGAGCAGTTACGTTTTGAAAGTGAAAACATACTGTTTATGGAAACAATTAGAATGGGCCATTAGCATAAATGTAACTGTAATATGTGCCGTGATGGGTGCCAACACGGTATATACGAGTACCTGCTAATGTAATATAGCATAGTAGTAGTATTTATGTAGTTATTATATTAAATATATATGTATATTTATTATTAGTATTATGTATATTTTCATTCCCGTTTTTTATTATTTTTAATCCATTTATTCACTTTTATATATTTATTTTTAATTATTATTACTTTGTTTGTTTTTTTCATGCACCTGCCATATTATCTCTCCACCACCCTTGGTTGACTGGTAGAGAATGCCTAAGGCAGTAAGTCCGCCTTTGTACTTTCGTTGCATGAAGTGTAAATAAATAATATAGCGTTAGCATAATTAGCCCACAATATTCCCACTGCTGGGACACATGCCTTCTTCTGTTGTCGTGAGAGTGTTTGAAAGGGTCACCGCGGCTCTGGCACATGCTACTGAAGGAACATGGGTGGGTTTAGTCAGTAAGAGTCTGACACGCAGAGAGGAGCTCGTGACTAAAGTAATAACAGCCGCACGGGTCGATCCACCAGGCTTGCCGGGGTTGGTCCATGGATGGGTGACCATCTTTATATACCGAGACTCCTCCGTGCCTCGGAAAGCACGTTAAGCCGTTGGTCCCGGCTGTCAATCGTGGATCTTTGACAGTCGTTAAGGGGCGTCAGAAGCCCGAAAGTCTGACATCCAGTCTTACCAAGGGGTATCGTATTACCCAGTAACTAGGTTGTGGAGGTCAGATAGGCAGTCACTCCAAGTAAAATACTGGTATTCAGCTCCATCCGGTTTTTTTTTTTTTTATATTTGATAGGCTCGCGTTTGACCACTATCTCACCTGATGGTAAGCGATGATGTGGTCGAAGATGGAGCACGCTTGCCTAGAAGTAACCTATTCACTCTTGACTTAAAGACTCCCAGGTTGTATCTTACAGGAAACACAGACTCCGGTAGAGAATTCCACTCTCTAGCTGTACGTGCAATGAATGTTTTCTCAAAACGCTTTGTGCGTATGGATGGGATGTCCACCATGAACCGGTGGCACTTCGCCGTACGTCTTGTGGTCCTTAGATGAAACGGGCTTGGCGGAATCAAATCATGCAATTCCGTCGCACACTCCCCAAAATGTAATCGATAGAAAACCGACAGGCTAGCAACTCGGCGTCTATGTTCAAGACTTTGGAGTTTTGACTCAACGAGTCTATCATTGCCGATGATCCTCTTGGCTCGTTTCTCAATTGACTCAAGGGCATCAAGCTGGTATCTTGCAGATCCGTCCCAAAGATGAGAGCAGTACTCCATACACGATCGGACTTGCGCTTGATAGAGACTGGAAGCCGACTCCAAGATGGTTGGGAAAAGTTTAGGCAGATTGAGTCTGACACGCGGACAGATGACCTCTCCCGCTCCACCCAGAGCGGTCATCTGACGATGTTCAGTCCTAAAAAAAGGCCTTCTGCGAGAGGGAGTCGGCTGTAATCCACTACGCGGGCTCAATGCGGGTTGGTGTATGTCACATTTCTTCGAATTTTTGGTTCTAGGACATGCAGGCTTAATGTATAAGCAGGCACACCAGTTATGTATGAGGGCTTATTTAATTTGGTTTAGTGTTTATGCTTGTAATTGAGTGTGTTAGCTAACAAGTGGCGGATAATTTAATTTTTATGATTATATTTTTGACGAAATGTCTTTATTTTTCTGTTTTGCATACGTTACATACAAATATGTTAAGATTGTTGCATATCATTATATAAATTCAAGTTCTTTAAACTTAATAGACAGATGTGTTGCTTTTCTTCACAGCTAAAACACTAGGAAGTGGTGACGGGCGGTTTTTGGGGGACTGTCTATAGGTAGAACTTTGACGTTCAAAAAGTGCTGGCTCTCAGCCTAGTTTGATTTTGATTCAACATTTTTATGTAACATTCATTATTTTTATGTATTTGGAAGAAGTTTGATGTTAGAGGTTTTTTTTTGTTATCCTGAACTGTCCCACTCTTGGGCAAAGGCCTCTCCCCATTCCGTCCACTGCTCTCTGAGCTGTGCTTCTTCACGCCAGTTCGCTATGAAGTCATCCAGGGCGTCCCGCCATCTTCTCCTTGGTCTGCCGCGACCTCGTCTAGCTGTGTCAGGGCTCCAGTCTTGCGATGTACGGGCCCACAGCTTTAACGGCTTATAAGGAAAATATTTTAAAATAAGTACATTGAACGAATACTGGATAGCATTGGTAAGTGTTTCGGTTTACGGAAAGCAATAAAAAGATCAAGTTAACAGAAATACAGTTTTCAGTCATAAATTGAAAATATATTACTGCGGAGAAATAGGACTCTGAGATTAATCTAGCAAATATAGAAAAGTACTTCTGCTGAGAGAAATTGCTGTATCTCCATTATAGTATTTTATGAACGAGGGTTCATCATATAATGCATTTGAATACGCTGCTCTGTGACCTTTCTCAAGCTCCTTTGCAATAATTACCTACATTTAAACCTTTTTGGAAAACCAATTATTTGAGTAATTAAGATTGAACACCCAAGAAATATGGGTTACTAGCTGCGCCCCGCGGTTTCACCCTCGTAGACCGGGATAAAAAGTAGCCTATGTGTTAATCCAGGGTCTATCCACACATCAAATTTCCATCTAAATTGGTAAAACCGTTTGAGCGTGAAGAAGTAACAAACATACACACACCATCATACAAACTTTCGCCTTTATAATATTAGTGTGATTAGCATTAATGTAACTGTAATATGTGATGTGATGGGTGCGTACACGCGTGGTACTAGCACGGTATATACCTGCTATTATTATATAGGATGACTGGTAATTAGTGACCGATACACAAACACGTGATTGTACTCATGATAACAAACAACTCTTACTATAGGACCAAACCTGAAATCGCGAAAAAAATCTGCTGTTCAGTACATTTATGTTCGCCTACTGACTGGTCAAAATGTACTGTACTGCCTATTTTTTTTTTCGCGATTTCAGGTTTGGTCCCATAGTAAAAGTTGTTTGTTATCATGAGTACAATCACGTGTTAAAGTATCGGTCACTAATTAGCAGTCTCCCTATACAGGTTGTAACGGAAAGATGTGGTCATATTTTAAGAACTGCATCAGCCCATTGATATGAACAACTTTCTTCAAGAAAATCCGAAGAAATTCTAAAAAAAAAAAATTTACTTCCCATACAAATATTGATCAGCTGATGATGACTTTGTATGGAAAGTATAATTTTTTTTTTGGGAATTTTCTATTTTTTTTTAGAGAAAGTTGTTTATTTCCATGGGCAGAACCGGCTCTTAAAATATGACCACACCTTTCCGTTAATCCTGTATAAGGTGTTAAAAAATAAGCTCTCGAAACTTTAAGGAATGCTTTGGACTATCGAACTGAATATCTTTTACGATGGGACCAACTTTGAAATCGCGAAAAAAAAATCAGCTGTTGCCTACATTTATGTTTGCAAAACTCGTCAAAATGTAGGCAACAGCTGATTTTTTTTAGCATAGCGTAAAGCCTCTAATGTTTCCACTGTTGGGAGGCTGCGACACAGGTTTTTTTTTTTTTTCTTAATGTGCCCATCGTTGTGGCGACATTTGGGAGAAGACTATGTCCAGCAGCTGACGTCTTTCGGCTGATGTGATCATGGTGATGACCCTAAAAGAATAGCAGCATTCCTAATTTCAGAGACAAAGATATACTCTATGAAAAATACTTGGATACAGAGCTACATCCGGTGTGATTAGAAGCAGACACCAACATTGCTGTCTAAAAGCAGATGAGAAACACACTGAACTGAAAACCAAAAGTCTCAGGAGTTATTATGTTTTTAAAATGAAAGATTACTGACAATTTGTAACTTTAGTTCCCAAATAGATGAGGGTAAGAGCTACCGCGGTCCCTGGATTGCAAAGGGCAAGTGAAGAAACAAGGGTGGATTTTAGTCAGTAAGAGTCTGACACTCCCTCAAATTCTCAAATAGATGTTTGGCTATTTACAACTCCTTAGTATCGACGCCCTGATAAGTGCAAGTGAAAACAAAACAACACACAAACATCTTAGTTTCGATCAAGATCCGATATTGCCACCCACCCGCCTAGCGTGAAGCGATGCCACATTACATGTATGTCGTCGAGAAATATGTGGTGTTTAGAAACGCGAGAGAGGCGACCACGCTCCGCTGAACGCTTTTTTACACATAATATTAAGTGGGGAGCGGTCGCAGTGTTAGCGGGGAGCGTTTATTGTTAAACGATGACGCAAGCCAGTGTTATTGTTTACAATAGTGAGAAAGATAATGGGAGAAATAGGAGTGTTAAGTAAAATTTTGCTTTAGCCGCGTTTAGCGATTTTTGGTAGGGGCAAAACTTATGGGTCCTCGACACCGAAATGCTAGAGACATGTTGCGCCAGACTGGCGACGCGCAGTGGCCTGTGTAATATTCCATAGTTTCAAGTTTTCACTTCTGTTGGCATTCCCCTTAACTGCCTATTATTTTATGAGCAATAGCCAGTTTTAGTTGTTACAAATTAACTCTCCACGAAATTATAACAAACGGTGTTGTTCATCAGACAGGAAAGTAAGTTGATCAATGTGAGTTTGAAAAGTTTTCTCATAAGTTTTTAGGACCAATTTTAATACACTACTAATTGTTCTGAACAGAGCAAAATAGCAATTAAGTTCGACCTTATATTATTTTTTTGGGATTTAAAGTAACTTACCGCGTTAAACAAAACCAGCGATTCAAACTAATCCCTCGCTAACAATGGGACCAGTGACCATGTAGTGTTAGCAGCAAAGTCAGCGGACTTTGTGGCGTACCGTACGCAAAAACACTTAATTAAACACCTCTGCACGACCACCATTTTAATTATTTGTGTTTGTTCTAGAAGAAAAAATCTAGGGTTTTGAAAAGAGACTATAACTATACATATAAATTTTCGATTGAAGTAAGTACATTAATATTAACGCCGGCTATTTCTATGTATACTGTTTTTGACATAATTATTTTATAGTTTGTATATAAGTATTTACTAAAGTCTTCGGTGTTCCAAGATCTATTAGGAGGGTGTCCATACCATAACCATTTTTTTTTACAAAATAATTGTCTTTTCGCAATAGGCTCTAATAAAAAAAATAACCGCACAGGGCTCTGAGCTGGCTAAATGCAGGCAAAACAAAATTGGTTTAGAATTCAACAAAACCCATTCCTGCGACCTGTCTTATGACGGGGTCAGGTTGGGCGTGAAGGTTAATATCTCAGCTCTAAGATAACAAATATGCGCAGTTGCACACTCATCGTGCCTAATTCTATAAATTCAGAAAATACTTGATGACATACTTGATGACATAAAATCAAAATTAACGGAATGGCTACTGCAACAGGACTACCTGAAAACAGAGTCTTTACTCAAGTATGTCGTTTAACTACCTATGTACATATTTCTAATTATATACCCACACATATATAGACACACACACCCACGCACACACAAACATACACACACCCGCGCCCACACACATACATACACGCTCACACACAAACACACATATCAAGTGAATGTAAATATATTTTCCTTCTAATTATTTCCTTAGAACGCTCGGGTAGATCGACACAGTCTACTATAAATATTATAGCATCAATTTTAGGCTGAATCACTGTCTCTCAAGATACAGGCTACCTAGTTTGAGAGGCAGGGTTTTCCTTATTGTGTACAGATTAGTTATTAGTATTTAGATTGTACTGTATTGTGTTACTACCAAAGCTCTTAAATTCTCTCATTTTACATTGTGAAATCTGTATATTTTTTGTGAAATAAAGTTATTATTATTATTATTATTATTACTTCGCTTTCTATCAAAATTCTGCACACTGCAGTATGAATGCTGAATTTTGCAGGCACATCGCGTCACGGCAGAAGCCAGCTTTATCCCACCTAGATTGGAGAAAACCCAAATCTGGGGTGAAATATTTGTTCATAATATTCCTAAAACTATTCTACCGTTTAGAAAGATGGTCCAATATTTGTTCACTAACTTTTAGAAGGTAAATTAATTGTCTACTTGAAAAAAAAAAACAAACTGCCTGTACTTATGGCATACTTTCCGGGAAAATAAAAAACACTATCCTGCAGCAGGTGTATTCGCTAACTCAATTGACATCAATTTGATAGGCACTATGCAGTACATTGCTGCTTTGACGTTATGAAAACAAAAATGTACTACGTAGTGCCTATTATAATTGATGTCCACCGAGTAAAGTAGTGATGTACTGCAAAGTGCCTATCAAATTGATGTCAATTGAGTTAGCGAATACACCTGTAGGTTATAGTTCAGAGAATGATACTGGCATAATTAAGAAAAATTAACAGAAACAAAAATAGAACAAAAAATAATAGAAAAAAATACGTACTGCTTTTTACACCTTCCATTCATTTGAACAAAGATTCGAAATATTGTTACAATATTTTGACAATTGAGCTGTCAGATTGACTTTAGTTTGACTGCTGAAACGTCAAAATTATTCGTTTAGTTTTTGCATTTTCTATGGGTGTTAATTACATCAATTCCTTTGTTTGCACAGGTAAACCACCTTTTGTATGCCCATTAGTTTTTTTTTAGTTTGTATTGCTTTGCGTGTAGGTGTCTAGGCGACATGTAAATGTTTCTATGTGTGTATTGTTTTACATAACACGATTCTGCATAATCATGATCAAGATAGTCGTGTCACTGGAAAAAGAAAAACATATTTTTGCCGTCCAAGTATTTCTGAAGAAATAACGGCTCATTGACTCTGTCGAGTGAATCCTAAACATAATGAAAATATTAGCTTCGCCAGCGGCTTCGTCCGCGTGGAAGTACTACTTCCTTAACTATAAACTATAGTCTATGTGCTATTCCAGACTATAATCTATCTCTGTGCCAAATTTCATCCAGATCTGTCCAGTCGTTCTGGCGTGATTTAGTAACAAACATCCATCTATCCAAACTTTCGCATTTATAATATTAGTAGGAAATCGAGTTCGAGAACTATAACAGTAACTTGTATAAATTATGATACTTACTCAGGTAATGGCATAAATAGGGTATTTTTATCATTGATTATCAATATTCGGCATATTTTTCAATGAGTATTTTAAAATTCCAAAAATAATTTAGGGCCGTTTTTACCATTCGC
The DNA here is from genome assembly GCA_951329385.1 of Polia nebulosa. Lineage (NCBI taxonomy): Eukaryota > Metazoa > Arthropoda > Insecta > Lepidoptera > Noctuidae > Polia > Polia nebulosa. Next base: position 8,238,391 of record OX589595.1, on the reverse strand, counting down.
TCTATAAACTAAGTTTTACTGAACTAAGCTTAGCGTAAAAAATAAAAACCTTAAAATAGATTATAGTGAGTTAACCTTAAAAGATAGACATATGCTGTCGCTTTTTTTAGAAGGAGAACTTTAAAAGGAGAACAATTCCGTCATACATAATTTTTGCGTAACTTTAACCGTTTACGCAGCGCACGCAACTGAAGCTCTCAAAATGTTTTTTTTTTCTCGTATTTGCCACATTTTTCATTGATGCTTCGCTCCTGTTGGTCGCAGCCTGATGTTATATAGCCTATAGCCTTCTTCGATAGATGGACTATTCAACACAGAAATAATTTTTCAATTCGATCCAGTAGTCCTTGAGATTAGCAAACAAACAAACTCTTCAGCTTTATGACAGCGGCTAAACGCGTTTAAGCGAGCTTAAAAGTCCTAACTCCGTACTATCCGTTTCCTTGCGCAAAAAAAAAGAACTTTTAACTACTCAAGTTTGCGCAACTTCGAAAACTGGGTGTTTCGAATTGGTGAAATCGGCCCTTATAAAGTAATCATTATAAAGAACAATTTGAAACAACATTAACAAAGCTTAAGAAGAAACGTAAAACGAAACTATTTTGTGATGGAATCATTTGTTACGCTCATCCATAACATTTTTACGACATTATGGGCTTTAATTTATAGGCATTTTTCTTCTTTCCTAAAAGAGATTTTCATGGCCCACTGATTGCTGGCGTAAGGGCTGTTAAATAACGATGTATTTGGCATTTTCCCGCCCTTACCAAATACGCGGTAATGCGGCAAAGATGGCGGATTTTTCGCGCCTTACCGCAATTTCCCTTCCTTATTTTTTTGCGTGGGAGAGATTTGACTGCTATTTGTTATTAAAACAGGTTTACCTTTGTTTTTGGTTAATTTTAATTTAACTAATCATTTGATGGAGGTTTTGTACTATAGACAGATGATTGTGATGTATGCGACGTTGTTATTTTGAATTTTGAATCTGCTGATCAGTATTTAAATTAAGCATTTGGTTAGCGAGTTTTATAAAAAAAGTGGCACTCCGGGAGTGCCGACAGGAGTGAAAACTTGAACAAAAATGCCCAACGCGCCTAAAGAAGTTTTCACTTTAATAAAACTAAGTAACAATTTTTTTTTTTTCTTTGGGGTGTGGGAAATCATCCTATGACTTCTCCGCTCCACCCAAAGCGGGAGGGCTTGTCAGACTTTTACTGGCTAAAACCCACCCCTGTTCCTTCCTTTCTTGAGTGCCCAGGGGCGCGGTAACTCTATTACGAATTTATCCGCGACCCCTTGGCATGCAGGCATCGGCCATGAGAACCGTCAGTGGTTGCTGACATATTCTCTTTGAGGCGCGCGTTGAACACTACGCGCCGTCGACTCTCGGGCCTGGTGCTGATCGGACGGCGACCTACCCATTACTCGCCGTCCGCAGACCCGCGTATCCGGTGGTCGAAGATCGACTTGCGACCTCCGACGCCCAGGGCGTCTCCTGCGGTGGTGCGGCGGGGGGCGTGAGGGCCACTCCGTTGAGTTAAGTAACTTATAAAGTCTGACACTGAGGAACAGTATGGTTCATTTTAACAGTTCAACCCCATAACTTTTCTAAACTTTGTTTAAAATACCTTCTATCTTTAATCGTAACAAAATGAATTGAATGTCAAAGCATTTCCAGTATTGCCAGCAGGGCAACAATGTTTGGCTGTAATCTAAGATCTACAAAACGTTTTGGGAACATATTCATTGTGCGTAAGGAGTGGAATTCCCTGCCGGAATCAGTGTTTCCTGATAGCTACAACCTGGGGTCTTTAAGGTGAATGCTCCAGTGTAGCCCGCGAAATTCAAATTGTCTTACGTTTTTTGCAATTTGCAGGTCAGTGTCAGGTTGTATCTTGGTCAGCATTTGATTCGCGGCCGTAGTAAGTATGTATTTATAGAATTATAATCATTAAAATCATAAATACAACTCTCTCAGTTACAATTGATACCAAATGTAAGTATTTCATGAAATCATGACATTTGGCATCAATTCTAACTTGAGTGAGTTCTATTGATGATTTTAATGATTACAGTTCTGTAAATACGTACTTGTTACGGCCGCGAATCATATTTTGACCAACATTTAACCTGATACTGACCTGCAAATTGCAAAAAAACTTAAGAAAATTTGAATTTCGCGGGCTACACTGGAGCTTTCACCTTAAGTCAAGAGTGAATAGGTTTATACTTCTAGGTAAGCTTGCTCCATCGTCGCTTATATATCAGGTGAGATAGTGGTCAAGCGGGAGTCTATCAGTGTTAAAAAAAGTCTGTTTCCTGAATCTTTCAAAGTAGACTGAATGAAGTTACTTACATCAAAGTCTTCTAATGTTATAAATGTTACTGTGTGGTTCTTGATGCATTATCAGCCTCGCTTATTATGTATGTATCCGTTACGCTCTCTTCTCGCCATATCCAAACAGTATGTGAGTAACACGTGGCGATGTGGCGCCACCTAGTGTCCGCTGTTCAATGTAAAGTTATTGCTTTGTACGGGGATTTCTCTCAAGAATGATATGAGCTTAAAGGAGTATACCTTTTTATGAAGAGTGAAAGGGTAGAAAACGGGTGGAAACCGTAAATGAACATTGGTTAGTTTTATTTTACTTCTCGATGTTTTTATTTTCTATTTAGTCTAAACATCCGTTTTGTTTTAATTTGTTACCACAAGTCAAACAAACAGACAATAAACTATTAGTCTTAAGTTAATCTACATTATTAAAATCTTTAATTTACTGACAGACAACTCCTAACTTAAACCACTGGGTCTAAGCATGAAGGCACAGAAGTTTCTGGTAACAAAGATTTAGAACTACGGAAGGATTTTTGAAATTTCGTCCTCTAAAGGGGTTCAAATAGGGAATGAATGTTTGTATGGAAATTCGTCAGTTTGCCGATAGGAAATCACACACGGCTTGTTAGTAAATAAATATATTTCTGGTTGTATTTTAAGTGTCTATCAATCTGGGCATTGCAATAGTTCATATACAAGATACTAATTAAATTTAAAATTTAAAAAACCCCCAATGCTTCTACTATTCAAAAAACAAAAGAGCTGATGACCTTGAAAGGACTATGTACGAGTATGTATGTAGATAGCTTACACCCTGGATTAACACATAGGCTACTTTCTTTTTTCTTTTACTTTTACACCCGGTATACGCGGGTGAAACCGCGGGGCGCAGCTAGTAATAAATAAACCGTGCGAAATAAGGGCGAGTCAATAAATGAAAGACTAAAAAATTCAAGTTTTTACTTATCTAGTGGTTCCATCCCTCAAACTACGTTGAAGAGTTAACGTAAATCCTATATAAGATTATGAAAACACAGACACCAATCATACATTCATACATAATTAATTATTATCGGAAATAATGCTAATTCATACAATTTACGTTCAGATGAAAACGTTTGCGGAATGTGAATTAGGTTTAATTGCTTGTACCGTTACACCGGATTGTTTTTATGATAGTTTCTGCTACATATTGCCAAGATTTTCCATTTACTACCTTAATACGAGTATATATTCTCGAGTATTTACAGCTGTTGAATTTTCTATGTTTTTGCTAACAATTCAATCTGCCTAGCCTTTTCCCAACTATCTTGGGGTCGGCTTCCAGTCTAACCGGATACAGCTGAATACCAGTATTTTACATGGAGCGACTGCCTATCTGAACTCCACAACCCAGTTACTGGGTAATACAATACCCCTTGGTAGGACTGGATGTCAAACTTTCGGGCTTCTGACGACCCGTAACGACTGTCAAAGATTCACGATTGATAGCCGGGACCAACGGCTTAACGTGCTTTCCGAGGCACGAAGGAGTCTCGGTATGTAAAGATGGTCACCCATCAATGGACCAACCCCGGCAAACGTAGCTTAACCTGATGGATTGACCCGTGCGGCTGTTAAATTGTTATTACTTGCTAACAATTATTATTGAGATTAATGAGTGTGACATACAGGCGCACCTACTGTAACATTGGTTATACAACTAAACTTGTTAACATATTCTTTTTATTTCTGAACGATTACGAGAGCCTAGGAAACTTAAAAGAGGAGGAGTCCTGAGCATAAATATTACGGTTCATTTCCCCATTTGCCAAACCGTTTTCGGGCTTCCAACTTTTATAGGGTCGTAATTTGGACCCAGGAAAAAATCTCAACATAGGTATAAGGTACCGTTATAGGAATATAGTTGCTATAACGGTACCTACTCGTATTACATTTAGATTTTCATTAGGATCTTCATTAGGAACTGATAGCTACAACCTGGGTGTGTTTAAGACAAGAATGAATAGTTTACTTCTAGGCAAGCGTGCTCTATCGTCGACCACACACCCAGGCCTGCGGACGGCGAGCAGTGGGTAGCTCACCGTCCGATCAGCACCAGTCTTTTGACAAAATACTTTTCTGTTAACGTTAACACTAACGCTTCGTGCAAAATGTATGGCAACGACATTACTGGGCGTGAGTCACGTGACAGTTCTCTCCGCAGGTAATGTCCTTGCCATACATTTTGCACGAAGCGTTAGCGTTAGCGCTATTTTAAAAGTCATTTGGCTAAGGGGGCAGGCCCGTGAGTCGACGGCGAGTAGTGTTACACGCGCGCCTCAAAGAGATTAGTGTCAGCCACCACTGACGGGACCCATCGAGGCCGGTGCTTGCATGCCTAGGGGTTTTTTTTTTTTTTTTTTTGCGGGTGGGAAATCATCCTATGACTTCTTCCGCTCTAGGGTGGAGCGGAAGGGTGTGTCAGACTCTTACTGACTAAAACCCACCCCTGCTCCTTCAGTTATCTTCACACTCCAGCCCGATCAGCACCAGGCCCGTGAGTCGACGGCGCGTAGTGTTACACGCGCGCCTCAAAGAGATTAGTGTCAGCCACCACTGACGGGACCCATCGAGGCCGGTGCTTGCATGCCTAGGGGTAGCGGATAAATTCTGAACATGAGTTACCGCACCCCTGGGCACTCAGGCAGGGAAGGAACTGGGGTGGGTTTTAGTCAGTACGAGCCTGACACGCCCTCCCGCTGAACCCAGAGCGGGAGAAGTCATTGGTTGACGTCCCAGACCACAAAAAAAAAAAAAATCGTCGACCACATCATTGCTTACACAGGTGAGATAGTGGTCAAGCGCGTGCCAATCAAGGGTAAAAAAAAAGATTTCGTCCTATGCCTAGCTAATTTATATCAGCATTCCAAAAAGTTTGCATGTACCTATAACTGATTACAAGCGTAAAACTTTTTTCATAGTTAAGATAGGTATAACATTACAAATCATATCAGAAAGTATGTACATCTACACGTATTAAATTACTATATACGGTAGCATTTTCCATATTGATAGCTAAAAAACGTCTGATAACGGAGTACTCACGTTCAGTTAAGCCATGCTCCAATTGTTACTGTACCGGTACGCCTGCGCAAGAGCGGCAGACTGGACGTCGTTAAGATCGCGCAGATCTATAGACTACGCTCCGGTGATAATTGTACTAGGTATTATTTATTTTTTATCAGGAAGTGTTTACGAAGTGAAATTATTGAGGGGCTTGAAGGGTAAGATGGATTCTATGTTGTTTTTGGCAGATGAAAGATAAAAAATGTAAATTTTTAAATTTTGATAAACAGTCCGATTGCCCTCTTGATGAATGGATATAGTAGCACTTATAGGGCCGGATTCTGAATCTAGAACTTAGAGGTTAAGAACTTGATAAAATCTGTCAAAGTTTTCAGGCTAAAGTATTGGTTGGACGAATACTTAAACTCAAATTCTGAATTAAAAAATCAGGGGTTGCTTTGCACCATTCCTCATTTTGAAGATCTCGTCGAAATGTCTCCAATACATAACCCAGGGTTAAACACAGCTGTTGCATACTTATTTGCAAATAAATATTATATATAATTATATTATATATAATAGAAGAAGAAGCAGTAGTTGCAGTCAAACTATACTATGTTTCAGATAAATTTGCAATAAAGTACATTGACCTTTCCCTAATAACTCTTCGTAGGTACCTGAACAATTCAATATAAATCGTTTTTCATTATTAGACAATGTTAAGGATCACGAGAGATGCTGATTCGGGACAGCTTTGAGTCATTAATTCCGTTTTTTAAATTAAAAATGTCAATAAATGTAGGTGGGTCAATGACCGTTATTGCACGTTTATTTGGAACAACCTTTATACCTTTCTCAGTTTCTAATCTTACTAGCCTTTAAGGCTTGCTTCTCCCGTTTTCACACATTTCCGTCTTCTCATTATCACTAATAATACTTCAGTCTCAACCAATTGATCTTTAAACTGATCTTATTACAATATAACTTATAACATCACATGTTTTCCATGCTTGCGGACAATTATAAGCATCATGTAGCAAAAAAACATGAGTCATTGAACACTACAATATAATCTATTCGCTCGTTGAAGTATGCTAATACATAAATAACTTATAGAATGTTAATCATGCATCATATACGCACACGATTTGTCTGAAAAAGTGCGAAGTCTTGTGAAAATAACTCGTAAGTAGACAAAACACGCGACAGTCTCGTGTAGACAGAACAGGTGCTATTAATGTAAATGTGTAAGAACGTGTAGTTATGAATAATTTGATGACTTGATCAATGACTCAAGATTTACAAAAATTGATTGAGACCTCCCTCTTTTTGAAGGAATCGGTAAAAGAGAATAGTTCATTGTGAATGCTAATGTGATGATAGGTACTCGTAGTATTAATAGTTTTCGACATCTGCTCATTTTTAGGGTTCCGTACCCGAAGGGTTCATACGAAGCCCTATAGGGAGCGTGCAGGAACTATAGATGGCGCCACATAAATGTCAATGTCTAGTATTTATACAATACAAGTTGCGGATTTCACTCACTAGATGACTCTACGTTACGCGTGCTGCATGTGTGCATGATACGTGTGTGTATACATACTCGTATATGGCACGGAAATGTCAATGACAAGTTTTTAAAGGGTATAAGTTTCGAATTTACGCCACTAGATGGCACAGACTACGTTGTGCACGTTCCCTATTGCTGTCACTCACGTGTCCTTCTGTCTGTCGCCTGTCACATTTTTTTTTTTAACTTCCCGTTGTCCTATGAAATTGTATTGTGTATGACTTGATATTTGGTGATAATGTTTATTATTACGTATAGGTTTTTTACTAACAAATACCAATATATTGATAAATCAGAATTTTCTTTGAAATCCCCTCATTTAGTACGAAACCCTAAATGTGCAAAGTCCGACTCGTACTTGGCCGGTTTTTCAAAATAACAGTCAAAATGCCGCATCATAAATTCTTCCCCTCTACTTTTCTGGGACTAAGACCCGCTTGCAATGCACCACAAATCACTCATATGTTCATGTTACACTAAACACATCTAAAGCGTTTGACAGAAATAGATCGATGATTAAAATTCTTGTAGCGCTATAAGTTATCAAAAACATTCTCAAACAGACGGTTATCGACGGGTCTTCGAGAAACTTAGATATCTAACCATTCCAAATTACTCACTGAGATAGACACAAAGTACCAGACCACAAAACGTTGATCAATCTTCACTATCTCTACATAGTATTAATAAGCTATATAATTTAAAAAAAAACATCTGATCAATTCACGTGATAGAAGTTAAACCTTCTATTACTTTAAAAAAAAAAACACTCCACATCGTGAAATCCCTATCAAAATCCATTGCGTGGTGCAATATATTTTGATACGGATTTCTCTTATAGAATGAGCAGTAAACGAGGAAAGTTTGTATTTATAATTGGCACTCGTGCAAAGCTGGGGCGAAGCGGGTCGCTAGTGCTATAATGTTTCTTTGCTGCACAAATGACACTAAACAGTAAAAGTCATATGTGGTGCAACACTTCTTTGTCCAGCAGAACGGCGGAAATGCCAGCAGAATCTAGAAACAATTCCAAGCATTTAGCTTCAAATGACGAAACTTTGGTCACCAGCTTGGAACATGTGCATCCAACTGCCATAGTAACAGCATTACTGGTATAATATTTCTCAACTTTACTATCTAGAAAGACAGCTGGATTCGTGTCATTTGTCGCCTTAAAAATATTTTATATTTTGGGCTTCTTTCGACAACCTTAAGCCCCAATTACGAGGCTCAACTTCGGAGAGACTTCGCTTGAATGCAGATTTTTGATGTGTAACATCTTTCCTCTCTCTTTCCCGTAATCTGTGGGAGTGATTTTGTGAAATGGGACGGAAGTGTCTAACAGGAAGCCGGGGACGCGCGCGCTATTTGATTTGACCAACAAGTGCGCGCGGTGGTAGAGTTGGTCGTCAGATGGTAGAGTGCACGCTTAGTGAGTCTGCGCGCGGAAATCGCGAAATCGGAACTAAACGTTTTAATTTTATTTTTTTAGAATGGTATGTTAATGTTGCTTATTAATCCAAGGAGAGATGTCAAATGTGATACATCATAATAATATGTGACTACTGTAAGGCTCGCTCGTTTTTTTTATTTACGTTCAAATATTTTACACTTGGCTTTGTATTTTTCTTCCGTTGATATTTTTTATTAGTAAGCTAATATTATAAAGATGTTAGACTGTTTGTTTATCGTGGGAGGTACTCGTACTCTCCTACTCGTCGGACTCGTGTATGAAGGGTTCCGTACCATCGTAGAAGATTATACGCATCTTCTTGTTGCCATTATTAAGATCGAGCAAAAACAGCCAAACAAAAATACGTTACTAGTAGCGGAGCCTCCTTTAATTTTTATTTTATTATTTGTTGTTTTAGCGGTAACAGAAATACACATTCTGTAAAAATTTGAACTGTCTACCTGTTACGGATCATGAGATACAGCCCGCTGACAGACAGACGAACGGACACACGTACAGCGGAGGCTTAGTAATATGGTCCCGTTAGTTACTCTTCGGGTACAAAACCCTAAAAAACACGGTTTCTGTAGGATATAACACAGGAGCGAAGCTGCGGAAAATAGCTCATCATCATTATCATCATTTAAGCCGAAAGACGTTACTGCTGGACATGGGCCATTCAACGCTGCGTCTTCAGGTACGGGTGTTCTTCGAGCAATGTGCCCTGCCCACTGCCACTTCAGTTTGGCGATTCTTCGGGCTATGTTGATAACCTTAGTTCTCTTGCGAATATCTTCATTCCTGATTCGATCACGTATGGCAACTCCGGTAAAACTTTGGGTAACTTTAAACCTTCTGATGAGGCCCATTGTGAGCGACTACGTCTCAGTGTCATAATATCATCACTGGCAACACGCACTGGTCATAGACTTTCGTCTTGAGTCACTGTTGTATGTGAGATGAGAAGGTACCGCGCAGCTTCCCAGACGCGGCCCTGCCGAGTTGGATTCGACTGTTGACCTCTTTCTTGAAATTATAAGTTACCTACCTAACTGAACCGTTTGACCTAAGTAAATGAACAACTTCGACCTTCGGAAAATAATTAGTACATAATAAAGAAATAACAGAAAAGTAGTAAACATTATAAAATGACTCTAAATTAACTTTATAATTGTTATGAATGCATTTAAGGCCAAGGACGAAGTTGTTCCGAGCTGGCTTCCTTGGGGCAAAATTCACAAGATCTGGCGCATACTTTTCCTCATTAATGTAAGAGCTCCGGGGAACTGGAAGGAACTTGGCGTTTCCCTTTACGACACGCTTTCGGCTTTTTAATTATTTTTATATAATGTATTTTTATTTGAATTTTACAGTTTGGTAACTGCTCCTTTGTACCATATTTGGCACTGCTGCCAGAATTTTTCTCACCAAGTCTTTGCGATTATATTAACTTAGTCACTAATATAATGAAACAAAGTCCCCCGCCATGTCTGTCGGTCTGTCTGTTCGATATAAACTCAAAAACTACTGAACGGATTGTCATGCGGTTTTTATCAATAGACAGAGTTATTCTTGAGGAAGGTTTAGGTGTTTAATTCGTACCCGTGCAAAGCTGTGGCGCGTCGCTAGTCTCGTAATATAATATTTTTTTCGATATATATTTTACTTCCTCCACGCAAATGTTTGTTCTAGTTGCACTTTTAATTATATCATTACGGGAAAATAGATATAACAGGGATGTTTCCTGGATATCTAAATAATAATTATATTTAGTCTGGACACGTATTTTTTGTTTTACTAAACCAAAAAATAAATAAAGATAAAACGCTTCAAAGTTCAGGAGTGCGGGCTTGTTACGTCACGAATCGGTACAAAGGACCAGTATCGAGGGCTGACGTCACGCGAAATTTCAATGCACTGTATCGTCAACATTTGTGTTGTGTTTTTTTTTTGGGTGGGAAATCATCTAATGACTTCTCCCGCTCTGGGTGAGTCGGGAGGGCGTGTCAGACTCTTACTGACTAAAACCAAAAAACGAGTCCAATATTTTTTGGTATTTTTTTAGAAAACTAGCCTATTAGCATTTCTAGATATTTTTAAATGTTTTTGTATACGGCAGGTATAAGATATATTATTTAAAAGTAATTACAAACACTTTTGGGTTTGTAATTAAATTCGTTGGGTACTTCAGTAAATAGAAAATGCAGGTAGGTACAGGGTGAGACCTCTGGGATGGGTCCGTGATAGCTTATTCAAATAAATTACACTGGTATTTGGATAGGGTACAGACCTTTTGGAATCATTAGATCACCGGAATAAATTGTGTTTATTCGTATGGTTTTATCGTCGTAATGGTGAAATTACACGAGCTTAGAAAGATGACATAATTTTTAACAAACTTTTTTAGCTTCATCTTTAACTATGTAAACAAATCTTAGAAGTTAAATCTGACCCACTTCCCGGTTTCCGATTAAGCTGAAATTTCGCGTACATGTTTAGTTTGGATGACATTGCATTTTTATGGAATAAGAATGACCAGAATCGACATCCAGGATTAGCTCCAGATAAAAGAACTCTTCAATACTGAAAATCACGGACACGAAATTTTGTGTAAACTAATTATTACCCGTAACAGGTTACAGGTTAGGTACTTACTATATTTCTGTGCCTCAAGCTTTTAAGAATATAGGTAAGTACTTTAGAACCCCAAGGCACCAGTACGGCCTGCAGGGATCCTGGGACATTCTAGTAAGTTCAGGGTAGAGCTCTCACTCGCTGGCAACGCGAGAGTGTGGTGTATGAGAGTGACTGGTTTATTTGTGCAGTGTTATAAAAGAAAGAGGGATAGGGCGCTCTAAATAACTATATTGGTAATCACGGCGACATACAAGTGCCCACTTCGGCCAGGCAAGCAGAACTGATCCCTAAAACAAATGAGGTGCCTACACATTCAATATTCAAACGGCTCTTCAATAATCTTAACAGCCAGCTGAAGGCCGGTACAGACCCGCTGAGATTAGGCTGTGTCTACAATCGTCACAGTACCTACACGCCAAGTCATCATCATTCTCCTGCCCTTATCCCAATTTATTTGGACATGCCAAACACGCCAAATACTTGCTAGAATTTATTTTCAACTTTTGAGTTCATTGTCCCAGATAAAAGCTACTTTAAAAATATTTTTTTAACATTTAATTTATTATTAACTTTTTAGTGGTTAAGTATTTTAGATTAGGCGTGATGTTTTAAAATATTCTACGGATATTATGATGTGATGTAAAGTGCTCCTCAAGACGAATCAATCGAGCCCAAACTCGGTAGCGTTATGTTGTTTTATCACAAAGATGCCGTGGCCACCTTCAAGCTTCATCATCAGACCCTAAATGTCGTCTAGGCGTAAAATGCTCTTCAAGACGAATCAATCGAGCTCAAGCTCGAATGGTTTATCGTGTTCAGTTCCGAAGTTCCAATGACCATCTTCCGTTTCCATCATCAGATCAGCTCTATGGTATCATATCGTTGTATTGTCACCGAAGATACGTACACCAAATTTGAGTCCAATCGGACATCCGGAAGTGTGTCTAATTCACACACAATCAGATATACTGCTTGTAAAATTACCTTCATCATCATATGGTGTTTTTCACGAATAAAATCCAAGAGAAACTTAACAAGTCTACGAAAATATTTTCATTAAATTTATATCTATTATGTATGGATAGAAAACCTTCCCAGCAATAGAATAATTTATCACCCGTCTCATTTTAAGTAATTATAAGTTGTCAAACAATTTGAATCTTTAACCTATGACTATAAGCTTCCTTTTCGAATGCCTGTAACTTACACACTTCTCAAACTATTTTGGTCTCTAAGAATGACAGTTTTAGGTTACATTTTGTGTAACACAAAGCCTTGGAAAGGTGCCAAAGACTAATTATAGTCTAGACCGAGACCAGACTCAATCCTTGACCTAGCATAATCGGTTGAGTTGAAGATTTATCTCTTAGCTTACATAATGTTTGGAAGATGGTGATGTGAAGTTCTTTGACTCATTTATGGATTTGATTATAAGGTCACATTTCTTGTTAGTGTTCTGGAGATTATTTTATTATTTGTTTTCGATGTATGAATGTAGGTTTCAGAGTGGTGTATTAGTAAGCAATATATACCTATAATAATGGTATCAGGACTTTCTTAGTGATCGTGGACAGCGAGTAAAAATTCGAGAACATGTTAGCTCAGAAGCCCTGGTTACATTCGGTGTGCCACAGGGTAGCATCCTTGGCCCTAGTCTCTTCCTGATCTACATTAATGATCTGTGTCAGCTAGCTCTTGCTAATGGCAAGATTTTTACATATGCTGATGACACAGCTCTCGTATTTCATGGGGGGACCTGATAGGAGGTTCGACAAAACGCCGAGTCTGGCTTGCTTAAAGTAAGCAACTGGTTAAGGTCTAACCTACTAACATTAAACCTATCTAAATCTACCCTTGTCCATTTTAGTTTCTCTAAAGCTAAACTGAAGCCGGTCAAAATTTGTGTCAAGTTACATGCATGTGACACCTCCCAGGACCACACGTCGTGCTCATGTCTAGCATTTAGTGAGTCAAATACGGTTAGATATTTGGGTGTACTACTAGACGATAAGCTTACTTGGCGGCAGCACATAGAGTTGACCACTACGCGAATAAGAAAACTCATATGGGTATTTAAGGAACTACGACATGTTGCTGATTACGAGCTACTACGTACGGTATATTACGCATTGGCCCAATCGGTGATCGGGTATTGCATTGGTGTCTGGGGTGGAACATGCAAAACTCACTTGTTGCGGCTTGAAAGAGCCCAAAGATCTGTGCTCAAAGTTATGACGTTCAGGCCTTATAGATTCCCCACCGCAACCTTATATGATAAGTGTCAAGTTCTCACTGTGCGACAAATGTACGTTTTGCATATAATCATCAAACAGCATATTGCCACTCCATTCAATGAGCAAGTCTTGGGTAAGCGTACTATCAGAGATGTTTGTGTACCTGTTAAATTTAACACTGCAGCTGCGAGAAAACAACGCATGTATTTATCAGTTCACCTTTATAATAAGATAAATACAATCCTTAATATTAATATGGTAACGATCAGGGAAGCCAAATGTAAGACTAAGTCATGGTTGCTGGCACGGGACTACAAAGAAATAGAAGCCATTTTAATATAGGTAAATATCTAGTCATCGTCGTCTATCAGACACCCTCGTATGTACCCTTGAGTAACCGAGATGCCTTCTACACACACTAAACATGCACTTGCTTCACATATGTTTTGGTTGTGTTTGTTTCCTTTTGATTTTGATTTTGTTGTTGATGTTTAATTGTTAGATTGTATTATTTTAAAGATTTAATTGTATTTTATTTTAATTTTTGATTGTATTATTTTATAATTTTAATTGTATTCTTTATATTTTATTTTCATAATATCTTAATTTTAATCTAGTTTTCATTTTAAATTGAATTATTATGTACCTAACCTAATTTAATCCTAATTTAATCTAAATGGAATGTATTGCATTAATGTTTGGGTGAAGACACTGACTCCTGTAACACAGGTGTTCCCACCTAGCACAGGAGTCAGGGCCTCACTGTGTTTGTACAAAATTTTTGTTATGCCAATAAATTATCTTATCTTATCATACCTAGGTCACAGATAATATAATACTAGCGTACAGATGACTCATCCCATACAAAGAAACGGTACCGCCGTAACTACGGGGTTTCGACTAGCACAAGCAACTTTTGTTCTCCGTTCGGGCCCGTCCTCTACGCCTCGCTAGATGGTGTTAGCAGCGATGGCTTGCAAGTTGAATTAATTTAAATAAAGTCTTACCAATATTTTCTCACACATTGAGAAATTACTATATAGTATTTTTCGCACTTCATAACAATTTTACTGTTTCAAAATGTTTCACTATACAAATTTTAAAGAGGCGAATTGATAAACTCTAAAACTTCAAACAGCGCCATCTAATGGTATAATAAATATAGTTGTCTTAGGATTTATTACAATAAACATCTAAATTTGAATTACAAGCCCATTATTCCACAATTTTATGCTTAGGGTAGTTTATTAAATAAGAAACTACAGTTTTTACCATTTACTTTTCAAAATAAGAATGTTACTTAAACTTCAATAAGAAATCGATGCACACTACGCCATCTATTTTTTGTTTGTTTGAACTAAATTTTCTTTGTTCGAGATGAGACCCCGTGCCTAGGTATTGTTTGCTTTTATTAGTTATATATAGTTAGTTACATGTATATAGGTATAGTAAATAATAAGAAAAAAAAATCGTTCCTATGTTTTTTTTTAACAATTCTAAGAAGGAGACCAAATTTAAACTTTAAAAGCCTGTTTAAGACATATTGTTGGTGCGAGTAAGTTTTTGCATAGGTACTTACCTACATTTTTAAGAATTTGTCATATAGTATCATATCAGCGTCTTCAAAATGTTGTGCCAAAAATGGCACAAAACTCAAAACAAAAATATTTTTATCAATTGTATTGCAGCACATTTGTTTGCGACAAACAAATAATTATGTCTAGATGTCACATGCTCATGCTCGTTACCAGCTGAGCAAAATATCACTCACTCTATAAATACCTATCATCAAAAATCAAGTTAACATACATAGAGGTACCAGAAATGGTACCATTTCTAAACAAACCTTTGTTTACACTTTACTGGTCGCATTGTTTACAAGTTTACGTGTTACAGTTGACACTTTACACCGTTTCACATTCCATTGGCCATTCGTTCGATATTTACGAAAGCATGATTAAAGACTAAATCACTTAGCCCACTCCGTTAATAGTCCAAAGCAATGAAAGTCGTATTCTAAGTCGGATCACTTTGCTTATCCAATTTGAACCTTATGTCTTAGTAGTTAAAGTGCATAATCAAATGGAGGTTTTGCTTCTTGTTATCTTAAATCTAGTATTCTAAGTCGGCTTAGGCAGTATGAATGCGTAAAATTTTTTCACGCTCATGTGTTCGTGATAGACATTTTACGACATTTAAGAACGCAAAATGCTCCGTTATTAAACGCTTCAATGACATTTGCATGTTTTTGAATAATATTTATGTAGTATAGAACACGTCGGTTATGAGTTTAGGAGATTTTTTTATGTGTTACGGCCGAGATGGCTATAAAAATGCGACTGAAATATCTTTAGTCTCGGTACTCTCTTGTTTGCCCTAGTTAACGTCTCATAATTATGTACGTCTTCAATTAAAAATGCTTTGTGCGATCTTTACGAACTCACAGTAATATCTGTATTAAAGTGACTTTAGAAACAACCTGTATAGTTGATAACTTAGTTAAAATGACACTAACATTAAATTCAATTTTGACACGCCTTATAACCAACAAATCCACTTACGGGGCACCACATATGGGGGCCTACACTACATTTACGACACAAAAAACACAAACACGTACACACATGGACCCATATAGGGCCCTATACTTCATTTAAAACAGAAACTTATATCTAAACTCACCTCCGCCTCCTACTATGAGACTTGCGCCGATCATGGGCGGGCGGGTCGCTTGCGTACGCGCCCCCTCCGCCCTCAGCGCTGTGTCCAGCCCCCATCGCTACCCCATTCCACAACACACACCGTCACTGACGACACACGCCACCAACGACACCCTACACTGAAACAGTGACGATGACTCCGACTCTCCCGGTTACTTTCCGACTCTCTCGGATTTTATTTCCGACTCTCCCGACTTTAACGACTCTCCCGGTTTTTATGACTTGTGTAGGCTATCAAGCGCGTGGTTTAAAGTATGATGAGGTTCAAGATGGAAGGTTCAGGGTGCCGTGGTGCTGACGATAGCCCGCGACGTATAGCCCGGGCGGCTCGCGGTGCGAATGTGAAGCGTAGCGTCTCATGCGCAGCGCACGCGCAAGATCTACGTTATTGTTAATTAGTTTGTGTTAGAAGCTGATGGCGGATTAGTCGGCGTAGGTTATGAGCGTTTGGTTGAGATTTTAAGATGTTTTTTTCATGCTGAATGTTATGGTTTATCTAATGGTTTGACGCTAAATTATGTAGGTTTAAAATTAAAACACTATGGGCGAGTATCACCAATGATTCTGAACGCGATCAGAACATCTAAACTGCGTTCAATATCTCACAACCAATAATGAAACTAACAGTAGGTAACGAAGTGAACCTGGCTTACATATACAATAAATAATATTGAAGTGTCTGTTTGTAATGTCAAACTAATAGTTATTTTTGAGCTCATACAGTTATTTGCACGATACTTATGCCTTTATGAACACCAGCTTTTAATTTTTTTGTCTGTCGGTCGGTTTGTTCCGGCTAATCTTCGAAACGGCTAGACTGATTTTAATAAGATTTGACTGACAGGTAGCTGACTATATAAGGAGTAGCTTAAGGTAATAAAAGGCGAAGCCGCTGGCAAAAGCTAGTATCTCATAAATTCGAGAGGTATTCAAAGGTGCAATAATTTTATGCTGCTGCTAGGACTATGTTTGCTAATTTCGGAGGAATATGAGAATGAGCATAAGCATTGCCATACAACGTGGCAATGCCGCCAGCCTTTTGGGCACATTACCAGCCGACAGCGATGTGGAGGAATTTTTCGACGCCATACTTGATTACTTTTAGTTAGGTTTTTTTTTGTGTTTATATAGATATATTTTAAAAATTATGAAAAAAATATATTCGAGACCATTTCGGGCTACTGATTCGCAACTAAACTTTCGCTTCAGAAAAAGAAGCCAATTATTATGTGAACGTAACTTGCAACGTACCTGTTGCATCGCAGGAGTGTCTGAAAGACTCAACGCGGCACAGGGAACTGAAGGAAAAAGGGTCCCGCTCTGGGTGAGGCGGGCGCTCCACCCAGAGCGGTAGAAGTCATTTGATGATTTTCCACCCAAAAAAAGGCCATAACTGTTGTATTTTTATAATATACGAAAACGCTCAAAACTTAAAGCAGTATAATAACGCTTTTAATGGTTCCGTAACACCGTAATTCATCATCCGCTTTCCTCTTACTCCTCACGTTCCGTCCTCCACGGGCTACTAATTGTTGCGCGATCCGCCTCGGAAGTCGCTTCGCTCTCGTTTCTTCTAATTACACAAACGCTTGCTTTCCCGATGGAAACGTCGCGAGCCACCGGAAGGAACCAAGAGCTGTCCACATGGCCATATAGTTGCCACGGTGCCGACTCTCCCTGTGGCCATTTGACACGGTGAATGATTAACCTCATGACTATATCTGCCCAGTGGAGTGGAATGGTTTTAATGAATGGCCACTTAGTGAGTTCCGCAATGAATGATTGGTGCCGTTATGAAATTGTTGTGGTTTTTAGTTGTGTGTTACTTACTGAAAATAAATAAGTTTAATAGTAAAAACATATTTTTAGTAACCGACTTCGAAAAAAGGAGGAGGTTCTATGTTTGACTGTAAGTATGTATGTTTTTTTTTTAATGTTTTCTACCGATTTCTCTGTCAATTATTGTGAACAGATTTTAAATTCTTTTTTATTCAAAAGAGTATACTCATTTTTTATTTTTGTATTGTGGGAAATCATCCAATGACATCTGCAGCTCTGGGTGGACCGGGAAGGCGTGTCAGACTCTTACTGACTAAAACCCACTTCTGTTCCTTCCCTGCCCTGAATGCACAGGGGCGCGGTAACTCTGTTTCGAACTTATCCACAATCCCTGGACAGGCATCGGCCATGACGAGCCTCGTCATGTTTTGCTGACAACTCTTTGAGGCGCGCGTGGAACACTACGCGCCGTCGACTCTCGGGCCTGGTGCTGATCGGATGGCGAGCTACCCACTACTCGCCATCCGCAGGCCCGGGTAAAGAGTATACTCCTGAGGTGGTCCCATATAAATTTTATCGAAATTGATTCAGCGCTTTTTGAAAAAAATCAACAAAAACTATGTGTACACAGGTGACGTATAAGTTTCCTCCAATTATGTTTAAATTCAATGTTATTGGGGTTATCACTTCGGACATAATTTTAATATTTAGTTTTAGTTCTTGGGTACAACAACTAAAAAGTTAAAAATAAAAAACTTTTTCACGAAAATACAATATTTATACACAATCGGTGTTAGTAATTTGTTT
The DNA here is from genome assembly GCA_951329385.1 of Polia nebulosa. NCBI lineage: Eukaryota > Metazoa > Arthropoda > Insecta > Lepidoptera > Noctuidae > Polia > Polia nebulosa. The sequence goes on along the minus strand of OX589595.1, from coordinate 8,219,805 downwards.
CTTCGTTATTAATTAAAGTTTTTTTACAATTTTAGTTGTATTTTGTTTTTTGGCAGCTTGTAAAATAGCTATCTGTTAAATATCAGTTAAATCTACTGAAAAATGTCATGTCCAATCAAATTGACAGTTGTCGGATACCAAGAACATTCTTATTTTGGTTTCGGAAACCAACATGGTTTTTTTTTTGGGGGGTGGTAATCATCCAATGACTTCTCTCACTCTAGGGTGGAGCGGAAGGAAGGGCGTGTCAGACTCTTACTGACTAAAACCCACCCCTGTTCCTCCCTGCCCTGAATACCCAGGGGCAAGGTAACTCTTTCGAATTTATCCACAACCTCTAGGCGAACCAACATGGCTGTCAATGAATTTCTCACATGATATTTTTGAGTTCTCTCAAAACATTCTTTGGAGCACTGCTAATAGCATATCTCCAAAAAGTTATGACTGGGAATTTAAGCCACGTGTGATGCTCCATTGTTGCCAGGACAAGAGCCAGGAAGGAACCATTCATCCCATTCCACCTACAATTTGGCATTTGCGATGACCGACTTTCAACCGAGCCAACAAAGAAGAGCTCCTCAGTGAAAACTGTACCGACTTAATCACACATTACCTGAAGTATGATTGATCTATCGAGCGATGATTAACTACATCTCTTGTTGGCCGCGATTGGAAAACTGTAGTTAACACACAAACATCTTTATTTGTTAGTAGATGTGGGAATGTTCACACCATAAATGTTAGTGCCAAATACATAAATATTGTTGACAATGCTATGACAGCTGTTAGAAATCAGCATTATTCATGTGTATCTTGGAAAAACGTAAAGAGTGTTCAAATACAATCGATTCAATGGGTCTGCTGAGCCTAAACAGTTTATCAAATGAATCTGTACCATCGACACGAAAAGAACATGAACACAACATAGCATCAAGACTAAAATTCCTGAACGGTTAGGCAGATGCACCTATAGAATATCCACATTTTTTCCCGGCTGCCGGAAAAGGAGTACAATGTTTTTCGAGAGTACCCATGTATGTAGGTATTTATATCTATTCTTTGGCACGCCCTGCAGCCTACAGTCGGCTGGATGGATTTTAACAAATGAGGTATCTTTAAATTGCTCTTGTCAGCCGAAGTGAAAAAGGCTATTTGAATTTTGAACAAAAAAAAGAAATGGCTACTGCCATAAGGTGTGACGTCGGTTTTTAACCAACTTTCGAAAAAAGGAGGAGGAGGTTCTATGTTCGACTGTATGTATGTTTTTTTTATGTATGTCCGCCGATTTTAATTTTTTTTTATCCGAAAGAATATACTCCCGAGGGACCACCATATAAATTTTGTCGAAATTGCTTCAGTGCTTTTTGAGAAACTGAACAAAGACGAAAAATACGTATACCTCGATGACGTTTTTGTTTTCTCCAATTACGAGTATGTTTAAATTCCACGTTCCATGTTATTTTGGTTTTTTAGTTCTGGGTTAACAACTTAAAAGTGAAAAATAAAAAAATCTTTTTACAAAAAAAGACAACTGACTTCCAAAGGTACTTTTATTGTAATAAATAATTTAAAATAACTTTAATTTCGGAAGTCGGTGTCAAATAACGAACAAATAAAATACAAATACCGACTTCCCAAATTGAAGTTATTTTTTAATTTTTTGTGTAATAAAAGTACCTTTTTTGGAAGTTGGTTGTCTGTTTTTGTAAAAAGTTTTTTATTTTTCACTTTTAAGTTGTTATAACCCAGAACTAAAAAACCCAATAACATGGAACGTGGAATTAATTAAAAGTACCTTTTTTGGAAGTCGGTTGTCTTTTTTTGTAAAAAGTTTTTTTTTGTGTGTCATGGTCTTGTGGGATATCCACATAAAGTGCTTGAGGAAGCAATTTAAAAAATATAACTCACTGAAATGTAGGATAAAAAACCCGACTGCAAAAAAACAACCAAAAAGTTCCAAACAATTTACTTTTCAAGGGTATAAGTAGTAAGCAAAAGTACCAAAAACGGCCGTTATTGACACTTTGCTTACTACTTTGGATACGAAACATTTTGAGTCCTGTTTTAACAACGTAAAAATACCTTATCCTCTTTATAACAAACGCAACATAAGATTCCATAATCTTTATTTTCTATGCTTTTCTACGATTTTTATTCAATGAGGGCTCCACTCAGCGGCTATATATACGCTTTAACACCTCAAGGCCCTGCGTCGACGAGAGGCGACAGTGGTCAGCGCTGTCGTCAGGCCCCGCCGTCCCCTTATGGCGACGGTGGGGCCGGAGTAAAACCGTTCCTTATTAGTAATAATAGAGTTTTAAAGCGCGCGAAACTGCCGCCGCTTATGGCGACGGCGGGGCCTGACGACGGTGTTGATTGCTGTCGCCTCTCGTCGACGCAGGGCCTTGAGGTGAGTAGTCTAATGCAGTTGGTGGCATAAAATCTCGAGATTGAACAAAAACAAATACCATTGTTTTTTGCAGTTAGGTTTGCTAGTTATGCTTTAGTCCCATATAATTATATTAGGGACTAAAAAAACTGATTCAGCTTTTCGCTTACATTCCAAATACCCTGAAAAATTAGAGGCCTGGTTAATCACCAACCTGACCGAGCAATTCCTTCCTCATAAAATAAAAGTCATACTTCATAAAGGCTAAAGATTTACGGATTTGTTTAACAAAGCACATAAAAGGAATGTTAAAAAAGTGATGTTCGTGTACAAAGCCGGGATTGGCTCTATTTCACTCGAACCACCCCTTAAATTATTACCTACTTCCTCTTAATAGGGCTGGCTCAGGTTGAGTTTATCAAAGCAAAAACCTGTTCTAGGAAACAGAAAGAAAACTTTCTGATTTACTAAAGAAGTTATGCTTTGATTGGCAAATTAATTAACCCATTCTGAAGTTCCACGTAGGTACATTTAATACTTATCTTCATTAATGCGGACTTGGTGATATTTTCTGTTTGAATATTTTGGTTCTATAAGTATTTTCCTGCAATTACTCTGTATTTATATTATTTACCTGCATGGTAACCCCCGATTTCTGAATTAATTAACAATTTGGGTTTGACAAGTTCCTAATTTCTAATTCTCAATTCTGAAACCCCCCGGTATGTCTTCTACTCCTGCGGATCTACTTAACATTAATTGTTTTCAAAAGTTCAACTGTATAAATCGAAGTTAAAAGTTTTTATCGTGTCTGTCTACATTTGCTGTCCAGTTTTAATTATTGTTAATTTTAATAAGTAATTATTTGCACACCTGCTTTTCCAATTTACTTTTGACATTAGCAGAATAATCGACATCGGCTCTGCTTGCCATTAATAAAAAATAGGATCGAATTATTTTTAAAAAATCTGCCATCCCTGATTGAAAATGCAAATCATCACAAAATTGAAAATTATGACTGAGTGTGTCGGCTGCAAATCATTTTTTCCTAACCACACTGAAAACGTGTTAAATCTCTATCCTCATAAATAAAACCTACTAGTATACCGGGTATATTTTTAATTTGAACTCATTCCGGGACCGGTACGAGACGGAATGCCGGACATTTTTCATTCCTGTGGAGTGGATAAGTGAATTCCCGGGATCATGTCCGGAAATGAAGTTGTACCGTCCTCGCCTTTTGAATGTTGGTACGGACATTCTTTGGTGCGTTGGTATGACAAGGACTGTCGCCTTGTCACAATAATTATAGGATAAAATAAAGCTGAAACAGGGACTATTTACATTTACGGGTTATTTTCTTAACAAAAGGTAACACAAACTGGTGTCTAGTCGAATAATTTAGAGGGTTATCATTAATTTATGAGCACTTAGGCATTAGATGTACACTTGGTCATTTCTGTAGTATAACAATATACGTTTTAACGTCTTAGTTAATAGTAAAGGTCCAGTACACCGTTGCTACTGTTCCTAGCACGGTCATCGTATGATATACCGACGAACGTATGTAGGTATGTAGGAGGTACGTACGTACTGGACTGAAACAAACGCAACACGGGCTACAATGCCCACTAGAACGCATCAGCAGCACATCATGCACGTTCATAACAGTTATCATACGTGGTTATAATCCGTATGCTCACCGTTTCAACACCTGTGCGCTCCGGTTTGGCACGTATGCATATTTTGACGGTGTCGATACGATACATGCATGGCACGCGACGATGTTGGTCTGTGACGGAACGTTCTCTCATAATTTTCAATACCAAGAATATCTTTGCCTGACATTTTCCTAGCACGGTCGGTACCTACGGTGTAATCGGCAGACTCCTTTATAAATACGCCCGGGCGAATTTATTTCGTGCGAACCGACTTCTAAGCCAAATGATCCGCACATTTATTTTGAAGATATTGGACTAACTCACATCTCATTCTTTTCCAAGAAGTAACTCCTGATACAGGTCTCCCTTGACGTCATAAACAGAGGACAGTGACGAAGGTTCGTTTTTCAAAGAGCCGGGATCCGGATTACTTACTTACCCGTCTCTTTCCGGATAAGATAGTGGCTTTGTACCCAGTGTAAATACGTCTTAGTATTTTGTTTGGAATTTGAGAGGAAATTGAGCCAAGAAGATTGTTTATTACCTATATGAATGTCCAAATATATATCAATATAAACTAACGCCACACTTTCTGGATTGCCCACGTTTCCTGATCACGGTGGAGCGATAACAATGTAGATTTCATAACTAGGGAAGTGAAAATTTTCCTTAAAGAAAATTTAACAGTTCTTTTATACTGTGCATTTACCCCGGATAAAAAGACGTAACAGTTGAGTGTTCTATCATTGTCATCCCCATTTCAGCCGAAAGACGTCCACTGCTGGACATAGGCCTCCCCCAAGTGTCGCCACACCGACCGGTCCTGTGAATCTTGCATCCAACAAATTCTCGAGACCCTCACCAGGTCATCGGTCATCCACTTTATAGGAGGCCTTTCAATCGTGCGTCTTACGGTACGCGGTCGTAACTCCGAATTTTTCAGCCTCATTGACCACCTGTTCCTCGATTAATGTGACCTGCCCTTCTTCGGGCTATGTCGGTAACTATGGATATCTAAATTCCTGAATTGATCACTTAAGGAAACTTCGACGATATATATAGCTCTCTCCATTGCCTTTTGGGTAACTTTAGGCCTTCTGAGGCCTATTGTGAACGACCACGTTTTAAATGCCATATGCGGCTCACAGACAACATGCACTAGTCAGCGTTCTATTGCAGTAAAATCATTTTCATAATCGGATTGGTACTTCCAGAGATTACTTACTACAAATCTCTTAATATTTTTGGTTAGATTTCGACCTATTTGCAATCGTCATACTGCTATTAAAAATATAATGCTTTTAAATTACCTAATTAATTATAAACAAAAATACAAGCAATAAGAAAATTACGTGCCCTCTACTCTACCCTCCCTTATTAAGCTTGCACGAAAACGATAAAAACCCTAATTAAACCCAGAAATCAGATTTTATTATCCATTGCATTATTCGTCGATTTTCCACCCAAGTGCGAACAATACACGCATTGGTGCCGCAAGCCCTTTATCGGCGTATTATCGCGCTCATGAATTATGGATACCAGCAGTATTGTGAAGCAATAATCCACACACAATAGTGATTTCAGCTTTTGTTGTTCTTAACACTGATTGTGTACTGGGGATTAATTTTATTAATTAATAAAATTTATATGTTCTCGTTAATTGATATTGATTGTTAGAAAATAATGTGTAGGTATTGTATTGTAGTAAAAGCTTTGTTATCTTACTAATTTTTTCTGGTTTTAATAAGCAAGTAATTGCGGAGTCGTATATTGTTTTATCGTCTTCCTATATCAAGATGAAGAGATCCCTGATAAACTTCGTACAAATTATTAAGAGGCTTCCTGAGAAGAATCTTGTGAATGGAAATAATTTTCGTAGTATTTTACATTTTATAATAGTTGCACTGCTCGTACAAAATATTATAAAAACTCCCACCGCAAAACTGTTGGAGGATATTAAAAAAAAAACATATTTATGTGTGTCGAGCTAGTCTGACTATACAAATGTGTGTTTAGTAACTGAAAAATAAATAAGTAAACCCCAGGTATGCAAATTATTTTAATAACTCTATATAAAAACTGGCCAAGAGCGAGTCGGACTCGCGCGCAAAGGTTTCCGATTAAATCATATTTTTTTCAGGGTTTTTTTAAACTGCCTCCACCTTATTTGTTTTTCTGTAATCTATATGTAAAGAACTAATTTCTGTATTTTGTTTTAAATTTTAGGCCCTGTGGTTTCGGAGATAAGGGATTGTAATTTTTCATCTATTTTGTTTAAAAAAACTTCAAAATTATTTATTGTAGGATTATGAAAAGAAAATATATTCGAGACCCTCACAATGTGCCCTTTCATTTGATATTTCGCACTACACAGTTTGAAAAACTTTGATTTTTAATTTTCCGATTTTCACCTCAAAAGTGACCCCCATTTTCCAAATTAATTTATTTAGAGTACACGTCCGTGTTTGAGTCACAGATATTTATGTGTGTACCAAATTTCAACTCTATCAGTCCAGCAGATTCGGAGCAAATTGGCTGTGACAGACGGACAGACAGACAGACACACGAGTGATCCGATAAGGGTTCCGTTTTTCATTCGGACTTTCGGAACCGTAATAACATTCACACAGTACTGCCCACCCTCTAATATAATATGGGTGTAATATTATGTAAATCCGCTATAATATCCTCGCTCCGGCTGGTATTATGGACCGAGTTTTCCCAACAAAATGTATTCCATTGATTCTCATTTTCCCAATTACATTGGCTTCGTGGCCAAACTTAGTCTTCACAAATTCTCATTACGCGTTCACGACTTCGTTACATACGAACCTCATTAAAATAAGGAGTAAATAATAAGTTAATAACACACAAAATACATCCAATTTTGTAAACCGAGAAACGATAAGGGTGCGTTTACATTTGGTAGAGTAGGGAAACCACTTGCGTCTTCTTTTATTTTTCTGTTTGCAAAACGAGAACCGTTTTCAGTTGACTACGTTTGAGTTTATAGCTGAAGGCTAGTGTGTTCACAACTATTATGGTAAGTAGCATATTTTCACACAGAAAATATCTTGGTAGGTAAGTACCATAGGAACATTCTCTTTGCTATAATTTCTTAGTCGAGTTAACGTCGATCACGTCAAATGAATAATAATATAATTCATTTTATAATTGGTATTTTATAATAAAGATAGGTTAATAGATACTTAATTGTTCACCAAAATTGTAAAACAGTTCTCAAACAATATTTTTATTGTATGGATACAAATTTGATATTATCGTTGATTGCAATATCTTAGCTGACCACTTTTTGATAGACTTTGGGGCACATCATGTTTGGCCAATAGGTATCTACTTAGTTTTAAAATACAGTTATTTTAAAGCTAAGTAGATACATATTGGCCAGCTCAGTAGCTGGCTATGAAATTCAGTGCCCTACTGTACTAGCTTACCAACTTTCCTAATATGAACGCGTCCTAAAGGAACTGTGGCTTGATATCCGCATGGCAGGGTTTAATGTAAGTGTTCCTGGTTGGTAAGTACCATAGTAACATTCTCTTTGCGTTAATTTCTTAGTCGAGTTAACGTCGATCACTGCTCTATTAACGTCAAATTAATAATAATAAAATTTATTTTATAATTGGTATTTTATAATTAAAGATAGACCAATACATATACTTTGGGGCACATCCTGTTTGGCCAATAGGTATCTACTTAGCTAGGGTCGCGGATAAATTCGTAATATATAGCTACCGCGCCCCTAGGCACTCGGGCAAGGTAGGAACAGTGGTGGATTTTAGTCAGTAAAAGTCTGACACGCCTTCCCGCTCCACCCAGAGCCGGAGATGTCATAGGATGATTTACCAACCCCGAAAAAAATGGTATCTACTTAGCTTTAAAATAACTGAGCTGGCTATGAAATTCAGTACTAGCTTACTAACTTTCCTAATATGAACGCGTCCTAAAGGAACTGTGGCTTTATATCCGCAGGGTTTAATGTAAGCCTGGTGTTATTGTAGGTACTAGCGTCGCTTGCCATTCGCATTTAGTTTCCTACTTCTGGTATTTAGTAGGTAGCGGGGTTAATAAAGTGGATCGGCTGTATGTAATTAGTATTAGGTAGGTAATTATGATTTGTATTCTTCTCATTTTCGTGCTGGTGGGATATTATTGTGTCAGTAACTAAATGAGTTGGGCCACGCCAATTGCGCCGTCAGTCTGGCGATTTAAACTAACTATACTAACGACACATTGCCATGTCATAAACAATTTTAGCAGAATTACTGCCTGGAGAATGTCATCGTCACAGCTGCCATTGAACAAAAAAAAATCTCTGAAATAGATCGACACGAGAGGCCTCGATGGCTCAGCCGGTCAGACACGGAAGGGGTTAACCTAAAACTTGTACTTGTGACGACCTCCTCAGGAGTGTAGGTGCATGAAACTGCAAGAATGGGACATCGTTTGAACAGGAGCACCACATTCGCACAATAGGTATTGAGTATTTATATTTTTAGATGACAATAAGACTAAGAGTAGAGAAAAAGATTAAAGAAACCAAACGATGTATGGACTGTGTACTCTTTACATACCGACACTCCTCCGTGCCTCGGAAAGCACGTTATGCCGATGGTCCCGGCTGTCAATAGTGGATCTTTGACAGTCGTTACGGGTCGTCAGAAGCCTGAAAGTCTGACAACCAGTCTTACCAAGGGGTATCGAATTACCCAGTAACTTGGTTGTGGAGGTCAGATAGTCGCTCCATGTAAAATACTGGTATTCAGCTGTATCTGGTTAGACTGGAAGCCGACCCCAAGATAGTTGGGAAAACGCTAGGCAGATTTAGATGGACTGTGTGAAAGAGCTGATGGTATCTAATAGTTAAAGCCAAAGTAAAACAAATTCTAACGACTTATTCATTTTCTTCGTCGTATCAATGATTTCAAAATTAAATATATTTTGACCAAAATATTGCGACGTCGACAGCGTTAACATTTGCCTCTTATGGTTTTTCAAAGTGCAGGTGTAGTTGCACAGAGGGCATGACAAGAGGTGAGGCATTGTTTGGGACGTAGCTCCGCAATCGTATTGTGGCTCATTGGAGTATTCCATCTGACTTAGTTGTGACTGCAGCGGTCCACCTGGCTTCGTAGTCTCTATGTCTAGGTGATGTCTAGGTGGTCCACGGCAGTTGGTGGCCTGCCGAGAGCTTTGATGCAGGCTCAATATAGTCGATTGGAGGGGTATCTTCGGTGACGATACAATGATATGGTACCATGAAGCTGGTCTGTTGATGGAGACGGCATTTGGCCATAGGAACTTCTGAACTTAACAAGGTAAACCCCTCGAGTCTGGACTCGATTGATTCGTCTTGAGGAGCATTTTACGCCTACACGATATCCAGAGTCTGATGATGAAGCTGGAAGGTTACCAAGGCATCTCTGTGATAAAACAACATAACCCCACCGAGTCTGTGCTAGATTGATTTATCTTGAGGAGCAGTTTAAATCTAGACGATATCCAGGGTCTGATGATGAAGCTGGAAGGTGGCCACAGCATCTCTGTAATGAAACAACATAAGCCCACCGAGTTTGGACTACATTGATTCGTCTTGAGGAGCACTTTACACCTAGGTAATATCCAGGGTCTGATGATGAAGCTGGAAGGCGGCTACAGCATCTCTGTAATGAAAAACATGAGCCCACCGAGTTTGGACACAATTGATTCGTCTTAAGGAACACTTTACATCACGTCATAATATCCGTAGAATATTTTAAAACATCACGCCTTCTCTAGAATACTAACCAACTAAAAAGGTATACATTTTTACTTAGGCAAAACCAATGAATCAGCAGTACTAGCAAAGCAAAGAAATTTTATACGACAAAATTGAAGGTTATCGTATCTTTTATTCCCTAAAAAGGCGTATTATTAATATCATTACTACAAGATTTAAATCTACAAAACAAATTCAAAGTTAGTTTAACGCTAAAGTTACGTTCCGATTTCTTAACTGAATAAGTTTTCGGAAAGTTACGGTTTATTTCGCGCTGAATTTTAATGTTTCGATACTATCTGTTCTAGAAATAGCTTGAGTTATTAAGTTTTAAACCGTTCATCCAACTGATTTGCTCTGATAACTTTAGTTAAGTTTTAAGTATTAGCTTTAAGTAGTTCAGCATGATTAAACACTGATACCAAAATTAGTATTTAGTTTGTAGATATTTTTTTTAGCTTATAGGTAAGCAAAGCAAATTAGTAGGTAAGAAGTGTAGGTAAAAAAAACCGGATAAGTGCGTGTCGGACTTCACACATTTAAGGTTCCGTACCAAATGTAATTTTGACTATTTGTTTGGCTTTGGGTCAACAAGATGCTTATACTGTAAAAATTTTAAAACTTTAGCTCTAACCGTTTGGCTGTAAAACCTGTGTGGCAGACGACCGACAGACAGACAGACGGACAAACGAACACGTGAGTGATAGCAATAAGGCTCCGTTTGGACCCTTCGGGTACGGAACCTTAACCATGACAAAAGAGTGAAATTGTATTTTTTGCCACCACAATGAAAACAACTTTGTATTTGATTCATCATCAGTCTATAGCTCAATATAGGCCCTTCCTCTCTTTTTCTTTGACCTCTCCTGTTCCCATTTTTGGTGTCGGGTTTCCACACTGTTCTGCGCCAGGTTAACCTATCCTCGATTCCTGGATTGTCGGCTCTGTGGACTAAGTTGAACATAGGCCTCTCCTATCGGACGCTACTTATCTCGATTCTCGGCAACTCTCATCCGGCTGCTACCAGCCACCCTGCGAAGACCGCCGCTTCACCTAGCCTAAGAGGATCCCACCTTACGTTTCCTTATTCGCGGTCTCTACTCAAGTACACGTCTTTCCCAACGGCCATATATGACCAGCCCCTTGGCGCTTCAGCTTATTTAACATTTAACGTTGCATTTCTTTCAAAAAATCTGACAGTGGTATATTCCTAAATTTAATGTTGAGATGGATGTGTGGAGTTACGAGAATGGATAAAGTGAGAAATGAGTACATTAGAGGTAGTTTAAAAGTGGCGCCAGCGACAGGAAAGTTAAAAGGAGCCGCTTATCTTGGTATGATCATGTAATGAATATAAATGTGGATGGATGAATGAGAGATGATGATGATGGATGAGAGGGAGGAAAGAAGACATGGATGGATTGTGTAAGGAGTGATATAAAAGAAAAGGAAAAAACGTGTTGCGCCGACCCCAAGTAACATGGAATAACGGCAGGAAGATGATGAGGACCTTCTACAGAGGGTAACGGAAATAAATTAATGCTTCTGCCTATAGAGATGAATAACTTTCTTCAAGAAAGTCACATTAAGCAAATTCCAAAAAAAAAAAATGTTCTTTCCTTACAAAGTTATCATCAACTGATCAAGATTAGTATGGGAGGTCCAATTTTTTTTTCGAATTTGCTGTCTTTCTTTCTGTTCTTTTCAATGGGCAGACACAACATCTATATATGTATATATAAGGTGAAACTGACTGACTAACTGATTGACTAGGAATGACAAATTTTGCACACGGCTTGCTTTTATAATGTAGAGGCAGAAGCAGAACACTAAAAAGGGGTTTTTGGAAATTCGACCTTTAAGGGGGCCACGCCGGCGAAGCCGCTGGTAGAAGCTAGTTTAAAATATGACCACTTATTTAAAACATGACCACTCATTTAAAATATGACCACTCATTTAAAATATGACCTCTCATTTAAAATATGACCACTCATTTAAAACATGACCGCTCATTTCTGTTATATCCTGTACATATTTTGTGTACTGCTGTTGGATATTGCTGGTTTTATTATCACTCAATCTTTCAAGGAAGCCAACGTTATTTCTGTCCCACAAACTTTCATGATCATTCCACAGCATTTCGTGAAAAGGAACACTTACAAATGATTTCTTCATTCACACCCACAGCCACAAGGTCGAACTTGACAAATAATGACAGATTGCTTCAATCTGTATCGCCACACGCCGAAATGGTGGTAATCAGGAAAGTGGGAGAAACCGTAAAGCGATAGGAACATACTTATTAGGGATCTTTACTCACACTGTGTGGGAATTTTGGTAATGTTAAAGGTATATGAATGTACAGTTATTTTCAACTTAGACTACGATTGTGTAGCTAAGTGTTAATTTAACTAAATAGGTATACTGTATATTTCTTACAGATGGAAGTTAAATAGACAATGTCTAACAGTCGGATTCTGAAAATATAAATGCACGTCAAGTAATGCAATTGGCCATTGGAAATTAATCATACAAAACGTAACACAAAACGTTTTGGGAATACATTCATTGTGCGTACAGCTAAGGAGTGGAATCCCCTGCTGGAGTCTGTGTTTTCTGATAGCTACAACCTTTAAGAGTGAACAGGGCCTGCAAGGAATTTACAAAATAGGTATTTGAAGAAACTATTGCCGTCGTGCTGCCTCAAACCTGCCCCCGTAGAGTGCGATAGGGACAGCTGCAGCTCAGAAGGATTTTATCACAAAAGTTTTGACGAAATCGACGTTTCATACTTTATTCTCCTCGAAAACTGAGCCGATTCAATTATTTTTGCACCAAAATTTTAAGAAAGAGTATGCCTAGGTCCCTATTAAATTTTAGAACCGACTTCCCAAAGGAGGAGGTTATCAATTCGGATGTTTGTATTTTTTTTAATGTATGTTGTGAGATAACTCCGTCATATATTGACGGATTTGCAAAATTCTTTTTTTGTTCGAAAGGGGTTTGTTCCGAAATGGTTCCATTTAAATTTCATATAGATCTGATGATGGGTTTCGGAGACAGACAACGGAACTCTTCAAAAATTGACAGCAAATCAACCACGATTGCTGCGATCATATGTCTATTATTTTATTAACACAATTTATTGGGGAACCACAACTAAAAAGTAAAAACTGTTTTACAAAAAAATTTAACCGACTTCCAAAAAAAGTGCAAAATAACTTTAATTTCGGAAGTCGGTTTCAAAAAGCGAAGACACAAAACCAGAAACATCTCGAAAAGTTTTAACATACAAAAGTTTTTTTTATGTTAAAACTTTTCGAATTTTCTGGTAGTCCTCTAATAACGGTGGTAAAAATAGGGCCATTTTTTGTCATATTTGGAGGGTCATATTTTCTTTACTTATTATTTGCTGAAAAAAAAGGAAATGACAGGAACGTGTCTACAGCAGACCTTGACGTTATGAAAAAAAATGATTGCTCTAGAGGCATTACTCAGGAAGAAAAAAGGGGAATACATTTGTATGGAGAATCGCAGCCCCTGTTCCCTCTTAAGTCAAGAGTGAAAAGGATACTTGTCTATGCATGCTCCAACGTCGACTACATCATCGCTTACCATTAGGTGACCTAGTAGTCAAATGCGAGACTGTAAAATAGAAAAAAAAAGCTAACAAACAGCGCCTAACGCTCGTTTGACAATTTGTCACATTTATTCGGCGATGAGATATTTTGATCTAGAAACAGGAAATGTATTCCTGTAAGTTAGCTGAAATAAACTCGTCAAAGTACTCAAACTAATCAGTAAAAGTGTATTTGACTTTCAAGAATCAAGATACCGTTAGTAATCTTCTTTTATAACTCCACAAACATGTCATATTATATTCTAATGTGTAGGTATACGAGTACGTGTGGGTTTATATCGAAAAAAGGCATGATTTCTTTTGTTCTGGATATTGAGATCATAGGTTTTGGCATGTTTAAGAATAAGGGATTCAAGACATGTCTCCGTGAAATATGAAGGCTTTACGACATTATTTTGTTGGTATAGTCGTTCCCTATAAATATTATCTTTACCCCAAATAGCGGGCCTATGAGATCATTCACAAGAATCTTCTGGTTTTTTTTATTGAGAGTTCTGCCACGTCACATACATTTGACATGAAGAAAATTAAAACAATTGCTATTCGTAAATGGTCAGATGTACGTGACAATAACGGCACACACAAAAATTGCAACTGATCGTTGGCTCAGTGATAAACAATAATTATTTAAAAAAAATTACCAAAAAACACAGTTTTTAATGGGGAACCACAATTAAAAAGTGAAAGATAAAAAACTTTTTTACAAAAAAATAGAACAGACTTCCAAAAAGAGTGGAAAAATAGCTTTAATTTCGGAAGTCGATGTCAAAAAACGATCGCGGGCGAAGCCGCTGACAGAAGCTAGTACAATTATAAGCAATATAATATTTACAAATGATTAAATGGTTACTTACACTTTTAATGTTTTTCTTATACATACATATTTTTCATAGTTTTTAATTAAGGGTACCATTTTTCTTCTTAGGCGAGGTCAAACTGAATCCTATCCTGAATACGCAAAAATGTACCGCTTTATGAAAACCTTTAAAACATCATGAACCTCATATTTTTAATTCACGTTTCAGTCGAACAAAAGTAACGATAGGAACGGGTGACAACAAATAATTTAAGCATCGAATGTGTCGATAATTTGTCGCCGTGTAAATGAATGAAAATGCAAATAGCTTTGCTGATTGGCTCAGTGGTTAGACCCGGGTAATTTAAATCGATAAAATCCTACTGTATTAATGAAAATCGGCAATTTAACGCCGATATTGAAACGATTTGAAACGTGATTGTTGTAATAATAACACTTCACTATTAATAGTTTAATTTTGCGTGACTTACCAAAGCACACATAAGCGACAAATGAAATATTCATAATAGTGCGATTAATTTTCTGCATGCAAAACACAAACAAGGTTGCCAAACAAAACACATTAATGTATCCATAACGAATTGCATGCAATAAACATAATTAACATTTAATTTCGTGTTTAATAAAAAAGGACTATACTTCGCATAAATTGTGTCAGAGGCAAAAAAGTACAATCTCAATGAAAAGTTTAGTAGATAAATAAAACGAAGGTAATAAAAGATTGATGTGTATCGTGGCATGCAAAAGTGATATCTATAAATCAAACATTGGAGAGAAACGCTGGACAACGTGATGATAATTAGAAAAGTGACAGGGCAATTACAACGTCTGCCTACTGTGCGGGCGTCGCTTTATGCTGCGTACGCGCATACTAAATGTAGTGGCGCGAGGCATAAGAGGTAGCGGCAGCGAGTAGAGACATAATAGCTTCAAGAAAGAATTCAAACGCAAACACTGTATTTTATTATTAATTTAAATTCGGTGCTTAATATCCGTGCAGGTTAAATCATTCAACTAACTCTCATATTACTCCACTCTCTAACATATACTGAGAAGTAGGTATCTTCTTTCGTACTGAATTTAGCAGTCTATAGAAACCTGTAAACGATAGACATTACCTAGACATGTAAAGATAATATTATCTTAATTATAGTTTGTGTAGGTGGTATTAAGCTAAATCCGGTATTAACGCCTTAATGGGATTATCATATTGAACGAGTTAGCATAATGCCTCTGCTTGCTTATGAAAAAATGTTACTAAGCTGCAAAAAACCTGTCACTTGTAAGACCTCAATCAATCAACTCAGCCTATCGCAGTCCACTGCTGGACATAGGCTTCTACCAGGCTGCGCCACAACACCCTGTCCTCCGCCTACCGCATCCAGTCTATCCCAGCCACCTTCTTAAGGTCGTAGGGCCATCTAGCTGGGGGGCGTCCCACACTACGCTTGCCGATACGGTCTGCACTTCAGGACTCGTCTGCTCAATCGGCCATCGGTCCTTCGACAAACATGACCAGCCCACTGCCACTTCAGTTTGCTTATTCTGCAAGCTACGTCGGTTACTCCGGTTCTTTTCCGGACAATTCATTCCTGATTTTATCCTTCAAAGAAACTCCTAACTTAGCCCGCTCCATAGCGCGCTGAGTAACCTTGAATTTATAAGTATGTTTATCAGTTGTCTAGTACCCATAACACAAGCTCTGCTTAGCTTGGGACTAGATGGCGTTGTGTGATAGTTGTGGAATATTATTATTATTATTTGTGGACCAGCCCGACCGTCAGTGTCCACCTAATAAGACCTAAAAGACCTAATAGTCCTGTAAGACCTAATAGTCTAAAAGTCACTGTATGTATGTATGTAGTTCACATATAAAGTGACTCGTAGGCTATAAATTAAAGTTCTCCAAACTTAACAGACAGATGTGTTGCTGGGGAGTTTGTTACCCCCTCTTCTTCTTCCAGCTAAACACTAGGAAGTGGTGACGGGCGGGCTTTTTTGGGAGACTGTCTTTTTTGTAGAACTTTGACGTTCAAAAATTGGTTCTCAGCCTAGTAAAAATAAATGATTTTTTTTTTCGATTTTCATAAGTCCTAACATAAGACAATTTTTTTTTAAAACAATGTATTTTTATAGAAGTTCATTTGATTTCAGAAAACAAATAAGTAAGTTCTAAAGAAATCCTTTTTAACATGTTGGCTTACCAAATATTTTTTGTGGTATTCCGATAATAACGTAGCCATAAAAGGTCCCAAAGGAAATTTAATGTGATTTTGACCGAGATATTAAGTAAATACACCCCAAAGTAGGCGTTAAGAGTCTTCGAATACCGACCACCTGTGGGTAGCGAATAATTTATTTAGTTATTTAGGGGCTTGTCACTGCTTTATAGCTTACTAGGGTAATATTTATGGTGTTTCAGCATCATGGCGTTTATTGCAAAACCCATGAAAGGTTATGACAGGAAAGGAAGCATTTACTAAAAAAATCTATCAGGGTTATGAAAGAATTAGTTTGATTTTGTAAATAAGTATTTATTTCATAAATCGTATGTTTTTATTAAGCAAAACTTGAAAAAAAGTAATAAGTGTAGGCTTAAATAGCATAATAATGATACAACCCACCTAATTGTATGAAGAAACCTGACACCTGAAGTGATCTGAATTACTTAAGAATTATACATGTATGAGCACCAGGTTCATTTAGAAGGCATTAATCCAGAACTCCCAAGTTACATTAGCAGATGAGTTACTTCAGAATTTAATTTCACTAATTTTGCGCTTACGCAAATGTTCTTCGCAGTTAGTAGAATAATTACCCGAAAGTTAGAAGCGATCTAATTAGTATTCCCCGCTGTCGCTTGTGACATTCACCGCAAATAATTATCGTACGTCTCTTTCTAACGATTAATCTGCTTGAAAGTTTAACAAAGTATTTTGTACAGTTGCGTGCAGAATCGTTAAAATTAATTCACCATTCGTTTTGACGGAACGTCAGAATATAACGACTTTTTTGTTACTTCTGTTCGCTGTTTACGTAAACGGAACGCTGTTGTTTTATTTTTCTCTTCCTTTTCTCGTAAATCGAAAAATCTGAAAACAATTAAGCTCAAGTTATGACAAGGATTTCGTCTACTTTATACGCTTAAGAAGAGTTTCCGTTTAAATGTCATTTCGTACACTTCAAGACAAACATTTAAATGTTAATGTGTCATAAATATTAAAATTGCCAGTCACGCAACAGTTGGTTCCGTGGCTTAGGGTTAGAAATCCCCATTGTGCGGTGTAAGGTGAAATAATTAATTGCTACTTCCCTAGATTATCTACTTATGAGCCTCGGACAAACAATGTTGCTTGTCATTATTATTTTAAAGCTGTAGATTACCACTACTAATAAAATCGGGTTTTAATTTACTTGCCTATTTATATGAGTTGTAGCACAATAAAAATTTAAAGATAAAGAAAAAAAATGTAATTAATCTATGTCTATGGTTTTTTCTGTCTTTGAAACCGGTGTTGTACCGGTGTTTATTCAGTAAAGATTTAGCTATGGCACCAATATTCTTAACATTATTTGCTGGTATCATAATATATGCCTGAAAATCACAATGCGGATTGAAGGCCAACAAAAAACCTGATGAGCATGTTTTGTAAATGAATAAATTCTAACATCGTTAACACTTTCGCGCACGACTGTACACGGTAAGTGGAGCGTGCCGACAATCAGGTTGTGTCCGTTCGCGTATAATGAAACAATTCACTCTACGACTACGCTACTATCAATGGAACCATATGACTATTTATAGAAAAAAATGGAAGTCATTTCTTTTAATTTCGAATACGGGGTTGAATAATAAAGTACTCCTAGCTTAAGGCTCAATCACACCTTCCGTTTTCAAGGGAGGACCCCCCTTAGGAAACAGGAAGGTGTAATAGCAGTTAGAGCAGTTAGTGTCCGATTTAAGGGAGGTCCCGATTTGACTTCCTAAATTTTGTACGATTTAGGATAGTGTAATCGCAATTCCACGATTTAGAGCTTAGTGTTGCCAATTTAGCGATTGTCGCTACAAATGGGCTATTAGTATGTTTATATGTATTTAAATTATAATTTAATTTCCCAACGTCCCTTTCCCAGAAAAAAAATCTGAATTTCCTTTTTTTTTTTTGGTCCGCTTCTGGTAGAATCAGTTTTAGAGACTTTCTAGCGACTTTTGATATTCTGTCTAGGGGCTCGAATTTTTAAGAGTTGGCAACACTGCCAATTTAGGAATCCGATTTAGGAGTCCAATTTAGGATAGTGTAATCGCTAGCTTCCTACTTTCTAGTTAGATTGTGCCTAAATTGGGTCCTTGCAATCGGAAGGTGTAATTGAAGCCTTTAAGTAAGACCGTGTGCACAAAAGAGTCAAACCAGTTTGGTCTGATGTTGTAGGTAGAATAGTTTTGTTTTGCCAACAAAAATCTTTGCGCTATCATTGCGTTAAAAATAAACTAAAAAATAAAATAAAACTTCAAACAATCCGGAAGCACACTAGAGTTACGGATGTGACATATTGTGTCAAGAAATTAAAGTGGAGGTAGACAGCCACATGATGAGGAACAAAAAGGACAAGTGGGCTAATGATGTGACCGAATGGTGTCCAAGACAACACAAAAGAAAGGAGGGGAGACAGCGTCGGAGATAGGAAGATGACATAAAAAGAATAGCAGGCGCCACATGGGGAAGGAAGACACAAGACCGCACTTTATGGCAAGCTTTAGGGGAGGCCTATGCTGAGTAGCAAGACAATCTTCGCAAAACTAGTGTCTATGTTAAATATTTTATTTTAGTATGTAATAAAATATGAGTTTTGATTGTTTAATAAAGGCATTATTATTATTATTCCGTTTATTCATTTGTATATACATATTATTTACATTTTTAAATAAAAAAGATAAAAAAAACATATAAAAATAGTATCCCACCGGTATCGGGAACAGGTTCCAAGCTACCGGCGGTCAGGGCTCCAGGGAGAGTAATCGCCTGACAATGCGGTTATCAGTAATCATCCAATGACTTCTCCCGCTCTAGGTGGAGCGGGAGGACGTGTCAGACTCTTACTGACTAAAACCCACCCCTGTTCCTTCCCTGCCTGAGTGCCCAGGGGTGCGGTAACTCATTTTCAGAATTTATCCGCTACCCCTAGGCATGCAGGCACCGGCCACGATGGGCCCCGTTAGTGGTGGCTGACACTAATCTCTTGGAGGCGCGCGTGGAACACTACGCGCCGTCGACTCACGGGCCTGGTGCTGATCGGACGGCGAGCTACCCACTGCTCGCCGTCCGCAGGCCCGGGTCTACGGTGGCCGGAGATCGTCTCGCGACGTCCTACGCCCAGTACGCCCAGTACCTCTCCTGCGGTGGTAGCGGCCGGGGCCGCTGAGGGGCACTCCGTTAAGCTTCCCTCACGCGTCCCGCCTCCGCCTTCGCAAGCATTACTGCTTCGCAGAAGGCGGAGACTGCTTCGCATTCCCTCTCGCTCCGTACCATGGCCTGAACCAGGGCCGCGCGCGAGAGGTCGCCGCCACAACGAGAGCCTCCTGAGGTGATGGTCGAGGCTCGTGGCTGTTAAGCCATTGGCTGACACAACTTATTATTATTATCATCATTGCGTTATACAGGATGTATCGGAAATTGGTTGTCATATTATAGATACTATCTCTGCCCATGGCAATGATCAACTTTCTTCAAGGAAGTCTAAGTAAATTCCCAAAAAAAGTTTTTTTAAGCTTTTCCGCTAATTTTGCTAATTTCTGTGAGTAGTAGGCAGAAGGAGTATTCACGCATTTTTTCACCCTGTACATAACACCCGATCTCATTCGTCAAAAATTAAACACAAGTAAATTAATTTTCAAACGCGTTTTTGACAATTTGTCACTAATTTTACGATAATTTTCGTTCCAGGAACTGGCTCCGAGTCAGACTAAACACAGTCAGTTTTGACCCAGGTCTGCCCTCAGTCTTCTGATAAACTATTTCAAACATTAACCAAATAACATATTGAAACCCATTTCGAAAAAAAGTACCCACCGCGTTTCCATGTCCCGATAACTCCCGAACGGTGTCACGAAAACCACTCGGAGTCCCGAAAATTCCCGAACTAAAAAACGCTTTCAACGCTAGTACGAATCCTACCAAGGGTACCAAGGGTTTTACGGGAAACCGACTCAGCAAGTGGTTCTGTACAAAAGTTCTGGTGGCAATCCGCTCAAGTGTAAATGAGTTTCTGTTCGTTCCCTTTTAATCCGTTTAATACCTCGTATTTTGTATGTAATCCTATTTAGTTTAGAAATCGGTTTCATACAAAGTGGGTTACTAATTGTTGAACGTGTTTAATGTTTATTATTTAGTTATCCAGGTTTACTGAGACCGTATAACATGCTGAATAGTTGTGTTCAGACTCCATTTTTACTAAACCAGCAAAACACATCAAAAGTAAAAAAAACCCGGCCAAGTGCGAGTCGAACTCGCACACAAAGAGTTCCGTGCTATAAACTAAAAAAAAAAAACTCAACAAAAACACGTTTCTAGAAAAATATTAAGGGGCTCTTTACGGAGCCCCCTTTAATTTTTTACTTATTTTTATTATTTGCTGTTATAGCGTCAACAGAAATACACATTCTGTGAAAATTTCAACTGTGCAGCTAGTACGGATCGTGAGATACAGCCCGCTGACAGACAGACGGACAGCGGAGTCTTAGTAATAGGGTCCCGTTGGTTACCCTTTGGGTAAGGAACCCTAAAAATTACCTTATTGATTGTATTTTACATTTGAATTGTATTTGGACATTTGAATTGTATTTTACCTTATTTGTAAACCTACATTCTGACAAATAAATAAATTTGATTTAATAGTTACACATTCTATTGGTATGTCGCAAAATTACATAAAACAGTGAAATTTTAAGCTACCCATTATTTCCTGGCTCTATTTTCCTAGACTAACCGCAGACATGTTTAGGATAGTTAGACAAAACCTATTAATTGCGACCTTAGTACTGTAACAGTTCGCATTCATCATTTTTACCTTATTTTTACCTTCCTTATTTTTGCCAAGCTACATTAAGCATAAATGCCATCAAAATAACTGTCTCTAATCAATAGAACTCCAACCCCTTAGCTTCAAAAGCTGCTAGTTCACGATCGTTCCACCATCACTTGGGCGGAGTGTTTGCGCCTCACGCAGACAAAGGTTGCAATAAGCCTGAGGGTGCTTCTCACAAGACGCTGTGGAGCCGAGGATGTTTGAACAGTAGCCAATGGCTGTTGGGGCAGGATATGAAAGACTTGAATGAGGCTGTTGTTGTATTGTAGGTGGAGACGTACGTGTTTTTAAAAAAACTTGTGCAATAAAAGTTTAATTAAAATATTACCAAAAATCTATACTAGGGCCTAACTACTAGTTTAATTTGTAACGTATTTTGGTGTACAATAAAGTGTAAAATAAATAAATAAATAATAATGTTTTGGCATCAGTATTCTTGTGAAAAATATGGACGATTTCCTTATTTTTGTAACTTATGAATTATCGGGGTAAATGAAATCTCTGAATCCATCCGGCCATCTGAAAGTATCTAGCATACTTTTTTTGGATGTATTTCGATTGTTGAAAGTGCATTCTTCAGTTGAGAAACTTATGGTGTAGGATCTTCGATATGTTGTTATTATACACTAGAAAGACTGGAACCACACCACCATCCTGCACTTTAGATAGAAGGTACACATGTACGCCCTTCGCGGAATAAAGGCGTGATGTTATGATATCCATGCATTACTTACAAAAAAAAATATTCTGCAGCTTGTTCAGACCATTTTTTTTTTGGCTAAACTACATTGTGTCCCACTGCTGGGCAAAGGCCTCCCCTTTCTCTCTCCAATCCTATCTTTCTTGGGCGATTTCTGGCCAAGTTTGCTCTGTAAACATGATCAGATCGTCACACCGTCTTCGCCGCGGTCGACCTCGACGGCGACATCCTCCCTCTGGCGTCTAATGAGTGACGATCTTTGCCCACCTGTCTGGGTGCATTCTTGCAACGTGGCCAGGCCACTCCCACTTTAGCCTAGCTGTTTTTTCCCCAACTTGAGTTATGGAGCGCAGGGTAGTGTTTCTAATAATAATAATAAGTTGAACACATCTCAGGAGACTTTCGTTAGGCGGCTGGATCAAGGGCTTAATTGAGAAAGCTGTACTTCTGAACACGACTCACATTGTTAGGCGGTTCCTCTCTTTGGAGCCCTGACCGGGTAGCTTGGAACCTGTTTCCGATACCGGTGGGCTACTTACTATTTTTAATGTTTTTTAAGAAATATTTAAAAAAATATATAAATAAGTATAAAAATGATTAGACGGAACAATATGTTTTATTGAAATAAATGTTACACTTAAGTGTGAATCTCCTGGTCCCTAAACAAGTGTTACCTGAATCATAGCGTCCAGTGTCTTCGCCTGTTTAAGTAATTAGCCAATATTCTCCTTCTATTGTTGCAGAGGTGACTGTGACGTACCGGCGCGGCCTGCCGGTGATCACCGTGCCGCTGCCGTCGCGGCGCGAGAAATGTCGCTTCACGCTCCGGCCGGTCTCACAGACCGTGGGCGACCTGCTGGAACAGGTGAGAAATCTTCTCTATAACGTACCGCCGCGCCTGACGATGATAATCGTGTCACTGCCTTCCCGGGGCGAACGGTGTCGTATGTGGAGGAGTGTCTCTTTGTAAAACGATCCCTGCAAGAGCCTTTTTTTTTTTTTTTTGGGGCGGTGGGAAATCATCCTATGACTTCTCCAGCTCTGGATGGAGCGGGAGGGCGTGTCAGACTTTTACTGACTAAAACCTACCCCTGTTCCTTTCCTGCCTGAAGGCCCAGGGGTGAGGTAACTCATTCCACGAGGGGCCCCATCAGTGGTGGCTGACACTCAACTCTTTGAGGCGCGCGTGGAACACTACGCGCCTCACGGGCCTGGTGCTGATCGAACGGCGAGCTACCCACTGCTCATATCGTCGCAGGCCCGGGTCTACGGTGGCCGGCGATTGTCTCGCGACGTCCTACGCCCAGTTCGCCCAGTCTCCTGCGGTGGTAGCGGCCGGGGCCGTGAGGGCCACTCCGTTGAGCTTGCCTCACGCGTCCCGCCTCCGCCTACGCGAGCATTACTGCTTCGCAGAAGGCGGAGACTGCTTCCCATTCCCTCTCGCTTCGTACCATAGCCTGAAACAGGGCCGGGCGCGAGAGGTCGCCGCCACCTATCGCATCCACGAGGACACGGCGGTGCTCCGCCCAAGCGGGGCAGACCTGCACCGTATGCTCCACCGTGTCCTCTGGGCGATCCGCGCAGATCCCTGCAAGCCTGCTCTATGTACTTTTCTCAACTACTGCAATTTCTGAAGGTCAGGATCATCAGAAAAGTTCAACGAGCCCCGGAGAAACGATTCAACTGTCTTGGATTTTGCAACGATAGTAATCAATAAAACCCGCCAAGTGCGTGTCGGGCCACGCGCAGTGTAAGGTTCCGTAGTCGTCCGTTATAACGTGCGGACTTAGAAGGGGACATTGAACATATTAATTGAGTTCACGATTTTACAGACAGTAACGTTTAAATTAAAAACGATAAAAAAGGTTTTATTTTCTAAAATTTTACATGTTTACTACCCGTTTTAAATATTTAAGTAACAATTTCAACTAAGTATTTTTTTTAAGGATTTTGTGTTTTGTACGAAATTTTTCAATTAGGTACCTACATGTTACACATAACAGCTTTCTAGTACTAACAATCCCTGAGCTATGTCTCGGACGAAGAGACGGACAGACCGAAACTATAAGGGTTCCTTGTCTTTGTTAGGACTACGGAACCCTAAAAAAACCTTTTTTACATCATTTTGGAATTTTTAGAAGTCGGTTGTTTTTTTTGTAAAATGTTTTTTATTTTTCACGTTTTAGTTGTTATACTCCAGAACTAAAAACCCCAATAACATGGAACGTGGAATTTAAACATTTGGAGAATACCAAAACGTCATCGAGGATATACGTATTTTTCGTTTTTGTTCAATTTCTCAAAAAGCGCAGACGAATTGAGAACCTCCTCCTTTTGGAAGTCGGTTAAAAAGAGCATCGGTCCCTGTATGTCTGAATTGCTTTTCCTATAATCCACACATATACAAAAACTAGTTAATTTGATAGCGTTCTCCCTATGTCCATCACACCGTTGCACCCTCTGCGAAAGGGAGAAGCAGTAATTTTATACCAATCAGTTTATTACCTTCTAACTTATTCATTCCCCTTCAAATAATTCTCGGTAGCGACGTTACAAGTTCAACAGGTGGATGGTCAGTAGCGATCACCTTTGATATAATATTCATTATTTGAAGACCCGCTGGCAAGATTCCAACCAGATTAAAACAATCACTTTAATTTTCTCGCAAAATGGGGTTACCTTGACGGAACGGCAGCAGGGTGTCGGTTCCACATCGACACCCTGCTTGGCCTGCCTAGCTGCAAACTATGCTGCACTTGCTGTCCTGTCCGTTGTGCCCCAAAATATGCTAAACTTGCTGCCCTGTCCGTTGTGCCCCAAAATATGCTAAACTTGCTGCCCTGTCCGTTGTGCCACAAAACATGCTGCACTTGCTGCCCTGCCCGTTGTGCCCCAAAACAAGCAGCACTTGCTGCCCTGTCCGTTGTGCCCCAAAACATGCTGCACTTGCTGCCCTGTCCGTTGTACCCCAAAACATGCAGCACTTGCTTCCCTGTCCGTTGTGCCCCAAAACATGCTGCACTTGCTGCCCTGTCCGTTGTGCCCCAAAACATGCAGCACTTGCTGCTGTGTCCGTTGTGCCCCGAAACGTGCTGCACTTGCTTCCCTGTCCGTTGTGCCCCAAAACATGCTGCACTTGCTACCCTGTCCGTTGTGCCCCAAAACATGCTGCACTTACTGCCCTATCCGTTGTGCCCCAAAACATGCTATACTTGCTACCCTGTCCGTTGCGCCCCATAACATGCTGCACTTGCTGCCCTGTCCGTTGTGCCCCAAAACATGCTGCACAAGTGATCTCTGCGCTGACACCGAAGACATCGTGGAAGTGGCAACGTTTTGGGAGACGCGACAATAGGTTTTTAATTGTGTCTGCTATTCCGGGACCTGACAATTTAACTAAGCATATGCTTAGTGAGTTTTATAAATAAGGCTGTTTGAACGAAGTGTTAGGGCTTTAATGATGTTCAAATGAAAGTCCCGTGTCGAGGTATCGTTATATAATTAGGTAAAAACCGTGTTTTACAATACAATATGCGGAGCGTACAACCTCAAGACAATGAAAAGTTTTTAGACAAAAAACAAGGTAGTGACGGTATACGTTAAACAAAAAATCCATACGGGCGCCTGGCTCTTTAGATTAGCACTCACTACACGCACTGCACATCTTAATAGTTGCTGTTAACACTGGCGTAAACACGAAGTATTCCCGTTTGAGCACCTATGCATTGAGCACCAATGGTATTCCCATTTGAGCACCAATCAATGTAATAGCTTGGTGCTCAATGGGGAACAATATAAATATTCTACTATATTCTCGTTTGAGCTAGCTTATAATAATAGTGTTTGGTATAGAGGCTCTTGACAATTCATAAGTGTTTTATTGAAATAAATGTTTTACCGTGACTTTTAAACCCTTACATACCCCTGAGTCATTGGTTAGTTACTGAACAAATATTTAACAAACTCATTCAACAAGTCACTGGATAATCCAGATTGATTACCAATTAAAGATCCGCCGATGATCCCAAAACCCCAACTAATCAATAGACTACTAACTCCTGGCACCGGCTGTCGATATTATCGATAATTTCGTTTATTACCAAGTTCGACCATCTTGAGTAACGAGCGAACTTTCCTTCGTGGCCGAGATTCATGCGTGATTTAATTGTGTTTAGCAGATTATGTTCACATTAGGGTGGATTGGTATGTGGTGGACCATTCATAAAAATCCGGCCAAGTGCGAGTCGGCCTCGCACACGAAGGGTTCTATACCATAAACTGAAAAAAAAAAAAAAATCAGTTGGGTTGTATCTCATGATCCGTATTACGTAGACAGTTGAAATATTTACACAGCATGTATTTCTATAGTCCCTAGGTAGTACAACACTAATAATAAAAATAAAATAACATTAAATATTAAAGGGGGCTCTTTAATTTTTAATATTATTTAATTTTTATTATTTTTTGTTATGACGGCAATAGAAATACACATTCTGTGAAAATTTCAACTGTGTAGCTATTACGGATCGTGAGATACAGCTCGCTGACAGACAGACGGACAGCGGAGTCTTAGTAATGGTACCCTTCGGGTACGGAACCCTAAAAAGTATGAAAATTTGAAGTTGGATTTATTCGTTGCCTGAATTGCTTTTATTTTCAACTTTTTTTATGTTAAAAAAACGTTACGTTGAAAGTCTGTCTGTGGTAAGTTCTGATGGTGCACACTAGGGAGGTTTAAGTGAGGTTAAAATCCCACATTCCCTTGTCTTTTTTCCCCAAAAGGCACCTGACCTTTCGAAGATTCCCTCCTGGTTCCCCCGATAGCAAGAAAACAATTTAAAGTAGGTAATAGCGCGAGTAAAACGTACAAAGAAATGGCCTTTCCAGAACGACAATAGCTTTTACGTGAATTATATGCACTTGCACCTGGACCTTAAGCTTTGTTTAAATTCTTGTCGGTACTGGAGTATTTTATTAATGAAAGCTTTATGCACAAACGCAATCTTGGACACAGGCAGAGTTTATGAGCTAGGCATACTCTATCCCCTAATAGCATTTATTGTTGGCCCAACCAAATACCAACACTAAATGCTATTAGGGTCACTGCTAGGGTCCCGAGAATTCCGGCGGTAAGGCCTCTCTTCGAGGAGTGGCTGGAGAGGCACCATGGCATCCTCACCTTCCGCCTGACGCAGGTCCTCACCGGACACGGAAGTTTCGGGAGATTCTTGTGTAGTATAAGGCGGAGGGAAACACCCGGGTGTCACCACTGTGAGGATCGCACAGAGGACATGGTGGAGCATACGGTGGAGATGTGCCCCGCTTGGGCCGAGCCCCGCCGTGTCCTCGTGGAGGTGATCGACAGCAGCGACCTCTCGCGCCCGGCCCTGGTTCAGGCCATGGTACGGAGCGAGAGGGAATGGGAAGCAGTCGCCTCCGTCTGCGAAGCAGTAATGCTCGCGAAGGAGGAGGCGGAACGGGAGACGCCCTGGGCGTTGGACGTCGCGAGACGATCCCCGGCCACCGTAGACGCGGGCCTATGGACGGCGAGTAGTGGGTAGCTCGCCGTCCGATCAGGATCAGGCCCGAGAGTTGACGGTGCGTAGTGTTCCACGCGCACTTCAAAGAGTTGTCAGATTGATAGTTTCTATTACAAAAATCCATCGATCGATGGTATTATAGAATGAATTAGTCGATGTCGATCGAGAGTTTCTACGCCTACGATTGGTGTAATGACACCTTTAGTCTGTAAGTGTCTGACACGCCCTCGCTGCACCTAGAGCGAGAGAAGTTATTTAATGATTTCCTACCTTATAATAAAGGCTTTTTTTGTCAGTCATTTTAACTGTCCAGCACTACGCAGACAATAGACTTTTGGCACGTTTGAGACCGCCACGCTCGAAGTCTGCGCAGTCAAAGTTCCTTTTGTGATTGTTTAAACGACTTCCGAAACTAAAGTTTTGATACACTGAAAGAAAGGGAGAAAAAGTTTGCTTTGCACCTCTACAAAATTGCATGTTTCATAATATTTCATGATGTCATCTTTCTTTCTCCAGGTGAAGGCTGAAGACCGCGGCGTAGAGCGCGCGGCGGCGCTGGCAGCAGACGAGCGCGTGCGCATCGCGGCGAGCGACACCATCGAGGCGCTGCTCGAGACTGACTTCAGACTCATCATCAACGACACAGAGTACTACGTCAAGACTCCGGCGCAGGTCAGTACATATCTTAAGGCCAGGTCCAGAATGAACGCGCGGTGACTAGGGCAGGTGTGTGAAGTGGCAGCCCGATTAGTATGGCCACAGTGCAGTTTTCTTGAATGCGTGAGTCTATCTAATGGCAACACCGCCTTGGAAAGATGCGATCTTTGGCGAGAGAAGCTCAAATCACCTGATTATTTCATTGAACCATCGGAGAGCCTTCCAGCTGGGCACGCGTTAACGAGGTCGATCTGGAAAACTCTAAATAGACTCCGTACTCAGGTCGGCCGCAGTAAAGACATCTCCACAGGTGGAGGTTCTCCGGTAGCTCCGATCTTCGATGTTTGTGCGGCCTCTCTCCGCAGCTTATGGCCCACCTGTAGCCTTGCATCACATTCCCTGTCGCCTGTACATGTGAGGCTGCGTTACCAAATGCTGCCGTGGCTGAATACTGGGCCAAATATACTATAAAAAAAAACGAAGTGATGAAAAACGGAATTTGTATGGGAGATCAATTATTTTTCCCGGATTTATAGGCAGCTGGCAGAAGCGGTATCTTAAAATTTTATTATTTATAATTATTAACATCTTAAAATATTACCACGCATTTCCGTAACACTCTGTAGAAGAGTCTGTAAAAGTACTGTAGCGGTAAGTACATGTCCCAGTAATAAAGCAAACAGGTTGGACGATGTAATTGCTTGTATGTTCGATACCCTTGTGATATGGCAGAAGCCGTAACCGTACGGTTCATTAGTTGTATGTGCGAACATTTATCTCAATCGCAACACTGGATAGCTGCGTCACTGGCCGATATATCAATCTTGTCAAAGCATTAGTTTTGACTGTATTTTATCTTCACAACTCTATTTTGAATGACATGGAACGTCTCCATAAACCTATCTGGAATGATATATAAACATTTTATATATCATATTATTTCTTATGTTAAATAAGAAATAATATGATAACCTGAAGGATTTTAGATAAATCGAATATGAGAAGTAGGCTAGTCTGACTCTGACAGGATCGCGGGACAAGCTCGCCACACTATTCTCAAGCCACTGTAACTTCTGTAAGCCAGAATCAACAGTGGCGACCACCAGAAAAAAACGAGGCAATGAAGCTCGACGAGTCCCAGAGAAACGATTGAACTGTCTTGGGTCCCGCAACGAAATTAATCAGAAAAGACAGCGGAGGAGTAAGAAAAACATAATTTCCACTTCCTTCCTAGTCAAGCGGGACACAGAACAAAACTAGGCCATTAGGCACAAAGGGGGTATTTACAACTAGGGTAAGCCCAGTTGCCAGGCACCACTGGTTAAAAAAAGCTAGGCCATTAGGCACATAGGGGGTATTTACAACTGGGGTAAGCTCAGTTGCCAAACACCACTGGTTAAATAAAGCTAGGCCATTAGACACAAACGGGGTATTTACAACTGGGGTAAGCCCAGTTGCCGAGCACCACTGGTTAAAAAAGCTAGGCCATTAGGCACAAAGGGGGTATTTACAACTGGGGCAAGCCCAGTTGTCCAGTATTCGAAAGAGTCACCGCGGCCCTGGCATAGGCAACGGAAGGAACACGGGTGGGTTTTAGTCATTAAGAGTCTAACAAGTCCTCCCGCTCCACCCAGAGCGGGATAAGTGATTTGATCATTTCCCACCCTACAAAAAAAAAATAGAGTAGTCTGACTGATTCGCTGTCGAACTTCGGATGATACAAAAACCTGACTTTTTAAGAATTTAAAAATCTGACACTATACCAAAGTTATAACAGAAAATTACAATATTTTGTGTCCGTCCCACTGAAAGCTTGTCAGGCGCTGAGCGATCTGCTTTGCATAATAAAACTTCTTAGAAAATCGTGCTAAGTAGTGACAAGCCTGACCATAGTGTTGTGGTTTTAAAACTTTGTTTTATAATACTTTGAACAATCCGGTGCTTTGCTGATGAGTGTAAAGTGTGATGAGCGAAAGTACTCTTACAACTTGTTGTAGGTAAATATAAATTGGACGTTTTTCGCGCTAGGGACGGTTCCTATTAAAACATTTTTTTTTTTAATTAAAGAGACCTTGCCCCACACTAAGAATTATTAATCCTGTATCGTGGGTGCGTTCACAAATATGTAAACTCACATATACAACACACACAAACCCGAAAAACCTAAGTATCTGCATGCCATACTAATAATTGTTTCGTGTGGGAAACGAACCGGCGACAACACGCAGCGCAGCAGCCAGTCGATTAACCACTGCGCCAATCGTGCCGTCATATTTGTGAGGATTTGTGCTGAATCTTAATACGTTGTCAAACTCAGTATAAATTCGAAATTAACTTCACAAAGTTGTGTAGGATCATAGACATGAAATAGAAAATAATATATGGGAAGCACACACGCAAACTAGGTGTAGGAACCCAATTCAAATTTACTATCCCTTCTACAGCTACAAACAACAACTATATACTCCTAAATACATGTACATAAACCAATTTAATTGATATTCGGTCAGGCCAACGTTTGTGTTTGTCATACGCTCTAATTGGCGAATGGCAGCGAGCCAACTTCGCTCTTGTGAACAGTCTTTAGAAGTCATTATTCAATATCACTTCGATTAACGGGCCCATAGTTCTGATTTAGTCGCATGTGCGAGGCTTAAGGGATATACTCGATATACTGGGCATCTGATGCATGGACTGATTAGTTAAGGAGCTAATCTAATCGGGTGTAATCAGATGGAATTGAATTCCGACTTTGTATGTTTGAATTAACTGTGTAATCCTACTTCCTTCCTACTTAATATTATAAATGCGAAAGTTAGGATGGATGGAGGTATGTTTGTTACTCAATCACGCCAGAACTGCTGAACAGATCTGGATGAAATTTGGCACAGAGATAGATTAAAGTCTGAAATTGCACATAGGCTATAATTTATAATGGGGGTAATACTAATTCCACGAGGGCGAAGCCGCTGGCAGAAGATAGTATGAAGTTGAAGTAACTCAGATATCCTATCCGGGCCTGCGGACGGCGAGTAGTGGGTAACTTGCCGTCCGATCAGCACCAGGCCCGAGAGTTAACGGCGCGTAGTGTTCCACGCGCGCCTCAAAGAGTTGTCAGCAAACAGGACGGGGCCTGTCATGGTCGATGCCTGACCGGGGGTTGAGGATAAATTCGAAAGAGTTACCTCGCCCCTGGGAATTCAGGGCAGCGGTGGGTTTTAGTCAGTAAGAGTCTGACGCGCGCTTCCGCTCCACCCTAGAGCGGGAAAACTCATTGGTTGATATTTATGACAGGATAAATGACTACTTTGAGAAATTTAATTTATTTGCTAAAGAGCAGACAGGTTTTAGGAAAAATAAAACCAATAATATGGCCGTTTATGATTTTCTGACCACAGTTGTGACTAGCTTAGACAAAAAAAATCCGGCTTGCGCATTGTATATGGATCTAAGTAAAGCCTTTGATTGCGTGGATCACCAAATTCTATTAAATAAATTATACAGGTATGGAATTCGGGGCACTTCATTAGAGCTGATAGCTTCTTATCTTACCAACAGAAAACAGTCCACATTAGTTACTCGAGTATGCACCAAAACAAGTACAGAAATTAACTACACTTCAGAATACAGAGAGATCAAACAAGGCGTCCCACAAGGAAGTGTTTTGGGCCCTCTGCTATTCATCATTTATATAAATGGCTTGCCCAAAGTAACTAATCATCCCACTATACTTTTTGCTGATGATAGTACAGTCGTTTTTACAAGTAAGGACAAGTTGTCCCTAGAACAAGATATAAACCGCACTGTAAGTGATATTATAAAATGGTTAACTAATAATAATTTAAAAATGAATTTTGAAAAAACTAAAATCATGATATTTCGCAATCGTAAAGCCCAATTTACGGACCTTAATATAGATTATACAGGGAACAAAATAAATGAGATAGCATCTACAAAATTCTTTGGCATGTCAATTGATTATAATTTGAATTGGAAGACACATGTTGATACTTTAAAACAAAAATTAAATAAGCAATCATACGCCCTACATATGCTGGCAAAAACGGTAGACACTTCTACTGTACTCGCAGCATATCATGGCTACGTGGGATCCTTGATAAAATATGGTATTATATTCTGGGGTAATTCCACCAATAAGGACATTGCATTCAAGGCGCAAAAGCGATGTATTAGGGGTATGTTTAATATCCACCAGACTGATAGCTGCAGACCATATTTTATTAAATACAATATATTGACATTGCCCTGTGTATACATTTATGAGATTGCTAGCTTCGCAAGATCTAACAGACATCTTTTTGATAAGTACAGAAGTAAGCGGCATAGATATCAAATTTGTTGCAAACCTAACAATACTGCCTTATTTACCGGAAGCATTTTCAGTATGGCACCGCGTATATACAACCACTTACCAAAGTCTGTACTAGAAACTCCATCCATCGATGAATTTAAAAAGAAATTAAAAAGATTCTTGCTTTTTAAATGTTATTACAGTATTCAGGATTATTTAATTGAGGATGTAAGGACATATTGCTCTCAGAAATATTGTTGTGACATGTGACTAATGCACTAATTAATTATCTATTATTTTTACTTTGACATTTATTTACTAATATATCTTGACATTCTCATTTATTACATGACATTTTAA
This sequence comes from Polia nebulosa, assembly GCA_951329385.1. Taxonomy (NCBI): domain Eukaryota; kingdom Metazoa; phylum Arthropoda; class Insecta; order Lepidoptera; family Noctuidae; genus Polia; species Polia nebulosa. The sequence continues at coordinate 8,186,867 of OX589595.1, read as the reverse complement.
ATTTTAATTATTTAAGTGACATTATTATTTTGCTAATGTTCTATTACTATTTGCCACGGTGATATTACCAAAATTGGCTTATTCATTATATATATATAAATTATTGTTGCAAGTAATTGTATAATAATGTTGTAATTTTGATACAGTCAAAGCTTGAGATTTGCATGCCTCAAGGCGTAATATGGTTGGACTATGCTCTTTTTTTTTAACAACTTTATGTAATTACCCATATTAGCAAATAAATGATTTTGAATTTGAATTTGAATTTGATTGCCCAACCCCCCAACAAAAAAAATAAAATCCCGATATCCTAAGGCATTTGCTCCACCTCGACACAACCAAGTTCATAAGTATAGCTTGTTATTTACCTTTTGAAATTTATTGAGGGTTTTTGAAGTGAAAACTTCTTTAGCCGTGTTGTCATGTTTTCGCATCATGTACGTGTTACGTAAGAATGGAGACGCGCAGCGACCTTTGTTGTATCATGTGCGTGTTGAACTTTTTTTATAATAATAATAATATAATGTGGACTCAGCCATCATTGTACCGATAGTCGTGTCAGCCAATGGCTTAATAGCCACAAGCCTCGACCAATACCCCAGGAGGCTCTCGTTAGGCGGCTGGATCAAGGGCTTGATTCAGAAAGCAGTACTTCTGGACACGGCTCGCATTGTCAGACGGTTCCTCTCCCTGACCGCGGCGTAGCTTGGACCCTGTTCCCGATACCGGTGGGATACTATTTTTTAATGTTTTTTATATCTTTTCTATTGAAATATTTAAAAATATAATTTATATGTTTACACAACAATAAACGGATACTAATAATATTTATTTTTTTATTTTTGAGCGGGTAAACATTGTGAGGTCGCATCACCGAACAATATGAGAAGTAAAATTGACGACGCGAAAAATTTAATTTGTGGATACTGTGCGTTGTATTATTCGTGTTTTTGTTGTAATCGTTATTTTTAAAGTTTTCACTTGTGTTGGAAGTCTTCATGACTGCCTATTTTTTTTTTCGGTGTTGGTGACTGAGGCGACTGGAGTGGAAATAGTTTCATTTAAAAAGACTTGAATATAGGCGTTTTTTTTTTTGGGGGGGGTGGGAAATCATCCAATGACTTCTCCCGCTTTGAGTGGAGTGGGAGGGCATGTCAAACTCTTACTGACTAAAACCCACCCCTGTTCCTTCCCTGCCTGAGTGCCCAGGGGTGCGGTAACTCATTTTCAGAATTTATCCGCTACCCCTAGGCATGCAGGCACCGGCCACGATGGGCCCCGTCAGGAATATAGGCGTTAGGCTTGCATTTACAGTATGTAAAACTGGCTGGTAAGACCATAATACGACCTTAAAAAATGAAAGCTCGTTTATACCTTAATAATACTTTACATTAACAGTATAACTACAAGGGCATTTTGTTATTAATTAAAGAGGGATATTTGGGCAAAGACCTCCTCTTGTACTATGTGCCAAGGTTTGGGGTCTTTTTACAGTGTAAGCCATTTTGGCCGGCCACCATACTTATTTCATCACGAAGTACGACTTAGTTAAATTAACTCTTCAGTAATAATAATTTTTTCTTCATAACGACAGCTATTATAGTTACTTTTAGGAATAAAATCTCCAACCAACTAAATGTAAAAGTTACTGTTAGAAAGAAAGAAAATACGTTTATTTGTGTTAAACACGACGCAAAAAAAGACCAGACTACAAAAAAATAAAAACCGGCCAAGTGCGAGTCGGACTCGTGTACGAAGGGTTCCGTACCATTATCTATAAAAACGGCAAAAAAATCACGTTTGTTGTATGGGAGACCCCTTAAATATTTATTTTATTCTGTTTTTTAGTAAGTATTTGTTGTTATAGCGGCAATAGAAATACATCATCTGTGAAAATTTCAACTGTCTAACTATCACGGTTCATGAGATACAGCCTGATGACAGACGGACAGACAAACGGACAGCGGAGTCTTAGTTATAGGGTCCCGTTTTACCCTTTGGGTACGGAACCCTAAAAACTTGGGGAAAACATGCGTCACATCCACGCAAAACGGCTATCGCTCAGCTTAATGCTGCGACCCTATGCGAGACAGAGCCCCAGCGTTGGTTATCAGTGTAATGTTCAAAGTATAGTATTCAAATATATCGTCAAAGAAAAATAAACTTCCCGCAGAAAATGTTTAAGTACCTATACAATAGGATAAAAGGTAACAGAAAAAGTTATTTACCAACCTAATAAAAATTGTCGCAAGTGGAAAAATAGGTCAAAGTAATTTGACGTAGGCTTTCATCTTGACAAGCCAATAAAAGAAAAATAATAGAGTTCGCTTTTCACCAAGAACTTCACAAAATACGTCCTTGACAAAAAGTAATCTTGATTAATGGTAGGGGGTACAATTTGGCAATTATTCTCGTCGTTAATCACTTTTTTGATTAATTAGTCAAAGTCCGAAGTGCTAAGATTGTTCAAAGTAATAAAACTTGTAAATAATTTATTATTTGGCGAGAAAAATATCGAAGTAAAACTTGGAGAAAACTGACCCTATTTTTAAGGACATCAGGTTCCAGTTCACATTCCAAATCTGTAAAAAACTTTCTTAGCTTATACAGCTGACTTGCAGAATCGAGAAACGAGGGCCTACCTCCACATAAGTGGCGCCCTCATTGAATAAAAATTCGTATCTTAGCATATAAAATAAAGATTATAGAATCCTATGTTGCGTTTGTTACAAATAGGATAAGGTATTTTTACATTGTTAAAACAGGACTCAAAGTGTTTCGTATTCAAAGTAGTAAGCAAAAGTGCCAAAAACGGCCGTTTTTGGTACTTTTGCCTACTACTTCATCATGTTATGGCTACTATTTCATCATGTTAAAAAACAGATTAAAAAAACTGAAAACTTTGAATTGAATATTAAAATTTATTTTGTTATTTTATGACCTAAAACTAACATTTTCCGACTGCTTTTTGCCTAAGCTATCTCAATAATATATTTTTAGTTTTTTTCTCATATAGAGTAAAATACCCTATTCAGAAACCGGGAGAGAGAGAGATGACCTGCAGACAAATAGCGTTACACTGAATAACCCCATTGAGTCCGTACAAATGTATTTATAACCTTTTTAATCCACGGCCATTCTTTTCACCGGACACGTACCAAAAAGGAAGAGTACCAAATAAATCTGGCCTAACAAAACCACAATCCCTCTCACTCGGTAAAGTAGTACATATAAAGCCTTGGGACCTATAATAAATAAGGCTTATGTTATTGCAACTATGGCTTGTGTGCTTATAAGCTCGTGGCTAAAGTAATAACAGCCGCACGGGTCGATCCATCAGGTTCAGCTACGCTTGCCGGGGTTGGTCCATGGATGGGTGACCATATTACCATACCGAGACTCCTCCTAGCCTCGGAAAGCACGTTAAACCGTTGGTCCCGACTGTCAATCGTGGATCTTTGACAGTCATTACGGGTCGTCAGAAGCCCAAAAGTCTGACAACCAGTCTTACCAAGGGGTATCGTATTACCCAGTAACTGGGTTGTGGAGGTCAGATAGGCAGTCGCTTCATGTAAAATACTGGTATTCAGTTGCATCTGGTTAAACAGGAAGCCGACCCCAAGATAGTTGGGAAAAAGGCGCGGGCAGATTGGTTTTTTGTTATTGCAACTATCTGAGAAGAGAAGATATAGTAGACTAGCTTCTATAAGTGGCTTGGCCCGCGTGAAAATCGAACATCATCCCAAGGGAAGGCTCCTGGGATAAAAATGTCCATGGGCAATAAAAACTTTTTACAAAAATATACAACCGACTTCCATATAAAAAAAAAAACCTTAAATTACATTACAATTATTTTGTAATTTTTTGTTTTTTTTGGGAAGTCGGTTGTATTTTTTAAGTCTTTTTAGTTGTTTTACCACGGCAGCCGACCCAAGATACTTGTAGTTGGGAAAAAGGCTAGGCGGGCAGTTGTTTTACCTCCTAAATAAAACTAAATAGTAAAGTTATACCCGAATTGATCAAATAAAAAAAAGAATCATCAAAATCGGTTCACCTTTTTTTTTATTTCGGGGGGAGACCATCAAAAGGCGCCTGGACCTTTGGGGGTTCTCTTTCTTCCCTCACTAAAACCACCCCGGTGTTCACCATTAGCACATGGAAGGGGTTCCGTTACCAGAAAACAGTTCTGGGGTATCTATATAAAAAAAATTGAGACGCTTTGAGAACCTCCTCCTTTTTTTAAAAGGCGGTTGAAAAACCATGTGTCCAGAACATGGCCTGAATTAGGACATAGCAGACCACCACCACTGCTTTCAAAACGGTGAAGGAAAGCATCGTGAGGAAACCGGCATGTCCAAGAACTAAAAAAAATCGAAGACATGTGACATCCACCAACCCGCATTGAATCCACGTGGTGGATTACGGCACACCCTCTCATAGAGAGGAGACCTGTGTCTCAGCAGTGGTTACATCAAAAAAACTTTTTTTCAAAAAAAAACAACCGACTTCCAAAAAAGAAAACACACTAAAAATTTAACAATAACTTTAATTTCGGAAGTCGGTGTCAAATAACGAAGAAGTAAAATACAAACACCAACTGCCGAAATTAAAGTTATTTATTTTTCACTTTCTAGTTGTTATACCCCAGAACTAAAACCCCCACTAACATGGAACGTCGAATTTAAACATTAGGAGAACACCAAAACGTCATCGCGGTATACGTATTTTTCGTTTTTGTTCAGTTTCTCAAAAAGCGCTGAAGTAATTTCGATAAAATTTATATGGGACCACCTCGGGGGTATATTCTTTCAGATAAAAAAATAATTTTGAAAATCGGTCTACAACTGACGGAGAAACAGGCGGACATAAAACATACATACAGTCGAACATAGAACCTCCTCCTTTTTCGAAAGTCGATGAAACAGGCTGCCTATCCTATGTTAGTCTTTGTGGGATAATTTTCGCCATTCAAGCCTCCAGAAAATGCTGGTACTTCATAAAATAATCCAAATCAGAAATCCAAATCGGCCAAGTGCGTGTCAGACTTCACACGTATATGGTTCCGTACCAAATTTAGAATAAAGGGAAATAGGAAAAATTAGGGAATTTCAAAGAGAAAATCTGATTTATTAAGATATTGGTATTTGTTAGTAAAATTTACCTAATAATAAACATTGTCGTCGGTCAATGGGAAGTTAAAAAATTCTTCGGAACAAAATTTTGTAAAAAAAAAGCTGACTTTGGTGGCTTCCCATTCCTTTGTTTAAAACAAAAAATACAGTATTAATAAACTCAACGAACTCTAAACAACGACACCCCACTCGATGGGGTAGGTAAATTTATTTCTCGCGCTCTCCTTTACCTAAAAACATTTAAAATATTTTTTGACAATTTGTATGGCTTTGGGTTAACAAGATTCTTATACTGAAAATTTGAATTCAATTCAATTCAATTATTTATTGCTGAACACAGTACATATTTACATTACCAGATGTTGGGTGAATGCGCAGTTCACTGTGTTCTGCCAATTTAGGCATGCAAAATTATAAGTCACAAATACAAATTTCATACACAAATAATTAAGTTAAGTATTGTCTTACATAGATGGTACAGTCAACATATAAAACAATAACAAAAATAAAAAAAAAATAGTTTAAAATTAGAATTTATGTCATAGATTAAAACAGTCAAACTATAGTGTCAACACGTAAAACAATCACAAAATTAAAATTAATTATTAAAACAAATAAATTAGGAAAACAAAGAAGAACTACAGCTCCAACCGTTTGACTGTAAGGGTGCGTTAAAACCTGTGTGACAGACGACAGACAGACGGACACATGAGTGACAGCAATAAGGCTACGTTTGGACCCTTCGGGTACGGAACCCTAAAAATGATAATTTGTAACCAGTGGTTGTTCCGTAGTAGTAGCATTACATCCCCGTCACCTGTATTTCCTGCTACGTGCACACCAATTAGTTAATAGTTAATTACCGTATCAGGGGCCCAATGGTGCAATTAATTTGCTAAAGTACCCCCTGTAATTGCGCCTGGACACTTTTGTGCGCTGGCTTCTCTATTTGTTTGGGACACAGAGAGTAGGAAGGCAATTTACTGCGTTTGGGCAGGATTTTTAAATAGAGCTTTTTTGTTAATTACTGTAGTATGCAGTTTGGAATTAAAGTCTTTTTAAAATTTCTTTTTAGGGTTCCTTACCCGAAGGGTCCAAACGGAGCCCTATTGTTGTCACTCACGTGTCCGTCTGTCCGTCTATCTATCTTTCCGTCCGTCGACTGTCACAAAATTTTGTTACGAAGAATTTTTTAACTCTCCATGACCTATGAACTTGAAATTTAGAAGTAGTTTATTATAACGTTTACTTTACTTACAAATACCGATATTTGGTACTGAACCCTTAATATGCGAAATCCAATACGAACTTGGCCAGTTTTTTTAATTAGCAGAGTAGTTCTGTAGATAGTCCTACGTCGTAAAAGCAGTGAAAAGATTGTTAGATGAAAAGTTTCGACGGTTTTAATTCGGATTCTATTAAAACTGGCTGAGAAATCTAATCGTTGGCACAAACTAACAGACACACACATTGACAAGAGACAGACAAAGCTCACAGGCTTGGTTTCCAATTCTTCCAATCTATGCTAAACTATCTTCAGCCAGCGGATTCGCCCGCGTGGAATTAGTACTTTTCCCATTATGAGTTACTAGCTGCGCCCCGCGGTTTCTCCCGCGTAGACCAGGATAAAAAGCCTGTGTTAATCCAGGGTATAAGCTCTCTACATACCAAAATTCATCCAAATCAGTCCAGCCAGTTAAGCGTGAAGAAGTAACAAACACACACACTCACAAACTTTCTCCTTTATAATATTAGTGTGATAAGCCTATGTGCTATTTCAGCTGTTCTGGCGTGTATAATTACAAAAAAAAAACATACAAACTCGCATTTATAATATTATTAGGATGCAATACAAACCAAAATTGAAATTGAAATTCCACACATTCTTCCTTCTATTTCATAAACCGATTCCACTCACGGAATAACCTCTAATGCCTGCGTACACCTCTCGATGAGCGGGTTAAGCGTTCATAAGCCGCCTGTCAGTTGGATGGCATTTGACTGGCTTGGAGAATGCTTGGAGCGCACGGAATTAAGCCTTGCTCTCAACTAGAGAGCATTAGCTCTTCAGTTATTAGGAGTTATGGTGTGAGTTTTTGTTTTAAAAATATGATAAATTATGATTTATGGTAGGGTAGATAACTAAAAACTTATATTTATGGTAGGGTAGATAACTAAAATTTTATATTAGGTCCGTCAGTTAGATGACCAAAAACTATTGGACTCTTATTTTTTCTTTTGTCACCTTAACAGAAAATGAGGACGATACAGTACGTTGGAATTTCGCGTCACCTTCGTAAAAATGTACCACTTTTTACCTACAAGTTACGATACAAGCAACTTTGAATAATCCTCATTGTTTTTGTCATATGCCCATTATAATTAACAGCCTGCAATCCACTGCTTTTTTTTTTGTGGGGTGGGAAATCATCCAATGACTTCTCCCGCTCTGGGTGGAGCGGGAGGGCGTGTCAGACTCTAACTGACTAAAACCCACCCCTGTTCCTTCCTGCCTTAGTGCCCGGGGGCGAGGTAACTCTGTTTCGAATTTATCCTCAACCCCCGGGTAGGCATCGGCCATGACGGGCCCCGCCCCTATTGCTGACAACTCTTTGAGGCGCGCGTGGAACACTACGCGCCGTCGACTCTCGGGCCTAGTGCTGATCGGACGGCGAGCTACCCATTACTCGCCGTCCGCAGGCCCGGGTTGCAATCCGCCGCTGGAGAGAATTTTCATAAGGTAGACGACTTTTATCTGCTTTATTTTTCTAATTTTGGCGGTTTAACACCTTCTGTATAACGAATCTGGTGTAACGAAAATGCATGGTCATATTTCAGATATTGTTTGTGCCCATGGAAAGGAACAACTTTCTACAAGGAAGTTACAGTCAATTCCCTAAAGAAAAAATTGTTCTTATGGTACATACAAAGTTATCAGTAGCTGATCAAAATTATGTTCAATTTTTTTGCGGAGTTGTCTTGTTTTTCTTGAAGAAAGCTATTTATTTATATGAGCAGAGCCTTTCGACAACATACTTTTCTGTTAACATTAACGCTTCGTAAAAAACGTATGGCAACCACATTACTGGGCGTGAGTCAAGTGACAGTTCTCTCCGCAGGTAATGTCCTTACCATACATTTTGCACGAAGCGTTAGCGTTAGCGCTATTATAAAAGTTATTAGGCTAAGGGGGCTGATACAGTATTTAATTTTATTGTGTGACTGTTTTGGTGTACAATAAAGTTCTATTCTATTCTACCCATTTCTGTTACACCCTGTATGTAAAACTACTAACTTTTGAAAAATCAGGCCTTTTTGTAGGGTTCCGTACTAAAAGGGTAAAACGGGACCCTATTACTAAGACTCCGCTGTCCGTCCGTCTGTCACTAGGCTGTATCTCATGAACCGTGACAGTTAGACAGTTGAAATTTTCACAGATGATGTATTTCTGGGGCCGCCATAACAACAAATACTAAAAAACATCATCAAATATTTAAGGGGGCTCCCATACAACAAACGTATTTTTTTTGCCGTTTTAATAGATATTGGTACGGAACCATTCGTGCGCGAGTCCGACATGCACTTGGCCGGTTTCTTTTTTAAGTCCTTAATATTATCATCATACTTATTATGAAAAACCTCACAACAGACCGAACGAGTTTTGACACTGACAGAAAGCAAGGCTAAGCAAATTCATTTGAAACGAGCTTCTATTCAATTTTCTTAGCAAATCCAGGGTTCCATTAATTTAACCCAACAAAAGCTAATGTCAATGAAATATGAAAGTCACGTATTGAAAGACTTTCAGGAAAGCAACTGTATCTTATCATTCAACTGGTATCCAAATTCCTAATCCTACTAATATTATAAACTAGCTGGCCCGGCGAAGCCGCAAATATTATAAATGAGAAAGTATGGATGTATGGATGTTTGTTACTAAATCACGTCAAAACGCCTTAACGGATCTGGATGAAATTTGGCAAAGATATAGATTATAGTCTGGGAGTCTTTTAAGTCAAGAGTGAATTGTGTAGTAAGAAAAGTGCTCCATCGTCGACCACATCATCGCTAGCCATCAGGTGAGATAGTGGTCAAATGTGTTCCTATCAAGTGTAAAAAAAAAACTGGTCAAGTGTTCCGTACCAAAAATTTGTTAGTAAAGTATACGTAGTAGTAAACATTATCACCTTTCAAGTTCATAGGTCAATGGGAAGTTAAAACATTCTTCGGAACAAAATTTTATGACATACGACGGACGGAGAGACGGACGTGTGTGACAACAATAGGACTCCTTTTGGACCCTTCGGATACGGAACCCTAAAAATAGCGCATAGGCTATAATTTTTTGGGGAAAGTACTAATTTCACGCGGGTGAAGCCGCTGACCGAAGCTAGTTCGACATATTATATTGATTGAATTTACTAAGAACCTCGGGTTTTCAATGGCAGGGACTTTTCCAAGTACTTGTGAATAAGCTGATATTTCAAGGTCCAATTAGATTATTAGTTATTTCAGATTCGGATTAATCCATTATAAATAATGAACCACGATTTTATGCCGAGGGTAATTCTCTGAAAGTTTCAATTATATGTTTCCCGGTGTTATTGGAAATTATTATCAAACTAGAGCATTTTTATTCTTGCTGTTATAAGTACGAAATATATCTACTGACTATGATCCGTAGGTCGCTGGTTCAGATCCGGCTCGAAGGACTAAAATGTCAACGTTTTTGTGTTCTGATCTGTATGTTTCGTTAATAAATATTGATCTAAAATAATCGCCATTGGTTCTTACCACCTTTCATTTAATTACAGTCCACACGCTCACCAACATTTTGTTATGAACATAAGGGCTTAGCAAAGTGACATTTAATCTGCGAAAACTGTTGTTCGAAATCTAATAATTATGAAAGGGATTGACAATTTTTTTTTTGTCATCAGATGACTTCTTCCACAGCACGTGTCAGACTATTACTGACTAAAACCCACCCGTGTCCCTTCAGTTGCCTATGCCAGGGTCGCGGTAACTCTTTTAAACACACCCGCGACCCTGGCGGATCCAAGGATAACATCGAATTCTGTCTCTCGGTTTTGCGTGGGAGACAATATAGCTACATTTTTTTTTTTAATTGTTGATGGGCACGCGTTTGACCACCATCTCACCTGATGGTAAGCGATGATGTGGTTGAAGATGGGGCACGCTTGCCTAGAAGTAGCCTATTCACTCTTGACTTAAAGACTACATAATATGTATACATACTTTAAAAATATTCCAGATAATTTTAACCCATCGCTAGTTCGCCACCAACTCAAATATCAATAATTATACCGTTGCATTGTACGATTTGTTTTAAAATAGCCTTATAAAAGTATGGCGAGATTGTTATTTTTTTCAAAATTTGAAAATTATCTCAAGTTAAAAAATTGAATAAAAAAATTGAATAAATGGAATAATAATATTCCACAACTATCACACAACGCCATCTAGTTATAAATTTTATTGAAATAGGTACCTATAGTTTTTTTTATTCCGGAATTAAATTGAGCTTAAGCAACAACACCCTTCGGTTTTATTTCATGATGTCAATTCTTATTTTGTTCTTTTATTAAAACATTGCCCCGCACTTTTTATTTTTTTAGGAATTACTCCTGTATCGTAGGTACTCGTACGTTCACAAACATGTAAACTCACACACAAGACACTCGGACCCGCAACAACTATCTGTAGGCCATACAAATATTTGAATATTTCTACCAACTATTGTGCAAACATTTGGCCTGTCCCTAAGCCCGTTAAGTCGCTTTCACTAATGTCCTTAGATATCTTTAGTCATTTCCGTGTTTGTGCCTTGATGTCCAAACGTATTAAGGGTACAGCTTAGTGTAACTAGAACTATTGATACGGAGAGGGTGAGTTGTATTATTAGTGATTAGTTGGTTGGTATGTCTTTAAAGGCGTGAGTTAGGTTAGATTTTTTGGAATACTAAATGAAACAGTGGCAGGACCGATCAGATCAACCAACTAAAGAGTAGGAACGTCGCTTATTCTCTGCTCTGCTAGGAGTAGTGAAAGCTATTCTGGTGGAGACAGAAAACTAGAGGGTAATGGCCCTCTTCTGTGAGACGAGACGGTCCAGAAGGACGCCGCAGAGCGGTATCGTGATAGAGCCTATCCTGCTCATAGGAGGCAACTAAAGACCAAAAAAAGACCACGCTTAACACGCCAACACCCACCTTATCATCAGCCTTTTAATGTCCTTTTACTGCTGGGGCATAGGCCTCCTCTCTTTGAGAGGGTGTGGGCCATAATCCACCACAAGGGCCCAATGCGTATTGGTGGATATCACATATCTTCGAATTTTTTGGTTCTAGGACATGCCGGTTTCCTCACGATGTTTTCCTTCACCGTTTTGAGAGCAGTGGTGATGAACTAACTTACACAAAGTAAAGCGCCTGTCCGGGTTTGAACTCACGACCTACAACTTGTAAGTCGCGGCCAATACCACTGGGCCACCACTGCTAACATCACCTGCATCATTTAATGCAGGCGGGAATTTGGAATCTTGGGTGCTCTGAGTGGAGACTCTGATCGCCTACTGAGTGAATCCAGGCAAAACGGTGGCACTGTGATCACGTGCTGCCGTGCACAGCGAGGCTAAGGGGAGACCACTTTACAGTCTCCCCAGGTATGTGGCGTTGTACAGAGGGGGTACCAGGGTGGTCTTTTAAGGACCCCTTCCATGTGCGGATAGTGATCACCGGTGTGAATATAGTGAGGTAAATAAGAGTTTCACACTTCCTGGTCTTATATTCAAAGTCCAGACACCTTTTGAAGGTTTCCCCCCGAAAAAAAGAGGTGTGTCACTATTCTATTGTGGATTTACAGGATCTTGGTTGGTCTAACATCAAAGAATCTGTTAGAGGCGATCTGGTGATAGACAAACGCAGATAAGAGGGGATTGACACTAGACATAAGATACTTAAACTTAAGATGATGTTCAGGTAGTACGTTACTCCGGATGCATACATTTTTGCTATTGCCTTGGGAAACATACGTATAAGGAGATCTCTTCTCTACTTTAGCATATGGAACTATACCAAAGTATGCTTTCAAAGTTGACGTCTGCAAAGGGGCCGTTCAAGTATTACGTAAGCAGATTTATTACAATTATTCGCCCCCCCCCCCCCCTTATCCCCCTTGTCAGCAAAAGTAAGCAAAGCTCTTACCTCCTGCCTCCCATGCTTACGTAAACATTGGTATATGTAAGTATTGTTTTATTATTGATTTATGAGCGTATACAGTATCTAAACGTTTTCATTATTTATGGGAATCCATATGCGTTTCCTTTTCAAGCATACACAATGTGTGGGTTGCCATATGTGTAAAAAAGTAAATAATTACTGCTGACGTAATGACCATCTAGACCCCTCCCCCATGACATCAAAAATAAGCAAAGCATAGACCCCCCACCCCCCTATAGTGCTTACGTAATACTTGAACGGCCCCAAATATTCAGTAAGCTCTTCACCATAATATTCTTCTCTCCGTAATATTGACACTTCCTGTGAAGCCCCGCAACTCACTGGTGAGTCGGACAAAAAAAAAAAAAATTAAAGAAAAAAAAAAAAAAATATCGGCTGTCAACCCGGGTTGTCGTCGGGGTTCAATTTGACAACCCGGATTTGGCCGCGGGGCTTCACAGGTTAATGTATTTTCAGTTATACGCGTATATCACATGACATTCAATAAATTTTAAGAGCATTTTAGTTAGAGTGGTTATAAAGGTAGATTGTTTACTAGTAAGCATAGGTATTTGAAAACCTTTCAATTTCTAAAAAGTGTTGTGGTATCGTTGTCGTATCGTGATAGTCAGCCTTTATTCACCATCTGATGCACTGGGTGTACCTACCCTGCTGACTGATTTACCGTCGCAATCATATAATCAGTACTCGCTGAAAAAAAACTACGCGTACTAGGTTAAATTGTGGCTGCGGAATATAATCCGCGCGAATTTCATTCGCGCGGTGAAAAATCGCGGTGCGGTCATTGCCTTATAAGACTTGTAATGATTTTTAATTGAACATCACGTCTAAACGACTAGTTTTATTTCTTTGAAAATAATATATGTTACTTTATCGTATTTCTTTCGTAATTTGATATGTGAATATTTGAAGATATATTTTTATAACATAGTGCAATTAATTTATAAAGTTATGTCTAACGCGGATAAAAAATTGAGAATCACGCAAAAACTATAAATCGTATTTATATAAAACCTTCACCATTTTAAAGATCGTTTTATTATTTATATTTTAGTATACGTGTTTTAGTATAAAACTTGTTTTTTATGTGTAATAAATTAATAATGCGTCTAATTTCGGACTGCGCTCCTTGATGGGCGAGTCCTATTCTGGGTGGTCATACGACGCGTTTTTTTTTTTTTTAGGGGGCTGGGAAATCATCCTATGGCTTCTTCCGCTCTAGGGTGGAGCGGAAGGTCGTGTCAGACTCTTACTGAATAAAACCCACCCCTGTTCCTCCCTGCCCTGAATGCCCAGGGGCGAGGTGACTCTTTCGAATTTATCCTCAACCCCCGGGCAGGTCATACGACGCGTTACGTGAGCTCAACATAGAACACGCAAGCTAACCACTCAATAGCGCCTTAAATCCAATTCCAGGCATCACCCTTTAAAGTACCTATAGATATTTGACCGACAAGGTTCTATTTCATGCAATCCCCTTACCCAATATAGACACAAAATAGACTGATAAATACTATTGTCTTCTTGTGCCAGAATAGTCATATGAAATTGGCAAATAACGTGATAAGCACAATTAAATAAATTTAATTTGTAGAAACCAATTTTAAAGTACAACCTGAATAAAGAAAACTTCCCCAACAAATCATTCCTTTCAATTAATATCGCAACCTGCCGTGAAATGTTCTGAAATAACTTGCTTCCCAATTCGCCAATAAACCAAGACTTGGCGAAGCTTCAATAATAATTAGTTTAGGTACTTACGAGGCGTGTATTCCCAGATGTTACTGCATACACTGCTTGATTTAGTACCTAATTACGTACGGCGGTAAGGAATTGGTTCACGGATTCATTGCTCCTGGTGTAGGTAAACCAACCTCTCTGGTGGTGGCTCTCAATAAAACTGGTGTGTTGGCACATTCTGTGCTTACTTTTTGAAGTGAGAACTTCTTTAGGCGCGTTGTGCATTTTTTATATGGGGAAAAACTTTTGAACTCGCGCGTCACCGTTTAGACCGTCGTAGCACTCGTAGCCAATTGTTTTCATTTGAAGTGAAATACGCGATACCGACACCCGACCAACACCGACACACGCTACGCGTCGTAGAACTCGTAGCGGATTTTGTTGAAGTTTTCACTTCTGTCGGTACTCCCGGAGTGCTAGTTTTTTTTTTTAATTAGCTTATTCTGTCGCACTACTGGGCAAAGGCCTCCCAGAGATCCTTACAAGTATTGTTTTCTCGCGCCACTTTTTGCCAGCCTTTGCGGTACGAGTCCGGGTCGTGTGGGTTACTTTGTATTGTTAACATGTCCGTGAAACCTGATTTAAACGATGCGATTACAATCAGTAGGTATAACATCTTCACCACCCTTGATTGACTGGTAGAGAATGCTTATGTGACTAAGTCTGCCTTCGTTCCTATGTGCATGAAGTCTAAAGAAATAAAAAAGAGTGAGCCTTACAGTAGTCGCATATGATGTCTAACATTTGACATCTCACCTTGGTAATAATCAACATTAACATTCTAACTTGAAAAATAAAATTAAAACGTTTAGTTCTAATTTCGACCGCGCGCAGACGTATCCTGCGCGCGCTCTACCATCTGACGGCCAACTCTACCACCGCGCGTACTTATTGGTCAAAACAAATAGCGTGCGCTTCCCCGGCTTCCTGTTACACACTTCCGTCCCATTTCACGAAATCATTCCCACAGATTACAGGAAAGCGAGTGGAAAGTTGTTACACATCAATAAACACTCACTAATTTGTTTTGTGTTTTTAAAAAACGTTGCCCCACACTAGAAATTATTCCTGTATCGTGGGTGCGTTCACAAACATGTAAATTCACATACACAAGACACCCAGACCCGGAACAACTATCTGCAGGTCATACAAATATTTGTTCCGTGCGGGGATCGAATCCGCGACACGCAGCGCAGCAGCCGAACGCTCAACCACTGCGCCAACCGTGCCTTCATTAACACTAATGCCTGTATAGTACCACTGTAATCTAATCAACAGGAAGCCAAAACACAGGCTTGGCATGTTAGGTAATAGATAGTTGCCATGCTCCTAGTAGTTGCATACTCCTAGTCTGACATGCCTTTAGACTGAATAGTTTGAGATCAAAGCACTGTTTGGCATAACTATCTAGAGTATGTACTATTGATGTATTGAGAGATACACACACAGCCTGTACCCTGAATCCAAATGCCAACAATTTATGGGACGTGATGGCCAAGTGATAACGGCAGGCGCTTCAGTTTGTGTAAATTATTTCATCACCACTGCTCTCAAAACGGTGAAGGAAAACATCGTGAGGAAACCGGCACGTCCTAGTTTCTTCTCAGGCTGGTTTGTTAAGAAACACCGTCCTCATCTAGGTTAAACTGGCAAAAAATATTGGCAAGTAAAAGTTTTATTTATAACGTATTTACAAAATGCCGAATCGCTTCCTTAGCACTATCCCACTAACTTTGTATGTAGGCGGGTATTTGGAAGAAGTTAGGACGAAGAAATAGAGAGCCATCAAAAATATTGGCAAGTAAAAGTTTTATTTATAACGTATTTACAAAATGCCGAATGGCTTCCTTAGCACTATCCCACTAACTTTGTACGTAGGCGGGAATTTGGAAGAAGTTAGGACGAAGAAATAGAGAGCCATCAAAAATTAAAGTCGTGAGTCAGTAGAACTTAGAGTCAACAAGTTTCCTTTCCAAGATCATAAAGCTGATATAAGCTTGAAACTTCCTTTAATAACAAGTGTGTAATCTCATTACTCTGAAGGTTGCTTCCCAGTTAGCTGAATTTTTAATTATTTCCCGGCAAGTATCGCGGCTTATGAAGTCAAATGTGGTTTTCTCTTTACTAAACATATTGTTCATAATTATCAGAGGTCGGAATTAGGTAGAAAATTTATGTACTTGCATCGAAATGTTGATATTAATATGGATATTCGCGGGATTTCTAATTGACAATCCTGTGTGGCCAGCAATATTACAAATAAATAATAATAAAAACCTCTATTGTTTTCTTTTGTTCTCACAAGTTATGTTGTGTGAACTACAAATGTGGCAACATCGCGCGTGTGTGCATTGGAATTTTGCAATTTCGGACATCCGATGTCGTTGATGTAAATTTGGCAACGTCGCGCGTGCAGTGTTTTAAATTGTGTAAAAGTAAATAGTTTTTTTATTCAATAAATCACGGGATTTTTCTGCTCTTTAAAATTAATCTCGGGATTTGAGGCTTATCCACTTTATTCTATCGCTGTATGAAATATAAATAACTCCACCTAATTCCGACCTTTGATAATTATATTCATACCTTCATCGGAACCTAAAAATACCTACTTTTACGTCTTTACGCTATGACATTCTGTATAAACAACCCGATCCTAAATGTTATTCTAACATTCATCAAATTAGTTATTCGATTTCAACGATTATTCCAGAATTAGATTATTTATTACGAACTATCACGACATTTTATAGAACAAAGTCCCCCGCCGCGTCTGTCTGTCTGTTCGCGATAAAGTCAAAAACTACTTAACAGATTTTCATGCGGTTCACACATAGACAGAGTGATTCATGAGGAAGGTTTAGGTGTATAATTTGCACCCGAGCAAAGCTGGGGCGGGTCGTTAGTAGATACCTAAATAAAAACAAGTTAACTATTTTAATTATTCTTTTATAGAACTTATTGATAACGAATGCTAGGTATGTAGACATAGGTACATAAAACGATTATTAATATTGGATAACAAAATTTAATACTCGTCGAATCTGCTCTTCATATCAGATTCCCATTAGTAAATCGACCGTTTCATTTATTTCTGGTCAAAACCAAAGCACTGAATAAATGAACAGCGCTAATGACCACAAACCGACTGATAACGTTCCTCGGTTAACAATAAATCCACTCGCGTCGGTAATAATTTTGTTTGCAAGCAATTCGTTATGGGATTACTTTGGTTGTTCACGTTTTTGTTAATCTCCTTTGAATGAATCACCCTTACTAACACTCCTCACACACACCTCTCTCATGCTTCGCCTTCCAGACATTCAATCACACCCGGGCCTGCGGACGCCGAGTAATGGGTAGCTCGCCGTCCGATCAGCACCAGGCCCGAGAGTCGACGGAACGTAGTGTTACACGCGCGCCTCAAAGAGTTGTCAGCAATAACGATGGGGCCCGTCATGGCCGATGCCTGCCCAGGGGTTGAGGATAAATTCGAAACAGAGTTACCTCGCCCCTGGGCACTCAGTACAGTGAAGGAACAGGGGTGGGTTTTAGTCCGTAAGAGTCTGGCACGCCCTCCCGCTCTGCCCAGAGCGGGAGAAGTCCTTGGATGATTTCGCACCGCACAAAAAAAAAAAAACACACTCAATCACAAACACTCACTTTACTTGCTGCCGACTTCACTAATATGTAATGTGTATAAGTATGTAACTGAAATGTCACGGTTGTATTTTATCATATAAATGGAAGCCGAAAAATGTCCGACTCCTTAATTACAGGTCTGCGTACCTAGTTTAGGAGCCGGAAATCTGCCAATAATGTTAGACTCGATTGTACAACCTATTGTCTACATGTGTAATGTACCTACTTTGTTTCCTTTCTTATGTACAAATAAACTTATAAATAAAAAAAAATGTATGGAAATCTTAATAAAAATGGGCGAATTGGGTGTTGGTCATGTAACGTGAGCAGTGGTGGCCCAGTGGTGACGGCTCCGATATACGAGTTGTAGTTGTGGGTTCGAACCCAGCCAGGCACTTTACTTTGAGTAATTTATTTCATCACCACTGCTCTCTAAACGGTGAAGGAAAACATCGTAAGGAAACCGGCGGCATGTTCTTGAAAAAAAAAAATCGAAGACATAGAATAGAATAGAATAGAATAAAATTTATTCAGCAACAGTACACGAAACACGCACGGTACACAGAAATAACAGTGAAAAAAAAAATACATGACATCCAACATCACATCATGACATGTCATGTCATGTCATGTTCATGACATGTGACATCCTCAACCCGCACTCGGCCCGCATGGTCGATTACGGCCCATTCATCCACCAACCCGCACTGGGCCCGCATGGTGGATTAGGCCCATTCATCCACCAACCCGCACTGAGCCCGCGTGGTGGATTACGGCCCATTCATCCACCAACCTGCACTCGGCCCGCATGGTAGATTACGGCCCATTCATCCACCAACCCGCACTGGACCCGCGTGGTGGATTACGGCCCATTCATCCACCAACCTGCACTCGGCCCGTAGGGTAGATTACGGCCCATTCATCCACCAACCCGCACTGGACCCGCGTGGTGGATTACGGCCCATTCATCCACCAACCTGCACTCGGCCCGTATGGTAGATTACGGCCCATTCATCCACCAACCCGCACTGGACCCGCGTGGTGGATTACGGCCCATTCATCCACCAACCTGCACTCGGCCCGTATGGTAGATTACGGCCCATTCATCCACCAACCCGCACTGGACCCGCGTGGTAGATTACGGCCCATTCATCCACCAACCCGCACTGGGCCCGCGTGGTGGATTACGGCCCATTCATCCACCAACCTGCACTCGGCCCGTATGGTAGATTACGGCCCATTCATCCACCAACCCGCACTGGGCCCGCGTGGTGGATTACGGCCCATTCATCCACCAACCCGCACTGGGCCCGCGTGGTGGATTACGGCCCATTCATCCACCAACCCGCACTGGACCCGCGTGGTGGATTACGGCCCATTCATCCACCAACCCGCACTGGGCCCGCGTGGTGGATTACGGCCCATTCATCCACCAACCCGCACTGGGCCCGCGTGGTGGATTACGGCCCATTCATCCACCAACCCGCACTGGGCCCGCGTGGTGGATTACGGCCCATTCATCCACCAACCCGCACAGGGCCCGCGTGGTGGATTACGGCCCATTCATCCACCAACCCGCACTGGGCCCGCATGGTGGATTACGGCCCATTCCCTCTCTTGGAGAGGAGGCCTGATTCCCAGCAGTGGGGACATTATAAGGCTGATTATGCTATACTCATGTAACACTTACATATGGATGTGATGTGGCGGAATAAGAAAAATGTCGCGGTGATAGTTTAGAGTATGAATGTGGAGGACTATAAGAGCAAGAGACGATGAAAAAAAATGCAGTTATGAAGACTGCCGACAAAAGTGTCTGTGTTTCCTGGTAGCTACAACCTGGGAGTATTTAAGTCAAGAGTGAATAGGTTACTTCTAGGCAAGCGTGCTCCATCTTCGACCACATCATCGCTTACCATCAGGTGAGATAGTGGTCAAACGCGTGCCTATCAAGAATAAAAAAAAGAAAAGTGAAAATTGAGCGTCGCCAGTCTGGTGCCACACGTCACAAGCATGTCGGTGTCGCGAACCCATAAGTTTTGCCCCTACCAATAATCGCTCGACGCGGCTACAGAAGTTTTCACTTCAAAACGATGAATTCACTTGTGTGAAAGATGATATGATTTCAAAACATGTGATTTTTTGCGCTAAACCGTAATAACTTGGAATAAGAGCAAGATATGATGTAAGGTCATAGTGCATCTCTACTCTACCTGTTAAAGGCATCGTGGAAATTTAAAAAAATATATGAGAATTTCAAAAATAGTATTTACGAATTACTTTTTATTACTTATTGGTAACTATTTGGGAAATTGAGGCGTAATGCTATGATATCAAAAATTCGTTACCTAATTGTTAGGTATGCTTTCTGAGGAGAAAAAAAGTTTGATGTCTAAAAGTCAGTGTTTTGTCAAATAAACCAAATCATTTCAACCTAAAAATTATACCAACCGCATAATATAACAATCCCTTGTCTGCTAACTTTAGTAAATTATACTTTCCTAAACGTTTATTGGCAATGAACGCGATCAAAATTCAGCAGCATGAAACGTTGCATTACTTGTAGAGGGTATTCAAATTATACGACGACCATCAATCTGCTTGTCATAGTGGAACAAGACGCCGCATTGCAGCTGTGTGTGATCTAACACTGAAACTTGATAGTCTGATTTCATTATTAGACTTTAGACATCATCAGTTCAGGTGAAAGACGTCCACTGCTGGACACAGGGCTTCCTCAACTGTCACCACAACGACCTGCCTTTTGCGTCTCGCATCCATTGGATTCTCGCAACCCGCACCGGGTCATCGGTCTAATTTGTGGGAAGCCTTCCACCGCTGCGTCATCTGTTACGCGGTCGCCAGTCCAGAATAGTGAGAGTTGTTTTACATTGTTCTCGCATAACAGAAGCAACAAAAATAATGTAACCAAAATTTTTGTAACACATAACATGGTTAAAAAGAGTGGCCATGGAGTTTCTTGCACGTTCTTCTCCATTCAGATCTACGCTTTGGAATGTGCAATTAGCTTCATCTTTTTGACTGACCGACCGCAATGTGACAATTTGAAATAAATGCTTTGACTTTGACTTATAGAACTTTTCGGTTCCATTGACCATCTACATCATCCCGTATATGTTGAGAAATGGTGGCACATCATCAACATGCTAGCATTTTGTAGGTTCCGCTGTAGCCACCTCATAAGACCATTATTATTTTAGGCGGGAGGAATATGAAGTAGGTTCCCTTAGAAGATGTTAGAGCCTCAGTGCGGGCGAGATATGATCCTATAAAGGATAAGAAGTCATCCCTTTTTGCAATAGCTTTCATGCCTTAACACTTCATATAAAGAACCCTGAAACGTAATTTACTTGTGAATTTCATGTAACAATGTGGGTTCAATGACCAGTGACGTTTTTTAGCTCTCTAAATTTCTTATTTAGATGCAAACGAAATTCGTAGTACATGACAAAATATTACTAGACAAAAACTTCTCAAATTAAAAATTCCCTGGATAAACTCGACAACAACAGCAAAAAACTTTAATAGTTCCCTTCGTTCACACCTGCTCACCGGTAATGAATGTCTGGCTTTAACGAGTTTCTCTGTAAAGAACTTTAAACGCCATAAAGGATCTTTTACACGAACAAAAAAAAATCCCGAATCGTTCAAAAGATTTTCGAAAAAAAGTTAAAGTTTTCACGTGTAAACAGTACATGTCAGATGGCCCTGCCTTTCAAATTTGGAAGCATCCTATTACGAGCATCGTAGGTATTTGGAATTTCCTCATCACAGTCTGAGGAAATCACCTACGGAGTCACATCATTCTCTTGCTCTTCTCCCAATTTATTTGTGGTCAGTGCAACGTCTTCTTCCACACTTATCAAATAATCGTCAACACAGTAGTCAACTTTTTTCTCCACGAAATGGCCTGAGAAGTCGCGTATCCCAAATTCATATAGGCGAGCTTATTTTCACTCACTTCAGTTACCTCTCTTCTCATTCTGTTCTTCATTGCTGACGGTCGTGCCCGTCCTGGAAAGCTTACACAGATTCACGGACGAGCTACTTCTAGGCTACTCTGTCTTCGGCTCTTCTCAAGGTAGTGGTCCCAGTGAGTCCTGTTAATTCCTTGATCTCGATCTTCCGTCCACTTCAGTTACCATATATGCAAAAATCACGAGGAAATAGTCTCGCCTACGATTCCCTTATATCTTTTATGGACATTTTCACCCCAAGGCGGCCGAAAAACTCTCCTATTGTAAATGATCCTTTAAACAACCTTTTTACAGCATAAAGTGAAACTATACGGTATGTCAGGAGAGAGAAAATCCTTCTTTTACGGGCTTGGTTAGTGTCGCTCGTTATTTCGCTAGCGGGGCTTTTGTGCCCCTGAATGTAGAGGTTTTTATTTTGGGTGATTCGCAGTGGTTATAGCGAGATTTGTGTAGGATATTGTTGGAGATGGGTTGGGATCCTTGAATGATTGCACAAAAGTTGTACGGGCTATGAAGCGAGATAAAAAAATAAACTTTTAGTGGGTTTTTCATCTCAAAATTCTTATTAGCAGCCTGGAGTCTAGCCTGGCGGGTAGCCGATGGATGCGAGACGCACAGGACCGGTCGTTCTCGCGACACTTGGGGGAGGCCTGTGTCCAGTCTTTGGAGTGAAATGATGATGAGCTGGAGTCGGCAATAATACCTACCCATAGAGATACACAACAGTGAGCAGTGTGAGCAGTGGTGGCCCAGTGGTAATGGCCGCGACTTACAGGTTGTAGGTCGTGAGTTCAAACCCAGGCAGGCGCTTTACTTTGTGTAAATTATTTCATCACCACTGCTCTCAAAACGGTGAAGGAAAACATCGTGAGGAAACCGGCATGTCCTAGAACCAAAAATTCGAATACATGTGACATTCACCAATCCGCATTGGGCCCGCGTGGTGGATTACGGCCCACACCCTCTCACGAAGAGGAGGCCTGTGCCCCAGCAGTGGGGACATTAAAAGGCTGAGATGATAGAGATACACTGCCTAGCTTTTCGATGACTGCAAGCGTAATGTTATACTTATGTCAGTATAGATAGAAGAATAGTAGGTACTGTAGATTCACATCACACACATCCTTATAAAGATGGCATTTTCTTTCTATCTTTGTTAGCCTCGCTCTTGACCACTATCTCACCTGATGGTAAGTGATGATGTGGTCGAAGATGGAGCACGCTTGCCTAGAAGTAACCTATTCACTATTGACTTAAAGACTCCCAGGTTGTAGCTATTCTGGGGCGTGGGCTCCGGGTGTGTGCTTCTGTTGTGTAGTTCTAGGCTCTGGTACACACCAGAATGAAAAAAAACACTGGAGCGCTTGATATTTAGCTTACATAATAATTTTCTATAATTTACAAAAAAAAAACCTTTTTTTCGCGTTCTTAGACAAATCCTTTCATTTGCCCATATTATGGGCATGCATACGAAACAACTAGTCCGCCATCTTTGTTAACCCGCCATATTGGATTTAGAATGACGTCACTTAGCCTATCCATTGTCATCCAAACTAAACATGAACGCAAATATCAATTTAATCGGAAACTGGGAAGTAAGGCAAATTTAATTTTGTTTTTTATGCAGTTACATCTGAAGCAAGTATTTTTTTTTCTTTTTTGGCAGCACATTACCTAACTATAGTAGTGTTTAGGCTTAGTACCAGCAGTATTCTAGATATTGACAAAATTTTGCGTAGTCCTTACAGAAGTAGAGTCATTATTAGACATCGTTTTAAAAATAATCAAGTAGATAAGAATAAAAAAAACCCGTTTCTTAAAATAAATCTGCAATTTACAAGATTTTTGCGTGCGATAAAGTTGTTATCTTTATTTTCTCTTTATACGATCAAGCGATTAATCTTGTATTTGAAATTACGTCTATCTATCTTCACTTGAAGCATAAATTATATCTAAGCAAGAGTTATAATGTTCCACATATTTCCATTACTTACGTACTTTTTATATATTTTAGGAAAGTATGGTAATTCTTTAACAAAGTATTATGTCTATCCCGTTAGGCATCATAAGAAAGAATGATGTGAATTGAGATAAAATATGAAAGTAACATATATTCGTACGTACTCTTACATATTTACAAAATATACATGTGTACGTTTATTTATTAGAGGTAGAATATATTTTGAAGGAGCTTATCCTAGGAAAATACTATACAGAGTGAATGTTACAAGTGGGTGTTAGGTGGTTAAATCCGAAACTATAAGGAATAGCGAAAAATACTCAAAGGAAACTGCATCATTAGATTTTTGAACAAACAATATTTCTAGTCAATAATCGAACCCGTTGATTTTGGAAATAGACCGGCCAAGTGCGAGTCGGACTCGCGCACGAGGGTTCCGTACCAATATCTATAAAACGGCAAAAAAATCACGTTTGTTGTATGGGAGCTCCATTAAATATTTATTCTGTTTTTTAGTACTTGTTCTTACCTAGCGTCAACAGAAATACATCATCTGTGAAAATTTCAACTGTCTAACTATCACGGTTCATGACAGAAGGACAGACAGATAGACAGACGGACGGACAGCGGAGTCTTAGTAATAGGGTACCGTTTTACCCTTTGACCCTAAAAAAACAAACACTTGCCACACACACGCCGAGTTGCTAGCCTGTCGGTTTTCTATCGATTACATTTTGGGGAGTGTGCGACGGAATTGCATGATTTGATTCCGCCAAGCCCGTTTCATCTAAGGACCACAAGACGTACGGCGAAGTGCCATCGGTTCATGGTGGACATCCCATCCAGCGGATTAGTGAAAAATACTCTAGGGAGTCCCGAGCTCCATCATTGGATTTTTGAATAAAAACTTTTTTACAAAAAAATAGAACCGACTTCCAAAAAAAGTGCAAAATAACTTTAATTTCGGAAGTCGGTGTCAAAAAACGAAGACACAAAACGGAAACACCGACTGCCGAAAAAAAATATAAAAAAGTTTTTATTCAAAAATCCAATGATGGAGCTCGGGACTCCCTAGAGTATTTTTCACTAATCCGCATAGTTTCGGATTTGGCCATACAGTGTGAATTATTAAAGTGGGTATCACTTTAAAAATTCACACTGCATAACCTAACTAAATTCCGCTGCGAAGGACTTAAATAAATTCCTGTGTTTATGCTTGAATAGTACGGCATTGACATTAAAAAAAACTGCAAGTTGGTACGGTCAGCGAAAAAAGTTTATTTACACTGCTACTTTTTACACATTACCATCGACAAGAAATGATTCGATAATCTGCTTTTTACCAGTAACTTAATGAAATTACAGATGTAAGTTAAAAAAAAATCAATGATGGCTTTTACCTCGGCTAGAGGTTAAGCATTGCTATACAACTTGGCAATGCTGCCAGTCTTTTGGCCACAATTCCTGTCGACAGCGGTGCAGAGGAATTATTTGAAGACTTATTATTTTAAGTTTTATTTAGTAGAGTTTTTGTTTTAATGATAGTTAAGTATTTAATAAGCATGTACATAATACCTGTAATGTTAATTGTGTGTGTGTTAAGATTTAAAAAGCTGAAGTGTTATTTCACTCGCAGACTGTGCATGAGACAATTTGAATATGACTGCATCGGCATACTTTTTTTTTCTGGGATTTGAATTTCACATGTGAACAGATCACAATATATAGTCATGTTCCACACATCAATCTAACCTAGAATTATGTTATCTATGACCTAACGTAAACTTGAAACCACAATCTAACTAATTAAAGATTTTATCAATGCTGCTATGTCAAGGTATTCCATGGAACCATGTTTACGTTTTAACAATAATAGTTTTCCCTTTCATGTTTTAGACTATGAAATAACGTAAAGGCACGGGCAACATGTTGACATGCTAATATTACGTTAGAAATTATAGCCTAGAAGTAAAATGGTTCTGACATGCGATATGTATTGTTTGCGACAAGTACCTATGTTGAAGTGATCATTAGTATTCCTTGTTAGATAATTGTAGTTCAATACCTACTATTGAAATGTAAGCATTATGTGGCGACATCTATACCGCCACGTACGAACTATAGACCTTTTTTATAGAGTGGGCATCAATAAGGGCGTGTCAGACTCTTACTGACTAAACCCCACCCATGTTCCTTCAGTTACCTGTGCCAAGGCCGCGGTGACTCCTTCAATTAGTCCCGCGACCCTAAAGACCTTTTTTGTGGGGTTGGGAAATCATCCAATGACTTCTGCCGCTCTGTGTCAGATTCTGTGTTTTACTGGTTAAAACCCACCCCTGTTCCTTCAGTTGCCTGAGTGCTACGGACCGCTGTAACTCTATTTCTTATTTTAATTTAATTTATCCACGACCCCAGGCAAGCATCGGCCCGGAGGAGCTCCGTCAGGTATTGCCTGGGGCGTCGCCTGAGGCGGCTGCTGCGGGGGGCGTGAGGGTGACTCTGTTGAGTCTCCGTCACCCGTTCCGCCTCCTCCTTCGCGAGTATTACTGCATCGCAGAAGGAGGCGACTGCTTCCCATTCCCTCTCGCTCCGTACCATTGCCGGGACCAGGGTCGGGCGCAAGAGGTCGCTGCCGTCAATCGCCCTCACCGTATGCTCCACCGTGTCCTCTGGGCGGCCCTAAAGACGCCACAGAAATTCAACATCCCGCAATCAAAGTTCTCCGAGTGATTTGATCATATACAACAGCCCGAATCAACCATCGGGCAGTTGCCCAAGACAGGTGTTGTGTATAATTGGAGGATCCTCCGTTATCAACGGAGGTATACGGAACCCTGTTTCGCATAACTCCATAGGTACCTACTCCTTTTACTGTAATTCCTATTAACCTGTTCGAAGAAAGTTGGTGTACCATAATATAAAACACTGAATACCTACTGTCAGTGTCTGCTAAAGCCTCCAATTGCAAAGTGACTTCTAAAAAGAGTACTTGAATATACAAGGTGACTTTTAATTTAATTGGCAATCTCTCAGGGGTGAACGTACTCATGAAATAAACAAGTTATCCAATGAGTTCAAAGTCACCCTGTATATAAAAATATAAGCTTGCTCGATATATTTTATTTACTAAGGAAACCGGAAAGTATTTACTAGACAACTTCGCATATTTTTAACCGACTTCGAAAAAGGAGCAGGTTCTATGTTCGACTGTAGGTATGTATTTTTTTATGTACAGTGACTTCTATGACGTACATACTCTTAACTGGCGAAAACTAAAATTTTCTCCAATTAAGAGTATGTTTAAATTCCACATTCTATGTTATTGCGGATTTTAGTTCTGGGGTATAACAATTAAAAAGTGAAAAATAAAAAAGTCGGTTGTTTTTTTTGTAAAAAAGTTTTTTTTAATACCTTTGATTATTAAATTTCCTCACACGTTGTCGATCGAAAACACAAAACCGTCTAATCTTTTAAACCCAATAGAAAACTTCATATAACCGTCGCCCGCCAGCTTATTAGACTGATATTTGACGTGCTGTCGGCACCATATATGGTGACGTCACTCAAAAGCTATCTAGGTTCCATGATAGAATACTAGCAGAAGTTCCAATAAGCTCTATGATTGGTAGGGAACGTGCACGAACTATAGTGGCAGCACAAATCGACACGAGCGCCACAGTGTGGTAAGAAAATTAACAGTTATCGTGATGCCGTCTATTTGTTTACATTATTTTATATCGTTTTTATAAAATATGGGTACCGGCCGATTAATAATAATCGTCCGCGTGGTCAGAATATGTTCTAAAGGCCAAAAAGTGTTCGAATCCGGGCATAAGTTGAAGAATATGTTTACTTACAGATTTATTTGTATTGTTTATTACCACTACATACAAAACTTAGCTATTTTTACAATCAACATTACCGTACCTCATTTCTAGATGTTTTTGAAACTCATCCTTAAGTACATGTTTTTATTGCATTTATCCAATTTTGTCGTTTATCACATAACCATGGAAAGTGAGTACTTTAAGTAGGAAAGTGATAGAATTTTACACTATTTGACTTATTATTATTTTTCTTTGAAGTACCTATTCAAGCATCCCGAAATGCAACAATACATTTTAACTTAGTTAAATTATATTTTTCACTTCTATACTTAGATTATTTTCTAATTGTTTCCGTAAATGATTCGGATTTGCGCCACCAGGTGGCAGAGTCTTCGTCGTGCACGTTCCCTATAATAATAGCGAAGCTCATTTATGTCACACACACATCCTTATAAAGATGGCATTTTCTTTCTATCTTTGTTAGCCTCGTTCTTGACCACTATCTCACCTGATGGTAAGTGATGATGTGGTCGAAGATGGAGCACGCTTGCCTAGAAGTTACCTATTCACTCTTGACTTAAAGACCCGCGGGTTGCAGCTATCACGAAACACAGACCCAGCAGGGAATTACAATTGCTCAAAAATACCTGTCTCTTGATAGCGCTGCGTGTGAAATCCATTAGTACTTTTTGATGTCCACTGTTAAAAATTACCCATCCGGCTTTCTGGTTTTGTGTGGGGATCGCGCGTTACCGATTGGTAACGCAACAATTGGTTTTTAATTGTGTCTGTTATTCCGGTACCTGAGGTACCAGCTGACAACCCAGGTTGTCAAAGCGAAACTCCCGTTGAGTACCGCGACATTCACGCGTTTTAAACCTCTATTACTATGTCACACGGTCTTTTATCCTGTAGCAAGGTTCACATACTCGGAACATGATATAGTCTGTAGTTACCATAGGATTTCTAGAAAAAATATACATTGAGGGTATTTAAAAAAAAGTTTTAATAGACGTATTTTGCACGATGACCGACTGTCAACGGGGCTTGACGGATGGTGACGTTTGACGCGCGCGGTACCTGAAATTATGAACTTCGAAGCGGTAGGAATGGGACGTAGGTAATAGGTGCGACAAGTCTGCACAAACTAAGTCCAGCTTAGATTCTGAGTGAGATGAAGTAATTAAAGAATTCACAGGTAAGAAAGGAGGAAGGGGGCGAAAAGTTTTGCCTCTGCGTAGCAAAATTCCCGCCCGTGATAACTGCTGGTAAAGAGGGGCGGGGGCTCTTTAACAGCAGTTGTCACGTGTAGAACTTCTGTTCTTATCACGTGATAACACGTGTCGGTGCAACTGGCTGCGTCTGAATATTTGATCCTAACTAAGTAGCTTCGTTACCTTGTCAGTTACTACACTTCGTGTGGAGCAGTTTTATGCTTACATTGCTAGGAGTCGTAAAGAGATAGTGTTTTGTGGTTACGTGGTCTGCAGGTTTGTTCTCTCGTGACGGAGTTTCTAGTTTGTTTTGTTTACTTAATTTAAAACATGAACAATGTAAGGTTTTAAAAGTTTTTTTGAAGTAGAACTTTCTTTACGCACGCTTGACTTGGGGAGTAAGCTGGTGAATGCGTGACGAGAGCGTTACGAAAAGTGTGATCGGGTGAGGCGAACGGAAGAGATGGAGCTAAAGAAGTTTTACTTCAGTCGTGTGGTCTAAAGCACACAGGTACAAGTCACCAGGACCCCACGACGCTTCATTATGTGCAAGCTTACATAGGGTGTCTTTATGAGGCTGAAGAGAATTAACAATATAAGAAGAAAAAAAAATACGTAAGAAAAAAAAAAACAACGTGACGTAATTAAATAAAAAAAGATAATGGAAACGTAAGAGCGTGAATTTGGTTGAGTGTTGTGTACACATGTAAGTGTAAGTGAGTTGATTTGTGTAGGTGTAGCGTTTGTAATTTTGTGTGAGATATTTGTAATTCAAGTGAAAGGAGTCAATAATTTTTCAGTAGCTTCATAATCCGAACTTTTCAGCCACTTACTCACCGAAGCTACTAGCTTACTTACAGCCACTTTTGGGCCTCTGGTAGATGGAAAGAGCGGTGTTTGCCTTATTGTAGATGAATGAACCAAGGAAGCAATAGAATTTGTGAGAAAAGCTGGTTTTAAATAAGGGGTTATGGCATACCGTACCCTTCCTGCGTTTTCCTTTCTTATGTAAAGGAAAACGCACTGTACATCAACTGGGAGTGATTTTTTAAAATTATGTTAAGTAAAAACGTCTGTCTGACTGTCAAGACATCCCATTTTTTGTAAACTTGTGCAGTAGGGAATCGAAAAGGAAGGCCAGCTGCAACCTTGAGTATTGCCCGTTGCGCTTTTTCAACCTCCAGAATGTGAGTTTTTGCGGGCCCTCCCCATGAGGCTACGCAATAGTTAATCAAAGATTGGCAAAGGGCATCATATACCATTTTAATTGATTGATAATCAGTGTGTCTGGTAACAAGAACCCCCAAGTGGGATTTGAATGATAGGGATTGGTCCAAAGTCACATCTAAGTATTTTATAGAATAAATTGTAGGTACTTACCAAATTACCATGGCTTAGTTGAAAGTAAGTTGTTTATATTCACGAGTTGATACTTCGGCAAAAAATAACGAATGAATAAAAAATAATACTGTATTTAAAACAAGCTTCTGCGCCCAGCTTCGCTCGCGTGGAATTAGGTAGGTACCTACTTCCTCTAATATAAATTAGCTTATATGCTATTCCAGACTATAATCTATCCAAATTTCATCCAGATTCGTTCGACCGTTCTGGCGTGATTGAGTTACAAACATCCATCCAAACTTTCGCATTTTTTAAGATTTTAGATTACAGTCGCGGGTGCGCGTGAATTTAATTATGTCCCGGGACTCATTGTAATTGTAGGAAATCTGGGGTTTTAGTCGGTTGAAGTCTGACATAACTGTGCGTCTTCCCTAGACGGAGAGTATCCATGAGGATTTCTCCACGTAAAAAAGTATTACTAGGATCAATAATGTTACTTGTAACTATTCCTAAAGTGACTGCGATTCTTTAAAGTGCCGATTCTATTAGGGTGGTTTGACAAGCTCTCCCGCTTCTCTTGATGGTTTCCCACCCACAAAAAAAAAAAATATATATTTATATACGGTCGAATTGAGAACCTCCTCCTTTTTTTTCGTTGTTTAAAAAAGGGGCTTTAGGCAAAAACATTTCTAGCCTGAAACACAGGTTCCATCTAGTTCAGGCAAATATGCAACTGTGCTCTATTCTAATTGTTAAGATATTTTTATTGTTACTGTCTCTTTTTATAAATAAACGATTATTATTATTATTTAATCAGCAATGAACTTTGTCAAAAACTCCTAGATGTTTGCGCTCTTCCACACCGCTGTGCTCATACCCTGCCGAGAGCCTTACAAGGAAGTTACAGAAACGTGTTTCGGGTGTCAAATAAAAAAAGCCCTGAACCCGCCATATTGCAATTTCATACCGGCCAAAGTTATAAATAGCAACAGGTCTACTTACCCTTATTTGCAGCCCCATGAATACTTGATCGTTCCTTAATGCCCGAACTCGATAGCCTCTCAACATCCCCCGCCAGAAGGGTTGGATTCGACCAGACTTTGTAATCATTACGATCGTTTTAAACAGCCTTAGAATATGCATTAAGTTTCACTGAGTTTGCGGAACTGGCAGGGGTTGGTTTTCAATATCATTGGGGTTTGCATTACAAAGTAAAAGTTGGGAGTTGATTATTCAAAACGATAACCTTTTGTGTAAGATTAGTGTTCGTACGTGAACAGGCAAAGGTTACACGCGCCAGCAGCAGCATTGTAGCATCAAGAGCGACATACATTCGTTCCACGTGTCGGCAACACCTGTACACCGTCAGCGCTAGGAAGTGACCTACTGAGATCTTCGCTTCATTCGGCTCGAAAAACCAAAATGTATGCACCGGGACTACAGCTTAAGGCGCTATTAGCTGCCAACGACCTTGAGTGGTTAGCTTGCGTGTTCTGAGCTGAGCTCACGTAACGCGTCGTATGTCCACCCAGTAATAAGACTCGCCCATCAAGGAACGCTGTCCGAAATTAGACGCATTTTTAATTTATTACACATAAAACAACAAGTATTAAACTAAAACACTGAGACTAAATTATAAATAATTAAATGATCTTTAAAATGGTGAAGGTTTCATAGAAATACGCTTTAAAGTTGCTGCGTGATTCTCAATTTTTTTTCCGCGTTAGAATAACTTTACAAATTAATTACACAATGACATAAAAATATAATTTTAAAAATTCCTAGATCAAATTACGACGGGAATGGTCTAGAGCAACATATATTTTTTTTTCAAAGAAATAAGATTAGTCGTTTAGACGTGATGTTCAATTAAAAGTCGTATAACTGCGCCTTAATAAGGCCGTTATTACAAATGCGTACAGTGTAGCTAAGTTTGAAACAATTGGGCCTGGTACCTATGGGATACCTAAGACCCTTCTGATTATAAACCTAGCCCTCTATCAACTATCACCCTAGTAAATCCCAACACCCTAACACATACAAACCACACCAAACGTGAGTTACGTTGGTTTTCGTCGTGTCGTGCGGGAAGTCTGTTATATTTTATATTTTATTTTATTAGGATCTCCAACAAAGAATACACCTTACATGCTACATTGTACAGGACTTGAACAAAAGTCTATGTGCTCCCTCAATTATAGGAGACCACATCATGCAATATAACAAACAAACAGTATGGGATACCTAACTAACTTAATTAAAATGGAAACAACACTTAAAGTTAAATTATTATTAAAGTTATACTGGTACATGTTGGCTGGTACGTTTTGGTCTCTGATTTGAATAAAAATAAAGATTAAAAGCAAAAAGAACCTATTAGAAACAAAAATATATACTTACAGACAAATACAATAAAAAAAAAACAAACAATGCATTACTAGGCAGGCAGTTCAACACTTACATAACATTTAATTGTGTACGGATTAGTGACTTAAATTTACCCAGAGTATTAGAAAATATGTCTATGTCTTTTGATGCACCTGATAAGGCATTGTACTGCTGGGTCATCCTGGCAACCGGTGAATGTTACCAGGAGACCTACGGTAACAGACGGAAGTTGGGAAGGGATAGTGGCTTGTGTACGTCGTGCAATGTACACAGGAAATGGTTTTCTCACTGCCGATCCCACAGACTCATAGGACTGATGATGGCTAAAGGTGTCTTGGCCACAGTGAGAGGAGTTTGATTCATCTTCCGTAACTCTCTATCTTTGTTTTATTATTTTTAGGCTATTTGGCTACTATTGTGGGTTCTTCTATACTCAGAAATGGTACCTATACGTGCAAATTCGTATAATTAGTGAAAAGTGGAAATTACCCAGTAAGGCTTTCGTGGAAATGTTCGGTAGATATACATACTTGTAACGTTTTATCCCTAGCAATTAAAATTAACATTATTGTACTCTTTTCACCTACCTATAATATAATATAATAATATAATATATTCCACAACTATCACACAACGCCATCTAGTCCCAAGCTAAGCAGAGCTTGTGTTATGGGCTAGACAACTGATAAACATACTTATATATTTCTAAATACATACATATTATAGATAAATTACACCCAGACACAGAACAAATGATCGTGCTCATTACACAAACATTTGTCTATGTTTTCAAATAGAAAAGCTTTACTCACTTAGCTAAATAGTAGGGCCATAAAACTGTGACATAAACTGAATCAAACCCAAACATTCGTTAACGGAGTTATAAACACTGAAACACGCATAAAACACCCCTTATTCGCATACCTGTCCAAACACAAACAACCCATCAAAAATCGAGCAATAGCACATTACACCCTGTTCGCTTTCAACCCCTATTTTGGTCCCTTTCATAAACTTCAGAACATCTCGCTTTAATCAAAACTCAAGAGATTTAATATCGTCTGACATGTAAACAATCCTTTGTATGAAACATGCCGAGTTTCACAAATGAAACAATCTGCTGTTTGCATATTTGGGCGCCGAGATTTTTCCTCGCGACACCAACGTGAATGTAAATTAAACTTTACCTCTGTACAGGGTAGATTTTTTAAGGATGTGGTTTGGGGACGAACATTACAGAAATTAAGAAATAAAAAAAGAGGTCTTGCTAGTATTATAAAAAAAAACATGTGGTTATTTTAAACACTGATGACCATAGAGCAACACGGGCCACCGGCGAACCAGAGTCGCCGGCGGCCCGTGTTGCTCTATGCTGATGACACGTTCTTATTTCAACATTTTCTGTGGAGAACTTGAATTTAGAATCCGAAATATTTAAACTATGCATACGGTTGGCGAGTTCTATAAATAACAAGGATGTTGAGTTAATGGCGGGATTTTTTCAAGAGATGTTCAGTGGCTGTTTTAATTATTCGCAAATTGATTCCTTGTGGTTATTGTGATGTAAAATTGGTGTAGTTTTGTGTCTCAAGTGTCTACGCAACTGGACAATATGTGGCATCATTGAAACAGGCGCGACCTCGGTAAAATAAAGTTGAGAATTGTGTCGTAGTATTGACTATCTCAGCGAAGCTTGCGGTTGAATTGCGAAATACTGTAAAAACATTAGAATGTGTTACATCTGCAATCTTGGGAAAAAAGTGACAGTATTCTGTATCTCAAACTAAATACTTTCTTAACTTGACACTGGCTAAATGCTCTAACCGTGCGAAGCCAAAATAATAAAATAAACAAGGATGACGTCGGTCTAATTTGTTAAAGTCCATTTCTGCATAGCTTACAGGAAGAAAGAAAACTGAAATAGACGATTTCATTTTATGAATCAAAATCCTGTAAATTCTATTGGTTAGGATTTAGCGGTTTTTCATTGTGTGGTCGGCTTTTCAAAGCAGATTTTTCGGGCATGGCGTTTCTAAACCTTTTTTAGATAGACCGATACGACGATATCGGTATTGTCTTTATTCCTTTATCGTACGGAAGGCAATAATTTAAAAATTTTGACCGGTATAATGAGTATAAATGATTAAAAAAATGGACAGCAGTTTAACGAATTAGGCCGACGATTTTACGTGTCTTAATTTCAGTCATTTTCGTCACAGAAACCACTTCCTTAAAAAATCTACTTTGTATTTGTAGCGACATCTATGACGCTACAAAACGAACTAAAACAACAAAATCCTACATCGCGCCAGCAGAGATCTCCGCGCGATTTGAACATTTACAACAGTCCAAAATCAACCATTGGGCAGTTGCCCGGACCAGACACAACACCCGCCCGGTCGGAGGATCCTCCCTTTTCAATGGAGGTTTGCGGGACTTTACACCATGTTCAGCATGCTTCTTAACTAGTGACCCTCGAGCATGAACGTTAGCGCAGCCTTCGTGCAGCTACTTTAGCGTGACGTCATCATCATCGCTTCCTTCAAACTCTTGACCAACGAGTCATACAGCCAGCCAGTACCAACGGCTTCTACGGGTATCCTGACCACCAGCATGCAGCGGAGGGGCATTCCTGGTCAGCATCCTCAGCCTCTTTCATCACCCTCAACGTCATCAGCGATCTTGGCGCAGCGAACAGCACCTTCGGCCGGTCGAAGAACCTCTCCTGGTCGACGCCAGCAGTCAAGCTACTACATCGCACAGCACCGCTCCGACCCACTGGAGTTCGCAGCACTACCCTGACTCACTGGGGCATCATCCCGACTCACTGGGACATCATCAACCCGACTCACTGGGACATCATCACCCCGACTCACTAGGGCATCATCCCGACTCACTGGGACATCATCACCCCGACTCACTGGGGCATCATCCCGACTCACTGGGACATCATCACCCCGACTCACTGGGGCATCATCCCGACTCATTGGGACATCATCACCCCGACTCACTGCGGCATCACCCCGACTCACTGCGGCATCACCCCGACTCACTGGGGCATCATCCCGACTCATTGGGACAGCAACACCACGACTCACTGGGGCATCACCGCAGTCAGTTCCGACTCACCGTGAACTATGCGGCTCTTCCGGTTCCGACTCACTGGAAACCTCTGTTTCCAACCTTCCACTGCCCCAGCGAGCATCACTTCAAAATGTATGAACGACTCATCAAGAACCATCGATCTCCGATCTCCGGAGGGGAGTGATGTAGCGACATCTATGACGCCACAAAACGAACTAAAACAACAAAATCCTACATCGCGCAAGCAGAGTTCTCCGCGCGATTTGAACATATACAACAGTCCGAAATCAACCATTGGGCAGTTGCCCGGACCAGACACAACACCCGTCTGGTCGGAGGATCCTCCCTTTTCAATGGAGGTTTGCGGGACTACACTCTGTGTCGCATGCACCTAAACTGATGACCCTCGACTATGAACATGAGCGTCAGGATGTGTTTTTACCTAAATGTTTGGTCCTCCAAATATTTAGGTAAAAAAACATCCTGTATTAAAAATTTTCGCGTTAAAAATGTAAAGAATTAGTAATAAACTGTGGCAATTCAGAACGTAATACGGTGCCACCTGATTATCTTCTCCACCAAAAAGGTTATATGGGGTCTTAAGGAAAATGGCGGTCGCCTTGACTTGCCTTAAATGAGTATATTATTATTAGAGCGTCCTCGACATAATTATGGGAGGAAAATTCAGTGGCCTTGGAGAGCCTTTTCAATGGCTTTGTTTGCAGCACACCAAGCGTTAATTATGTGGCAAAAAGACGTTTTTTTACACGCTTTAATTTA
Organism: Polia nebulosa; assembly: GCA_951329385.1. NCBI lineage: Eukaryota > Metazoa > Arthropoda > Insecta > Lepidoptera > Noctuidae > Polia > Polia nebulosa. The sequence continues at coordinate 8,150,502 of OX589595.1, read as the reverse complement.
ACTTGAAATGTTCGTATGTAAGTTGTCCACTTCAAAGTATGCTAACATTTTTTGACCGCTTTTTGGTTTCCGATACAGCTGAAATTTAGTAAGTCTGGTGAGAATACAATATTATGATAACATCGAGCTGATCTAATGATAGCGCCGGGGTGTAGGGACCAGAACTTCGTGATGGCAAATGGTAGGACAGCTGAATTTAGGCTTAGTATGTTTTGTATTCAAGAGTATTTTGCATTACACGTGATGAGGGACGAGGGTCTAATGCTTGTTTTTTTTTAATTACTGTTAATTTATTTGTTATAGTTTTATTTGAAAATAACTTGACATCTTGTGTAGTGAGAAAAGACAGAGTAGATCATCCATCCGGAAGCCTTCCTTTGTTTAAAACTGCACCATTAAAGCACTTATCCGAAAGGGTCCATTTTCGTCGAATCATTTCAGTTTACTAATTTCACCACCTGATTGTACATTACGGATTAAAAATAAAGTTTTTGAGATTTAGATAAATTGATATTAATATGCAATTTAGAGACGACAATAAGTACAACAATAAATCTAAACACTGGCAATACTAATCATTATGAAAAACTTTTACTGTGAGGTCAACACTGAAATAGGGAAAAAAATACCGGTCAAGTGCGAGTCGGATTCGCGCATGAAGGGTTCCGTACCCTCGTACAAGATCATACACGTCTACTTGTTACCATTATTAAGGTCGAGCAAAAAAAGCCAAAAAAAGACACGTTTCTAGTAGCCTGCTTTAATTTTAATTATTTTTTTTGTATTGCGGGAACAGAAATTCACATTCTGTGAAAATTTCAACTGTCTACCTATTACGGATCATGAGATACAGCCCGCTGATGGACAGACGGACAAACAGCGGAGGCTTAGTAATAGGGTCCCGTTGGTTACCCTTCGGACACGGAACCCTAAAAGTCAGCTGTTTATTTTGTCAAGTTATGCGAATATAAATGTATGGGGCTGCTGCTTTTTTTCTGTAGTACTTCCTGTGTTTTTATTTAATTATTTATGTACACACAGAGACAATGTATTAATAAAGAACATTATAAATATGAGTACAAAGGACTGCTTATTTCTAAATAAATTTCTACTGACCTGCCTTTATGGTAGTTAAATAATACAAAGTATATATTTTTTTCAAAAGTACTACAGTGTACCTAATACCGAAAGAAACTCTTTGCAGTTTTGTTTTTTTATCCCACGTCAACAAACAAAACTATTCGCCGATCTTGAACTACTCTAATCCTAGATAAAAATAAATGAAGATCGTATCAGCCAGTAAGCTTCCAGCAATTTGTTCGAGTAAGAAAGTAAATTAAAACGCGATCGAACTTGTTGGGCCTTTCGACCCTCTTCCCAGCTTACAGGAAAACTTTCGTAGGCACGAAATCTTAAAAAAAACTTAGTCTTCTGAGAAGGTCATGAAGGTAAAAGAGTGAGTCGATAACGGCATTACTTGGCACTTCTAGGAACATTCGAAAATCAGTTACAAAAAAAAGTTGGCCGTCATGGGACGCCCGGCAGATGTGAAACATCCATTTTAATATTAGAATTCATAATTGTTGTTAGTTGTTGTTGGTGTTGTTGATGGTTGTTGTTGGTGGTGGTTGTTGTTGTTGGTGGTGTTGTGTTGTTGTTGTAGTTGTGTGTGGTGTTAATTTTTTTCGCATAGATGTTTATAGGGAGGAGGGAGTCGAGAGCAGCGCGCGGCGGTGTAGTGGATCGTGACACGACAGCTTCATGCCGTTTTCCGTCACGGCATTCGAGTCAATTTTACTGCCAAGCCGCGCCAATAGATGTTTCATATCAAAAATTTCTAATTACAAATATCTCCCTTCTTTGGGTTCCGTCCCTAAAAAAACACTTTTTGTCCGTCTGTTACAGTCTAATCTTTTTTTTTTTGCGATTATCTTGAGATAGATGCAATTTTGAATTTCGAATGTTGGTAATTATATTAGGGCCCCAAACACAGATCGACAGTGAAATAAACAAAAAAAAAGTTTTTTAGAGCCATTTTTATGGAAGTAACATAAAGTATATACGAGTAGTTATGGCACTATTGCAGTTCATATCGCGATAGTTTACTTAGATTGCAAAAGACATAGAAATGAGAATATTAAAGGATTATCTAAATGGAAACCTTTAGCTCGCTATTACAGATAATGTGAACCGTTACTAAAATAATCGTCTAGTCTCAAATGCCATCTTATCCCATTTGCTTTAAAGCATCTTCGACGTTTTGAAAATTCTAGTGCGTCCTTACTACATATCGAATTTAGCTCTCATTTTATTTTGAAATCGATCTCAAAGATAGTCGCTTAGAACATGTTAGGATTTACTTGATAGAAAGAACACGAAATATCTCACATGAAATGAAATGAGATTCTTAAGGCCCTACTACCGGCCAAGTGGCGCCCTCATTGAATGAAAAATTGTAGCATAGCATAGAAAGTAAATATTGAAGAATCCAATGTCACGTTTGTTACAAAGAGGATCGACCGATCGACCAAAAACGGCCGTTTTTGACACTTTTGCCTACTACTTTGGATACGAAACATTATGAGACCTGTTTTAACAACGTAAAAATACTTTATCCTCATTGTAACAAACGTGACGTCGGATTCTTTAATATTTACTTTCTATGCTATGCTACGATTTTTTATTCAATGAGGGCGCCACTTGGCCGGTAGTAGACCCTTAAACAAGATCCATGTAGTCATGCTCATAAATTATTATTTACTAGCTTCTGCCAGCGGCTTCGTCCGCATCTTAAAAAGTAGCCTATGTTTTAGAATAGGATAGAATAATACTTTATTTACAACAAAACAGTTAATAAACTTGTATAAATGAACTTAAATCTATGGGTACAGTGGCAGTCTTATCGCTGACAGCGATATCTACCAGACAACGTTTGGATGGAGGACTGAAAAATCTTAATTCAAAAAGAGGGTACCTAGTTTGCGGTTTTTTTTGTGGGTTTGGATATCATCCAATGACATCTCCCGCTCTGGAAGGAGCGGGAGGGTGTGTCAGAATCTTCTCAAAAACCCACCCCTGTTCCTTCCCTGCCTGAGTGCCAAGGGGTACGGTAACTCTGTTAAGAATTTATCCGCTACCCCTTTTTTTTTTTTTTTTTTGGGGGTGAGAAATCATCTCATGACTTCTTCCGCTCTAGGGTGGAGCGGAAGGGCGTGTCAGACTCTTACTGACTAAAATCCACCCCTGTTCCTCCCTGCCCTACGCGCCCGGGGGCGAGGTAACTCTTTCAAATTTATCCTCCACCCCCGGGCAGGCACTGGCCGTGGCAGGCCCCGTCCTTTGCTGACAACTCTTTGAGGCGCGCGTGGAACACTACGCGCCGTCGACTCTCGGGCCTGGTGCTGATCGGACGGCGAGTTATCCGCTACCCCTAGGCATGTATTGCTAATTAATAAACTGAACATCAAAATTTTATTTAAATATAATACAATACATAATAATTTAAACATACATACATATCACATGTTACACAATTATTTTAGAAGGAACAGATAAGAAAAAGAGTAAAAAGATCGATTAATGACGGAAGAGATTAGAGTATGTAGAAACAGAAAAGCATTAGAGAGAAAGAAAATGGTCTTAAACAAATTTTTTAAAAGAAGCGAGTGACTGTGTGTTAATCCAGGTTTTAGTATATCTGTGTGCAAAATTTCATTCAAATCACTTCAGCCGTTTTTGCGTGATTGAAACACAAACTTACAAGCATACAAACTTTTGCATTTATAATATTAGTAGAATAGTAGGATTTCACATACAATTATTTTTACAGGTAAACCCAATGTAATAAAAGTAGTCCTATAATGATAACTGACCAGTCCCAAGCAGTGGCTCAGGGTACCGGCACAAGTTACTTAGAAGACAATACACTAACTGTCACCCTCTGGAATTCCGCCAAAGAGCAGGAAAAAATTTCCATACGCTGAGAGATACTATTTATAATAGTAACCGCCCGACACACAGGTGCAAGCTTTAATACGTTTGTATGGCCTACCGGAGTTTTAAACAGACTATCCCTCGGTCCCAACCAACAGACTGGTACATACAATAAGTATTTCAGAATCTTTTCAGTAGGTACTTTGAAAATTCAAAACTATAGTTTCAGATATTTTCCGAGTAAGTAAGTTTTTGTTTTGACCCAGGTGTTTCTAGTTCCAATATTGTATATTGCTGAGCAAGGTCTGCAGCTTCAAGATGCTTCATGCAATAAATAAAAATGTTAGGCAAGCTTTTTCTATAACAGCATTTTTTAAGCTGCGGTGAAAATGTAGTTCTGTTTTGTTCGGTGTTAACATTTGGAAAATAAAGACTTGTATGAAATTATTCTGGTTAAAAATAGGTACCTACTTTTAAGTTCTTACCCGGCTGCCGAAGAAGGAGGGTAATGTTTTTCGAGACTTTGTACTCGTATGTATATTTATACTACACCTGCTGGGAAAGTACCTTGATACTTTCCAAGCTACTATGACCTGAATGCAGACCTTCTCAATAAACTAGACCGCCTTCTAAATGGCTGCATTCGATTTGTCTTCAATCTGCGTAAGTATGACCATGTATCCGCGCATCGGTTAATTTTAAAATGGTTACCCATTCGTCAGCGTAGAGCGCTAAGGGTCTTGACTACTTTGTTTTCTCTACTCGATAAACCCACTTCTCCTTCTTATCTGACTTCGCATTTTCAGTTTCTGTGCTCGACTCACGCTAAAAATCTTCGATCAACCACTAATCGTCTTCTGCGATGTCCCTCTCACCGCTCTGGGTTTGTCCATTCTTCCTTCCGTGTCCAGGCGGTCTCCCTATGGAATGCGCTCCCTCCGAACATCAGGACGGCAACCAGTCGGTTCTCTTTTAAGTTGAAGGCGCGTGAACACATTCGCAAGGAGTTCGAAAAATCGTCACAACGCTGATTTGTTGTTTTCGTTTTTCTCAATTACATTTTTAATTTTGTTGTATGTATGTATTTAAGTATATATTTATTATTGTATTTTTATTTTCCGTTTATTCTTTCCCTTAAGTTGCACCTGCCACGTTCCGTCTCTGCACCACCCTAAGGTCGACTGGTAGAAAATGCCTAAGGCATTAAGTCCGCCATTGTACAATAATTTTTACTTGTGCATTAAGTTTAATAAATAAATAAATAAAAATAAATACTTTATCAAATTTACGGTAGAAAGTACGTCATTGCATATCGAACAAATATGCGGGGAGAAAACGCATCTGAGCGGGAGAGAAAAGTGTATGAAAATCCATTTCTTACGTGGTTTTTCTTTTTTAATTTTGGATAAGACTATGCGCCGGTAGCCTAAATATCAAAAGCCAAAAAGTTTTTACAGTGAGTTTTTATCTCCAAGTTCGCAAAATGACACTGGCCACTAGCTGTGTGTTGGATGGTGTCGGGCTGGCAGTGCGACCCTGCGGCGGCAGGATAAACAATTTGAAAAAAGAACATGTGAAAATTGCAGACGCCATTGGCGCCATTTTCAATTTGTGTGTTGTTTGAGGATTCAGTTTTCGTAGAAAGTAAAATAAAACTATCAAAATGATAAGTAGTGATAGTATCACTAGTAGGTGGGTACTATCCTAGGTAGGTATCCTCGTAGGTGTAGTATAAAGCACTATGTATCACTCGAGAGAAAGTGCGATTCCCGATCTCGGATGTTTTAAAGCCCTCGCCTACGGCTCGGGCTTCAAACGACACCCTCGACGGTAATCGGTCACTTTCTCCTCTCGGTGAACAATTTACTATTGTATGTCTAATTTTTTCAAACAGAAGAAATCCGTCCATCATAAAAGCTGGAGAAGCTGGATTTCACCAAATGATAGATCATAGAGAATAGAGAATGGTATCATTAGATTGGGTTTTGTTGCCGAAGTGACATTGGTGCCGATTCTCTTGTTGAATATCTAAACTAAAATTAGAGAATCGCTATCTTTTACTAAAAGGCAGTGCGAGAAAAGGACGGCTATAGCTATGAACTAAGTTAGAGATGTCAAACTAGTTTACGCCTTGCGCTTTACCGTGTTTTTAGTCGACATGTTTTTACGTGTATCCTAAAGTATGGTAATATTGGTTCAACTAAATTTGACAGCTCTAATTTACATCCGTCTCATTCTTGTTTTATTAGAGAGAAAAAGATAGTAATAATTTGTGTGGAACTGCCCTAAAAATTGTCCGTAAGTTTAAATATCTTGGACACATAATTAAGGAAGATTTAGTAGATGATGCAGATCTGGAACGACAGAGGCGCAGTATCGCATGTCGAAGCAACATGTTGGCTAGACGTTTTTCTTACTGCTCCAACCAAGTTAAAATAACTCTGTTCAAAGCTTACTGTCAGTCGTTCTACACCAGTCAACTCTGGTGCAATATAATAACGCATTTAGAGCTATATTAAAGCTGCCCTGGCGGTGTAGTGCGACTGGCATGTTCGTAGAGAACAGAGTTACTGATTTTTACGGGCTCTTTATGAGACTCAAGGCATCTTTTCTGACTCGATTATGTGCATGTACTAATCAAATAGTGACTATAATATTTCGCTGTGTGTACCTGCAAAGATGATAATACTATTGATTGTAATTTTAATTTAATTTAATTTAACATAATCTAATTTTAATAATGTAAGTTTTTAACAATGTAATTTTATTTAATCAATGTAATTTTATTTAATATTTAATTTTAATAATGAAATTTAATTGAATTTTAATAATTTAATTTTAAGTATTGCAATGTAATGATTTTTAACAAAAATGCATTGTAATGTTTCTATGGGTTAATACCTGAAAGTAAAATATAAATAAATAAAAATAGCCTAAATTAAGTTTAGTTTGTGCATAACAGAATCGGCACCATTGGCTAATAATGAATCCTGAAAAAAAAAAAGTCAGGTTTTTGGCGGGATTTCTTCGAGTGAAGTTCAGTGGCTGTTTTTTTATTATTCGAAAATTGATTCCTGGTGGATATTGTGACTTATCAATCCGCATTGGGCCCGCGTGGTGGATTACGGCCCGCACCCTCTCACAGAAAGGAGGCCCGTGCCCCAGCAGTGGGGACATTAAAAGGCTGATGATAATGATGATTGTGATTTAAAATTGGTGTAGTTTTGTGTCTCAAGTATCTACGCAACTCGACAATATGTGGAATCATTGAAACAGGCGCGATCTCGGTAAGGTGAAGCTGAGATTTTTATTGTAGTATTGAATACCTCAGTGAAACTTGCCGAGATGGCTGACTCGATACAAATGTATCGAGTCAGCCATCTCGGCTGCCAAATACTGCAAAAACATTAGAATGTGTTACCGCAGCATTCTTATGGAGAAAAAAAGTATAACTGATGACTAGGCAGCATGGTCTCTGACCTTAGCCTGTTCCACAAGGAACAAAAGGAAAAATAAACTGAAAAAAAATTGCAGCTGCCATTAGGTTAATTTTTTTTTGACATGGTTATGTGGGTTATCAAAATAAAGGGTTTCAGGAGGCGATTTTAAAAATATAAACTCACTACAATGTAAAAACCCGACAGCATAAAACAACTAAAAAGTTCCAAACAAGCACATTGTACCAAGATAATGACATCATTAATTTTTTTACGGTTCCGTTTTACCAACAAATACCAATATTTTGATAAATCAGATTTTTCTTTGATAATTCCCGCATTTGGTACGGAACCCTAAATGTGCATAATCCGACACGCACTTTGCCGATTTTTTTTAAGACGGTGACTAGTTTTTACCTAAAAGTAGATGCATCATATTGGTAGAAAAAAAATAATTGTGGTAGAAGGTAAATAACCTTCGACCACACTTGTTTTTTTTTGCGTGTTGGAAAATCGTTCAATGACTTCTCTCGCTCTGGGTGGAGTGGGAGCCCCGTGTCAGACTTTCACTGGCTAAAACCCTCTGGTTGCCTGTGCCCAGGGGCGTGGTGACTCTCTTTCGAATTTATCAACGACCCCTAGGCAGGCATCGGCCCTCCCAGGCCTGCGAACGGCGATTAGTGGGTAGCTCGCCGTCCCATCAGCACCAGGCCCGAGAGTCGACGGCACGTAGTGTTCCACGCGCGCTTCAAAGAGTTGTCATGACGAGGCCCGTCAAGGCCGATGCCTGCCCAGGGGTTGTGGATAAATTCGAAACAGAGTTATCGCGCCCCTGGGCATTGTGTGATTTCCAAGCCCAAAAAAAAGGCATCGGTCCTGACGGGCCCCGTCATTTATTGCTGACATCTCTATGAGGCGCGCGTGGAATACTACGCGTCGTTGACTCTCGGGCCTGGTCCTTCTCGGACGGCGAGCTAGGTACCTACCCATTACTCGCCGTCCGCAAGCTCGCGACCTTCTACCACCGTAAAACACATTTCTAAGCACAAATATAAATATTTAAATTGTATCGTCGTAAAGGGTTTAATGGCGCGTGGTTCACTTATAAATTTTCACGGAGCAAAGGCCAGGGTTTTTTTTTCTTTTTCGAACCTATAAAATTTTATGCTTCGTGATTTTTTAATCTCACGTTTCTTCCAGATGCTTATATATGCGTATGCGTAAATTGGAAAAGTTAGATAGGTATCTATCAAATCTCAGGGGATGTGGTCTTTTCCCAACAGCTCAGGCGCCTTTAGAACGTTTTCATCGAAATTCATATACTTAAGGTACACTACCACACACACTAGGCGTACTTATGGTGTACATAATAAAGAGTATTCTATTCTATTCTATTCTATACTTATTCAGGATTTTTCATGAGACTGCCTCGTTGGTCAGGTGGTCAGCAAGCGCTAGGTGCTGCTGAGTATGAGGCCTTTTTTTTGCGGGGATGGAAAATCATCCAATGACTATTCCCACTCTGGGCGGAGCGGGAGGGCGTGTCCGACTTTGACTGACTAAAACCCACCCCTGTTCCTTCCTTGCCTGAGTGCCCAGGGGCGAGGTAACTCTGTTTCGAAAGTGTTATTGGGTTTTTCCACTTGGAATTTCTCAGTAGCAGCCCGAGGTCGGGGCTTATGCCTAGTTCAATTGAAAATTTAATTTTACGAAATGGGGGTTTATTGATCCCTCAAAAATCCGGTGCGAGTGCGGTGCTCCCGTTCAAACTATTACCCATTTGCTGGAGTGCCCCAAATGTCCGTTTACCTACACCCTAGAAGACTTAAGCAACGCCTGAGATGAAGCAATAAACGTAGCCACCTACTGGGCCCAAACAGCATGATTAGAAAAATGTACCGTCAAAACAAAAAGAAGAAGAATAGGGATGTATCTATTTAGTCTGGTACACCTTTGCCAAACCCCTCTTGAAATACAGGCTTGGTTTTAAATATCGTCGGTTAAGTTTTAACATCAGGCAAGTAATATTTTGACTAAATACGTTACGTATGGCGTTCGATAGGGAATGGAACGACTCAGCGTTTGACATATCAAACACGAGGATAAAAACCGATGGTGACGCGTAATTTGACTTAAAACAATACGCGTGTCAGTGTTGCACAGAAAGGTTATAGCAAAACCACGTAACTGAGTTGTATTGCCATAGCATTAAGTATACAGTTCATAAATGTTTAATGCTTAAGTGTGACACGTAATACCGCTAATACCACCACAGACGATTCCTTTAGAGTTCTAAGTGCTAAGTGTAAACACTAAATGCATTAGGCACATCAATTTGTACACACCGATCTAGTGTTCCTCAACACCCAATCTTCAGTCTCAAGGAGAGAGGAGGCTCTTGTGTAAACAGCCAGTATTCAAAGTTAAGGAGAAGTCTTTTGACGCTGGTTGTACTCAACGCGTGCGTACAGCTAACGAGTGGAATTCCCTGCCGGAGTCAGTGCTTCCTGATAGCTACAACCTGGGGGGCTTTAAGTCAAGAACAAATAGATTACTTCTAGACATCATCGCTTACCATCAGGTGAGATAGTGGGCGAGACTATCAATGATAAAAAACCGGCCAAGAGCGAGTCGCACTCGCGCATGAAGGGTTCCGTAGCATAGTACGCATAGATTATACGCGTCTACTTTTTGCCATTATTAAGATCGAGCAAAAAAAAAAAACACATTTCCAGGGAGATTTTTAATTTATTATTATTATTTGTTGTTATTGCGGTAACAGAAATACAGTCTGAAAATTTCAACTTCTACCTATTATGGATCATGAGATAGGTACAGCCCGCTGACAGACAGCCGGACGGGCGGACGGCCGACTTTAGAGACTTTGTAATGTTGAGTGACGTAACAAGCCCCCACTTCTGAACTTTGATGCGTTTTATCATTGCCATTTTTTATTGGTTTGGTAAAGCAAAAAATACGTGTCCTACTTTTTTTTTTATTGTTGATAGGCACGTGTTTGACCACTATCTCACCTGATGGTAAGCGATGATGTGGTCGAACAAACAAGGGGAAGCCCTTGCGGTCTCCCTTGAAATCTCGAAGGCCTTCGACCGGGTCTGGCACGACAGCCTAATTGGCAAGTTTCCTTCCTTCGGTCTGCCCGCTGGTTTGTGTGATTGGATTGCAGATTTCCTGAGGGATCGGTCTATCCGAGTAGTTATAGATGGCTGCTCGTCCGGACTGCTGGCTATTAATGCCGGTGTTCCTCAGGGGTCGGTGCTCTCGGCAACATTGTTTTTCCTGCATATCAACGATCTGCTAAAACCCGGTACCTTTGGGTATGCAGACGACAGCACTGTTGCCGAGAGATACGTGCCTTACGGACTACCTTATCAACTTACGGACTAAACAGAATTATTTTTTTTATATCCAGGACAAGACCCTATTATGTCAATCCAGCGGTTTGGAAGATATAAGGTAATAATAAAGAATATCACCTATATACAAAATGCGCGCAAAAAACATAACCCTTTCCTTGTAGTCAAGTTATAAAAAACAAGAGATAGAAGTGCACAAAGGCTCGTTGGTAGCCGAAATAGGTGCAGTCAATACCTTTGCCTCAAAATGAAGCACAGCTCTACATTGCACACTCTGAATTCAAATTTGATTGAAACCAACACGAGTGGGTTTATTTGTCAACGTTTCAATGCAATCTGTGGGCGACGCTTTAGCGATAACATAGCTCAGCCGCATTGATTTCATGTCAAAGCGCTTTTAATCCGCTTTGTCGTGTGAAATAAGTCCTACTGAAAAAATATAGAAATTGAACCCGAAAAATATGAGAGTAATCCCCGTTATTTGATATGCGAGATTTTAAGCTGTTTGACGGGCTATATTTTTTTTATCAGTTTGGTAGTAATCCCTTGCTCAATCATCGTGAAATTTACGAGAAAACAATTTGGTCCTTTGTTCCGCGAGAAAGTACAAACAATAATTATATGATGCAATTATTCCACATACAGTAATATATGACACATGAACTCCTTGTACTTTCAAGAGCTTCATATGCAAAGATGTTTGTGTCTTAAAGTTTTAGTAAATATTGATTTATTTATTTAGGATCCTCTGCATATTTTTTTCGGTATTAAAGTATACTTAGACTTACTTTAGGTAGGTACAACCCAACATGATATAATGTTTGTTGTTTAAGATAAAAAAAATAAAAGGACAACACATACTACTAATAGACAATCAATAAAAACAACAAAACTACGGACACGTAGTACGTAGAATAACACGATCTCGTTTAAACCCACCTGAACTCAAGTGTATGTTCCTCTTAATCCTCACGTCATCCCTCCATAATACATGAGACGTTCCGTGTTAGCAAACAATACGGTTCCTTCCACAGAGTACGGAATCACCCGCACCGACTTCAGACGCCATTACTAATAATATCCGTACGTCGGAATTTCATAGTTTAGTTCAGACAAGTCCGTTCCATCATCGGACCAATAGACGTACGGCGATACGACGCACACAGCGGCAGCGGTGTACAGCTTAGGAATGAAATTCTTCGCCGGGGCCTGTGTTTCCTGATAGCTACAACCTGGAGGTCTTAAAGTCAAGAGTGAATAGGTTACTTCTAGGCAAGCGTGCTCCAACGGCGACCACAACGTCGCTTACCATCTGCCTAGCCTTTTTTCCATCAATCTTTTTTTTAATATTTTTTTTTAATTGTTGATGGGCACGCGTTTGACCACTATCTCAACTGATGGTAAACGATGATGTGGTCGAAGGTGGAGCACGCTTGCCTAGAAGTAACTTATTCACTCTTGACTTAAAGACTCCCAGGTTGTAGCTATCAGGAAACACAGACTCCGGTAGGGAATTCCACTGCCTAGCTGTACGCACAATGAATGATTTCTCAAAACGCTTTGTGCGTATGGATGGGATGTCCACCATGAACCGGTGGCACTTCGCCGTACGTCTTGTGGTCCGTTGCTGAAACGGGCTTGGCGGAGTCAAATTATGCAATTCCGTCGCACACTCCTATCTTGGGGTCGGCTTACAGTCTAACTGGATGCAGCTGAATACCAATAATTTACATGGAGCGACTACCTATCTGACCTCCACAACCAAGTTACTGTATAATACGATACCCCTTGGTAAGACTGGTTGTCAGACTTTCGAGCTTCTGAGGACCCGTAACGACTGTCAAAGATCCGCGATTGACAGCCGAGACCAACGACTTAACGTGTTTTCCGAGGCACGGAGGAGTCTCGGTATGTAAAATGGTCACCCGTCCATGGACAACCCCGGCAAGCGTAGCTTAACCTGATGGATGGACCCGTGCGGCTGTTATTACTTTAACCACGAGCTCCTTCCTATTCATCGCTTACCACCATTAATATAAAACCGTGCTAGTGCGTCGAGCACTATAATCATAAAAACGCTTGTTTTGTATGGTGACTGCCTCTAGAAGTGGTAGCCGAGGCCTCGGTGCTCTATGTTTACCTCCCTTACAAATTGGTACTTTAGTACTACGCACAAACAACAAGTTCCACGACCTTTCACTTGCAATAGATTTTCCTTAGGAAGCTCGTAAACGTCAGCTGCATTAAATTATTTACTTTTTTATCGTGTTTGCTTGGTTTCGGAGGCATTGTTTACGCAGAATGTTGTGATACATGGGTTATTATTTTGTCCTTATTTGAGGTCGTTACCGAATTTATAAGCTACCTATTTCTGTTTTTTTTTTGTCGTGGATATTACATTCGTGTTAAGATATCGAAACCTAATTATAACTAGACTAGCTGCGCCCCGCGGTTTCACCCGCGTAGACCGAGATAAGAAGTCTGCCTATGTGTTAATGCAGGGTATAAACTATCTGCATACCAAATTTCATCGGTCCAGCCGTATGAGCATGAACAAGATACAAACATACAAACACACACACTCACAAACTTTCGGCTTTATAATATTAGTGTGATGTTCGACCTCTTTATAACGTAAGTTTAATATGTTTGTAGGAAGTACCTACTGATTCTGTTCTCATCTCATCCGATTACGAAACTTTCACACCGATTGAAAGGGACCTACATTATCGCTGAGTGAGGTACTGGGCGTACTGGGCGTAGGACGTCGCGAGACGATTTCCGGCCACCGTAGACCTGGGCCTGCGGACGGCGAGCAGTGGGTAGCTCGCCGTCCGATCAGCCCCAGGCCCGTGAGTCGACGGCGCGTAGTGTTCCACGCGCGCCTCAAAGAGTTGTCAGCCACCACTAACGGGGCCCATCGTGGCCGATGCCTGCATGCCTAGGGGTAGCGGATAAATTCTGAAAATGAGTTACCGCACCCCTGGGCACTCAGGCAGGGAAGGAACAGGGGTGGGTTTTAGTCAGTAAGAGTCTAACACGCCCTCCCACCCCCACCCAGAGCGGGAGAAGTCATTAGATGATTTCCCACCGCCTCCAAAAAAAAAAATTATCGCTGAGTGCCATAGGCGACAATTAATCCTGGAAAAATGCACGGTTTCTGTGGGTTTGGCCACGGGACCGGACCCGCGAGTAGTCCTGTAAGCAAGTAGTCTTGTAAGAATTTTTTCATTTGTTCTTACTAAATTCCCGAAAGTGAAATACTTTACAACAGAATTGTAATGACTTTACGTAACTGTATTTTATGCAATATAATGCAAAGCATCCAAGACCTCATAATTTCTTATTCCTAATTATCAATGAATATTATTTTCTTGTTACCAGGAGCGCCTGAGTCAAGAGGAGGTGACGCGACTCAGCGACGTGCGGAACCTAGTGAACCAGCTGTACGAAGCGCTGAACGTACGCGAGCACCAGATACGGAAGGATCGCGAGCTTAAGGCGCAGCTGGAGAAGCTGTCCACCGAGCTGCAGCCGCTTGAGGAGGTAAGGTCCTTGGTTAGTCTGGCTTCGTAAATGGAAGAGTGCCTGAGTCAAGAGAAGTCGACGTGACTCAGCGACGTGCGGAACCTGGGGAACCAGCTGTACGAGGCGCTTAACGTGTGCGAACACCAGATATGGAAGAAGCGCATGCTCAAGGCGCAGCTGGAGAGGCTGTCCACAGAGCTGCAGCGGCTGGAGGAGGTAAGTCCTTGGATAGTCTGGCTTCGTAAATGGAAGAGTGCTTGAGTCAAGAGAGAGGAGGTAACGCGCCTTAGCTACATGCGAAAACTAGTGAACCAGCTGTACGAAGCGCTCAACGTGCATGAACACCAGATACGGAAGGAACGCGGGCTCAAGGTACAACTGGAGAAACTTGTCCACCGAACTGCAGCCGCTGGAGAAGGTAAGGTCCTTGGTTAGTCTGGGTTTGTAAATGGAAACGAATCACTTGGAAAAGACGTATCTTGTCTTAGTGTACCTAACTACTTATTCCTAAATGTTTGTGTGTGTAAATTGTGTGAATTTTTAAACGCTCTTTAAATTATATTGCCTGAAAATCAAGGTAATGGCTAAGAACTATGAAAACAGGTGATTACTCGTATTTTTGTAGTCTTGTAAGTTTTACGCACTTGACGTGATTCTACCCATTCAGTAGCACAGACGACGTCATTATCATATACGTATGTATACAGGGTGTAACGGAATGTGTGGTCATTTTTTAAGGACCGGTTCTGCCCATGGAAATGAACAACTTTCTTTAAGAAAAAATAGAAAATTCCCAAATGGACTTTCCATACAAAGTTATCATCAGCTCAATATTTATATGGGAGGTAAAAAAAAATTAAGAATTTCCTCAGCTTTTCTTGAATAAAGTTATTCATACCAATGGGCAGATGCAGTTCTTAAAATATGACCACACCTCTCCGTTACACCCTGTATAGGCCTTCATTTCATATGCCATACTACTCAAATATCTTTGATTTATCTGACCTATGTCTTCACAACTTTCCAGAAACGGTTGAGCCTGGAAATGGAGACCACCCGTCGCACCGCAGCTCTGACCTGGGTAGGTCTAGGCCTGATGGGCGTGCAGTTCGGGGTTCTAGCCCGTCTGACCTGGTGGGAGTACTCTTGGGACATCATGGAGCCTGTCACCTATTTCGTTACTTATGGAACGGCGATGGCCGTTTATGCTTACTTCGTTTTGACTAAGCAGGTGAGGTTATTTTTTTTTTTTTTTGCTAGCCTACACTGTCTCACCTGGGACAAACAGTCAAATTAAGTAGGTCTAAATTCGAGGAAGAGGTAAACCGTCGAATCCGACACGTCTGGGCGGCGTTCAGGAAGTTGCGTGGTATCTTCTCGTCTCACATACCACAGTGTCTCAAGACTAAAGTCTATGACCGCGTGTTGCCAGTGATGACATATGGAACCGAAACGTGGTCGCTCACAATGGGCCTAATCAGAAGGCTTAAAGTCACCCAAAGGGCAATGGAGATGGCAATGCTCGGAGTTTCCTTGCGTGATCGAATCAGGAATGATGATATCCGCAAGAGAACTAAGGTTACCGACATAGCCCGAATAATCGCCAAACTGAAGTGGCAGTGGGCAGGGCACATTGCTCGTAAAACAGGTGGTCGATGAGGCCGAAAAGTTCTGGAGTGGCGACAAAAAAAAAACCGTCTGTTCCCTATTATCTTTCTACCCAATTTCATTTCTTAATGCCTTTCTTTTTTTCTCAATGTCATAATATTGTGTAACATGTCAATCAATCTGCCTAGTCTTTTCCAACTATCTTGGGGTCGGCTTCCAGTCTAACCGGATGCAGCTGAATACCAGTATTTTACATGCAGCAACTGCCTATCTGACCTCCACAACCCAGTTACTGGGTAATACGATACCCCTTGGTAAGACTGGTTGTCAGACTTTCGGGCTTCTGAGGACCCGTAACGACTGTCAAAGATCCACGATTGACAGCCGGGACCAACGGCTTAACGTGCTTTCCGAGGCACGGAGGAGTCTCGGTATATAAGATGGTCACCCATCCATGGATCAACCCCGGCAAGCGTAGCTTAACCTGATGGATCGACCCGTGCGGCTTTTATTACTTTAGCTACGAGCTCCTCTATTGTGTAACATGTATTTTATCTTATTTACCTTTATAAATTTATTTATAATTATATTTATTAGCGGTAGGTACACTACTGACTAGCCCTCTTTATTTATGTGTAGTTCTTTTAGTCCATCCAGAGACAGCCTAAAATACCAGACAACGGTAGTTATTCCTGTTAGCGTCTTATGACCGCCATTGATATAAGTTCGTGTATAAAATTGTGTAACTTTTTTGGTGTACAATAAAGTTTAAAATTTTCTGAGAAGAATATTGTTTTCGGCCTGAATTCTAACCTGAACTTAATTCTCATTTTTCAGGAGTACGTGTTACCCGATGTTAAAGACAGACAGCACCTGTTGACTCTCCACAAAAAGGCGAAAAAGATCGGCCTAGACATCAACCAGTATAATAATCTCAAGGATGAGGTGAGCACGACCCTAATTATCTTAATTACTACGCTTCCCTGTAGTTCTTTCAGGAGTTCCTATTGTAAGGAACTTTGGAAGGTTTTCTTAAACCTACCGTTTAAGCTACTAACCGGTATTTTAGTTTGACAATTAGTGGTCCTATTTTGAGCTGTTGATAATCCGGTCTGTAAAACGCCTTCTCTTAATTACCATAGCATTACTTAAAACACTGAGTCCGGCTATGGGAGACATGATGTACAGTGCGTAACGATACACTTTGTACCGTTCAGTGACGTAACAAGCGCCCCCGTCCTGAACTTTGATGCGTTTTATCTTTGTCATTTTTTATTAGTTTGGTAAAGCAAAAAGTACGTGTCCAATATTTTTTGATAATTTAACTTACTGACTAAATAGAAATATTATTTTTATACACAGGAAAGATCCTTATTATTCGAGCTTGAGTGACATAAGCTTTAGTCGATTAAGGTGAAAGCTCCAAGGTAGCCTGCGAAATTCAAATTTTCTTACGTTTTTTGTAATTTGCAGGTCAGTGTCAGGTTCGCGGGCGTAGCAAGTATGTACCTATTTATAGAATTATAATCATTAACATCATCAATACAACTCTCTCAGTTAGAATTGATTCCAAATGTAAGTATTTCATGAAATCATGACATTTGGCATCAATTCTAACTGAGAGAGATGTATTGTTGATTTGAATGATTATAATTCTATAAATACATACTTGCTACGGCCGCGAATCAAATGTTGACCAAGATACAACCTGACACTGACCTGCAAATTACAAAAAACGTAAGAAAATTTGAATTTTGCGCGCTACCCTGGAGCATTCACCTTAAATAGCTCGGGTTACCAGTACAAGCGAACACTACATCTTTCAAAATTACTGATTGAAACTGTTTCGTTCCCGCTCGTTAATACTCCCTCGTTAACACTATTAACGACTGGGAATGTTTTGTTCAGTGTTGAAGAACGCGACATTTTTTTCCCAATCGTTCCGCGTCTAGTTCAAGAGTGAAATACGTTAAAAAAAAGTGCTTTAATTCGTCAGGCGTTAGGTTTTTAATTGTGTCTGCTAATGAGGGCCTTGACGAGTTAATTAGGTACTATATTCTACCTGCAGTAAAAAAAAATAGGCAATTGCTTATCAGTTATGACGATGCTACCAGGAACAAACAATAGATAGTTGACACATACCATCCCAGTAGCTTGACCTTGGAATAGATAATTAAGGAAAACCGACGGAGCCCCTCTGCGTGGGGGTCCTATTCCTGTCTGCAGGGTTTAAAGGAACCTAACACGAAAGCCCCCGTTTGCTCGCTTTGCTCGCTCACTCGCCCCTTCATCCCCTTCGAGCCAAACCTGTCCGTGTCGGAGTGCCATTTTTTTTAATGTTCTAAATGTGACTAAATACTACTCTTAAAATACGACATGGAACGAGGTGTGAACGATTAGGAAAAAGGCACTGTTAAGGAGTGGAACAAAATATTCCCAGTCATTAATAGCGTTAACGACGGGGTATTAACAAGCGGGAACGACCCGTTTTTATCAGGTAGCTAATTTATGACCCGTTTACTTTACAGATAGCAAAATTAGAAAAAGATCTGGGTCGTCTTCGCGACCCCCTTCACATCCATCTCCCCCCTCCGATCGGAAAGGGGTCAGACAGCAAGCGTTCCCCGCTCACGAAGATAAAGGACATGCTGGAGGAAACTAGCAAGAAGATGAAAATCACGTAATATTGGCTGAACTTCCTGCGCCTAGGAGCCAAACGGTAAGGCGCGGTACGGTTGTATAGGGATAATAAATAATGCTTGTTGATAATATTGTAACTTGCTTGGTCGTGTGCGATGGGGCTCGTTGAAGAGGATTTTTTGGATTTTATTGTTTGAAGGTTTATTTTAGGGATAAGTTCTATAGTGTGCGCTCAGTACGCTGCGTTTTGGGCTCGCTCGGCGCGTGTTTTCAGCGTGTTGGACGCTCGTCACACTCAACAAGGTGTCCACATTTTTGCTGTAAATTTTTAACTCTGATAATGCTCAGTGTAACCATGGGCATCGGCAGAACTATCTTGAGGGGGGGTGCATTTTCGCCTCACACAGACATAGAACTAACTTGAGAACTAAGGACGCAAAGAAGAAGCAAATTTTAGGACTTCACCTCTTCTTTTATTGTTTGTTTATTATATTGGGTTCCCACCTATGAAATTGGCGTTTTATCTCACAAATAGAGAACCTCGTCACTTCTATGAATTAAAATATTCATCAATTGCCTGATTTTATATCGAATAATGACCGTCATAGACAACTGTTAATAGTAAAAAAACCTTATTACCTACTTAGGGTTTTATACAAAAAAAAAACCTTTAAAATGACTCCTCTTTTTGTAGTAGAAATGAAACCACTACTTGTTTTAACTTAGCCAAAAAAATAAATTTAAAAAAATGTTAGTATGAAAAATGTAAATTCTCCATACAAAAAGCTGATTTTATAGGTGGGGATCTAATATTAAAAACCAGGGGGGTGCAAGTGTACCCCTTGTCCCCTCCTCCCGGCGTCCATGAATGTAACTCTGTCTTTTAAGTTTATTACTTGCGTCCACGCGACGAGAAGTGCGCCCTTCATAAAATTTTCAAAATTGAGTGCCCAAAACCAAATGGACTGAGTGCGTGCCTCGAGCGCCTGTTATCTATAGTGCCTAAAGTGAGCCAATAATTTTGTAACTTGAGTACGCAAATGTGTTGTGAGTTTTTAAGAGTGTGTATCTTAAAATGTGTATGATGGTGTCTCAGAATTTTAGATGCATACTTTACTGCACAATTATTTATTTTATCATTATTCTTAATGTAAGTCTCTCAACGCGCTGACATCCACACGCGAGCATTTTTATTATTGTAAGTTAATCTGTTGTAAAGTCGTACTGAAATAGTTGTCGATTTTTTTTTCACGAAAGTACTCGTAAGTTATTTACTATGTATAAAAAAGTCCATAAATGCAGTTGTTTGTCCCTTTAAAACCAAAGTGAAAATATTCTCTCTTGCCGTAATTTGACTTTAGTGAAATATACAAAACTAGAAAAGAAAATTGTATTTTTTTCCCTAGGTATTAACTTTAGTTAATTATATATTTAGGTTTATAGTATCATGCTCAGAAAACTGTTTCCTAATTTAAAAAAATAAAATAATTTTTAATGTAATAATAAAAGTTTGATTTTAGCGTTTGGTTTGAGTATGTGCAATAAACTAATACAATATTATAGGTGCCAATTAATAAGATATTCAAATCTTAAACTTCAGGGAGTGTGTTTTATTTTATAACATAGTTTTACGGATTCTAGTCTTCTAACAAATGTTCTTCGTAGATTGTTTTCTATGTTTAAGGCTCCACGCTATAACAAAAAATAAATAAATTACTAAGCGTTCGTGGCCAACACAGCATCCTTAAGGAATGACATTTTTGATTAGAAAAAATAATGAAATAAACAGTCAAAGTTGTACTTTAAAACATTTAGTTTTTTCTTTTCAGTATTTTAATTTCTGTTGTTATAACATAACTTATATTAAGAGCCTGATAAAAGCAGATAGGTTAGAATTAAATATTTTTATTTGTTCACTTATATTGCGAAGCTTAAGTTAAAAAAATATGTTAGCCTTATCGATTTCAAAAACCCTACTTACGTACATTATTTTAATGTATAAAATCAAATATTTTCATAGTTTCTCTTAGATCTAAGCCAAGTAATTGCATAAATTGTTTTGTTTAAGTGGTCAGAGGCTTGTTAGTTTGATTGCATAATGTTGCCAGTTGTTTTAATTAAATTTGATTGAATATAAGTACCTTGTATTTAGTAGCTAACATGTCCATATAGTACTAATTTCCCCTCATCTAGAGTTACCTTTAGTACATTATCAACATTTGATTGCTCGTTAAGTTTTTGACTAAATCCTGGAATGACCTCTTTGTCCTGTACTCATTTGAGTACAAGTGGCATTAAAGGATTTGAATATGATTTCAAGTTAAATTCAATTGTGTTAACACCTATTTTAGGTAAGTTAATTAATCAACCTAAGTTAAAACTGGATCAAGTTAGAACTTAAAAGAGCATTTATGTATCATCCCTGATATCAAAATAATTGTTTTCATACAACTTAAATAGGTTGTAAAAACAATAAATCTGTAGAATTGATAATTATGATCCCTGGATACAAAAATAAAAATTCTGTTTAGACTTTTTATGTTTGATTATCAAAAAATATTGGACATTTTTTCTGCTTTAATCAATAAAAAATTACAAAGATGAAACGCATCAAACTGTAGCAGTGGGGCTTGTTACGTCTTTTCTGGGTAAACAGTGGTACATTTTTGACGTATGTGTGAAGTTACGCGAAATTTCAACGCATTGTTTGTCCTCATTTTTCGTTTGAACAACAAAAGAAAAATACGTGTCCAATGTTTTTTGGTAACGTAACTGACGCATTAAATAGATTTTTAAGTCATCTTTCCTATTTTGTTATAGTTTAATTACCTACCCTAGCTTATTCCTCATAAATATACGAGTAGCTTGAGCTTCATAATTTGCAACATTTTCGTCAAATAATAAAAATAGTAAAGGCGGTAGGTTAAATATTGGCTGTGAAATATAATGTGTAACAAGCATTATTCAGTCCATAGTAACGTTTAGTACCATTTAAATATATTGGATACATTAGAGGAGTAAATAATTAATAATCGTTAACATACGTAAGTAAATGATTTTGTAATAATACATCGAAGTTAAAAATGAACCGACGTTTGCAGCCTTATTTATAAAAAAAAATAACGTATGTATTAGTAACAAAATACCAATTAAATTAAAAATTAAAAAAATCCATAACCCTTAAAAGACAAGCAGCCCTACCATGACGTCTTAAAACCATTATCTTTTCGGTGAGAGAAAGGGATAGTGCTATTCGTCCTGTATAACAACGTCTCTCTCTCTCTCACCGAAAAGATGATGGTTTTAAGACGTCATGGTAGGGCTGCAGCGAATATTTTAAAAACACAAAAGAGCTGATGACCTTGAAACGGCTGAATTGTTTTTTTTATAATCTAATTTTTTTAGGGGCATTTATCAACCGATTTTGATAAAACATGTCTACTATCGCTAGAAAACCTGCTTTCAAATAAAAAAAAACGCATTCAAATCAGTTCACCCTTTTAAGAGCTACGGTGCACACACACATGGTGGTCAAACTATGACGCAAAAGAGTGGTATACTCCCATTTTGCGTCAAGGGTTAAAAACCAGTGTTTTAACAGTTTAAGGTGGAAGCGCCAGGGTAGCCCGCGAAATTCAAATTTTCTTACGTTTTTGTGCAATTTGCTGGTCAACAGGACAGGTTGTATCTTGGTAAAAATATGATTCGCGAACGTAGCAAGTATGTATTTATAGAATTATAATCATGCGCGGCAGCTAGATCGCAACGTTCGCGCGCGGCGGTTGTCCAAATACAGCGCGGCACGCCGCGCGCGGCAGCCGCGCATGCTTGCCGCTCAATGTTTGGCCACATCTTTAGAAAATTTGAATTTCGCGGGTTACCCTGGAGCTTCCACCTTAAGCAGGTTCTTAATTCAAAATTTTCTAGCCGATCAATCGAAGTACGTTTTATCCTATAAACAAATGAAAGTGATGGATAAGACATTTGTTGTTTTAAATTTATAATACCTACACTAAATCAGTATTTAGACTAAGCATATAGTTAACGGGTTTTATAAATAAGGCTGTTGATTTGTATATCTCATAATTTAATCGAATGGTGAGAAAACAAAACAACTACTCGAATATAATCAAACTTTGAGTTTGAATAAGTGGGATTTGTTTACTGCAAAAATATGAGGTGTTCAAAGGGGTATGTAATCGATTGTATCGATATCGATTTTATAATGAAGCACAAAATAAAAACAGCAGATCTGAATAACGGGTTAGTATAAGCTTTGTAAAAATTGTGTAAATTAACAACTTTTGTTACTGAAGCTGTGAGATGAAAGTAGAAGCTTTCATCTGTCTCTTCTTACACTAGATTAACAGTGATGAAGATAGATATAGCACGGTAGTCGTAAGGCTAGCGTTGTGTACTTCTACGGATGAAAATATTTGACCAAAAATAGCGCCTAGATTACATTTTAAAGCCTTGGGCCCAATTATGTGTTAGAGACCACTATACGTCTCAAATACATTAACATCATAAAGGTAGTATTTTCAGATTCAGTAGCTTTGCACCAGGTCTAATGTTTCATCTGTAGAATGTTTCTTATCTAACTCATCTTATTTATATATATATGTAGGGTGACTGGTAATTAGTGACCGATACTTAAACACGTGATTGTACTCATGATTATAAACAACTTTCCCAAAGAAACTTTTTCTTTTTTGTACTTATTCACTTTTATCACAATAACAACAGTTTGAAATTCGCGCGTGCGTAAGGGCAGTGACCGCTGCGATCAGCTGTTTGCACTGAGGCAAAGGGAGCGGTGCGGGCGGCGGGGGAGCGTGAGACGCTACTACTAGTACATTTGCCCTTTCCCGAGGTCAGACTATCAGCTGATAGCCCGTGCCTACTTTTAATGTTACGGCGCGCGCGTTCCTAGATATTTTGTAGTTATGCGGACATACGTTGCAACTTAAAAGTATTAGTCAAATACGCTGTCTTTGAAAAAAAATTTTTTTATTTAGCAACAACCGAAACATGTAGGTACCTACACTGCTTACGTACACCGAAAACGGCACGTGGTGCCCGGCCAAGCGGGCTAGCGAGCCGTGCTCTGTACGATACGAGACCGCGTCTAACAGCTGATTGTAGCGGTCACTGCCCTCGCGCGCGCGTGTATTTCAAACTGTTGTTATTGTGATCAAAGTGAATAAGTATAAAAAAAAGTTTTTTTTGGGAAAGTTGTTTGTTATCATGAGTACAATCACGTGCTTAAGTATCGGTCACTGATTACCAGTCACCCTATATAAATCTATTAGGTGAGTGAATACTTTGAGCAGTAACACTGTCTGCGATTGACTAATCAAGAGTGTACTAAAAAGTGCTTTTTCCAGTTTTCGGGTATAGTAAGAAAGCATTGAAAGGTATTGTGACTTTTAAGGCCTTGAAAATTCGGTCTAAAATTCTTTGTATATAGCCCTTGTATCTAATCGTAAGCACGCACATAAAATTATTCGCTCAATAACGGCTTCTTCTCGTGATTTGCTAATTTGCCTTTTATAGTCTTTTTCTATGTAAGTAATGTTTTTCTATCTATATAAATAGATTTTTATATACATCCCTAGCGATAAGGTTAAGGAGCAAAGCTTCTGTTAATTGAAGTTTATTTACTGTAGTATCAAATAAATTATATAATTTACTCATATGTAGGTATATCAATATCTAAGTTCTGAGTCTGTATTTTTCGGATAAGTGATAATATTTTATTAAGTTTTGTATGTTCACAAAGTTCTAAAAGTCTTCTAGTTATATTAAAGGAAAATAGTTAAAAATCGTCTGTTGTAGAGTCATAGTTAGTTATTATAAAATTCTGATGGAGAAGTAGGTATGTTGTAAGAAAGGACTCGAACATCGTTTTAGCCCATATACTTAGCGTGCTCATGTGAATACAACTTCACATGGGAGTTGTACTTGCTTGAGTACAGAAGCCCAATTCTGTAACTTTGAGTTAAGCAACACGCCATCGACACTCTATCGACACACAACAGACATTATTTTGCCACTGTTGCAAATTTGGTATTCTGCTAAAACTTCAATATGCTTTTGACATAATCTAGTAGAGCAGACTACCAATTATTACAATAGTCTTATTATGACGTTTCAATGGCACTACAGTGGCAAGTCAATGACCATAAACAATTTATAGTAGAATACCAAATGTCAATGACTATTCTATTGAGACACCACTGACACACTACCGACACACTATTGACAAGTTAGTTAGGTAGTTATTTTACAGAATTGGGCCCCTGTAAGTATTTACGTGTTAATAAAAATGTTGGCCGTGTTTAATATCGCACATATTTAATTTAGTTATAGACACAAACTCTGTTTCAAAATAGTTTATTTAATCTATGGATACGTATATAACTATAGTAATTTATTTAATAAAGAAGTCTTACAATATTTACACTTTAATATATAAAATTTATTTGAATATCCTAGCGAACTGTAACCAATATAATTATACATTTTTAAAATTATTAATGAAAAAAATATTAGACATTGTTTGATCAATTTCACAATCGAGTAGTTAGGTACTTAATTATAAAAAAAATAAATATATCTATTTAGTCTAAATTAATTTAACACCATTAACTTTCCTGTTACTATTTCACTACTTGAGATTGCCAAATTTAACCCTTCCAATATTCTATTCTTGTTGTCTTTGTTACACCTTTTTGCAAAATATTTCCTATATCGTTATGACTTATGGGATGGCTACGGGAGATGGGCAAGGTATGACGTCACTCACACACACATACATACAACCCGGCTCCTTGTGACAGTTACTATTTTGCATTTTGTTATTACAGTCGTGTTGTTCGAATAAATTTTTTAAAAATAATTTTGGATGTGTTTTATTTATTCCTTTACTGTGATTTTTATGTGTCTGTGTGGTGTACCTATAATACACAACGTATTGCCTTAATGTGTTGGTTTACCAGCTGGTTTAGATTTAAGTACTATGTAGCCTGGAGCATCTTTTAGTTGAGAAACATAGTTTCATATTTCGTTGTGGGTTTTGATCAGTTCACTAGAATATATTGCCAAATATTTCCATGTAATTATCGCCTTAAAGCTCAGATGTCCAGAAATCAAACAAAGCACAATTTACATAAATTTTTATTGCTTAAATTACATTCCTTACACTTTAAAAATAATACTTCGATGTATAGAAACTGTATACTGTTACGTAAACGTTACGTTTGATCATTTTCTAGAGCTTCAGCAGGCGATATGGGCTTAGAACCGAAAGGGTACAAGTCAATGCTTTGCACATGAGCCCTCACTGACACCCCAGGAGGGACGCCAAAGTAATCTCTTCCTAAATTCCTAATGATCGTAGTACCGGGCTTATGGTGGTTTATATTGAACCCTATAGCAAACTCTGGTGTGTTTTTGTCATGTATAACTTCATCTACAACTTCGTCGCTTATGTCATTTGGTGTCTGGAAAGGTTTTAGTGGCACATACGGTTTCTTCGCCGGCCTATACGGTTTGCTCGACGGTCGGCCCGGTTTGCCTGCAATTGTTTAATAATTTCAAATTTCCTTGTTTAGTATAACGATGTGTGCGTATGTGCTGCGTGCCGTAAGGTGTTGGTGTAATAAAAACCAAATTGGTTGTGAATAATATTTATTGCGTTCAAGCAAATATAATAAATAATATTCGAGTGCATCTTCAGGCGGCGCAAGCGGATTGAAACTCGTGATCTTGTGTCACCTGATTACGATCGACTTTTTGGATTTTGGTTAGGTTTTTTCGAGAAATCATGCGTTAAACTTTCATTTGAAAATCGCAAGTCTGATTCAGTCTGTAACCAAGAATCAAAACTTTCAACAGAATTTTCAAGTTACAAGCCAACCTACAAGTTGAAAATTCCGTAAAAAGATTTGTCCAAAAAAGTCGATAAAACCGCTCGAACCACTTTCTTCCGAAACTACGCGATGACGAAGGACGAACATCGAACAATATTTTGGTCCTTCGAGCCGGATAGTTTCTAAAGCCCGTGAAATCGAGTGGTAAATATTACAATTATAAACAAGATCACTAACATCAATCATTGCCGGTGCTATTCATCACCTGGTCCTTTCGTCGACTGTGGAGGGGGTCCAAATGGTCCTGTGGGTGATTGGTCTTCGTCTATGAAGCTTGTGTCATCAGCTCCTGCATTTTGAGTGAAGCTTGGGGGCGGGTTGTATTGGGGTTCGCTACCGTCGGCGGGGCTTGCGTCTGGGGGTTCTGGCCCTGATGCTGGGACAGCGTTACTAGGTCTTTCTGAGTCGCTGCTTGGGAATGGAGGCGGTTTTACGTGGCCTGATGCTGCGGTACCATCTGGTCCTGTAAGAGAGGATTTTATTGATTGCTGAGGCAGAAGTTTGGGTCTCATTTGTGGATGAGTGGCTAAAAGAGGATGCATGTTTTTTCCTAGTCAGTTATTAAATATTTCTATTTACCCACTATTTGAAAATACCTATAAATATAGAGAACAAATCATGCTTAAAAATAAAACATACCTTTAAAAACATCATCAGCAGCTGCAGCAGGTGGGCTTCCAGCGCCATATTTGGAGCCAGCGTTGATGAACTCAGGGTCGTACTGACTGGGTATCGTGGGGAAGTATGGCGGAATGTAGGGATCGTTGCTGTTCTTCACTATACGATAGCCGATGCCGGGACCAGCTATGTAGTTTACTGTCCTGTAGGGGAAAGGGGAGAGTAAGAAAATAACCTTATTTTAATATTATAAATGCGAAAGTTTGGTGGTGTTACGCGCATGGATTGAATTAGGAATGATTAATATAAGAGGAAGTCTGAAAGTGGCACCACATGTGATGCGGAGGAATGAAGAAAATATCGTCAGGAAAGTCTTGTCTATGGATGTGGATGACTATAAGAGTAGGGTAAAGCCAAAGAAACGATGGTTGGACTGAGTGAAATAGGATATGGGTAAAAAGGGAGTGACTACAGAGATGACGACTAATAGAGGAAAATGGAAGAAAAATACATGTTGCGTCGATCCCAAATTAATTCAGATAAGGGCAGGAGAATGATGATGAAATGCGAAAGTTGAGATGGATGTATATTTGTTCCTCATTCACGCTAGAACGGCTGAACGGATCTTGAAGAAATTTGGTACACAGATAGATTACAGTCTTGTATAGCACATAGGCTATAATTTATAGTGGGGGAAGTACTAACTGAAGTCCGACTGAAGTATAAACTTCACTGTCAGAAACTAGTTGGTAATTAAATTAAAGTGAGGGTACAAACAAAGGAAAGAGAGAAAGAAGATAAAGTTCTTGAAGCTTGGAGTTTTTGAGAGTTGAATGATGTTGAAAATGAGCTTTAGAAAAAATAAAATTGCTGCAATATAAATAATTTGTGTAAATAATAGTGATATAATAGCTCGTAATTCAAGCCAATAGGTTAAAGTTAAGTTAAATTTATCGTAATCTGGTACAGTTAGCAAAGTTTGATACAATCCAATAGAAGTTAATGATTAAAACCATTTACTACGTTTGTAGTAAATGGTTTTAATCATTAACTTAAGCTAAGGCTTAGGCTTAGGTTTAGGCTGTTTAGCCTTAGAATTTATTCATCAGGTTTCTCAAAATAATTTAGATAAAATAAAGTAGGTAAAATCAGCGGCGAACTCGTGAGGTGAGTAGGTAACATTAATACCAGCGATTGGACAGAACTTATAGTGACCACGACTACTGTCAAGGGCGAAGCAGAGAAGAAGAACAACCAGCTAGAAAAAAAAGTTTCACTTCATTCTCAAACTCTAAATCTATTTGGAAGGCAACGTACCTTTGAACACCTTTGTCATCTAAGAATGTGTAAGATCCTCTGACATTTCCTTGGGAATCGCTGCTCTCTGTCCTTCTCTGGTCGGGACCAGCTGAGATAAACCTGCAAAAAGAAGAGTATGAACAGTAACACGCCCATTTTTATACAGGAAAAGCGATTGCGTAGAGATTTCATTCGGTACTGTTTCAAGTTATCCAGTTTGACCAGTTTTCTAAATGCAATTGGATGGAAAACAGCTGACGGCGCATCTATTGTTTTTGTAAGTGGCCGGGGTCACCACCACCTATGGACATCCAGAGGCATAATCATAAAGTATATACATACTTTGTGATATATATGTATCATGGGACATCTTATGAACTTTAACACCTTTTTTTACAGATTTTCTTATGTTTTCATTACGGAAATTTTCGTCTTGGGCAGATTTAAGGCCGTGACATGACTTTAAGTGCACAGACTATATAACTAAAAGAAAGAGATTAGCGACGATAGAATGCTGGCAATTTATTGGAAAATGATGGGTATACAGCCCAAAAAATATCCACAATATAAACACATTTCTGGAAACGTGTTTTTTTTCAGTTTATAGTACGGAACCTTTCGTGTGCGAGTCCGACTCGCACTTGGCCGGTTTTTTATAGGGGATTTTTTCTGGAGTTTTTTTTTATCGGTGTAATTTTTTTCTCGGAAATATAGTCATAATTAACATACATTTTTTCTGCAGCTTCAAACTACGTATATTTGGCAAAACAAAAAAGAGTTTTTCATTCACTCTAGACAGAGTTCAGTTTTTACTTGCATAAATTAATTTCTTTGAGGGGTGACTACAGAGATGACGACTAATAGAGGAGTATGGAAGAAAAAGACATGTTGCGCCGACCCCAAATAAATTGGGTTATGGGCAGGAGAATGATGAAATTAATTTCTTTGAGGCCACAGAACTGGATAACGCATTGAAAGAAGAAACACCATACCTATAAGAACCGTCCCTCCCCCTCTGCACAGCAGTCCTTCCCCTCGCCTTAGTCTCCCCCCTGACCAGAGGAACCCTGTGGAACGGGGAGCCTATGATGCTGGGATTGTCGGGATGAGCTGACGACACGTGGAAGCCGGTGTCTCTGCCAGCTACGTAGGAGACTTCGTGACGTTCTCCCACGTCGTCCACAAAGGAATAGTGACCTGGTAAAAAGAGTTTTGTTTAGCAGTATTTTTAAACAGACATAAAAATTTTAATGGTTTTGCCTCGTGGGTCTTATGGTCGCGCATTAAGCAAGCAAAGTGAAGGAAATGAAATTGGGATTTTCCACTGCGAATTTCTCAATAGCTGCCCGGAGTCTGGAAAGTGCCTTCCTAGGTTCGAACCCACGACTTCACTGGGCTAACAAAGCTCAAATACTACTTAAAAGTGGTGCAGTTAAAAATAGACACACTTTGTAAAAAATATTATAAATAAATAAAATAAAAACTGTGCGATACTAAAAAGGCGCCTAGGGCCCTCCATAAGATTGCTTAGAGCAGTTGAGACCAACTGTACGAGAGTAGTCGTGTTGCGGTTAAAGTCAATATTAACCCGACTGCTCTAAGCAGTCCTTGTGCAGTTATGTTGTACAGTTGTTTGACCGCAACTGCTCAAAGCAGTCCGTCTGTGGATAGATAACAAGTGGCGGATAATTTAATTTTATGATTATATTTTAGACGTTATATCTTTATTTTTAACCGACTTCAAAAAAAGGAGGAGGTTCTCAATTCGACTGTATTTTTATTTTTTTTTATTTGAAAGCTGTTGCTTCACATGTGGTCCCATTTTAATTTGGTGAAGATCTGATGAAGAACTTCGGAGATACACAATGGAACTCTTCAATAAATGATAGCAAACCTTCCAGAATTGCTGCAATCGCATGTCTGTATATTGTTTTCACCACTTCACAACATTACATCACGCTGATACGCTCTGAAGGGGTATACAGATTTGTACAGTTCACCCTAATTTCGCCAACTATGTTCAAATTCCCTATTTTTGGGGCTATCAATTCGGGCATAACTTTACTATTAATTTAGTTTTAGAATGGGGTACAACAACTAAAAAGTGAAAAATAAAAAACTTTTTACAAAAAAAATACAACCGACTTCCATAAATAAAACTAAAAAATGCAAAATAACTTTAATTTCGGAAGTCGGTGTCAAATAACGAAGGAACCAAACTAGAAACACCAAACTAGAAGTCGGTTGTATTTTTTTTGTAAAAAGTTTTTTTCATTTTTACATACGTTATGACATACAAATATGTTAAGATTGTTGCATATAATTATATAGATTCAAGTTTTTCAAATTTAACAGACAGATGTGTTGCTGGGGAGTTTGTTGGCCACTTCTTCTTCACAGCTAAGACACTAGGAAGTGGTGACGGGCGGGCGTTTTTGGGGGACTGTCTTTATGTAGATCTTTGACGTTCCAAAAGTGCTGGCTCTCAGCCTAGTTTGAATAAATGACTTTTGATATTGATTTTAGATATAAAATAACAGAACTGGGCCCACCAAGTTCTGTTATTTTATATCTAAAATCAAAAGCTTCCACTCTCCGCCCCCAGGCGGAGAGTGGAAGCGACGAGCAGTCGGAGAGAACCGCTTCAATTCTTCGTCCCCTTCCCCCCCTTCTTTCCCCTTTCTTCTTCTTTGCTTTTATTCTTCTTCTTCTTCTTCTTTGCTCTTTGCTGCATGGTAAAACTCGACCGCAGGCCGACTGCAGTTTTTGCTGCGACTGCAAATAAACTGCTCGAGCGGTCTGTGTATAACAAATGTCAGTTTTGCATTTGAAACTGCAGATCGCCCAACAACGACCGCTTGAAGCTGCTGTCGGCAATGACTGCTCTAAGCAGTCCGTCTATGGAGGCACTAACTCTGCGTATGCTGTGATTAAAAAAAAAAATAACGCAGAGCTGGTATTCTGCTAGGGCCCTCTGTGATGCCATGGACACACTCATGGAACGCGGTATAGACTGGGTAAAATAAATAGATAAAAAAAATACTAAACACAAAAAGGCGAAAATTTATGTAAATATACAGGGTGTAAGGGGAACATTTCCAAAGCCAGAACGTAGATCATATACAACCTAAATGCAAACGGATACCAGTAATATTTCGCTTTACTATGGTGTCGTGTGGACGTGAGGTCGTTGGACGCGCGTATGTCAGCGAGCGCGCACGGACTTTTAACTCGAGGAATGCGCGAGCGTTAGCTGATATTTTACGAATATTACATGGCATACTAAAGTGTAAAGAAAAAGAGTGTCTTTAACTGTAAATAAAGGTTTCATTTATCTGTTCTCACAGCATAGTGTACGCAAAATGCTAAATAAAATAGGTAATTTAAAAAAGAAACAGAATTTTTGATGGTTTCGTATCGAGAATCACTAGCCTTGTCACCAGCTGTCTCCGTTTTCGGAAGCGTTTTCCTTACACCCTGTATGTATTATTAAAAAGATGCGATATAAATATTAAAAAGATGGTATAAAGATACTTATCTAGGGATCCACCAATTTGCTAGACTGTTGACAATTGTTACTGTTGCCCGTTATGCTGTTTTTATGCAGCTTCTTACAAATTTGCATGATTTTATCGACCGTTACTGTCTCTTTTATCGATCGATTAAGAGGCCGTACAAGAAATTTTGGCCGATTTCACTGATTTACGTGATTTTACAGATGTGATTTTACAGTTAAAATAGTGCATTTCTATAAGTTTTAATGCATAACATGAAAGATCATTAATTCAATTATGATCTAATGAATGAGCTAGATTCGAAGCTTGCGTTGCGTATTATAAGTCGAGATTTGGGCTGTTTTAAAATATTTTTTATTGCCAAATTTTCATAACTTTTAATTTGTATTTCTCAAGATATGGATTGATGGTGAATTGAAGTTTATTTTTTGTTGTTTTAATTTTATGAACAAGAGTTCTAAATAGCCAATATTAAAAGCAATTCTTTGCCCATTTTTTCTAAAATTTGACTAAGTTAAATATTTTTTTACTCAACATTTTTATATGAAAGTGGTAAAAAGTGATTCATATGTTATATAGACGGCTTTTGCAACAGTACATTCTAATTTTTTCATACCGTAACCGTAACCATGTTCTAAACCCAAAAAAAATCATAAAACCGTCGTCGGTTGGTGGTCGATTAATCGTAATTGTAATAAAATTTAAAAACTAGCTTATACATTAGATCATAATTGAAATGATCTTTCATGTTTTGCATTAAAACTTTTAGAAATACATTATTTTAACTTTAAAATCACGTAAATCAGTGAAATCGGCAATTTTCGTGTACAGCCTCTTAATATCATGCCTAGGGGTAGCGGATAAATTCTGAAAATGAGTTAACGCACCCCGGGGCACTCAGGCAGGGAAGGAGCAGGGGTGGGTTTTAGTCAGTAACAGTCTGACACGCCCTCCCGCTCCACCCAGAGCAGGAGAAGTCATTGGATGATTTCCCAACCCCCCAAAAAAAAAGCCTCTTAATATCAAGGTTAAAATCGAGCATCTGCACTAGTTGACTACTACGATGGCGTCCGTCAAAAACCGAGCTTACCTTAAAGCATACTTGGATTTGCACTCGCTAGTCGGGTCCTGAGCATAAACATAAGTCAACTATAGCTACGTATAATGACGACTCGGAGGCGGGTCGTGGGCACACGAACGAATTATTTTACGACCCATATGCTAGGTGCTTGGCACCGAAAGTGTAAAGGCATCTGTGTAAGTGTAAAGGCATCTGTATAAGTGATCTACAAACCCGTGACATCCCCTCTGCTGTCAGCATTTTCATTTTTCGTGTAAGTCCGAGTGTCGATCTTGAACGAGTAGCTGGGGTCTTCACTGGGGTCGAAGTAAGGGTCGTCCTTGTTACCGATGTTCCCCCGGGGCCTTTGGTCCAGGTCCATATTTCTGTGCACATTTGGTCCTTTCGCGCGGAATCTGTGTGAAGGAAAGTGTTATGGCGGGAAAGAAGGCGTCTATAAAAGTTGATTGAAGTGAGCTTATTAAGTAATTTGATTTTAATCATAGTGTATTTTATGATTTTATATTTCACTTTCTTTAGAAACAATTTTTTTTTACATTGTTATCGTTAGACATTAACTTTGTTATTAATTGATTTAATTATATTTTTGGAGTTTCTTGAACTTTTTTCTCCACAGAGATCTACGTTTTGAAACATACATCTATCTCCATTTTTCTGACCTAACCGATTCAAAAGTGCCTGTAAATGGTTTAATTGAAATAAATGTTTGGTTCAAGTCTTAAAGGCAGATCCAGAAGAACATTATTAGTCACAGAATATAAATGTAATTTTATAGAGAATCGTACAAATTCATGATTCTCCTAGCATAATAATATGCAAATATTTACTAACTACGAGTACTTCCAGCTAACTGCGGCTCTTAGGCTCCTCTCTTTCTTCCTCTTCGCTATTGAAATACAGATTTAATAATCTAGCTTAGGAGACAGAGTCTCATTTTTATGTAAGCCAGTGTCCAGTGTGCGAATAAAGAATGCATTTATTATTTATTTAAATCGACTCACCCTCTAGGTCCAGCAGTATAAACAGTCTCCTTCACAGTATCAGTAGCGGGATCCTTGGCCCCGAAGCGTCCCCCGACGACGCCATTAGTGTTAGCATGCGCCAGATGGTAGCTGGCCCCCCGGTCCTTGTTGGCGTACCTGCGATCAGATATCATTCACTGCATGGCCTTAATACACGCCTTTGTATGCGGCATAATGATAAAGTTAATGTTTGCTAAAAAACTACCTAAATGCTTGACAATGGACCGTTTGGGAATCCTTGGATGCTTAATTGGAGATAAGTTTTCGTTTTGTTTTTAATTTTTTTTTGTGCTTTATGTGTTAGATAACTACAATTTGTTTTAAGTGTGAGGTATTTTAATCGAAAATCTATATTCTCAATCATACATAAAATAGTTTTGAAATTTTTTGTTTGTTTGTAAGTATGTAGGTTGTAATCTCTGGAATTAGTTATTCGATTACAAAAATAATATCACTGATGGAAAGTTACACTACCGCTGCAGAATTGTGTTTCCCAAAAAATTATCGATTTCTGTGCAAAAGGTAGTTTTAAAATAATATAGATAAATAAAACTTTTTTAAAGACTACTATCTAGGTGTGTCAAGCAGCATATAACTTCAACCAAAGTCTAATTGTTCAAAAGTGGAAGACTAGTGCTTATAAAAATACATTTCAAACACAAAATTTTAAAAAGGAATGGAAATTTTTGATTTTACTTTTTCAGCATTTATTCTTTACATCATTTTATATGATCACGATTATTAATTAAAATTAATAATACTTTTTAGATTTAGGTAAGTAAACAAGCAATCAAAGTAAAAGTGTAAAATAGTATAAAAAATAAAAATTAAATTGATAGATAAGTACTTCACTCTTTTTTAAACGTTTAAGTTTATCACAAAGTTTCACTCACGGTATCGTTAAAACTTATTTTATTAATAATTTAAAAAAATATTAAAACTAATCAATAAACCAAATAATTACCCGAAATCGAACGATCCATCAGGATTCACATTGTTGTAATCCCCATCACTGGCCCTAGCCTTTCCCGGAATGACTTGAGTCCTTACTCCCGCACAAAAGCACACAATAAACACACTTTTATATGTCCAATACATTGTCACTAGTATTACTTTATTATTGCATCACACACTAATATGTTGTTTCGTTCAAATTTGGGCTAACTGTGGAGGTAAAAAACATGGCAGCTCTTATATATGGCGGTAAAAATGAGCGTCCAGTGGAGGCATACCGCGTGAAAACGACCGGACGTCATTGTTGTTAATGTTGGGTTGGTGTGGTAGTGGAAGCTAAGAAGTATTGCTTAGCTTAGCTCTTACGTCTTGCAAAGCTTCTGTAGAGGAGTTTAGTGATACCGCTTTCCTTTATCGTTGTAAAGCTAAGAGCTATGAGATAATGTTGTCAATAACGTTTTACAGAATATTTTTAGACGCAGGTAATTTGAGAGTCGTTGTTTCTTTGTAAGCAAAGGCTTTAAATGTTTATGTTGTTGCTATATATTGTTTCACCAACCCGCATTGGGCCCGTGTGGTTGATTATGGCCCACAACCTCTCACAGAGGGGAGGGAGGACAATAAAAGACTGATGATGATGATATATTGTTTAGGATATTACTCGTACTATTTATTATCCTACTCAGTCAGGAAAATAAAACTTAGTTTTCCATTTTTCAATAGGGCATTCAGTTACTCTACTTGTCTATGATATTTATGCAGGTTACTTCTTTCTCTTTTAACAGTAAAGTCTAGGGCTCATTTTTTGCAATTTGTGGTAGAACTTAGGCTTTGTTTATTTAAATATTTCACAAAGAAAGACTCAAGGAAAGAGTGCTTAAAAATTCATAAACAAAACATTACAAGACGCGAATACAAAATCACTTGCCTCTATATCCTACTAATATTATAAATGCCAAATTTTAGGTTTATGTTTGTTACTCAATCACGCCAGAACGACTGAACGAATCTGGATGAAATTTGGCACTGAGATAGATTTATAATCTTATTACACGCGGGCGAAGTCACTGGCAGATGCTAGTATAGTATATCTTTCACTACACAAAATCCTAACCAAGATGCAGCTCTGAGCGATACTGGGGCCACATCCTCCAGCAGAAACCAGGAACAAATCGTTTACGATCATTACAACGCTCTGCCCAAACGGTGGTAATTATGTACTCGGAAATTAATTAATCGACTTAAGACCCTATAGTTATGAGTGTTGGTTGGATTGTGTTAACTTAAATTACACGGTTTCTTGTTGCAGTTCGTACTAACAAATCGTTTTCAACGCCAAAGGTGTAAGAGTCTCTGTGATTCTGATGGTAGCTTGATTTAGATTTATCATTATGTTCCTACCCTTGCCCTATGTTACTTTGGGGTCAGTACGTTTTCCTCTTCTATCTCTTTTTGCTAATCGTCAAGCTATCACTGACTCTTTTCGAAATCATTTCTTTTTGTATTTATTTAGCACTTAGTTTGATTTAGGTTATCATAATTACTACATAATATATGCAGCTTAAAAGGGCCTCTTTTTCTTTTGACGATGAATCTATAGGCAAATATTATCATTATTATATTATATAATTTGATATAGAATGATGATTATGATTGAGATGTTAAAGTATGTTTTTGAAATCAGAGAAAATAAAAATACTACCAGGTAATAAGGAGCTTGGATCTAGCCAATTATTTTTAGATGACAGTTTATTGCAAATTGCTGATTGGTTATTGAAAACCGAAACATTGAAATATTAGACCTATTGTATCCAGAATCTTTTCAAAGTCATTCGAACTATTAAACTCTTACGGACCAGACAATGCACTAATGATTTGATAATTCGTGTAATATACATTCATAATAGGCTATTACATTCTGTAACTAACACTAAGCCAGCTAAAACAAAAACTTAATAAAGATTTATCTCTTCTAGACTAGATTGAGGTCGGCACTAAATAGCCTGAAGCAGAATTTAGCTTTTTTATTCTGGTAAATAAAATATATATATTTTTTTTACATAAGTAGTTTTTGATCAATATCAAAAACTACTAATACTACTAATATTGTGTATTAATTACACAATATTATATTGTTACAATTAACAATATAATATTGTGTAATTAATACTTATTAAAAAATTGTATTAAATTAATAATTTGGAATTGAATTAATAACAATATATTGTGTAATGCACAATATTCTCATTTTGGCTTTGTACGGTTAGTTAGATACTTGAAACGATGGACACATTGACATAGACATTCCTAGTTAAGTGGTATTTTATTTTTAACCGACTTCGCAAAAAGGAGGAGGTTTTATGTTTGACTGTATGTATGGTTTTTTTATGTATGTCCACCGATTTTTCTGACAATTGTGGACCGATTTTCAAAATTATTTTATTTTTTAATATTTTTTTTTATATTATTATTTTTATCCGAAAGTATACTCCAAAGGTGGTCCCATATACATTTTATCGAAATTGAATTAGCGCTTTTTGAAAAAAAACAACGAAAACAAAAAATGTGATGTAGATGACGTTTTGGTCTCCTCCAACGTTCAAATTCCATGTTCCATGTTATTGGGGTTATCAATTCGGACGTAAATTTAATATTTAGTTCTGGGGTATATGCATTGGTAACATAATTTAATGAGGAATCACAACTAAAAAGTGAAAAATAAAAAACTTTTGTACAAAAACTCTTCTATCTTCCAAAAAAAAAAACAAAAAAAGTACAAAATAACTTTAATTTCGGAAGTCGGTGTTTCTTGTTTTGTTTCTTCGTTTTTTGACACCGACTTCCGAAAATAAAGTTATTTTTCAATTTTAAGTGACTTCCAAAAGGTTATCAATTCGGATGTTTGTATTTTTTTAAAATGTATTTTTGGGCATAACTCCGTCACATACAGGGTGTAACGGAAAGGTGTGGTCATATTTTAAGAACCGATTCTGCCCTTGGAACTGAACTACTTTCTAATACACTACAAAGACCGACTTTCAAAATTAAAGTTATATTTCAATTTAAAGTGTATTTTCTTTTTTGGAAGTCGGTTGTAGTTTTTGTAAAAAAGTTTTATTTTTATTTTTCCAGTTCTCATTAACTTTCCCAAGAAATTCAAAATTAAGGAACTACATACCTCACTTTATTAAAAATGAAAATGCATTCGAAAACAACTTCAAATGATAAGAACTTAATTTGAAATATAAGAATTAGTCTTAGTTATCAGATAAAATGATGAGAAATGTCTACAATTTGAACTATTTTTACTCATAATTGGCAGATGACAAATACCTAATGCACTAACATATGCGTATCCAGAATAACTGCTAGAATAACTAAAGTTCTCAAACTTTAAATGCTCTTACGGACTGGCATTCATTCAGTCTATAACTCCATGTATGCAAACAATGAGCATTATTAACATTTTATCTAA
Source organism: Polia nebulosa (assembly GCA_951329385.1). Lineage (NCBI taxonomy): Eukaryota > Metazoa > Arthropoda > Insecta > Lepidoptera > Noctuidae > Polia > Polia nebulosa. The sequence goes on along the minus strand of OX589595.1, from coordinate 8,112,081 downwards.
TTAAAGACACCTACAGAAATAATATAATCACCTATGTATGCATTTGTTTGAATAAGATACTACTTAGCGGGATTCACATACAAATTGTCTGTCAGATACTTATTTTTAGCTCATGATTTGGTTTTACTAAAACAATCGCATAGCTAAGCATTTGATACGGTGAACATGTATTTTATTTCAGAATTATGTAAAATTTATTATTATATGAAATCTTAATACACCGTAGATGCTGAATAATAAGAAATTAATAATTTAATGACATATTTCCTATGATTCTTCTTTTTCTAAAGTTTCAATTTTAAGCGGCTCTTTCAAGGACGCATACTGGGACCATCTCCAATGGTCTCTATTCATTATCGACTTAATTAATATTAGCGTCCGGCGTTTGTTTCACTTCCCTGTCCGACGAGCCTTGTGGATGTAGCACAATGCTGTAATAAATGTCTAATTCTGATGAGAGACCTTTGTTAGGAGTGGTTCCATAGCGACACGAGATGTCGTACAAGATGCTTTGCCAGAAGAAGCCTTAAACTTGACAACAAAAAATGAAGAAATGGCAACTGTTAATTCCTGGATCCATATTAGGAAATAAATATTCGAGATTTCACCTATCTAATCAATTGCTCTTTTCACTAGGTATTTATAATCTCGAATTTGCCAGTTGTGCTTTTTCCCATCTGCATCAAAATTCGTGTAACAACGAAAACAGTCTCTCCGATGCTCGTTCCGGTGCGATCATCTCGGATTATAGTGTCGAATTGTACTCGCTGACTTGTGAAGCGAACATCTAACTTGACCTCACATCCTACACCTAATTGTTCCAACGACTTTTAATAACGCAGCTCAAGATAAACTGGTCCTTCGTGGCGCATTTGCATGTGTCCTTCCACCCGTACTATTGTTTTGTGCGATATATAAGTTTGGCTTGCCCCGACGATTTATAATGATAGGTAGCAGCACAATAGCGATTTGCTGGTCAGTTGCGATAATTAAGGTGGAAGTTTTGGTGGTTAAAACTGTAGAGGAAAGCAATTAACCAGGACATACTACTTCCACTTTTAAATGTAGCAGAGCGAAGGATAACGATTCTGATTTATTGGTGGTAATAATTTTCCTGTTTATGAATTGGTTCTTCACTCTATAAATTAAAAAAAAGAGCGAGTCAAACTCGCGCGCAAAGGGTTCCGAACAAATCATATTTTTTTAGGTTTAAACTACATACAGGTTCCTGTAGGTTCTCCTGTAATCTATAAGTAAAAAACTTCGTACTATATTTTTTTCAAAATGTTGGGCCTAGTGGTTTCGTAGATAAGGGGGATCATTTTTCATCTATTTTCTCAAATAACTTAAAAACATTTTGGAATTATGAAAAAAATATATTTGAATTCTTTACAATAAGTCCTTTCATTTGATATGTAAGTAGCACAGTACAGTTTAAAACAGTTTTTTTTTAGTTTTTCTGATTTGCCCCCAAAGTAAACCTCATATTCCAATTTTATTTATTTACGTTACACGTCCGTTTTTGGGTCACAGATATTCATGCGTGTACCAAATTTCAACTCAATCTGTCGAGTAGATTCGGAGCAAATTGACTGTGACAGACGGACACACAGACAGTCGCACGAGTGATTCCATATGGGTTCCGTTTATACATTCAGATTTTCAGAACTCTAAAAATTTCTTGTGTCAAACAATCCGACCACAAAAAATCACTAAAAAGTTAAAGCAAGTCAATTATTTATTTAAGTTCAATCACAGATTTGACCAACTGCATCGGACTGCTTAAAAAGTGACTTGTTTGGAACTGAATATTTCCTGCATTTTAGTGAGTTATATTTTTGGAATCATCTCCTCTAGTCCGTTGATATCAAACATGACTTAGTCACAAAAATACGACATTACAAGCCTAATGGCGGCCACTATTTTGTCTTTTTTTTCAAAATGTATATAGCATATGTCACTTCGACAATCAAGACGAATCTAATAGTACTTCATTAGTTGAAATACATCAAGCCGTTTAGGCTACAGCGCGTACCAAAGAAATAGACATACACATATACATACATAATCTCGTAAAACATAACCCTCCTTCAGGGGCAGGTAAAAAGTTTCGGATATATTTTCATGGTTGTTTTTGATTATCTAGGTACCTAAACATCACAAGAGCTAATATCTGAATAAATCTAAGTAATGTCTACGAGGTTACCTACGGGATTTTACCTTTAAAATATCTGATAACAGATTTCATTTTCATCTAGCCTGGAAAAACCAAGATGTCAAGATAACTCACAACTTCTCACCTAACCGGACACAATCTAAATCAGAGATTAGTTAGCGTGTAAATTAATTATACGTATAGGTATTAAGCTCAATTATAATATTCAAGTGGCTGTACTTAACAAAAACAATGCGTGGCTTCGCACAATGGTACCAGTGAGGTGGAAGTTATCACGAATGTATCAGCATCATATTCCGAGTTTGGCAACATCCTGCCGTTCCTACCCCCCATTCAATGTTAAACCAACTGCTGAACGCTTCGATGGTTCTGATATGTACCTGATATTGAAATTCTTTTGGTATAACCTCTTGACCTGGATTATTTTTGTAATTCTGTAGTACCTGGATTAAATGGTACCTCTTTGTAACTTTTACAATATCCTTTGGCAATTGTAGACCTTATCTCTTTAGCAGATCAGCAGATCATAATTTTTACTTCCCATGGCCCTATTTAGTTTTTGCTCCAAATTATTTGATATTTGAACTGTGTCACAAATATTAATTGTTGGTTCTTAGATATTAATTGAAACGGAAAAAACGAATGTGAGAAATTATTTAGGACTAGCTGTGCCCGCGACTTCGTTCGCGTGGTTGTCGAGAACAAAACAACGTCGTTTAGATAAGAGTATATCACCTTTTTGATGATTTAGATAAGAGTCCTGACTTTGGTATAGTTGATTACGTTAATGCTTCTCTATATACTATGTTAGCGGTGGAATTACCCGGAGCATATACAAAAAGGTTGTTTGGGTTGCTAACACGTGATAGAGAAACATAGAGTTGGCCGTGTGAAAAACAATCAAAAGTAAGGTCTACACCCGCAACGGATAACGTCTGGCCTTGGGCTTTATTAATAGTCATAGCGTAACAGAGGCTTACAGGAAATTGCACACGTTTGAAAGTAAACGGAAAATTATTGGGGATAATGGGTATCCTGGGAATGAAAACAACATCACCGGAGCCGCAACCTGTTAAGATTTCGGCTTCGATGACATTTCGTTGGAGATTTGTTACTCTCAATCGAGTTCCATTGCATAGTTTTGGTGGGCTTAAATTTCTGAGTAGAATGATTGGTACTCCGACTTTTAAATAAATTTTGTGTGCTGGAAGACCTGGTGTATTTAGAGAGTCTAAAAACTCTACTGGATAGTGGGTGGCATCTCCTTCTTCTAAAACCGTGTTAATAGATAAATATTCCCTACTTTCTCCAGAAACATGTACCAATATTTGAGAATTTATTGCTGCTGCTTGGTCGTTGCGAGGTGCCAAAATAGCTCGTTGGCATAGCCAAGCAGCGTCATGGTTCGAGATCTCTGATGGATCTCCGTATACAGAGGAAATGAGTTCCTGCTGTGAGGCAACAGAAGAACACAGGCTTTCGACTAAAGTTACTTTACCTCCTTCTTGAGTCGGGTATGTGCCGTTACCAATTTGAAGTAGTAAATTTGAGAAAACCTGCGCGTTTGCGTCACCTCCCAAATATGCTCGCATATTAAAGCTCAAATTAGTTAATATGACACTACGCCATAAAATAGAGCTCTTTAAACAGGCACCTATTTCATCGGCCCTCGTTCCTCTGGGTATTATAGGGAGTGTCTGCCTGAAGTCTCCACAGAATAGCACCGTTAAGCCTCCCATCGGTCGGTCATTTTGTCTTATATCTCGCAACGTTCTATCTACAGCTTCCACAGTTTTACGATTTGCCATCGTACACTCGTCCCAAACGATAAGGGCGCAATCGCGTAAAACCCTTGCTTTATCACTATTGCGAGACACGTTGCAAACAGGGTTTTCTGTGCGGTCCAAGTCGATTGGTATTTTAAATGTTGTATGTGCAGTTTTTCCTCCTGGTAATAAAGTGGCAGCTATTCCTGAGGAAGCGACGGCAAGGGCAATTTTGTTTTGGCTCCTTATTTGAGCCAAGATAACTTTAGTGAGGAAAGTTTTACCTGTTCCACCAGGTGCATCTAAAAACAGCATTTCTCCTAATGAATGTTCTACACTACAGCATACTCTATCAAAGATTTGACGTTGTTCTGTCGTCAAATTTGAACAGCCATTTCGCAATATTTCTGCTAACTCTTCGGGGTTGTAATTTATTTCAGATGTATACTCCCTATTAATTCGTTCCCCACCAACTGTCGGTGTCGGCAAGCCGTATTGACTGAGGGGGTTCCCTCCTATACTTGTAACTATATCTTGTATAGCCAGCAAAGCCCTATTATGGCAGCTTTCACGTACTTGGTCAGAAGTTTCACTATTTATATTTTGCTGTCTCAAAAAATCTTCGGCAAACGCGTCTTTATATTTTTGCCACAACTGCCCAGCGTCCGATAGGCCACAAAATGTCAACAAAATGGCAAATAAATGGCGCAAACGATGTGGACTATCACTGACGCATGCTTCGGCTAAAGCATCATCCCAATGCTGATCGCCATCTAATAAATGCCGTGCGCGGCAAGCAGCTTGAAATGTGGGATATTCTATATCGTCCACTTTGCGGAGCTCAGCAAAAGAAGTAGGTCCTCGCACTGTGTGAAGAAGAAGGCGTAAATAATAACACTCTGCATTATTTGGGTGCACCGTGTATACTCTTCCAATCACGTGTTCTTTAAAAATGCCGGACTCGCCTTCTACAGCAGTTCCACGTCTCCTGCGATTAAAAACACCTTGCTGCTTGTTATAAGTATAATAATGTGGCACTTTATTGTACAACAGAGACTTAGCGAAATTGTCTCTTTCGCAAAGGCGAAAGAATGCGAGCAAGGTGGTTTGTCTTGGGTTGTTCATTCTTTCTGCCACATTTTCTGGCTGAAAGTAAACTCGCTGCCCGCCTTCCAGGTGCACGTCAAGATGGATGACTGGCGGATACCTTTCATGAATAGGGAAACTCAAAATGCGCCAAACTGCCTCCGAAGAGCTTATGTATCGGCCAGATTGATACCTTGTCACTTCATCAAATTGGTTGTTATTTCTTAGTGCTATCATGGCTTGATCACTACCTTTATTAACATATTTACATATATATTTTATAGATTCGACGCTATTACAAATTTCAACATTAATGTGTGCTTGAAAAGCGTTTGACAAAACTGGAGAATACGGTACCACCCAACTATTATTTAGAATTATTTCTTGTCCACGGAATCTGACAGTAGCTGTGAAACCACCTTGTGACGGTGATCTTCGCCGGTATTGCGGATACCCATTTTCCCCAGCCATAGTTAGTTCTTTCAGTGCTCTGGGGTATTTTTTTGAGCATTGACCATCTTTCATGCACGGTGATTCCCTGTTTAAGAGGCCACATGGCCCGTGAACCATATGTGTTTTTACTATGTCATGCAAAATCGGATCTGCATTATAGTCCGGAAATTCTGCACTTATGACACTGTCTATAGCATCGGGACGAATTTTTTCTTCCAGCCACAGAAGAATGTGCGCGTGGGGTAAACCACGCTTTTGCCACTCGACGCTATACATAAAACAAAGAGTTGAACCGAAAACTTTCTCCTTTGTAAGTAGATTAATCAAGACTTTGAGTTTTAAATGAAAAATCCTAGCAATAATGTCATGTCTGTCGTATGACGCCTGTCCTGTGAGAAGTGCCTGGCAAATCTCCGTCCACTTTGGATTTGTTGTAAATGTTATAAAAAGGTCCGGCCGGCCGTATTTACGGACGTAACAAAAAGCATCTTGCGTTCGTTCGTGCATATACCGCGGACCGCCTGTGAAACTGGATGGCAAAATAACCAATCGACCCAAGTTTTCGACGTTATTATCTGATTGCATGGCGTCCCGCAAGTGCACGTATTCTTCAGCGCGTAACCGTCGCTGGTTAGTGCGAATATACACTAAACGTTCAGTTTCTATTTTTGCGTACATGTCCACAATAAATTGGCTGAACAAACCACGAAATCGTTGCAAATATACGAAACTGTTTTGCCTTATTTGTAAAAGGTAGGAATAGTATTGTTGAGCAGATATTTTTTTTTGATAATTAGTGACTCTCGTAGTAGGGTTCACTTGGTACAGCCCAAAATTGTACCCATCTTCACCATGACAATAAATTAGTGGATATTGCAGGGCGTCGTAAGCTCGGTGGGTTTCCAAAATGCGTTGAAGGCGATCGTCGCGTGTACGCAACACGATATCACGTCTCTCACACTCCTGGTCGACTAAAACAACTGCAACTTCATCTGCGACGGGTGCATTGTGTCTTCCACGGTGTTCACCCACAGGACGTCTATCGGCACTTATAACAATTTTGAAATCATTGCTGCCTTGTGGAATTGACTCCAATGCAGCTTTGAATTCACGAACGTACTGGTTAACGTGATGCAGCAATTCTTGAAGTTGACCCAAAAGCTCAGCATTGAGCTGGGGAAAATTGTGATTTCTAACATTGAGCTGTTGCGTGTAATCGGATACAAAATAAATTTGGAGAAATTTGGGTTCATTTTCTGGCAGCAAAGATCCAATAAGGTGATAAACTTGACCTTGTACTTTGAAGGTTGGCATGAACGGTCCTTCCGTTATTTGTTTTGCCCCAAAGGAAGTCATTTGGAAAGCACTGTTATATAAACGAATATTATCCAAAAAACGGTTCGACTGGGGATGATCGCCATTCAGGAGACTTTTAAGTAAGTGTGGTGGATCTTGGAAATTTGGAAGAACAATTTTTCCATTTGAGCAGCACATTCCATCTGTCTCTTTCCTCCATTTCAAAGCATGACAAAAATTACAAATTTCTCTCATGTCACCCACGAAAGTAAAGCCAGCATAATTAATTCTAGACGAATATGTGAACCCTGATTTTTCCCTATTGTCCCAAGGTAATAAAATATTTGCATCGTCATTTTCCATGGACTCATCAGCTCCGCTATTTGTTTCTCTATTCATATGGTATCGAGCTCGTTCTATTTCTAGGCGAGATTGACGTTGTTCTGCTGTTTCTGCTCGTCTTAGTTCATCTATTCTTTCCCTTTCAGATGCAAGATAACTTTCATTGTTTCTTTGTACACCTACATAGTTATGTCTAGCTATTTGTAATCGTTCTTCTCTTTGGGAGAGAGATTCAGACTCGCGCGAGAGAGCGTGTCGCTCTCGGTCAGATGACAGACGTGCTTGGCGTTCCTCGATACTCTCTTGAGAACGCAAAGTCGCGGTCCGAGTTCTTTGCGAACTTAAGCGCGACTCCCTTTCTGTGAAAGTCTCTGACTCGCGTGAGAGAGACTGGCGCTCCCGATCAGCAGACAGCCGAACTTCGCGTTCCTGGATATTCTCTTGAGAACGCAAAGTCGCGGTCCGAGTTCTTTGCGAACTTAAGCGCGACTCCCTTTCTGTGAAAGTCTCTGACTCGCGTGAGAGAGACTGGCGCTCCCGATCAGCAGACAGCCGAACTTCGCGTTCCTGGATATTCTCTTGAGAACGCAAAGTCGCGGTCCGAGTTCTTTGCGAACTTAAGCGCGACTCCCTTTCTGTGAATGTCTCTGACTCACGTGAGAGAGAGTGGCGCTCCCGATCAGCAGACAGCCGGTCTTCGCGTTCCTGGATACTCTCTTGAGACCGCAAAGTCGCGGTCCGTGTTCTTTGTGAACTTAAACGTGACTCCCTTTCGGTGAACGTTTCCGATTCACGTGAAAGAGCGATGTGCTCTCGGTTAGCAGATAACCGTGCTTCACGATCTTCTTCCGATTCCTGAGACCTACAAAGTCTCATCCTTTTCGCATTTCGGCTACGCAGCGAAAGGTTAGTTTTTTTTCTTTGAGGCATTTTCAAGGAAAATTAAAGCAATAAACAAAACTAACAACACTTATGACTGAATAGCCTACAAACTTAAAAGATCGGTGCGTCGAACAGTCTAGTGTGACAACGTATCGTCTGTTCGTGGTCGTGACTCAACGAATTGGCAACACTAACTTACTGTATAACGATTGGCACTATTGGATTCAAACTACGAAGTAAATCAAATACAATCTTTACTTCGTACTTCAAACCAATGACCAAAGTTGACCAAACGAAACCAATAAGATAAGCAAATACTTTTTTTTCGACCAATTTAGAAAATCGATAAACCAAGCAACCAAAGAACTTTTACGACACACGCAAGAACTTTTAAGACACCTAACGAAACCCAATTTGCCTAGTAAACACGGTGGACGTCATCCTCGCGCGGAAAATCAACCTGTGAAGCCCCGCCAACTCACCGGTGAGTCGGACAGAAAAAAAAAAAATTAAAGAGAATAAAAAAAAAAAAAAAATCGGCTGTCAACCCGGGTTGTCCTCGGGGTTTAATTTGACAACCCGGATTTTGCCATGGGGCTTGACAGGTTAACACCGCGATTCAGAAAATGACGTCATTTGCACAACGCCATCTATCGGATTTAGATTTCAACTATCAACATTAGTTCTATTTTTAGTCTTAAGATGTCGTTGCAAGTACTATACTTAATTGCGTAACGTAATATTTTACTTCTTGAACTCACTAAATTAATCATATCTTTTGATAGAGTGAACCGATTTCGATGAAACAAAAACTAAGTTAATCCTCAAGTTGCTTATAATTTTTGTATATAAACATTGTCAGCATTGAATTCGTAGATTTTACGTGATGTGCGCACAAACAAACAGACAAACAGACAAACAGACAAACAGACAAACAGACAAAAATTTCAAAAATGATGGAAATGGGTTCTGTTACTTATCTTTTCACACGCTGGCTATTTTTTGTTTCAATTTCTTCAATGTACAAAAATGACTTTTCTACAGATTTATTATATGTATAGATCTTGCCCTTTCGAGTTGTCAAGCTTCTGAATTCATCAATTCAAAGAGCATATATAGACCATAACTTCGAGGTTTACTCGGTTTTATTTCAGCAGCTAACAATCACGTAGATCGTATTTATCTCAGTACCTCCATGATTGTTGTACCTACCACAATAACATAAGTACCGCTCCTCATTTAAGAATTCGTTTTGACAACAGCCGCTGGTAGGACAAGCGGCGCCCGCGCCGGTGTCCGCCCACCGTGAAGATGCGAGATGCCCTTCGAGAACGACCATTGTGCCCTGCGACCTCCGTCCTCCTCACCCGATATTCAATCATGTTGGGAAATTTTGTTGAAGACCTTGAGGATTTGTTGAAAGCAGCGTAGATGCTCTGTTTGTAGGGAATTTGTTTCCTCTAGGTAGGTGGCTAAATTTGTGTAAAATAATCATTAACTAGTGGACAATAATTGTAAAAACTTATGTAGGAAATTGTAGGTGACGTAAGAGCGTTTACTCCTCACGGTATTTTGTCCTAATTAGCAAATCCTTAATCTTGGAAATGAATGAACCAATTTTAATGAAACTTAATACGCCGCTGTATACCTAGGTCTGAAAAGTTAAGAACTACCTCGAAAAAGGGTTTAGAGAAAGAGAGAGTGGTTTTTCACTTTCTGTGGAAAACTTCAATTTGCACTCTCAATCTCTTTTCTCTAGTTTCTATAAAATACCGTGAGGAGTAAACGCTCTAATTTATTTTTATATGCAGCAGCCAGTCCACCTATTTTGAGAATTCGGTGCCTTATTTGACAAAATTGAGCCAATTAATTTTATCAACCAACCAATTGATTATTATTTCCGAGAATAAAAATACATAGGTATCAAATACATAGTTGTTCTGAACACTGGCTTCCTTTGCGTGATAAAAATGTTCTTTAACATAACTTCCTCAAAAGATAGCACAGATATGAAGGATCCTGTTCACTTTGCTGTAAAAAATAAAGTGTTTCTGTAATGAGCTGGGTTTCCACGTGATTTTTACACCGTTAATGACTAACAGAGATTTTGTGTTAATCAGTTTTTGCGGTATTTAAGTCTTGTTTATTAATTTTACTTAATAATCTATATTTACATGAGTATCTTTCATTTTTTTTCCATTTAATGTATATTTACTCTGACTGATAACGAGGTGTATCTCATTCTTGGAGTGAAGCCTGCTTAGATCATCGTATCCATATCGCTGAGCACAAAACCGGAGGGCATCGAGTGAAAACCTTTTCTCATGACTTGAAATATTGATACGCAAAACTCATTTGGTTAGCCTTTACATTGCTCGCAGAACAGTGTGTCGATGGGGCCGAAAAATTCTGTAGTGGCGACCGCGTACCGGAAGACGCAGCGTTGGAAGGCCTCTCACAAAGTGGTCTGATGACCTGGTGAGGTTCGCGGGAACCCGATGGATGCGAGACGCACAGGACCGATCGTGGTGGCGACACTTGGGGAAGCCTATGTCCAATAGTGGACGTCTTTCGACTTAAATAGGTTACTTCTAGGCAAGCGTGGTCTATCTTCAACCTTATCATCGCTTGATGGTAAGCAAGGTGCTATGTGAGTTAGCGGTCAAACGCGTGCTTATAAACGATAAAAAATAAATAAACAAAATAAAAATGAGTTTTTTTCCCAACAATATTGGGGCCTATCTAATCGGATGGTCAGACTGTTGGTACTACCCGAAAATAATGTCATAGATCCACAAATGGTAGACCAAACCAATGGTGTCGATTTAAATAAAGACCTGCAAAAGATAATAATGGTACTGAAACACATAGATCTACTTGTACATCTAATCAGTTATAGGGACCTAGAATGTAACTAGAAATAGATACATTCTAAGCCTATAACTGGTAGTACCTAGTTAAGTAGGTAGGTACTTGATGTGCGTGTGGTGTGAGTGCCACTTTGTTAAAAGTCTTAGAAAATGTGCTTAGGACTTAGTGAACATTCCCAAAGAACTGTGAAAGTTGCAATCAGATTTTGTGAAAGTCAAATAAACGAGTAATGGATTGTAAAGTTGGGCCCTCACTTCTCACATAGAGGATTGAGGGCCCACCTGTACCGGATAAACTATGGACGCCACAGAAAAAGTCTATATGCCAAAATCTAAGCTAAAATGCCAAACTAAATTTGTGAAAACAAGATATTATCTTGACGCCGAGCGGAATCGAGAGAGGGCCGATCCCGCTCGGAAAAGAAGGCGTCGGGAAGCCAACCGCCTTAGGCCGTCTCCTGAAACACCGGAACCCCGTCAGCTTACTTTAACGCAAGTGGGATCCAAGGGTCGCGGGCGCTTAGAGTAGGGATTCAGTTCGCGAACCGAGTGATTCTAGGAATGACGGTGGTACAGGGATCACATACTGCCGTGGACAGTGAGGCTTGAGGGTGACCATTTTTCAGTCGCCCCAGGGATGTGCCCAAATAGGTGGTGCACAGAGGAGGTAGGTAGGTAGGTACTAGAATAAAATTCATCTAAAAATTGGGAAATAAATAGTTAAGGAACTATTTATTTCCCAATTGCCTCAACTCCGCTAATTATAATCAACCTCTATCAACACAGCCATGACAATACTCTTCCCTCAAAATCATAAATAAAACAAATTCCTGTTTGAAGTGATACGTACTGAATCAGCATACATAATAGTATAGGTACGTTTCCTAGTCATAATGCTTGGTGGAACACAAAGCTTGAGTAAAATTGATGATTCTTATCAGTCATTGTGTCTGTCATTATGTCCCACGACCTTAACTACTAAACACGAATCTGCTTAAATACAAAATTCAATTGTACAGGCGTGATAAGGTTCACCTTTTGCGTTTGTTTAATTATCATAAATGTAGGTTTTTCCTATGTATAAAGTGTTTGTGTTAGCGTGCTTTGAATGAAGTTGAATGCAGTCTGGGATTGGATACGTACATACGTCTGATCATCAGCAGTTATGAAGTCTCTCATGTATTCTAGAATGGGTCTTGTCGTGGTAATATTCTCAGCTCGGCTTTACAGCTTACGCACTAAGGATTTGTTATATGCGCCTACGTAGAAAAAATAGAGATGAGATGAGATGAGATGCAGAATATAGTCTTGATGATAATATTAAACGATGAGTGGCAACCTGCATCGTTGCTTCTCATCGGTTCATCATTCATGGTCCAGGCAGATCATCATAAAGTAACCATCCTGATACTCAAATGATTTGTTGGTAAAAACCTTTTGTGTTGGTAGTTCTGTTTTGCGATAAGTTGTAGAGTCTCTACAATGCCTAAATGAACCCAATGTTTTGGAATTTGATAATCTTCAATAATAAAAAAGTAGATGTGTGTTTTGAAATTCCGGATGAATAAAAGGTTTTTTTTTATAACCTTCTTGCAAAACAGATGCAGACATTGTATGGAAAGGGGCAGACAAGATAAGCCCTTTGAACAACAATAAACTCTTGCGCAAGCAGTCCTTTCAGGAGGTTCAGCAATCAACTGTCATTGTTTAAAATTGGCCGTAAGCCGTACAAGCTAATTGGCAGTAGTTTCTAAGATCTCTCACGATCTGCACAGACGTAGCCTAACAATAATTTATATTTTAACACGCAATAGATATTTCTTAGCTGATAAAGTCAAATTTTATTGAATCAGGAAACAAAAACTCGTGGGAGACGAATTATGGTTATTAGTGGCTTGTTTCGAAATATTATCTTAATTCGAATTAAAGGTGATATACTAGTTATGCTTTACCTTCATTATGTAGTTATATCCTCATCACATTATCTGATATACATCTGAGGAACAGTTTACCTTCGCAATGACCATTTTACGTTTTGGGAACACATCTATTGCGCGTATAGCTAAGGAGAAGAATTTCCTGCCGGAGTCTGTGTTTCCTGATAGCTACAGAATGGGAGTCTTTAAGTCAAGATTGAATAGGTTACTTCTAGGCAAGTGTGCTCCATCGTCGACCAAATCATTGCTTAGCATAAGGTGAGATACTGGTCAAATGCGAGCATATGAATTATATAACCATAGGCTACAAAGGTAAATTTTTTTGAACGAATATTCATCTCTGCTGTTGGTTCTTCTGTAGATAAGTCGAAATACATTATGTGAACTGAAAATAGTGGGCGCACTTCTTCGTCCTTAAACATAAAATATGATAGATAGTAAAGAGAACATAAGATCTCTAATTCCCATAAAAATGCAGAGAACTTCATCAACCAGTTATTTGAACTAAATTCTTACTGAAACTGCTTTTTTTCATTAAGTGCTTTTATGGTCTGAAGATGAATTTTTCAGTTAGATATTAGGACTGGGGCGAGGTACATGGTTTTTTTTTGCGAGAAGATCTAAGATTTATTCTTACTCAATTATTAGACTGGGGCGAGGTACATGGCTTTTTTTGGGAGAAGATCTAAGATTTATTCCTACTCAATTATTTTTACATAATTTATAAAATTCACTCGCGCCTATTGGCCTGACAGCCGTCTTCAACTTTGCAATCTTATTTATTTTAAAACTGGGATTAGTGTTTATTTCTTTTATTCATAACTAGCTGACCCGGCAGACTTCGTACTGCCTAATTAAATTGCAATAAAGTCCTGTCAAAATGATTTGTAATGTGACATTTTTTTGTTCCTACATATTTTATAATCGGGGCAAAAAAATCTCCTGAACAGAACCGTCACCCTGGTGATAGGGCGTTGTGAATAAGAAATATAATTAAATAAAACATATATAAGCATTTAAAAATAAGTAATCGCTTTATTGTTAATCATGTGAATCATAATTATTAACAAAAATCAGTTTTATTTTCATTGTAGTGCTTTGTGATATACGATGTTTTTTGTTTGATTACCTGGCGCATAGACAAACAAATCTGATGGTTTTCCAACACGGGAACAGGCAACATACAATTGACCATGTGAGAAACATGGGTTTTCCAGATTAATACCACAAACACTTAATGATTGCCCCTGGGACTTGTTTATGGTCATAGCAAAAGCAAGCCGAACTGGAAACTGTAGTCGTTTAAAGTCAAACGGCACATCAGTCGGAAGCATTGGGATGCGCGGTATGAGAACGTCTTCTCCTTTATACTTTCCTTTCAGTATAGTTGCTTCTATCACGTTGTTTAGTAATTTTTTTATCGCTAACCGTGTGCCGTTGCAAAGACGCGGTTGGTTGATATTTCGCAACATTATAACTACCGATCCAACCTTTAATTGAAGATTGTGAGGTGGCAATCCTGGCAAATCCAGCGAGTTTAAAAATTCTGGTGGATAGTTCACTACATCATCTTGGTTAGTAGCCGAATCAACTGATTTATATATCCCTGATTCGCCTGTAATTTGTTCTTGATTTTTTAAATTTAATTCATTAACATCTATGTTTTTTGCAGCCAATATAGCTCGTTCGCTCAACCAATCATAGCTTCTGTAATTTTGAGAAACATCTGGAAACACCTTCTGAATAAGTTCATCTTTTGATCGAGTTAACTGACAAAAACTTTGAGGAAAGTTAATGCAGCCAGTCAACATGTCTATAGGAAATTTGCCATTACCAATGTTAATGAGTTGTTTAGAGAATATGTTTCCAGATTGGTCATTTTGCAACTCGACACGCATATTCTTGCTTAAATGAAGTACTTTGACATGTTTCCACAAATTGGAGGACTTTAGACATGCATTGAGTTCATCAGCTGGTGTTGATCGTGGAATCACTGGCAATGTTTGACGAAAATCTCCTGCTAATAAAATCATTGCACCACCAAATTGGTTATGATTGCTCCATTGATCTTTTAAGGTTCTGTCTAAAGCCTCCAAAGATTTTTTATGTGCCATCGTGCATTCATCCCAAATAATTAATTTACATTGCTGCAAGACCTTTGCCATTGCAGAGTTCTTCGAAATGTTGCAGGTCGGAGTTTCATTGCTTTGCATATTAATGGCAATTTTAATGCTGAATGGGCTGTTCGACACCCGGGCCTGCGGACGACGAGTAGTGGGTAACTCGCCGCCCGATCAGCACCAGGCCCGAGAGTCGACGGCGCGTAGTGTTCCACGCGCGCCTCAAAGAGTTGTCAGCAATAGGGACGGGGCCTGCCACGGCCGATGCCTGCCCGGGGGTGGAGGATAAATTCGAAAGAGTTACCTCGCCCCTGGGCACTCAAGGCAGGGAGGAACAGGGGTGGGTTTTAGTCAGTAAGAGTCTGACACGCCCTTCCGCTCCACCCTAGAGCGGAAGAAGTCATAGGATGATTTCCCACCCCCCAAAAAAAAAAAAATGGGCTGTTCGACCACCTTCAAGCAAAGTTGCTGCGATTCCCGACGAAGCGGGTGCAAGTGCAATTTTATTTTGTGAGCGAATCGTTGCTAATATTAATGAAATCAAAAAAGTTTTTCCTGTACCACCAGGTGCATCTAAGAAGTAAATCCCTCCAGTTTCATCATTTATTACTTTCATAAGAGTATCAAATACATACTTCTGTTGTTCATTCAACAGTGGAAGATTTGTTTGAATAAATTCTTTCAAAGTGTTGAGATGTGTCCCAATGTGCCATGAGTTCTAAGCCCTCTAAACAGGTCCTGATGAAAGAGTCCCTACAGTATTTATAACCTATAGACTATAATCCAAACTTTTCTAAAATACTTGGTTGTAGCCTACTATTATAGTTATCTATGGTTATAGCTATGGAAACTGAAGTGCATGCTTGCCTGGTTATTTTTGCGGGGAAAATATTTAGCTTGCTACTATTATAGCCATCTGTGTTATTGGGTCGAGTGTTGCTGCAATAATCTGCTAACAGTTTTTGAACAGGCGTTTAGCACCCAAATGTATCGTTATTAGAGTGCTTGGAAAATTAGATACTTTTTGGGGTCATAGAGTGATGGAATTGATACCTAGACATATCTAATTAGTAATTACGTAATCCATTTCTTTAAATTGTTTGATTACCCTTCCTATAATTATGGTTACCTACTTTGCAATGCAGATTGTATGGTTACGCCTTTGAGTTGAAACATAGCATTAAGAGTTATATGAGAGTTTAGCTCACGAAACTGACAATGGTAGAAGCATATCCGCCAAATCGGAGCTCCTGAGAGAGATCAAGGCATTCTATGGACAGTTATAGGTATACGTAAACGACTAAACCACCCAAGAGTTAGATTGGCCCGACACTGTACCGAAGACATCCCGGATGTCAGCCTTTATGAGATAAGGATGGCTTTGAGACAGATTAAAAATAATAAGGCGTCGAATGATGACGGAATTACCGCCGAATTCCTGAAGGCGTTTGGAAAACCGGTCCTTAAGGCTCTTCAGAAATTGTTTGATTCCATCATACTCGAGAGAAAAGCACCCAAGCATGGAGCAGAGGTGTAGCGGTATTCTTCTTTAAGAACGGCGACAATGCTCTGCTTAAGAATCCTGCTTAAGAATGCCATCTCACTTCTGGGTCATGTCTACAAGTTGTTTTCCAGAGTCAACACGAACCATCTCGCGCGCAGGTTTGACGACTTCCAGCCTCCCGAGCAAGCTGGATTCCGAAAAGGCTTCAGCACCGCAGACCACATGCATACGCTGCGGCAGGTTATACAGAAGACTGAAGAGTATGACGGGAGATGTCATTTCTCCGAAACTGTTCACAGCTGTAATTGTCTTCAAGGTTCTGGACTGGAGAGGGCTAGGCATTAACTTCAATGGTGAGTACATCACTCACATTCAATTTGCTGACGATATAGTGCTCATGATTGAGACTATGGAGGAACTTAGTACAATGCTCGATGACCTTCCGAAAGAGTGGGTCTTAAAATGAACATGGATAAAACCAAGGTCATGGTAAATACCTATGTAGCACCAACTCCTATCAAGATTGGGGACTTCACACTCGAAGTTGTAGATGAGTACGTTTACTTGTGACAAACGGTCCAGTTAGGTAGGGCTTACTTTGAGAAACAGGTCAATTGTGGAATCCGACTCGGCTGGGCGGCGTTTGGTAAGCTGCGCGGTATTTTCTCGTCCGACATACCACAGTCTCTCAAGACGAAAGTCTATGACCAGTGCGTGTTGCCAGTGATGGCATATGGAACTGAAACGTGGTCGCCTACAATGGACCTCATCAGGAGGCTTAAAGCCACCCAAAGGTCAATCGAGCAGGCTATGCTCGGAGTTTCCTTATGTGATCGAATTAGGAATGATTAATTATTTATTTACTTATTTATTTATTTATCACATGGAAAACCAACAGCTTTACATAAATGCAATAAGTAAACTAGAATAAGAGACATTAAGCCAATTATATTATATTTGCAAGAGAACCAAGGTTACCGACATAGCAAGAAGAATCGCCAAACTGAAGTGGCAGTGGGCAGGGCACATTGCTCGCAGAACAGACAGTTGACGGTGCTGAAAACGGACGGGGCTGTCAGGCCGAAAAGAGCGCGTGAATCATAATTATATAAAAGATATTTTATAGATACATATCAAGTACTGCGTTCCCATGTTCCCATTTATTTCACTCCTCAACTTATGACCAATCTCAAGACGTACTCGCCACTGAGATATACACGCCCCCAGTTTTAACAGTACCTTTTGACCTTGTAGTAGTAGTTGTCTATGTTTGAAGAGTCTTTTAAGGATGGCCATAAAATACTCTTCAATAGATTCATTTAAAATGTGCTGTTGAGGTAGAAGTTTCTGAATAATCACACAGAGAGACAGACAGTAGACAGCCAAACCACGTAAAAATTATTTAATTCCAAAACAATTATAGCATTAAAATGTTGAACAAATTATTCAATAAGAAAATATGCCACAAAACTGACTTGTACGATAAGGTATATATAGTAGGAGAAAAAATAAAACAGACAGTAGATATATACAGAACTTTATTACATAAAACTTAAAGCTATGTTAAATCTATCAGTTCGTTAAGGATCAGCTAATTTAAGGAGTAAACGTAGTCACAGTAGCATAGCATTGGCCAAGAGTTTCGTGAAACTAATTTTGGAAAAGATTTTAAGATATAAAATTTTGCCCTATTTCACCATCTCCGGGTAAGTTTCGGTTAACTTCATAAGTACGTAATAAGTAACTTATCTGGCAGATAGTGCCTATCCAGAGATGGGAAACAGGGTAAAAATCGACGAGCAATGTAATTTTAAAATTTTATTGTTCGTGTGAAATCTATAGAGCTACCTTACAACTAAAATTATTGAGCATCACATTTTAGTTTATTAATTACATCTATGTACATAACTTAATTCTAGTGGTTTCTTTCGTGTTGGTAACTTATGAAGAATTTTAAGTATAAAAGATTTTATAGTGGTAAAAGATAGCATTTAAAAGTTCCGTTGAGTAATTAATGCAATTTAATTTAGTTTTCTTATTGATTATAGTTTTGAAAATTGTGTTGCAAAAATCTGGGTGCATGGTAGTGTACAGCAAAGTTCAAAATAAAGAAATTTTCTAGATCTAGCGTGTCACAAATTAGATTTTTTTGTTAGTTATTCGAACAGTTAATTTTTATCAGTTAAACCTACATCGACAGTTTTATTAGGACAATAGCGAGAGGGCAGTGAGTTGTGCATATCTATGTAGTTATTATGTTACAGGCCCGCGGTTCCGCAGTATTCGCCAATGCGATCCGAGATACACTCGAATATGTCGAATGATATGTCGCAGTTGCGGCCGTTGTCTGGAAACAGAAAACAATAGTGTTAGATATTTTTTTAAAAATTATTTAATTTTTAAAAAAATATCTGTAATAATTAATGTCTAATTAATTAGTTTTTGGGAGTTAAATAATTATTTAGTCTGTAATTTATGCTCTATATTGCTTTGTTCAGGTCAAATCTTGCAAGCCGAAATTAGAACCACTTCCACTCCACACCACCACTCCATCCATCCATTCCACTTTCATCCTACGGAGTTGAATTTGTTGGCACAGTTCTGATGACAATAAATTTTTATGGTAAGCATGACCTGATTCCACATCCTCGATTAGCTCCAGATAGAGATACTCTTCAACAGTCAACAGAAAAGACACGAAATTTTGTGTATGAACTCAAAAGCTTGTTTAAAAAATGATTTTACTTTTTTTTAATATTTATCCCAAGAAGTCGTCAAGAATTAAGGTTACCAAAACAATTTTATCTGAAGCGGACTGATTTAAAAAGTCAATTTCTAACTTAAATCTAGCAAAATATGCTTCTGGTCAACCATCCATGGTCCATATTGAGATCCGACCAATCCGACAAATATTGAGGTAGGACCAATGTCAAGTAAACAGTCGATAATTATACAGTACTATTTCTGCTGGTGTGACTGTGCCGAACGAAAAGTGACGAGGAGAAATACCGTGTGGTTTTAGTCAGTAGAAAACCATCCCCAAGACGGAAGATAATCTTACAGATTTTCACACATAAATAAGGGGACATTATAGGGTTGGCTACATCAAAATAATACCGCCAATCTTGCGGGGAAAGCAACACAATATTTTCTGGTACGCACGCTTATTGCGTGGCTGGTAGGCAGGTCGATCATTTGCTATGAGACAAGAGTCGTAAGCAATAAACTCACCCATAGGCACAGTCCTAGAGAACTTGTCGTGGTTCTTCATGAGGCACTCGCGCGACGCCTCCAGCACCGCCATGAAGTAGCCGCGCTCGTTCACGCCGTCCGAGTACAGCCCCACCAGGCCTTCCAGCGTCGGGAACCCGTAGCCGTCAACCTGGAAAAAGAACAGTTTGAAAATAAGTTGAGGTGATGGTAGGTCTTATTTATTTATATACACACAACAACACTTAAAAGAGAAAAACAATCAATTGCAGATAGATGAGCACAAAGGTGCTGCTTATTCCAAAAGAAATGTCATCCAGCAGACATGCGACTGGAAAGTTGGATGAGAAATGTAGACACAGTGTGTATAAATAGGTCTTCTGATAGGTTGTTGTTTTTAAAGTCGAGGAGGCTTTTTTGGGAGATGGGGAATTGTCACATGACTTTTCTCGCTCTGGGTGAACGGGCAGACTCTTACTGTCTTAACCCACCCGTGTTCCTTCAGTTTTATTTTTATTTTTTTTTATTTATTTATTTATTCATTTACAAATTATTTCAGTTGTCCTCGGTGTTACAGGGCCGCGGTGACTCTTTCAACTACCGCCGCGACACAAATTCTTGGAGCCTGTATTTGTGATGCAGTAGTCTCGCCAAAAAATTGTTGAGATGATGATTTATGTAAGTTTTCTTATAGGGTTTAAGTGTTATGAAGTTTTTTTTTTATGTTTGATAGGCTCGCGTTTGACCACTATCTCACCTGATGGTAAGCGATGATGTGGTCGAAGATGGAGCACGCTTGCCTAGAAGTAACCTATTCACTCTTGACTTAAAGACTCCCAGGTTGTATCTTACAGGAAACACAGACTCCGGTAGAGAATTCCACTCTCTAGCTGTACGTGCAATGAATGTTTTCTCAAAACGCTTTGTGCGTATGGATGGGAGGTCCACCATGAACCGGTGGCACTTCGCCGTACGTCTTGTGGTCCTTAGATGAAACGGGCTTGGCGGAATCAAATCATGCAATTCCGTCGCACACTCCCCAAAATGTAATCGATAGAAAACCGACAGGCTAGCAACTCCTGGGAATCTGGATTTGTGTCTGGATTATTTATGAATTTTAGGAGGAGCTCGTGGCTAAAGTAATAATAGCGGCATGAGTCGATCCCTCAGGTTAAGCTACGCTTGCCGGGGTTGGTCCATGGATGGGTGACCATCTTTACATACCGAGACTCCTCCGTGCATCGGAAAGCACATTAAGCCGATAGTCCCGGCTGTCAATCGTGGATCTTTGACAGTCATTACGGATCGTCAGAAGCCCGAAAGTCTGACAACCAGTCTTACCAAGTGGTATCGTATTACCCAGTAACTGGATTGTGCAGGTCAGATAGGCAGTCGCTTCATGTAAAATACTGGTATTCAGCTGCATCCGGTTAGACTGGAAGCTGACCCCAAGATAGTTGGGAAAAGGCTAGGCGGGCAGATTGATTATTTATGAATTTTAAGTACTATAACATTGGGGACTAAAACACATAGAAGTGCCAACTTAGGTACTTCCAATCAATTAATTTAATACACCTCTCCCGGTAGAAATGCTACAAGAAAAATGTCGCTAGGAATGTTTTCAGTATGAATATAAAGAGGAGGTTACTGGCCGTAGGCTAGGGGAAATCCAATGAATGATATTGGATTTCCCCTAGCCTACAGATGGACTGTGTGAAAGATAATGGTACGGATTCTCTTGTTCAATATCTAAACTAAAATTAGAGAATTGCTATCTTTTACTAAAAGGCAGTGCGAGAAAAGGACGGCTATAGCTATGCACTAAGTTAGAGATGTCAAACTAGTTTATGCCTTGCGCTTCGCCGTGTTTTTAGACGACATGTTTTTACGTGTACCCTTAATTTGTATGGAAATATTAGTTCAAACTAAATGTGACAGCTCTAATTTACGTCCGTCTCTTTCTTGTTTTATTAGAGAGAAAAAGATAGCAATAGCCTAAATTAAGTTTAGTTTGTGCATAACAGCTCAACACCAGTGTGTCTTAAAAGGGGGTGATAGGGAGAAGATAACATGTAGTACCGACTCCAATTAAATTGGTAGATATAAGGGCAAGAGAATTATGATAATGAAGTTCGTTTCCTTATTTCGGTGTTCCTAATATGCTATATTAGCTTAGCTTAGCTAAAGATAAACTGAACGATAAGAATAGAATAGAATAGAATAGAATAAAACTTTATTGTACACCAAAACAGTTACACAATTATTTTACACCTTGCCTAACCAACTTTTTTGTTTTGTTTTTGATAAGTAATGATCAAATAACACTACGATTAGGTACCGAACCGGTACTGAAAATGTATATCATTAAATTACACTGATAGGCCATATAATTCTGTCCACCGCTGTGAAAAGGCCCGCCATATTCTACGAAGGATTTACAGATTTATTTCTTTCTCGCAGGCCATTATCTCATAAAGCCAAAATCGAAAGATCCCAACAAAAACCTAGCTCACTTAAGTAATAAAATTACGATTATGACTCGGAGGATAAAAATAACATTTATTGAAAGCAATTCATAGCATGTCGTTCGCTTTTTATTGTACGATCTCAACTAGTGTAATACTTGTAATAAAATATTTCATACAAAAGAAATTTATATAGAAAAAAGGTATGACAAGCACAAACTGATGGGCCTTACGGCCGACCCCCGACTATTAAATTCAATACCGCTTCTTGAATATAACACAAATAAAATACAAATTACAGCATGTACCGAAGACCTTTATGGCCGTAATATTCCTGCTCAAAGGATTTCAAGTATAATAAATAAGCAACGAATTTTTCTTTTTCAGATTTACGACTTTACCTCTCATGTTTTATAGTTAACAAATTGGAGCAATCAGTTCGTGACAGAACTATAAAGCATTAAAACTCGATTTAAAATTATTTTATTTTTTCGTTTACGAGTACGCTTGACCTCGGCCGAGTGGGAATAGCCGCCTAACATTAACTGGAGATTTTCATAATATTTTTTAATTTATTCTTGTTGGTGTTGTTGTATTTCACACACAGCCCATACCGTTAATTGCTTTTTATGAGTTCGAAATGAGCACGTACGTGGATTTCACATGTAGTTTGATTTTTAAGATGGCCAAAAGTTCACTTGAACTTAATAGCCAGTAATTTAAAGACTGACCAGCAATCATTTTAAATGAAGCAATTTTCTTAAACTCTCGATTTAAAATTTAACTAGATGACGCAAAATGTTAAATAACACTTTCTGCACAATTTTCTGATTTTTCACACGTTAATTAATTTTCTCACACACCTATTTTCATCAAGATAAAAAGTGTCAATTGCTCCATCAGATATGTGTTCCTTAAACCCAGAATCCACGACGCACAATATGAATTTTCTCTCAATAACGAGGTAAATAAAAAGTGCTTCATACTCGATGTTACAGAAAGTTCGTTCGATATTTCTGTGCTCTACAAAAAGTGAATTGCGTCGATGACAATCAGGGTTGCACTTGTAATGTGCATCCAATTTTATCTGTAGATTTCTACAATGTGAGATGATTTTAGGATAAATGGTGTATTATTTATTGTACACCAAAATTTTAACACTGCTCTTTTAAAGTATTCATAAATGTTTGGGTACAATGGTGGTCTTATTGCTAACAGTGATATCTACCAGACAACATTTGAGGTAGAGATTAGGCACTTGCTTTGATAATTTTGATAAAACAAACATGTTTGTATTTAAATAATGGTTGTTATAGATGAGTTGTTATGTTGTTGAGAAACTTCTCAGTAAAGTTTTTACTAAACTTTCGTTACATTTTTTGTTGAGTTTAGAAGTCTAATCTCGGATGACTGGCAAACATTCTCTTTACATTATTGAGACAAGGAAATTAATTGCACTCTTTCAAACTTTCATGAGTGTTTTCGACTCAGATGACAGCCCTAAGTTTTATCAGTTTAATCGTTGTAAACGAGTTAGCAGTTACTTAGATAAAATAGATGGACGGAGTGGCACAGTGGGTTAATACTTACGGCTTTCACTTTCCTGTACACGCACTGCAGCAGGCACTGGAATTAAGAAATAAAAATGTTTGATTAGTTATGGACACAGATAATCCCGAAGTAAGAAAGTAAAATGGATAAGAACTTATTATACAGAGTGTAACGGAAATGTGTGGTTATAAAAAATAAAAAATTAAATACTGCTTCGACCCGTATAACCGAGCAACTTTCTTCAAGACAGTCATACTGAATAACGAAAAAACAAATTGCACCTCTCATACTAATTAGTTTTGATAAGCTGATAATATTTGTACGGAAAGTCCAGTTTTTTTAATGAATTTACCGTCGCTTCCTTAAAGTAATTGGTCATCTCCAGAGGAAAAAGAAGTAGGTATCTAAAATAAGATAACACATTACATCCTGTATTTTGGGCACAAACAGGTTTTATGATATGTAAGTAAAGTGAAAAGAATCGATACAAATAAATACGCAAATAAATTCGCTTCATGATATCTGTATCCGTTTTGAATGAGTCCAGTAACGAGAGGACTCGGTGTACCACTTTCAAAATTGGATTAATTTGCTTTTATCACTCTGACTCAGCTAGCTGGTCGATGCCATGTTGTCAGTGCATTTCTTAATCAATTCAACATCTCAGGAGTCTTATTACCTATCACCTATCTGGTTAACAGACTCACGCATCTGATTCTTTCATCGGTACATGCTACCTTATTTAGCAACCTTCAATTCTACTGTCTCCTTGGTAGGTAAAAGCTAATTTAGTTGTGGTTGTTCTGCACTAGATACATAAAACTATTATTTTATAAAGTGACGGACATAATATAACATAGTCAGCCTTATAATTTTGTCACTGCTGGGACTCAGGCCACCTATCTAGGAGAGAGAATGGGCCGTAGTGCACCACGCGGGCTCAGTGAGGGTTGATGGTCACATATCTTTGAATCTTTTGTTCTGGGACATGGCGGTTTCCTCATGATGTTTTCTTTCACCGTTTTGAGAGCAGTGGTGATGAGATAAATTACACAAAGTAAGGCGCCTGGCTGGATTCGAACCCACGGCCTACAACTCGTAAGTCGGGACCGTTACTACTGGACCACCACTACTCAAGTGGCGGACAGCACACTCAGTTATTCCATCCTCTACTGGTTTCTTTCTAGCTTTTATGACTTCCAGCTCTTGCGCTCCAGAGCTAACTGTCATTTGGTAATTGTTAGTCCAGCTTATCACACCATCCTCTAGGACTAATTAATCAAAATAAGATTTAGTAGACTCACCCCAGCGATTCTCTTCTCGTCATGCGTGAAGGGCACCTCTCTCTTGTCACGCCGCCTCTGTGCAGGCATCGTGTGCTCTTCTTTGATCACATCTAGCGCCTCTGAAAACAATCAGTAAAAAATATTAGCCAGGAAAGAGACAAACAAAATATAGAAACAGATTTTTTGAAATTAAAAATAACTTGGCGGGGTGCACTACCGTTCTCCCATACTAAATACATAGGGCATTTATTGATCATAAATTAACCAAATATTTCATCATAATTTAATTTAATTTAATCATCTGTTATTTTATTGCCAATCAATGTTATATTTTAAATTTAATTCGTTTTTCTTAATTTGTTAGATATATTATTTGTATATTTCAATAAACACAATTAATCGCAATGTTATAAATGTATAACTAATCAAATTAAAATAGTGTATGTGGTGTTAGTCTGTAAGTAATTGTTGCACTTAAATTTACTTGTATAATGTGTAAACAATCTATGGCTAACCTAAATAAATAAATCATATAACATATTTTATGGCTATGCTATAAAATTAATATATAAACAAACTGCTAAACTGATATTTTTACCTGACTGCCTCAGAAAGAGGGTACTAAATATTTCCGAGACTTTAGTATCTACTTATGTATGTCTATTTCTTTGGCACGCCGCGCCGTGTAGTCTAAACGGCTGGATGAATTTTAACAAATGGGGGTTTCTTGAGATTGGCTTTGACCGCCGAAGTGACATAGGCTGTATGACTTTTGAAAAAAAAAATGGCAACCGCCATTAGGTAAGTGTAGTCGTATCAAAATAAACTGCTCGATGTGATGAATGTTGAAAAAAAAAACGGTTTTTTGAAAATATTAAAGTTTTGCCATTGCTACCCATCACGTCTTTTAAGTAGGTTATGTGGGCTCTTTCTGTTCTGGCATCTTTCGATAGCAACTTCATCGCTATCTAAAACAGGCATAACCTCGTTTTTCACCACATATAGGCACTTGGTGCATTCCAAGAAGAACGCGGGTAGGCACTCGTTTAAATCAAATTAGCGAGAGGTAACCATGGCGACCATAATTGCTTTAGTACCAAGCCAGGTTACCAAGTGGTGTACAATTTATTTTACGCAATAAACGATCGCTTTGCAGAATTTAAGATTGCGGCATTGTTTTTTGATGGTGTGTTTTTTAAACTACAGAAAATACAACAGTTTCGTACCTTTCCCATACCATGAGGAAACATTTTAAGATATTATATTGTAGATCACACGAGAGTTTAAGGGTTAGACAAGCTGCCAGCGTATTTTGTCGTCTATCTTGTATTTTGAAAATGTTTAAGAGATTATTTATTACATATCGTCAGAAGAGAAGATTAACTTTGTGTTCATCATTCATCATTACATAATTTCAGCCCATAGACTTCCACTGCTGGACATAGGCCTCCTAAACGACCGCTCCTTAACGTCTCGCACCCATCAGATTCCCGCGACTCACCAGGTCAGCGGTCCACCTTGTGGGAGGAATTCCAACTCTGCGTCTTCTGGTACGCAGAGAATTTTTCGGCCTAATGACCATCTGTTCTGCGAGCAATGTGCCCTGCCCATTGCCACTTGACTTTGTGTTACAGATACATTATAAGTAGGCATTTATACAAAGAATTTGCAGTAAAATGTACGTACAACACATTGCGTACAACTTTAGCTACAGCCATCCAGCGGCCAGAACGCAACATTGTGTTTTCGGACAGGTTTACCTCGTTCTAAACAAAACACAACCACTTCGTTAGTGTTTCATCAACCTTGCAGCCAAAGCCACTGGAATTTTGTCCAGCTATATAAGATCAAAAGTCTAAATCCCATCTTGCTTCATAAGGAAGAAACGCGTCACTTAGCCGCAGAGACTCGTAAATTGTGTTGCGTTAGTATTTATTAAGTTGTACCTACAGATATGTAGGCCAGTCGGGTCACGACTTAGCTGCAAGTTCCAACGCTCACTTTCGATATCTATGCAAGTACTGAGATGTTTCTGGGTTTAGGGATATAAGACGAATTTTACAGGTTTTATTGATAGTGTCGAGAGGCTACACTCTTATTCACCTAATACAAAAAGTTAATAAAAGGAAGGTTCTTCTTTAAGTCCCCCATAGTAATGGTTCGATTTTCAACCATCAAACAAACGATTAAGATCGAAGATTACATTTCCAAGTTATATCATTAATTAATTATAGAGACAGTTTAGACTCTACATTAACGTCTAAATTAAATCATCATCATCTTCCTGCCCTTATCCCATGTTACTTGGGGTCGGTGCAACACGTTTTTTCTTCCATTCTGTCCTGTCAGCCGTCACTCTGTCACTAACTCCCTTTTCTAACATGTCACTCTTCACACAATCCTATGAATGAATGAATAAACGTGTAAATTAAATCTCGTCTTATTAAATTGCCTGAAGGGTAATAACTAGAGAGCTATTAGGTCTAGTTAAGCTACAAGGTGTAGCTCCCTTAGACCCTAAGGTCACAGCACGTGTTTTTCTTCCGTTCTGTCCTGTCAGCCGTCACGCTATCACTAACTCCCTTTTCTAACATATCACTCTTCACACAATCCTATGAAAAAATTAATAAACGTGTAAATTAAATCTCGTTTAATTAAATTGCCTGATGGGTAATAACTAGAGAGCTATTAGGAGCTATAAGGTGTAGCTCCCTTAGGGTCGCGGGATTGTTCAAAAGGGTCACCGCAGCCCTGGAACACAAAGGGCAAATGAAGGAACAGGAGTGGGTTTTAGTCAGTAAGAGTTTTACACTCCCTCCCGCTCCACCCAGAGCGGAAGAAGTCATCTGATGACTACCCATCCTCAAAAAAGTTGGCCGTCACGGGACGCCCGGTAGATGTGAAACATCTATTTTAGCTAATTGTTGTTGGTGTTGTTGTTGGTTGTTGTTTGTTGTTGTTGGTTGTTGTTGGTTGTTGTTGTTGTTGTTGTTGTAGTTGTGTGTTGTGTTACTTTTTTCGCATAGGTAGATGTTTCTAGGGAGAAGGGAGTCGAGATCGGTGGCGTAGTCGGGGCATCGTGGCACGACAGCGTCATGCTGTTTGCCGTCACGGCATTTGAGTCGATTTTACTGCCAAGCCTCGCCATTAGATGCTTCACATCAAAAAGGTGTACCTTTCTTAAAACCTAAGCAATACCTGTTTAATACTTGGCTGACAGCAACATATCGAAACGAACAATAAGTAAGAGTTCACAGAGAGTGCACGATGCTCATTCACAACAACAATACAGTTACCATAACCACATAACAAATGCGAGCATATATCAC
Source organism: Polia nebulosa (assembly GCA_951329385.1). NCBI lineage: Eukaryota > Metazoa > Arthropoda > Insecta > Lepidoptera > Noctuidae > Polia > Polia nebulosa. The sequence continues at coordinate 8,083,808 of OX589595.1, read as the reverse complement.
TAATGAGAATATTCGCTAAATAAAAATATTATCGTAATATATTAACATCAAGTAAAGCGAGCCAAGTAATCGGTGGGTAATCTTTCACAAAGTCACTTTTGTAATCGTTAACTGGAAACTTGAATACCTAATTAAAACCTCATAAGGGAAACTGGGTAGGTACGGTACCTATTGCATGCTGTTTTATAGCTATAGGCACCTATAGGATACTTAGATTAAGTAATATTAACATAGTCAGCGAGTCAGTGATCTCTACAGGGGTGGTCTTAGGGTTCTGATGTTCCTTTTTTTACCCGACTACGCGATGCAGGGAGTAGCAATGTATGTATGTATGTTTGTTCCTTTGTGGCGCTTTAGAGACCAAACGCTTGCACCGATTTTTATAATTCTTACGTCAAATTGATTCTAAATCATATAAAATTACAGTAATCAAAATACAAAATGGCCACAACCAGATGCCATATTGTGAAAAAGTAAAAATGATAGTCGTCGAACTATCACGTGGGGTATCAAAATAAAGGGTTCGAGGAGGCGATTTCAAAAATATAACTCACTAAAATGTAGAAATAAAAAAAATTAAAAAATTTCAAAAAGTTCGACTGTAAAAACAATTAAAAAGTTCCAAACAAGTCACTTTTCAAGCAGTCTGACGCAATTGGTGGCATGCAATCAATAATTGAACTAAAAAACCTGCTATCGAGACTGCATCAGACTGCTTGAAAAGTGACTTGTTTGGAACTTTTTAGTTGTACATAGTCGCTGTTTTTTTAATTTTTTTTTATTGTGTGTAAATACTTTAAATAGTAATTGCGAAATGCGGATTCATTGAGATTGATTAAATGAGCTCAGCCGTGTAGATACTGTACACCTAGACTTGACATGGCATCAAGTGCTCGCTACGCTCAGCGCGTCCCGGCGCCACCGATATAATGCCGCCAGGATTTTGGTGCCAGGATCCGAACCAAAAAAAAACGAAATAATTTACTCAACATAACACGAGAGCGGAATTGTAAATTTTTTTATTCGGAGTAAGCATGATAACTGCTTGTCAATCAATTTCAAAAGTTCACGAGAGGTAGCTGCAGTTCACCACAAAAAACAAGTTGTTGTAAAGAAGGAAGTTCACAGTAATTGAGTTTCCTTTGATTTGCAGGATATTGTAACATACGTAATTGGCCAATCATATTGGTTTACTAACATTTGAAGAGGCCAATTACTGTATGATTAGGTATGCTTACTCAATGTAATAACTTAATTTTTCCGGTTTTGCTTCTGCAGATCTTGTATTTGATTGCCCGGTCCGAATCAGATTATATACTTGTTCATGAAAATATGTACAAATAACATACACAAATGACATAATTACTGGTTGTGGGTCTATTACTAGTCATTGCAAATCTGGACAGTCATTAAAGGGAAGTCCGTCCCGATTTACGAACACTCGAATCAAATCAAATCTCTCTATAACACTCAAAGGTTTGGTGAAAGAAAATTCAACATTGCTTTATACATGAATTGTGTAATCACTGTGTACCTACCTACTTTGTAATGTTTTGGTGTACAATAAGTAAGAAACACCTGCCCAAGTCACTTAGTTATTAAACTGCATACCTGCCATAGTGTCCCAGACTCTGAATGTTCATGCCCATGCTTTGAACAGGTAGCTCACATAAAATACCTTGGTGTCTACTTTGACGAAAACCTCACCTGGACAAAGCAAATAGAGCATGTGACTGGACGTGTTAGGAAACTGCTACATGTCTTTAAGAGACTGGGTCAGATTGCAAACACAGGGATTTTGAAGATGATTTATCACACTCTGTGCGAATCTCTTCTTAGTTATTGTATAGCCGCATGGGGGGTTGCCCAAAAGACTCATTTGATAAGGGCAGAACGCGCACAACGGGCCGTTCTCAAGGTAGCTTATAAAAAACCAAGGCGATTTCCAACCAATACCTTATATCAAGAGACGCGTGCAATGCGCGTGCGACATATATATATTATGGCTGTAGCTCTAAGGTTCCATAAAGAGGCTTTAGTCAGGGTGGAATCTAAAATGCATTCCCGAAGGAAACCTAGATGGCATAAACCAAAGCGTAGATTAGATTTTGGTAAAAGGTGTTTTCACTATATGGGGCCAATGCTTTATAACAAACTTAACGACAAAATTAATTTATTACCTATGACAAAATCGATATGCAAATCTCACATCAAAACTTACCTAAAAGGTCTGGATTACGGCGCCACAGAGAAACTATTACATACTTTTTAAACCACTTGTTTTTCATTCTTTCATGATATATTACTTTTGGAGACATGACAAATACACACACACATACACACACACACATACACATACACTCACACAACAACATACACATCACACGTAACAACACCACACAACTCACACTTTTGTACACACTTACTGCAAGATGCTATGTATCCCCCTTATATATATATTATTATTATTATTATTTTTTTTTTTTGTTTTTGTTGTTTTCGTTTAACTTTTCCTTTGATAGAAATATGTATAAATATCACTTTAAATTTTTTGAACTACGATGAAAGAGACTGGCCTCCACGACACAGGGAATCCTAGTGTGGAGACCAGTGATTTACCTGTTTGAATTATGTATTTTTTCTGAACAATAAAGATTATTATTATTATTATTATTATTATTAAAAATAATTAAGAAATTAATATGTTAAAAGACCCGACTGTAAAAAACAACTAAAAAGTTCCAAACAAGTCACTTTTCAAGCAGTCTGATGCAGTCTCGGTAGCAGGTTTTTTAGTTCAATTATTGATTTCATGCCACCAACTGCATCAGACTGCTTGAAAAGTCACTTGTTTGGAACTTTTAATTGTTTTTACAGACGGCTTTTTTGTTTTTTTTTTTATTTTCTACATTTTAGTAAGCTATATTTTTGAAATCGCCTCCTCGAACCCTTTGTTTTGAGACCCCACGTGATAGTTCGTCGACTTTAATTATTTCTTTTTCACAATATGGCGTCTGGTTGTCGCCATTTTGTATTTTGATTACTGTCCTTTAGTAGCACTCGCAAGATTAAGACGAATCAATTTGACGAAAGAATTATAAAAATCGGTGCACGCGTTTGGTCTCTAAAGCGCCACAAATGAACATACATACATACATACGTCGGCTAAAAAAGAGATTGCTTCTTTTGAGATTATTATTTTTTCCCAATAAAAATAATTAACTTAAAAAGAAAAACTTATCAAAGGCAACACTGAGTGCTCGACAAAGTTCACATACAGTTTTGTGTCAAAGAAGTCGCCTGAGCGAGACGGTCTTTTTGATCCTTTGTTAGTGCCTACAGCGCGACTAGTGCAGGGCGGTATCGTTTGAAATACAAATAGGTAAAAATGAAAAGATTTCGCCGGCCGGTGGAGTGTTGTCAACTTATAAAAATTTGCCATATTTAGTGTTAAATTTCGCATAAGTACGAGTATTTTATAAAACAAAAAATCAAAAATATTTGTTTTTATGAGTTACATTTTTTTACATTTTTTTCTAGTACGTATGTTAAACCAAGAATACACCTTTATTGGATCGGACAGGGTTTTTGTTACATGTTGTATATGCCGAACAGTGTGACAAGTCCCGCAACCTCCGTTGAAAATAGAAGATTCTCTGACCAGCAGGCGTATTCGCTAACTCAGTTGACATCAATTTGATAGGCACTTTGCCGTACATTGCTGCTTTGACGTATAGGAAAACCGTAGTACCTATTATAATCGATGTCCACCAAGCAATGTACTGCATAGTGCCTATCAAATTGATGTCAACTGAGTTAACGAATACACCAGCAGGTGATGTGACTGATGGATAACTGCCCGATGATTGTTGTCGAGCAGTTGAATCGCGCGAAGAACTTAGATTGTGCGATTTAAAATGTATGTGTTGTCCAGTTTTTTTGTAGTTCGTATGTAGACTCCGCTACAATCGAATGACGACTAAACAAAAAATAATCAAACTTTAAATACAGCATTGGTTAGCTTATCAATTTAATGTTGAATAATTATTATGAAACATATACGTAAATCCTACAGACCACAGGTCATAAGCAGATACTAACTTCAGAGTTAACGACTCTAAGTATAATAACTTTGGTTTATTTAAGGAGTAATATGATGATAGTTTCTTGCCCCGTTAAGACCATCTTTAGCTAACTAAACACAGTGTCGACTGTACTGCCTGTGTTATAGCTAGTATTTTGTGAAATATGTGGGTAAGGTCTGAGAATTTAAACTTGTAATGCAATTTAACGGTCCCAACCAATTATTGCGGCTCATCATAATATGTTAGGTATAGCTATCGTAAATCTTTGAGGTCAACTACAAATTAAAAATACATACAACGGAGGTAATAAAATTAACGATTACAACAAGTTAATAGTTTTAGTCCAGTTTAACGCTTTTTTAAGTGATGGGCTCATAAAGTGCGAGATTTTTTTTTAAAATAAGATGCAAATTATAAAACTATTTGTTAAAGTTAATCCTGAGCTTGTAGTTGAGTAATACCAGACACAAAGGTGGATCTTCAAGTTAAATCAATGCTTGCCGAGGTCGGTAAGTGGATGGGTGACAATCCATTACATACCGTGACTCCTCCGTGCCTCCCCGTTGGTCCCGGCTCTATCATATATTGATGATATAGTATATGATAGTCAAAAGCCAGAAAATCTAACATCGATCTTGCCAAGGGGTATAGTGCTTTTTTTTTTTGGGGGGGGGGGGGTGGGAAATCATCCTATGACTTCTTCCGCTCTAGGGTGGAGCGGAAGGGCGTGTCAGACTCTTACTGACTAAAACCCACCCCTGTTCCTCCCTGCCCTGATTGCCCAGGGGCGAGGTAACTCTTTCGAATTTATCCTCAACCCCCGGGAGGGGTATACTGTTGCCCAGTTATTGGGTTGTGGCGTTGTGCAGTTAGGCTGGAAGCCGATCTCAACTTAGCTGGAAGATGCACAGCAGATTGATTGATCTAGAGCTAATCCTGCCGATTTTCGTTGTATTACCTAAGGTCGTTGTTGGCTGAATGGTGTACCACTATGCATACATATCAGCAAATGCCTATATATATAAAAATGAATCCCTATTTCTCTAGGTCACGGCATCACGCGTGAAAGGTTGGACCGATTTCTCTAATTCTTTTTTGTTGTGTTTGTTATTGTCAGGAGCAGGTTGTTATGAAAGAAAAAAATAAGAAAATTACGCGGCAAATTAGAACATTTCAGAAAACTTTTCGCGCGTTTGACAGTTCATATATAAGACAGGGCAACGTCTGTCGGGTCAGCTAGTTAGTTATGCAATTAAAAAGTACTTACATCTTCAAAACATATTTGAGAATATAATTAATAATTCAAATAAAGTTTTGAAGCGACTGTGAAATACTCAAAGTGGTTTCAAAAAGTTAATTCATTTGCGATTTTGGAATTCAGAGTAATTTGAACGTGGGTTTTAGGAAACAAAAATTGTCGGTGTCATTCTCCCCTAATTTTAAATCTGAAGTATTGTTGGCAATGACTTCAAGCATATTGGGATTGCCCTAGATCTTGTAGCGATTACTACCCAAGGTTTTCACAGCAATTTATAAGGCAGTAAGTATAAAGATTAAAGGTCGCAAAATTTGTAATAGAGCAGCATGTGTAGTAGAGTAGTCGATTTCAAGTTATTTTGTTTCATGTAAATCTCCATGGGCGCTTATAAAACGTTAGTAGCTAGGTCATCATCATAATTTTAGCCGAAATATGTCCACTGCTGGACATAGGCCTTCCCCAAGTGTAGCCACAACGACCAGTCCTGTGCGTTTTGCATTAATCAGGTTCCTGCGACCCTCACCAGGTCATCGGTCCACTTTGTGGGAGAACTTCTGACGCTGCGTCTACCGATACGCAACAATGACGCTCATCCCCCATCGACAATCAGTTCTGCGAGCAATGTGCTCCGCACAATGCCACTTAAGTTTGGCTATTCTTCAGACTATGTTAGCAACCTTGGTTCTCCTGCGGATATCTTCATTCCTGATTCGATCACGCAAGGAAACTGCGAGCATAGCTCTCGCCATTGCTCTTTGGATGACTTCCTAAGCCTTAGATGAATACCATTGTGAGCGACCACGTTTTAATGCCATATGTAATAGCTAGATGCACGGATTGCAAATTGGACGTTTACTTTGGAGAAGAATCCGAAAGAAACACCTTGGTTACCCTTTTAAAATGTAAAATCATTGTAAAAGCTAATTTTAGCTTTTACAATGTTTTAACAGTACAGTGTTAAGTGGTATGAAAAGATAGTGTAGGTCAAACGAAGCACACTACATACATATAAAAAGAGAAACAGCACACAAGCATGTTATCTAACTTCTGCATAAAGTCTTACAAGATATACCTTTCTTGCATAAGTCCACAAAACATTTGCTATAGCCACCTGCGGTTGGCAAACTAAACCACCTGTAGATTTTGTAAGGATTATTCACTAGTTTAATACTGGTTTTAATATCCCATTCTAGAGAATATATTAGAGCTGCTGTTTTCTATTGTGAAATTTAGACCAGACTGATAAAGGATTAACACTTTGGTTTGGTTCGGTGGATGCAAGCGTTACTGCTCAGTAGTACTTGGTTCAATTCTCGGGTCGGGCAAAGTGTTATAGGGTTTATCCATCTGAAATTTCTCAGTAGTAGCCCGAAGTCTGGAGTGCCAGGTTGACGGTAATAGGGCCTTAATACACATAACTGTCACATAAATTAAATAACTCTTGAGATACAGGTACACTACTCGTATAGCAACGCCTCTGCGTAACCATTCGAGATAATACAATCGTGATGTTATGATATGTGAAAAATGTGCTGGAGCTCATCATGGTTGTAACGTAAAATTGAGTAATTATACTTTAGCAACAAGCCGCAAAACCTACATTGAAATTATATCCTACTACAACCCTACTATAATATTAAATAACTGGCCAAGTGCGTATCGGATTTCACACATTAAGGGTTTCGTACCAAATATTGGTATTTGTTAGTAAAGTATACGTAGTAATAAACATTATCACCAAATTTCAAGTTCAAAGGTCAATGAGAAGTTAATAAAATCTTCGTAACAAAAATTTTGTGACAGACGACGGACGGACAGACAGACAGACGGACACGTGAGTGACAACAATACCCTTCATGTACGGAACCCTAAAAATGCGAAAGTTTGTATGGATGGATGTTTGTTTCTCAATTACGCCAGAACGACTGAACGGATCTAAATGAATTTTGGCACAGAGATAGATTATAGTCTGGAATAACACAAAGGCTTATAATTTATAAAGTACTAAGTAGGTACGATTAGTAACCAGGTAGCCAAATCCTTTTACTGCTACAAAAAGATGCAATGCACTGCAGTGAATTTCTAATCCCATAATGGCTTTCAAAATACACATCATGAATTGCATCAAACTAATAAACAGGTACGCGTAGAGAGAATTGCACTAATCAGTTACCCCTTTTCAACGTACCACAAAATTAGCACAGCTGTCTATACACAGCAATTGCACAGTTTCTCAATGCAACACAAGTCAGGTACAGTCGAGTGCACATCGCATGTCCCGCGGTGCAGCAACCTGCAACTTATGCAACGTGACGCAACGGACTATATGGGTCAGTTGCTCGCACATACCGACGGTTAGAATGTTGTTTTTTTATGGGTCAGTTGCCCAGTTGACTTATCAAAGGATCTTGGAGTTAGGCAATGGCTGTATGAATTTTATTGGAGATTTTGTTGGGTGATGTCGTTAAAATTAAGAGGATGGACTTTGAAATAGAAAAAAGGGTTTTGGCATTGATAACGCTGGTAGAATGTTTTTTTTGTAAGCCCCATGGGTCCGCATAAAAACAAAAAAAAAGGTCAGATATAACGTTAGCGTAGAATATCAGCTGTATGACCGGGTGCCTCGTGAGGTTTTGTGGTGGGCCCTTAAGGAGAAAGGTGTCTGCCCAGGGGTTGTGGATAAATTCTACATCGGACGTCCAGGAAGAGGCTTCCTGGTGTATGCTGTTTGCTGATGACATTGTGCTGGTTGCCGAAAGCTGCTTAGAGGTCCAGAGCAGATTGGAGACGTGGTGGCAAAAACGAGTGTTGGCCTGAAATTGAGTAGAACCAAAACAGAATACGTGTTCTGCGATTTCGACGGGCTCTCCAGTTCTATGCCTAGGTATAGCTCTCACCGGAACACTATATCGATCTGCTCTGACTTTCGGTACCTCGGGTTGCTTGTTCAGGGGATAGCCATATAGACCGAGACGTAACGCACAGGATCAACTCAGGAAGGATGAAATGACAACAGGTCACTGGAACAACTTGCGACCCACGGATGCCCCTCAAGTTAAAGGGGAAAATCTATAAGACCGTGATTACACCTGTCGTACTGTATGGATCAGAATGTCCGCCACATGAAAAAAAAATTCATGTGGTGGAGATGTGAATGTTGAGATGGATGTGTGGAGTAACGAGAATGGATGAAGTGAGAAACGAGTACATTAGAGGTAGTTTATAAGTGGCGCCAATCACAGAAAACTTGAAAGGGAAGCGCTTCTCTTGGTATAGTCATGTGAAGAGGAGGGATGAAACACATGTAACTAAAAGAGTTATCAATATAAATGTGGATGAATGGAGAGGGAGAGGTAGGCCAAAGAAAATATGGATAGATTGTGTGAGGAGTGATATGAAAGAAAAGGCAGTTAGTGATAGCGTGACGGCTGACAGGGCAGAATGGAAGAAAAAAAACGTGTTGCGCCGACCCCAAGTAACATAGGATAAGGGCAGGAAGATGATGATGAACCTTAGGCGGCACGGTCGGCGCAGTGACTGAGCGATTGTCTGCTGCGCCGCGAGTCGTAGGTTCCAATGTCACACGAAACACATAGCCTATCTGATATTTCAGACTATCTCTGTGACCAAATTTCATACAGATCCGTTCAACTTTTCTGGCGTGATTGAGTAACAAACATCCATGCAAACTTTTGCATTTATAATATTAGTCGGAAGCAGGATGCATTCATGAAGTCGTGATTTATGTATGAGTCTTTTAGTAAATAAAAAAATACCTATGAAGGCTGAACAGAATATTCGCTCCCCAAAAATCGTGAGCAAATACAGATAGAGAGAGAGACATGGACGAATGCAATATTAAAATTAATGATATGTAAGTAGACGAAGGTCAAGTATATTACGTAAATATTTGCATGTATTTTAAATACTTATTTTTTCCGTGTCTTAAGTCTGCTTAAGGCGCTATTAACTGCCAATGACCTTGAGTGGTTAGATTGCATGTTCTGTGCTGAGCTCACGTAACGTGTCGTACGTCCATCCAGTAATAGGACTCGCCCATCAAGGAGCGCTGTCCGAAATTAGACGCATTATTAGATAATTTATTACACATAAAACAACAGGTATTAAACTAAAACACTGAGACTAAATTATAAATACTTAAATGATCTTTAAAATGGTGAAGGTTTTATAAAAATACGCTTTATAGTTTTTGCGTGATTCTCAAATGTTTTTTCCGCGTTAGACATAACTTTACAAATTAATTACACTATGTTATAAGAATATAATTTCCAATATTCTGAGATCAAATTACGACGAAAACTGTCTAGATTATTTTTTTTTTCAAAGAAATAAGACTAGTCGTTTAGACGTGATGTTCAATTAAAAACCATTAAAAGTCGTACAACTGCGCCTTAAGACACGGAAAGCTATTTAAACATCTGTGTTTGAATAGCTTCTCCGACAGCTTTGTATTCCTATAATTTTGCAGAAGTTTACAACAGCTTTAAAAACCGAAAATTAAAAGAAAACTTAATTAAAATTAACGTTTTCCTCTTACAAATAATCGTTACGCAAGCTAATGACTCCAAAAACGAAAAAAGCCGTTTAAATACTGTTACGGCATTCTTTTTTCAGAATACGACCGGGACTTTTGGGAAATGTTAATAGCCCAATATTAATAGTGTATTACATAAGCTAATTATACGCTTTTAACGGGAAATAATGCGAATAAATGAGAAAATATCTGGTGTGCTGTAAAAGGTGACCGGACGACCATCACTCCATATTTGGTGGTCAATGATCGTACGTGTGTACTTGTCTTTGACCTCCGAATTGAATCAGTTCAAGAAAACTTGCGACATAATGTGTATAGTTTCGTAAGCTGTGAATATTCATGTGATGTTACAATTTTATTGTTTTTATATATGGTATCCGTTAATAGATAATATGTTGTTTATTAAGTTACGAAAGTTTTAAAGTTAAAATTTCAAGCATTATTTCCTGCCAAAGCTACCGCCAATAAATTGTTGAGTAACGAACATATATTTTTGCAATAAAGTGAATCCAAAAGTAAAATGTCAACAATGATTTCCTTATACAGATAATAATAAATATCTACTGCATAAGATTTCGTCCGAATAGCTAATTTGGACCAAATCTTATGCAAACCACGATTTGAACTGGATGTTACGTCAAAATAAAGTATAATCTTTATGAAACACTAAGGAAATGAAAGCTGTGTTGTGGCTCAGTGTCAACGGCACTGACTTGTGCTCCGACGTGTCGTAGGTCGTGGGTTCAAACCCAGACACTTTACTTTGTGTAAATGATTTCCTCATCACTGCTCTCAAAATGGTGAAGGAAAACATCGTGAGGAAAATGTCCTAGAACCAAAAATTCGAAGACATGTGACATCAACAGCTACAGACACTGGACCCGCGTGGAGGATTATAACCCAAAACCTCTCACAGAGAGGAGGCCTATGTCCCAGCAGTGGGAACGTTAAAAGGCTGATGATGCTAAGGAAATTAAATGTCACGTTCTGTATTAGTAACTTAAAAAAAAAACAATCGACTTCCAAAAAAGAAAATACACTAAAAATTAAAAAAATAACTTAAATTTCGGAAGTCAGTGTTTGTATTTTATTATTTCTTCGTTATTTGACCCCGACTTCCGAAATTAAAGTTATTTTTAGTGTATTTTCTTTTTTGGAAGACGGTTGATTTTTTTTTTGTAAAAAAGTTTTTTATTTTTCACTTTTTAGTTGTTATACACCAGCACTAAAAACCAATATATAACATGGAATGTGGAATTTAAACATACTCGTAATTGGAGAAAACCAAAACGTCATCTGGGTACACGTATTTTTCGTTTTTGTTCAGTTTTTCCTCGGGAGTATATTCTTTCGGATAAAAAAAGAATTTTGAAAATCGGTCCTCAGCTGACAGAGAAACCGGTGGACATACATAAAAAAAAACATACATACAGTCGAACATAGAACCTCCTCCTTTTTCGAAATCGGTTAAAAACACGGACGCCTTGACCACTAGATACAAGAGATGGCAGTGTCAGAACCTTTCTGTACAAACCATGCGCAGTTAGAGTCACTCATAAAACTGAGGGCTTGTGAAAATTATAGCAATAGCCATGGTAATAGCAATAGCTTAGACAGCCAAAACTTGTGCTAAGCACAGATTGCGCGGGCACGAATATTTGTGCACAATATGCGGAATAGGATGCGGGCACAATGAAACGTTACGAATAATGTGTCTAGATGCTGCCGCGGTGCGGCGATTTAGTGCTCTATGGTAAAAATTGTAGTCTAAGATCCTAGAGTCCTGGCGGCTCTTACACATTACAAGGTACTACTCTATGGTAAAAATAGTCGTCTAAGATCTTAGAGCACTGGCGGCTCTAACACATTACAAGGTACTGGTCTATGGTAAAAATAGTAGTCTGAGATCCTAGAGCCCTGGCGGCTCTTACACATTACAAGGTACTGCTCTATGGTAAAAATAGTAGTCTAAGATTTTTTTTTTCTTAGAGCACTGGCGGCTCTTACACATTACAAGGTACTGGTCTATGGTAAAAACAGTAGTCTAAGATCCTAGAGCCCTGGCGGCTCTTACACATTACAAGGTACTTCTCTATGGTAAAAATAGTAATCTAATATCTTAGAGCCCTGGCGGCTCTTACACATTACAAGGTACTGCTCTATGGTAAAAATAGTAGTCTAAGATTTTTTTTTTCTTAGAGCACTGGCGGCTCTTACACATTACAAGGTACTGGTCTATGGTAAAAACAGTAGTCTAAAATCCTAGAGCCCTGGCGGCTCTTACACATTACAAGGTACTGCTCTATGGTAAAATTAGTAATCTAATATCTTAGAGCCCTGGCGGCTCTTACACATTACAAGGTACTGCTCTATGGTAAAAATAGTAGTCTAAGATCCTAGAGCCCTGGAGGCTCTTACACATTACAAGGTACTGCTCTATGGTAAAAATAGTAGTCTAAGATCCTAGAGTCCTGGCGGCTCTTACACATTACAAGGTACTGCTCTATGGTAAAAATAGTAGTCTAAGATCCTAGAGTCCTGGCGGCTCTTACACATTACAAGGTACTACTCTATGGTAAAAATAGTAGTCTAAGATCTTAGAGCCCTGGCGGCTCTTGCACATTACAAGGTACTGCTTTATGGTAAAAATAGTAGTCTAAGATCTTAGAGCCCTGGCGGCTCTTGCACATTACAAGGTACTGCTTTATGGTAAAAATAGTAGTCTAAGATCCTAGAGCCCTGGCGGCTCTTACACATTACAAGGTACTGCTCTATGGTAAAAATAGAAGTCTAAGATCTTAGAGCCCTGGCGGCTCTTACACATTACAAGGTACTGTTCTATGGTAAAAATAGTAGTCTAAGATCTTAGAGCCCTGGCGGCTTTTACACATTACAAGGTACTATTAAATCAACTATGCCCAAACGGCCTTGTAAATACTCGTAGGTAGGTCCTCCACCGAGGTGGCGACCAGCTCTTAGACTATTATAATAACTAATCAGACGTCAAAATATTAATTATTTAGGAATCATTTAAAAATTCTGCCAAGGAGCCAAAAATCGGCACTCAAACTTTAAGAAAAGTTAATAATGTATAAGTAATTTTAGCGCCTGATAAATTGGTCGTTCGGCCAAACCTAGCCGTATATTTAAAGTAAATACTAGCACTATAATACTCAATCCCACAAATTATGTTAATCAGAAAATAAGTAACGTCTGGTGGCTCTGGGATCTTACTCTACAGATATTGATTACTCATGATGTCATGACTCCATTAACACAACTTGGACAATCCATGTTCTTGAACAATTCATTTCAAGAACCTCTCAATATTAGTTCAGCTGATTTTCAAAGACGTCGCGCTTTGAATGCAGACAGTATGTCATAAAACTATCATTTATTTGTTAAATGGCTATTTTTCGTTCTGAATGGCCACATGAGTCAGAAAGTGATCTCAGTTTGTTCAGTTACGGGTTTCAACCTTCCTTATTAGTTGCTGGTGACGTGCCTACACGTATCTTGACAAAGGTAAGCAGAATAAGCAATATTTCGAAGATTCGATTCATTTAAAATAGATGGAATGAATTGAATTGAATAAAAAATACTTGTTATGTTTCTAAAAGTTTTCCTTAAGGATGGTATGAAACGCAAATTCAGAGGGTCAATACAACTGCCTGGGGTCGCGGATAAAATCGAAATAGAGTTACCGCGGCCCTTGGCACACAGGCAACTGAAGGAACAAGTGTGGGTTTTAGTCAGTAAAAGTCTGACACGCCCGGGCCCACTCCACCCAGAGCGAGAGAAGTCATTGGATGATTTCTCACCCTCCAAAAAAAAAGAGGGTCTATTTAAAGTGACCTAATTTAAAGCAATAATAATTGACAGATTATTTTGTTAAAGTATTAATTGTTTTATCTTATTAGTGCCATTTTAAATTATAATTCTCCTGTTTTAAAGCCTACGAAATGTTCTAGCCTAATTTAGTTTCTTTTTTCTTCTGGTATCACTGTTTTTGTGAATGAGTTTAAGACTAGGGCCAATTGATATCTATACCTAAGATGTGCTGCACTGCTGCACACAGAAGCTAAACTAAATAAATATATAGTTTGTCGTACGAAAAGACACGTGCCATTTCGGTAGCACAAGTCTCTTTCAAAGATTATGGACTTTTCGGCAATCTTTATTGCGTAAGGTGTTATTACACCAATCAATCGATCGTCGATCGACCGGTATCTGTGTAATAACTTTGGCTGATCGACGGATACCGGTCGACAAACAATCGATCGATGATCGATCAACGATCGATAGATTGGTGTCATAGTACCCTTACAAAAGCCACTTTACTTACCGATAGAACTAGATGTCAACAACCTAAAATATTGCGTGACCAGTGTAAGTAATGAAAAAGTAACACAAAACAGGACACCTCGTTGGTTAAACACCATTGCGAACATACCTTATTGTAATAAACCCGTCACTTGGAACACAGTAGGTACTTTATTGTGATGTTAATATTATAGGTATGACCATCATAATCAGTGAGCCATGGACATTATTATGTAGTACACCTACGCTATATGCTTTAACACACTGTAATTGTTAGGTCACCTGTAACTAACTAAGTATTCCGATTCCGATAAACCTGACATTTTGGGTACATTTTTAGTTTGGAGGACAGTGCATGGTTAGTTAAGTGTCGTCATTCTAAATCCTATATGGCGGACTCCCAAAGATGGCAGACCAGCCGTTTTGTATGCAGTCCCATGAAATGGGTATCTTAATGAAAGAGTTTGCTTGGCTTTGGCACATACCTACCTATACAGCATGTAACAAAAACCCTGTCCTATCCTGAAGGGTATTGTACTGCATACATATACACGTAATCATTTATTGGATACGAGATAATTATTTTTCCCCAATAAAAATAATTAATTTACAATCAAATAAAAACTTATCAAAAGCAACACTGAGCGCTCGAGAAAGTTCACCTACTGTTTCGTTTGAAAGATGCCGCCTGAGCAAGACAGAGTGCCTACAGCGCGGCTAGTGCAGGGCGGTATCGTTTGATATAAAAATAGGTAAAAATGAAAAGATTTCGCCGGCCGGTGGAGTGTCAACTTATGAAAATTTGCCATATTTAGTGTTAAATTTCGCATATTTTATAAAAATAAAAAATCTATAACTTTTGATTTTTATGAGTTACATTTTTTTTAGAACTTCGATCGGATCGGACAGGGTTTTTGTTACATGCTTTATACGTAGATATTAGTTTTTAAGCCCTTTATGCAAAGCTGCGTAACCAAACCATAGCGCGATTCAGAAAATGGACGTCAGCTCACAGCGCCGTCTATCGATCGGTTTATAACTAAAGACAACAGATTATTTTGAAAATTAAAAAAAAATATCCTAGCGTAGATTTCATTCCACCTTTGTTTCTATTGCACTAAAAATCGTGCGTTCGATAGAATTTCACATCGGCAAAAAAGGTAATCAATATTTCGAAGATTTCTCGCGTGAATGGTGCTAACTAGGTATACATTTTCATGAAAAATTCTGTTTTTCTATATCGAAAAAGTGGAGTAGCGCGTTTTTTTCATTCAGCATAATTATGCAAAAATCGCCGTCCCGTTATTTAGAAATGAGTTAATCATTAAACTTTTAACAGTAATCGAAAGGATTAATACCATCGGAAAATTAGAGAACCAGATGAAAGATATTTCATCTGATTATTATATTCACTCCTTTACAGGCGACATGAATAGTTAAGATTTTCGTTTGGTGCAGCCAATTGTTTGTTTGTTTTTAAATATGAATGATGAAACAGGCAGATGGCGTAAATGACACAGTTGCATTCGGAGAGGGTGAAGCAAATTTTCAGTTGGACTGCGGCGTAAGTGATATTATGTGTATATTTAAACTAGCTTAATAACCGTTAAGCTCTAAGACCAGTCGAGAATCTAGACTTAATTTAAAACTTAAGAGATTTCCGTTCTTTCAGAATTTAGTTTTGGTAATTTTTAGGAATCCGTACCTCAACAGGAAAAAAGGAACCCGTATAGGACCACTTTGTTGTCCGTCTGTCAAGATCCTTTTTCACAGGAACGCGTGGAGGTATCAAGCTGAAATTAATACCAAATACTCATGTCTGCAATCCAATGGAGCAGTAAATAAATATAATTTCTAAGTCAACGCAATCAATAGATACGGCCGTTTATGCTCCGTTAATGCCGTATATTTGAACACTCTCAAAGGAATCAATGGGGCCACTTTCCGACTTCCGTTGACCTAGAATTATGAAATTTGTCTAGAAGCATTGGCATAGAGCACATGTAAAGGAAATATCAAAAAATCGTAAAGGGGAATGCCATCTGCCATACAAAAAAATGCCTGGAAAGGACAGAAACTGTTAATAGTCCTTAATTCTATTTAGAATAAAACACGTATAGTGAAATTATTCTTGAGTTTGTTTAACTAGGGTAAACATATAACGATCGCTAAATATATTTAACTTGATACCCGCTTATATTTTTACGGAAGTCGTGTTTATTTGACATGAGTAAGTGACATTCAGCCAAAGAGGAATCATAAAATAATCAATATAACTATTTTATATATTTAATGAACAGTTATCATTAATTTAGTATTATACGATCTATATGTACCGTAAGTCCAATTAAAACAATATATGCTTGTCAATATTAATGCAAATTAATTATTATTCAAATAGAAAACGTATCTAGGCTGTATGAACCACATGGCCTTTGCTTTAGTGACAGTTTGACCTTACTGCTCATGTCAAATAAACACGACCTCCATATACTCGTAAATATAAGCGGATATCAAGTGAAATATATTAAGTGATCGTTATATTTTTACCCTAGTTAAACAAACTTAAGAATTATTTCATTATACCTATTTTATTCTAAATAGAATTAAGGACTATTAGTAGTCTCTGTCTGTTTCATGCATTTTTGGGCATTCCCCGTATATGTATAATATATCAATATCACAAAAAAAATGTAATTACAAACTTAATTGCAGTTGGTAAACTAACCGCGACTTAGTTCGATGTATGGGGACAACAGTTTTCCAACGGCAAAGTTAAGTTTTTCCAGATTCGATTCCCGTGATGGACGAACTGTTACCGTACATACCTTAAAGTTTGTACGGAACCCTCGATACGTGAGTGCGACTTGCACTTGGCCGGTTTTTTCTTTCACGCCATCACAATACAAACTAACTTCTCATACGTTTTTGTATTGCAATACTTGTCAATATGCATTGAGGACACACTTCACGTATGTGGGTTTACGTAGGTGGGACAGATTTCAACCATGTGCCGTAACCAAACCATATTTCTAAGGGTTATGCCCTGTTTTTTTTGTAATAGTCGTGCAAAGGTTTGAAAAGGCAGATACCTTCTAAACCTTGGCTACCTTTGTTGGAGGTTACCTTCTAAAAGTGTTCAGCGCCATGTGATCATGAATATTGGAATTTTAAGCATAAGAAGCAACAGCTTCTGCCAGCGGTTTCACCCGCGTGGAATTATTACCTCCCCCATTATAAATTATACCCTATGTACAATAAAGAATATAATAAATAAATCTATCTCTAAATTTCATCCAGATTCGTTCAGCTGTTCTGGCGTGATTGAGTAACAAACATCCATACATTACAAACTTTCGCATTTATAATGTTAGTAGGATAGCTAGGAATATTGAGAAGCAGTATCTTCATGAAAACAAAACTGACTCCCTCCAATAAACTTGGAAAAGATCAAGTGGATAAAGTAAATTTAAATGTTTTACAATCTTATAAGAAAAGTAGAGAGTTTAAATCGGGAGTGGTGCCTCTTAATTTAGGCTATCGCTATCTTTTTCTGTCTAATAAAACAAGAAAGAGCCGGACGTAAATTAGAGCCGTCAAATTTAGTTGAACTTATATTTCAATACAAATTAAGGGTAGATACACGTAAAAACATGTCTACTAAAACACGGTAAAGCGCAAAGCGTAAACTACTTTGACATCTCTAACTTAGCCGTCCTTTTCTCGCACTGCCTTTTAGTAGAAGATAGCGATTCTCTAATTTTAGTTTAGTTATTGAACAAGAGAATCGGCACCAATGTCTGTCAAGTTAAATGATTCATGAAGGATAATTGATGTTATTTAATGCAATTACATTAGCGATTTTTACTGCACAGTAAGTCTTTTATACTACGAGTATGATCGATTAGTTTAAGGCAGTGCCTGAAGCACAGTTTAGTTTAAGGCGCAATCATACGAATTCTATTGGGTTTTATTTGAACATCACGTCTAAACGACTAGTCTTATTTCTTTGGAAAAAATATATGACTTTAGATAATTTTCGTCGTAATTTGATATGTGAAAAATTGAAATTTATTGAATTATATTATAACACCCTTACAGACGCGTCCAAGGCAATATTATAATTTCCAGTTAAAATATATTATTACTAAATTAATTGAAATAATATAAATTTGAAATTATATTTTTTTAACATACATAGTTTAATTAATTTGTAAAGTTATGTCTAACGCGGATAAAAAATAAGAATCACTCAAAAATATAAAGCGTATTTTTATGAAACCTTCACCATTTTAAAGATCATTTAATTATTTATATTTCAGTATACGTATTTTAGTATTACACCTGTCTTTTTATGTCTAACAAATTAATAATGCGTATAATTTCTGACAGCGCTCCTTCATGGGTGAGTAATAGGTACTCAGTGGACGTACGACGCGTTACGTGAGCTCAGCACAGACCACAAGCTAACCACTCAAGGTTATTGGCAGTTACTAGCGCCAAAATGACTTAGTCACTCAATCTGCCTGGCATTTCCCAACTGTATTGGGGTCGGGTTCCAGTCGAACTGAATGCAACTGAGTACCAGTATTTTCCCTGGAGCGACTGCCATCTTTTTTATCATTGATAGGCTCGCGTTTGATCACTATCTCACCTGATGGTAAGCGATGATGTGGTGGACGATGGAACACGCTTACCTTGAAGTAACCTATTCACTCTTGACTTAAAAACTACCTGGTTGTAGCTATCAGGAAACACAGACTCTGGCAGGGAATTGCACTCCTTAGCATCTGACCTTCACAACCCAGTAATTGTTTGACACGATACCCTTTTTGCTAGACTGGTGTCAGATTTATGTGCTTCCCGATTACCCGTAACGACTGTCAAGGTGTACAAATGACCGCTGGGACCAACGACTTTTTTTTAGCGATGGGAAATCATCCAATGACTTCAACCTCTCTGGTTGGAGCGGCCCTTGTTCCTTCGGTAGTCTCTGTGCCAAGGGCCGCGGAAACTCTATTTCAAATTTATCCGCGACCCCAGGAACGTGATTTCCGAGGCACGGAGGAGTCTTTGTATGTATTGAATGGTCACCCATCTACGGACCGACCTTGGCAAGCGTTGTTTGATCTCGAAGATCGACCAGTGCGGGTGTTATTATTTAACCCCGAGCTCCTCCAAAATGAGAGAGTACTGTCTACATATATAAAAATGAATGGCTTAATGTGTTGCTAAACTCAAAACTCAAGAGCGGCTGTACAAAATTGGAAAATCATACACGGGTATAATCGCGGGGCACAACTAGTTTATCAATAATATTGGCTCTGATTTCGAAAAGTGTTCAGTTCCGTGAAAAAAAATACTAGACGCTATTACAAGAAGAGTTAATTTTGAACATATATCCGTAAATATAGGTAGCAGAATACTAGTATTTCGGTAGCTGAATTAGTATCTAAATATTAGAATTTCGTGCCTGAGCTTCTTCATAATAATAGGTATTTTGCAAAGATATCAAGGCTTTCAGTAAAACAGTTCCTTGTGCCTGCATGCATTATGATTCGCTCTTGAAATTAATATAACCTTTAGAACGTATCCGATAATTTTGAGATAAGGTCACTTGTGTAGGTACGAATTTAATTTCATACATTTTTTGGCAAATGTTAATGTTAATTTTATGTATTAGTTCATTAAAATGTAGATCAGTGCATTATTGATACCCAAATCTCGTTTTGTAAATTAAATCTTGAGGTAACGAATTTTAGTTCCGTATTCAATAAATTAAATATCAATCATCTTACAAACGAACCGGTTTCTGAATTAAGAATGCCTTAAATCTAAATAAGGACCTGTTTAACTTTTGTATAAGTAGAGAAAGTAGGTTATGACACGTTTTACTCCAAAATGAAAAATTAAAATCTGGAGACAATGCAATATTGTGATACCATCGAGCTAATCTGATGATGACGCCGGGATGTGTAGAGACTGGAAGTCCCTGATGGCAAATGGTTGAATTTCGGATACTATGTTTTGTTATTAGTTAGAACTTTCCATTACACGTGATGAAGAAGGTACAAAGATTGTTTTAAAAACAAGTCAAATCAAAAGTTTTTAACTACTCGTACCTACACAGAGTAGAAAATCGTGATACAAAAAAACTTTTATATAAAAAATACAACCGACTTCTAAAAATTGCAAAATAACTTTAATTTCGGAAGTCGGTGTTAGTATTTTTTTGTTTCTTCGTTAGTTGACACCGACTTCCGAAATTAAAAAAAAAATTGTAAAAAAGTTTTTTATTTTTCACTTTTTAGTTGTTACGAGTATACCCCAGAAGTAAAACTAAATTTTAAATTTATGCCCGAATGGATAACCCTAAACATTGAATTTGAACATTTGGAGACAACCAAAACGTCATCTGTGTTTACATATTTCTTGTTTGTTAATTTTTTCAAAAATTGCTGAATCAATTTCGATAAAATTTATATGGGACCACCTCTGAAGTACGACCTACCAAACAAAAAAAGAATCATCAAAATCTATTCACAAATGGCGGAGATATCGCATAACAAACATACAAAAAAAAACACACACGAATTGAGAACCTCCTCTTTTTTGAAGTCGGTTAAAAATAGAATCTGCAAAGTAGAACCAACAAGGCTGCAATGATACGAGTACATAAGGAAACCATTTTTTTCAGTGGTCCTTTCGAGCTCTGAATACGTTCAAAAAAGCGCACTGAAGTAACAAAAGATTTGAATGCAGCTACTTAAACCAAACCCGAGGTCACATAACAATACAATGCACGCCTAGCATATCAGCTGTTGAGCTAATTTTACGAACCCATTAGCAGTCAGCGAACGTACTTGCACAAAAGAGCATTCAAATACTGAACAGAGCATGGAGCTAGAAAGTTCTCTTTTTAAATATTCGTTTCTGTTTTGTTGCATCTCCGAATATGTACGTGATCACATTATTAATAAGAATCTGTTACTGTCAAATATGGAATTGGCTAAACTAAAATAAAAAGTTTTTTATTTTGAGAATTCAAAATCAAAGCAAATGCTTTCGTAATAAATAAAAAAAAATCGTAATTAATATTGTCACTTAAAATGGTGGTTGTAAATGAATTTACTGAAAACTTCTCAAATAGATATAAGTAAAGAATACGGCTTTGCATGCCAACATTAAGTTATTTGAAGCACGTAGTCATGTTAAAATAGTGAAACGTCTTTAGAGCAGGTGAAGCTGCAATTGCAGATCCACTCAAATCTGCATGGTGCTTTGCTCAAAAGTTCATCTCATACATTAAAGTACATGGTTCTCATATGATTTGACCAGTACAGATTGTATGGACATTAAAAGAGACTTTGACCTCTTTTTTTTTTTGGGTCTGGGAAATCATCCAATGACTTCTCCCGCTCTGGGTGGAGCGAGAGGGCGTGTCAGACTATTACTGACTAAAACCAACCGCTGTTCCTTAGAACAGGGGTGGGTTTTAGGCTGCCTGAGTGCCCAGGGGTGCGGTAACTCATTTTCAGAATTTATCCGCTACCCCTAGGCATGCAGGCACCGGCCACGATAGGCCCGTCAGTGGTGGCTAACACTAGTCTCTTTGAGGCGCGCGTGGAACACTACGCGCCGTCGACTCACGGGCCTGGTGCTGATCGGACGGCGAGCTACCCACTGCTCGCCGTCCGCAGGCCCGGGTCTACAGTGGCCGGAAATCGTCTCGCGACGTCCTACGCCCAGTACGCCCAGTACCTCTCCTGCGGTGGTAGCGGCCGAGGCCGTGAAGGCCACTCCGTTGAGCTTCCCTCACGCGTCCTGCCTCCGCCTTCACGAGCATTACTGCTTCGCAGAAGGCGGAGACTGCCTCCCATTCCCTCTCGTTCCGTACCATGGCCTGAACTAGGGCCGAGCACGAGAGGTCGCCTCCACCTATCGCATCCACGAGGACACGACGGTGCTCTGCCCAAGTGGGGCAGACCTCCACCGTATGCTCCACCGTGTCCTCGTGACGCCTCTCCAGCCACTCCTCAAAGAGGGGAGACTTTGACCTCTGAGTTTGTTTTGGTGTTTCTTCTCAGGGTAGGTAGTAGGAAACACCAGCCTCATCTAGAGTAAACTAAGAAAAAAATACATTGACTTGTAAAAATATTATTTATTCACCTATTTACAAAATAGAATCATTTATTATTTATTTATCATGAAAAGGCCAGTACAACAGGAATCCTCTTTGTTTACATATTCATCATACAATGTCTGATAAATACTATATGTAAATACGTAACATGTAGAACCGTTTGTCGAGTTAGTCTGGTTACGTATGGTGAGCGTTACTTTCACTGGCGCATAAGCCGACCTTGACAACGCGTGACCGCGACTGATCGAGTTTTGATACAAGTACTAGCTGCGAGGCTTCGAAGTGAAGGAAGCATGAATTATTAATACATTTGGTTTTTAGATTGAGTATGTAGGTACGATTGGTGCATTGAAGTTAGTATCTGAAAGCACAGAACGTCCTATGATTATATATTTCTTTGTTAAAAAATAAGCGAACTTTATCTCCAAAAATTAGCAACTCAAAAAAATAACTACCTATGTAATTTATTTAGTTTCACGAAAATTCAACCCACTGTTTGTGATCTAGCGAAATAAATTAATATTATTATTTAATCTATGGTGCATTGTAAAATAAACATGTCCGTCGTTATTAGAACTATGTCATGGGCCCAGACCCATTTTTTCCCTAGCTTATCTTGGTATCACTATTTGATGAAACCCAAGAGTATTCGCGTAACGCTATTTGAAACATTCTGTAAAATTAGGAATGAATTTTTAACATTAGTTCCACTATAAAACAAAAGATCAAAGGTGAGATTGCAAACCTGCATACCTATGTACATACGTATCTACCTATACCCATTCAGTTAGACATTGGTATTACGATTACTGATCTTCCCCTTCACTTGAATTACGTTAATGTTTTTAAATGTTGTTACGATTCGAAGGTTCCATTAAATTGTGAGAAAAAATCTTTTGATTTAAAAATTATCAAACATTCGTGATTGTTATTGTACATGAACAAAAGCTGCAATGTATTAATCGTGCATGTACCTAGAAAACTAAATCATCATTCGTGAGCACTCGACTTGCTGATACTTCTCAAGGGCACAGCTTCTGGGTGGAGCTGGGGGAGTGACAGACTTACTGACTAGAACCCACCTTCAAGGCCAGCCAGGCCAGCCAGCCACACTAGTCAGGGCCAGGCCTATCGCCAGGCCAGGCCAGGCCCAGCGCCACAGTGAACACTCCCCCCGCGACCCTGGCAGAAGGCCATAGCTACCACGGGATCAGCTGTCAATAGGGAATATGCATGATATTTTTTAATTTGTTGAATTGGAAGACTTATTAACTATAGTGAACAAATATTAAGGAATTTTCACAATATCATCATCAGCGACGAAGTTATAAAGCTTTAAAGTTGAGAATTAGAAAGAGAAGTCCGACGTGTTCTTTGACGTAAGGTCATGACACCCACTGCCATAGAAAACAGCGTTTTCGAGAGAGGGACAGAAATTGATGGAAAATTAAAAGAGATATAACAATTTTAAAAATTGTTATATCTCGTTTAATTTTCTATCAATTTTGATTCTGCTTTCACTGTTCGTACTCTATTTTAGTATATTCATCGATAAACCGGTTAGATAAAAAATTACTCCTGCCCCCGAGCTGTACGGGCCGTCCGCGTCGATGTGTTGAATCAAAAATTCGTAAAATACTATCACAACCTCAATTATTGATAACATTGAAGTTAACTTCACATAAGACTTAAAATGCTGCAATTTTCTAGCCTATATATGTATTTACAAATCACAAAGAAAACTTAACCGTCTATCCCAGTCGAGAATACTCCAGTTTATGAGCTCTGTGCGAGTCAGACTCAAAATCTAAGCTTACAATTAGCAGTTTAAAAGGAAAAATTTTGTTTACTAAAGAATTCTGGGAAAATTTTCAAAGAATATATATAAATCTTGGATGATAATTTTTGCAAATAGGTCACACTATCACGTCCTGCCGGGAATACGGCGAGTTACCAATAACTCTTTATAACCGCGAATATGTTTTTGACCAATTTCAAACACCTTCTATGGTCGTCTGGCGAGTATGTTTTTTAAAAAACGCTTTATCGACTACGTTTATGGTAATATTGTGTAGGCAGTATAAAACTACCTAATACAGTTTTAATTAATATCTTACCTCTAAGTATGGAGAGTTTAATTTCATCCTGGCACAGAGTTATGACTCGTTCTATCTTCTGCGGGGCGGTGGGTGGGTTTCTGCATCTTGATTCCTAGAAATAGAAAGATGAAGAAATGAGTACCTATTCAGAACATACTTCAGTTCAGCGATGAATAAGACCGAAAACATTTTAAACAAGTACCTAGTGGTAGTAACAAGGGTACATTAAAATTTGTGTTCATAATGACACAAAAAGTGTTCTTAAAGAATTTATTTTAATTATTGTTTTCATAACTGACGTACACTAGATGTCAGTACTGAGGTCAGTCAGGTCTAGATACCTGTCAAAATGCTTCAAATAATGTCAAAAAGTGAAAAACAAAAACTTCCGAAATTTAAGTTATTGTGTAAATTTAAGTTATATAGTGTAAGTATTTTCTTTTTTGGAAGTCGGTTGTTTTTTTTTGTAAAAAGTTTTTTATTTTTCACTTTTTAGTTGTTATACACCAGCACTAAAAACCCCAATAAGCTTGGAATTTAAACATACTCGTAATTGGAGAAAACAAAAACATCATCTAGGTACACGTATTTTTCGTTTTTGTTCAGTTTCTACAAAAGTGCTCAAGCCATTTCGATAAAATTTATATGGGACCACCTTGAGAGTATATTCTTAATATATAATTTTGAAAATCGATCCACAACTGACGGAGAAATCGGCGGACATACATAAAAAAAAACATACATTCAGTCGAACATAGAACCTCCTCCTTTTTCAAAAGTCGGTTAAAAACTGACATTAGTCAAATTGAAAAAGGCCAAAGTAAAAGGCCCGTCGCCTAAGAAAATTTGCAGCAAGTGATTGTGTAAATTTTCCTGAAAACCCTCTACCCTCAATTCTTTCTTGAAAGCTACAAACAACAAATGGTGATAATAAAACTGAACGAGACGGAATCGAGAGTAGCAACAACCATCTACTCTATATTTTATTATTGCATTCCTAGAGATCCGTACCTAATTAAAAATAACATGTTTTTAGTTAGATACCTATCTTAAAACTAGAGGTCACAAAAATTTAATTGTTTTATAAACTTGTTCCTTTGTTTGAAATGTCAAGTCTTCATTAAAAAGTTACCTATTTTGAAGAATGCAGTAAACATATGCGTGTCATATAAATGTGCCTTACAATTGTTTAGAGCGTTATTTAAAATAAGTCACGTCAAATTGGTAACTCAGTATTATCAATAAGACTCGGATACATTGTAAATTATCGAATTTGATTGAGATTAATTGTAATTTAAATGATATTTTCTGATATATCGAGAGTTAATTACACTCTCACAAGAATTATAACAATCTTACGGTGTTTGCAATGATCCGGTATAAATATCTATATGAATCTCTCTCTGGATTTCTGTAGACGATTCTTGGTTTGATACGAGACAAACTTAAACAATTGCGATTTAAAAATTTTCTTTTTAATTATGTATAAAGGTATATATTTTGATCATCCTTTAAATAACTAGGAAGTGGGTAACATGAGACTAGGTATTTAGGCACCGATAGATGTAATATTTCAAAACATGGCACTTAACACTACAATGCACGCGGATGTTACAAATGTCATAAGTTCATCACACGAACAAATGAGCATACTCGTAAATGTGTATAACGCTAAGTTTCACAGCCTGTTACGTTAGTTCCATGTTCAAACATAAATAGACCATAGATAATATTGTCAACACTTGCATTAACTAAACACATAGTACTGTCGTTTACTTTCTGCAAGTGTTTGTGATTGTGCCTACGCATGGGAACTCTGCGCTTTCACTTGTCACTCCAATTGTGGCAGAACATCTTCGTTCCACTATTGTTTCTAGGCACGCTAACCTGTATAGTATCGGGTGGATATGTTGGGTACGCAATATCATGGTAAAAAGGTATGAATACTGTGACTGATTTACTCCTCGGTGAATATATATGCTCTTGTCGCCTGCCGAAGCTTGGCCACTCAGTTTAGTTTTATGAAGTAAAATTATGCAGAAATTAGGAAGTTTTTGATTTGAAGGAAAGTTAATTATACCTATTTTGTAAAAAAAAATATTCAAAGATATAGAACCTCAAAATCAATCAAATTTTAAACATGAATTAAGTATAAAAGAGAGTTAAGTTCATTTACCGGGCTCGGACTCGTAAAGATCTCCTCTACATACAGTTGGAAACAAAGAAATTCTTAAAATGGTTCGTTACACTTTCACATTTTCTTTATTAGGTAGAAAGCATGAGGTATATTAAGACTCGAGCACGTTTAAATTAACGTGGAGTTGTAAGTGTGGGACACATACTACTACTACTATTCCACGTTCAGAAAAGAGCAGAAATTAATGTGGCCAGCTTCTGGGCCGAAATATTAAAATTTTAGGAAAGCATCATTCAAAAGAAGATGCAGTTCGTTCAGAAGTTTTTTTTTATGAGTCGAGATAATCCTCGGAAAAAACAGGTGAATTTGATTATTCAGATGACTGCAAATTAATAGAGATAGCACCTATGGTAGAAGAAGACATATTGCGCCGATCCTAAAAAAAAGGGATTAGGGCAGGAGGATGATGTGATAAAGATAAAGGACCTACAAATACTGGGTTAAAAGTGAGAATTCACCCATGAGAATTCATTGAAAAAGTCAGCCACGTTGGTCAAGGCACAGGTTGAGTACAGTCCTGGCATATACAGATATTTCCAGCACGATTAGCTTTGTAGACACCAAATTGTTTTTAGTATCCATTATGTGAAAGTAATTTCTTCCTAATTCGGCAAAATAAGAGTTCAAATTCAAGCAGAAAAAATGAGTGTAAGGTGCAAAATTTTTGGCACTGATACGGAAATTAGATACGGTCATTCCTCGTGTCACAAAGTAACGAAACAATCTGAGCTTTTGTCTATTGTTCTAACAATCGAGAGACAATAGATTATACTAATCGGATATTGAATAACCGTTTGTCTAGCGGTGGTGTGTCAAGGACATTTATGTGGGTGCACAAGTTTGTCAGAGGTGGGTGATTGATTTATCAAAATACTAGAATTTATCTATTTGACTGTCAAAATTCATATTGTAAGTGTAAAGGGATGGATTTGGTACGATATATTAAACGGCAAGAATATGAATGATATACATGACAGTTATTGGTACGAAAAAACATACGCACCAGCCCCGAATAACATGCGCACAGTAGGGAAGCCACAAGAAGAAGACATAAACTGTAAATTAAATAACCTAAACTAATGTGCAATTTGCAACCGCATGAACTGGTTCGAGGTGGCTCAGGAAGAAAATAACTGGAAGGATTTGTGGGAGGCCTGTGTAATGTATATTGTGATTCCTAAGTTCATTAGCACTAAAAACCAACATCCAAACCGGAAAGTGAACACCCAAATCCAAACAAAAGGTTGATATTTAATTAATCGTACTGATCGCAACGGACCTAAGTTGCATACTTTCTTTATATAATTTATAATAAAATTAGTAATTTTTAATTTACAAGAGAGACTTTTAGAATAAACGAACTTATTAGGTAAACCTATACCATTCCATGTAGGTATAATATAACTGGTTCA
Organism: Polia nebulosa; assembly: GCA_951329385.1. Classification (NCBI taxonomy): domain Eukaryota; kingdom Metazoa; phylum Arthropoda; class Insecta; order Lepidoptera; family Noctuidae; genus Polia; species Polia nebulosa. The sequence continues at coordinate 8,055,736 of OX589595.1, read as the reverse complement.
TTTGTATTCGTATTTACACAAATCAGTCACTTTACTCAAGTCACTAGTATTTTTTCAAGCTTTATTGGTATGACATTCAGAAATTATTAGAGTGGAATCTTCAGTGTCAGTTTAGTGAGTATAAAATATAATAGCGTCGTCACACTGTGCAAGTTATCAATGTCACTTAGCAACTATTGGTGCGTTAAGCTATCGAGTTACCGAACAATAAGTAAACTTATGAAATAACTTTGAATTTCATAACACTAGCAATAATTGTATTTTTAAGCCAATCAGCCGGCCACTGACCAGGGATTAATTAGCTTTTAATAAACTCATTAAATCGATAAGTGTTTAGCTAATAATTGGAAAAACTAAAGCAAATATTCAATTAGTCTCAAGAGGAGCACGTTTAGATAAAGAAAAAATTGAACAGGAAAAGATAAAAAACAAGACGTATGATGTGCAATAAATCTAAATAGCACAAGTTGAGAAAGAAGAAATTAGGTAACTGACTATGAGGAAAAAGTTACAACTAGGTTTGCAAACACTCGAGTCCGAGGTCCACATTAGACCAGGCATAAACACCAAAGCATGTGAACATTATTGACCTTGGCGCAGATATTATCAGATCTCGAAGTATTACCAAAGCATTTCAACAAATCCATAACTCCAGTAATTTCGAAAGACATGTCACTGGTATTGCATAAAAAATTCGTTAGCTCCTAAATGATAGCAAAATTAGAAGTGACTCCACAAAGTAATAGGGTACAAATATAATATGATTAGTATGCAAATGTGATATTTAGAAATTGTTAGAAATATTGTTGTTGGTGCAGATTTCAGAGAGGTCTAGGACATTGTACGTTTAGCCAAAGTTGCATCATAGAACATAATAATATTTTTTAACATGTAACATTTGCACATTTTGCCAAGCGTGAGAATGCGGTTATGAATAGATACAGGTTTTAGACAAAACTTTTATGGATTGTGTGCGAAATGTGCTTATGGTTTTTAAAGATTTTGATTAATCTGTGTGTCTATTGGTGTCCAAAATTTGATTTCAATCTAATTTTTACGTGTCCTCTAATAGTTAATCTATTTAACAATAAGCAATGTTTTGTTAGATAGCCATGAGCCATGACCTATACCTAAATATTAAAAATAACAGAATTATTAATAAAACTTACCAACCATTTGCTTAGTTTTTGCACTGATTAGCGGTTTCTAAACTCAATATAAACCTACGTCTCCTCCTTCAATTGGGTCTTTGAGTATTAAGGATAAAACCTCCTTTTAATTATTAGTCAACACTTTACCACCCACATATCCTTCTTCCGGGAAGAAAATGTTGAAACCAGAAATTGCTAATCAGTGTTTAATCTAATTGGACGGTTATTTTTTATATAAGGACCTAATATCTTAAACAAAAACCTTAAAACACAAAATAGATATATGTTTTCAAACCCAATAATGCATCATTTGCTAAACAAACAACATGACCCAGGTCAGAATATAATAGGAGATACGTAATCCCGTGAAGCTAGACAAAAGTAATACATTATTATATGACCATCACACATTGCCAATAAATTCAAAGCGCTAGAAGCATGTAGGCGAAATCATGTCGATGTGTAATCATAAGACACTGACGATTTGAAACTTGTTTAAACTAAACCTGCCCTTATAAGCACAGACAGTAGAAAGTTGTCATTAAATGAAAAAGATTTCATGCTATCAAATCACGGGTGTATTTAGCAAAATTGTTGTAATGTGCAACCAGTGGAAAGTTTTAATGGCAATCCGGGAATCGAGGGAAAACTCGATTAGTGTGTAATTATCTTTCACGCGAGCTAGAAACATGAACTTGATGTGCGATTTCCATGATTGATTTGACGCAGAAGGTACAGCTACATTCATTATAGCAGTATGCCATGTAAGACTAGACGGATTGTCCAGGCTAAAGTTGTTGTCGGTAAAAGGATTGTCATAAATTGCGAGCATTTTACGATGTCATTTACCGCATTTTTTTTCTGTAAGTACATAATTATTTGTTACTAGAAACTGAGCGTCTAGTTCTTGTTCTACTTGCCTTGTATCTGCGTTTACACACACACATACTGTAGCAGTCTCTATACACCCTGTATTTACTTGTCAAAGAAAGTGTTTGTCCTGCTTGTAGTGCGTTGGAGATCTTGAGACAAACCATCGTATAGTGTTATGGTGCCCTGGGTCAAAATCTTACCATATTTCCGGTAACTATAAGTTTTTCTAGGTTATATAATATAATGCCAGAATAATGCAGCACTCTCTGGAGACTGATACCTATACACCTATGTCAGTAACCAGAGAGTCTCATCTAGGTACCTATATAATAAACACCATGCCTGTATTAATTAAGCATCTACTGCCTCCATACGAAAATCCTGCGTCCTAATTGTCTAACTCCATAGAGCTATGCAGTCTCATGAACTCATGATGCAAGAGACGAAACTCTAGCTCTTAGCCAATAGGTTCAACTTGAGACCAATTGCCGGCGCAAGCGCAACACCGGCTAGAACGACTACTTATGTAACTAGCGAAACATCGATGTTAATGGTATTATCAACAGACTTTTTATTAGTTTGAGAATAGATTATGATGAATACAGTTTATGTTGGTGTTAATTTTATTGCTGTTTTAAGAAAGAGCTAAGTTTAAAGCTGGTTTTAGACTTAGAGCTAAGCTAAGTCCTCCCAATGCTGAGGTAATTTTACATATGACAGTGCCGATCGAGTAATTATTAAAAATTACCTTAGCTATACGAGCGAAGCTACGAGTAAACATACTTAGCTTAGCTCTTACTCTGCAACCGTATTTCTGTCTATGCTATAAACGGACATAAAATTATATCAAAGACTCTTATTAATAAGTGCTTAACAAACCTGAAAAAAACTTTTTCCAAAAAAAAAAACAACCGACTTCCAAAAAAGAAAATACTTACTAAAAATTAAAAAATAACGTTAATTTCGGAAGTCGGTGTTTATTTATTTATTTATTTATTTATTAAACTTAATGCACAAGTAAAATCGGAAAAAGTCGGAAAGTCGGAAGTCGGGTGTGAAGTCGGTGTTTGTATTTTAATTCTTCGTTATTTGACACCGACTACCGAAATTAAAGTTATTTTTTAATTTTTAGTGTATTTTCTTTGTTGGAAGTCAGTTGTTTTTTTTTTGTAAAAAGTTTTTTATTTTTCACTTTTTAGTTGTACTGAAAATCCCAATAACATGGAACGTGGAATTTAAATATACTCGTAATTGGAGAAAATCAACGTCATCTATGTAGACGTATTTTTCGTTTTTGTTCAGTTGTACACAACTAACGGAGAAATCGGCGGACATACATTAATAAATAAATAAAAAAACATACATACAGTCGAACATAGAACCTCCTCCTTTTTCGAAGTCGGTTAATAAGCGTTTGCCGTTTTAATTCCAACATCTCAATCTTTGTCTGATTTTTTTTCATATATATTATGAAGAGACCTTAACAGACCATTTTGACGAGTCTTTAAATCTCTCTTTATACATAATATCTCTTTCTCTGTGTATTGGCATTTCTTTCCCTCTCGACCGTACTGAAAGCCACATAATTTCAGTTTCACAAACTAAACAGGATATTTGAAATACAATAAGTATGCTGTGCTCATCGCTATGCACTTACCTACTTTGTGCAACTTATACGATCGAAACATTGTCTCTTGCAAAATTTTCCGTGACGGTCGATAGTGCAGCATTAAGTAAGATCGTTTGCTTATTCAAGGTGAAATAAGCCTTGATGATTGAACATGATTGAACGTAAACTGATAGTAGTATTACTAGTAAAGTTATGTTATCTCACCAAAGCAGGTTGGTCTAGAATGTGTGTGTTGGTTCACGTACACTACATATTTTTTCTGTGTTCGTAAGCTCAGAGCGCTCGAAATCATAATAGCTTACGCACACAGAATCAATTTGCACGTGAATCTTCACACACATCCAAGACAAACCCGCCGTCGTGAAATAGAATATAGATCTGTACTCGTAAATAAATACTTAGCAAAACTCTGAAGCTCTCTTTAATTAAACTGAATTAGTTAGAATTAAATGACTGTTAGCTTTTTTAAATTACTACATAGGTAAGTATGTTTTTCGGTTTGACCGTGACATCTCTTCGTCTTCTTCTTCTTTATTTCTCGATTGGTCGTCATCTCTACTGAGTTCCCCTTTAGAGTCATCATCTTTCACATTATTCATCCTTCGTTTCTTTGGTCATCTCCTAGTCTTATTGCCGTTCAAATTCATACTCAAAACAGCCATATTTCACTCGTTCCTTCGCATCACATCACATAATACTCATAACGTAATGACAACCGATTAATGATAATCTCTTTTGTGGTCCATCATTCTGATCATCAGTCTGTTTTACTATAACAGTCATTACAAATATTGGCGATACATTCACAAATACAACTATTATTAAAAAATCTCTCATCCTACTTAATATTATAAATGTCAATATTTGTGAGGATGTATGGATGTTTGTTACTCTTTCACGCAAAAACTACTAGACGGATTTTGAAGAACCTTCACAGTAATATAGCTCATATATCAGAATAACATATAGACTATAATTTACAGTGGCGGAAGTATCAATACCACGCGGGTGAAGTGGCTGGCAAAAGCTAGTTGTAAATAGTTTTTAGGGAAGCATTCAGAATTTAATTCTTCAAATATTCACAAGAAATAGTCAAGATAACATTTTGGTGTAAATTCTCTAACAAAGGCGTATGTGAATCAGTCACCTCGGCCCGAGTGGGTGCGGCCTTGTTAAGACTATCTGCTCGCTTTATAAGGCATTGTGTGGGCTGCAATGACGGACTTGCAAGACATTTTTCAACCTTATATTACTCATGAACAGTATTTGAATAAAATTTGGTGTTAGGTACGATATTAACTTTAATAACTTACGTGTGAATAGTAGCAAGACGTTATATTAATCAAGCAATTTTAAGAATGATAGTAGGTCGTGACTAAAAGATAAGGTAGTTAGGATTTTATGAAAGTAAGAGGGCCTGTGTCAAAGATGACATGGCATGGGAGGAAGTAAACATTGAAATAACGGCTGATAGAATTCAGTGAAAGACACACTGCTATTACCCCATACCGTGGATCCATTATGATTCTATGTCGTATCAATGATCCCATATTATATGTGTTTTGACCGGCATTCAGTCACGTCAACAGCATTTGCTCCGTGAGTGCAGATATTGTTGCCCAGAGGGTACACGAGTTGAGACATTGTTTGGGACGTAGTTCCGCAATCACATTATGGCCATCCGACTAAGTTGTATCTAACAGCGGCCTACTTGGCTTCGTAGTCGGCTTAAAGATTTCCCGGTGGACCATGGCAGTTGGTGGCCAGCATAACGGTGTTCTGCATGCTCAACATATTCAGTTGGAGAGGGATGTCTGAGTAACCACAGTTTTTTTCCTAAGACCTGTTTTCATAAGGATCCATTATAACAAGAAGATGACAATGCCGTTACTTTTCCTATCAAAAGTCGTCCATAACATCATTGTTTAACTTCTACTTGCCTAGATTTCGATTCATACTACTTACTCGTATCTACATTATTTTATAGCTGTCACCATTTCTTGCTAACATGGACTGACAGCTGATTAGCTCTGGACATTGACGACCTTTGCAGCACCATTTGTCTAACCAACTGAACCTACGTATAGTATCCAAGGTCCATCCTTATCTTAATATTTTTTTGAAGGTATTTTTTATTTATTTTTAATAATCTTGTGGTTGACCGGCATCTCACCTCATGGTAAGCGATGATGTGATCGACGATGGAATATGCTTCTTTTTTTTTTTTTTTTTTTTTTTTTTTTTTTTTTTTTTTTTTTTTTTTTTTTTTTTTTTTTTTTTTTTTTTTTTTTTTGGAGGGTGGGAAATCATCCTATGACTTCTTCCGCTCTCTAGGGTGGAGCGGAAGGGTGTGTCAGACTCTTACTGACTAAAACCCACCCCTGTTCCTCCCTGCCTCGAGTGCCCGGGGGCGAGGTAACTCTTTCGAATTTATCCTCCACCCCCGGGCAGGCACCGGCCGTGGCAGGCCCCTTCCTTTGGCTGACAACTCTTTGAGGCGCGCGTGGAACACTACGCGCCGTCGACTCTCGGGCCTGGTGCTGATCGGACGGCGAGTTACCCACTACTCGCCGTCCGCAGGCCCGGGTGAATATGCTTGCATAGAAGTGAACTATTTACTCTTTACTTAAAGTTGGTATTTTTCTTTTATTTCAATTTTATGAATCGGTGTAGCATCAAGGATAAGCCGTGTCTTCTCTCTTAATTGGTGCTATTGAAGAAATGGGCCATCTAGAAATCCTTTTTGGTTAATTTAATAAATTAACCAATCACCATGGAACATAAAACCGATTTAGCTGACGCCAAAGTGAGATTTTAATCGATTAACGGTGTTTTAACCAATTTTATAGCATTGTATAAATCCCATTCCTCTTGATTGGAAGACAGTTTGCAAATTATTTATTGGTAGGATACAGTTCTTTAAAATAAAAAAACAGCTCTAGTCTTTTTCCAACTAAGTTGTGATCGGCGTCCAGTCTATCCGGATTCAGCTGAGTACCAATGTTTTACGTGTAGTTACTGCGTATCTGACCTCTTGTGGAGGTTCAGAAACTGGGTAACACGATACCCGTAGTGAGACTGAGGCAGATTTCCTGGCTTCTGACTACCTGTAACGACTGTCAAAGATCTTCAAATGACAGCCGGGACTAAGGGCTTAACGTGCTTTTTAAGGCACGGAGGAATCTCGATAAGTTAAGATGGTCACCCATCCAGGGACCGACCTCGGCAAGCGTTGCTTGCTTGCAAACGTTGAAGATCGACCCTTGTGGCTGTTATATTTCAGCCACGAGCTCCTCCACGGACTGATACTATTTTTGACGATATTTTTTGTTTACTTAGGTAGGTACATTTGACTGAAAGCATGAGAGGTCAATTTGAAACAAGGACAGATGAAGAAGACATTAGCATCATGAGCCATAATCATACAAACATTTCCTTTAATAAAATACCTCATAATAACCTGGAAATATTATGAATATATAAAACGGCATTACATTAACAGTTTTCTTACGTCAGAGATGACAAACCTTCGGTCGTCAACAGAGAAATTATTACAATTTATTGCGAATTATCTCAAAGTTATACCAGAAGTTATTAATGTAAAGAGGATGATAAACTTACGTATGCAGAGATGCTAATTAAAAGCTGGATTGTTGAGCTCCTAGGATAAACATTATGAATATACTTAATGAAAAGTGACATTATTTTCACTGACTAGAGTCACATACATTTGACAAGATAAACTGCCGATCGATTCTGTAACAGAATTCATCGTGTAAACTTGCGTAAAGTGAGTATGAAGCGAGCTATCATTCCCATTGTTGCTAGGGATTGATAGCCCACTTCGATCTTACTTCACCTAAGCACGTACGTAAATACTACAGTACCTACTTACCTCTTTAATTCTATGAAAACTTTAAAGCGGCCAAGTGCGTGTCGGACTTCGCATATTTAGGGTTTCGTACCAAATGTGTTTTTGACTATTTGTATGGATTTGGGTCAACAAGATGCTTATAGTTAGGTACTTTGAAGACTGCAGCTCCAACCGTTTGCCTGTGTGTGATGGACGACGGACAGACAGACAGACAGATAAACCTAAAAAGAGCCCTAAAAAGTAAGCACTTTTTACTGGTACATTTTTATTGAAGGTTTTGCTTGGTATATGAAAGCATCCTTTAAATACTTTAGCGCATCTCAATGTAGTGATTTCCTGTAACAAGTTACCTGGCCTGTGGTGTAAAGTAATTGATTTTCAGCTCGGTTACTGCAGATTGCTATTCACCACGGTAATAAGGAGGCCACAGCCGGCTTTGGAGCAACATCATTATGTAATCGTACGTCGAACGTTTTAAAGGGAAATCTCTCAATCGGTTTATAGAGTTATCTCAGAGAAACGTATGAGGGAGTGCGGCAATCTTTGAGACATGTAATCGAGTTATTTTATTGCAAATCAGGCCGTATGCATTTGAACAGACGCAGTGCATCTTCCGGATCAAATTAAATTTGCTAACGAAACTGTGCAGACGTAATGGGTCATCTTCAAAACTCACGATTTCGAGTAACAACACTATCAACAAAAGGACGTTGAGGGTGCGTTTCCACTGAAGCGGAGCTGAGCGGAGCTGAGCGGAGACGTGCAGGAATCGACCTATCACAATTGTTTAAATCCTCATCACGTCAATCGTCTTGTCTGTGGTTGGACGATTTCTGCACGTCTCCGCTCCGTTCCGCCCAGCTCCGTTTCAGTGGAACCGCACCCTGACCCCGTAATCGGTTGTAATTGGGTGTATTTAAAAGAATATATTTTATGTAGTGAAAACTTTTTTAGCCAGGTTGAGTGATTTTTTATATGGGGAAAACTTATGGGTTCGCGTCCCCGACATGCTAGTGACGTGTTGAGCTTGAGCCAGACTGGGAACGTGCAGCGGCCTGTGTATATGTATCTTGGGCTGGGCGTGTTAGACTCTTTTTAACCGACTTTCGAAAAAGGAGGAGGTTCTATGTTTGGCTGTACGTATGTTTTTTTTTTCTATTTATGTCCGCCGATTTCTCCGTCAGTTGTGGACGGATTTTCAAAAATCTTTTTTTATCCGAAAGCATATACTCCCGAGGTGCCCATATAAATTTTATCGAAATTGATTCAGCGCTTTTTGAGAAACTGAACAAAAACGAAGAAATACGTATACCTAGATGACGTTTTTGTTTTCTCCAATTACGACTACGTTTTAAATTTCACTTTCCATGGTATTGGAGTTTTTAGTTCTGGGGTATAACAACTAAAATTGAAAACTAAAAACCTTTTTTACAAAAAAAAAAAAACAAGCGACTTCCAAAAAAGAAAATACACTAAAAATTAAAAAATAACTTTAATTTTGGAAGTCGGTGTCAAATAACGCAGAAATAAAATACAAACACCGACTTCCGAAATTAAAGTTATTTTTTAATTTTTAGTGTATTTTCTTTTTTGGAAGTCGGTTGTTTTTTTTTATAAAATTGTTTTTGTATTGGTAAACCTTGTGAGTTGGCGTTAGTGACATGCTGAAGTAGCAGTCAGTGAAGTAAATTGACCACGTGAAAAGTTAGTGTATGTGCATTTTTTAAATTATTACTTAGATAATAATTATTTTAAGATTTTCACTTCTGTCGGCAGCCCCTTTGGCTTCCAATTTATCGTCTTTAGATATCGCAGCACATTTATTGAGTTTCACTAATTAATGTTGATTCATGAAATGTATCTACCACTAACTATTGGTTCAACAAGATAAATTATTCGTTCTTTCAACACATCGACAGGAAGTGAAGGGCCATGTTATTATTCGAAATCACATGATGTTATAACTCTCAGTATAATGAAAATGTATCGATCTAAATTCAACTTCTATTGACTTAACGAAATGCAATTGAAGTTTATCATTCCAAGAATATTGCCTATATAATTTCGTAAACTTAATAAACGAAATTGTTTTATTTGATTGAAACCACATAATAAAGCAGACATTCTAATAATTCGGTTAGGAATTTATGTTCTCCTGATAAGATATAAATAAAATATTATAGTTTAAAAAACTATAAAACATGCTTATAATTTTATAATATAACATTATCTTCTCAGAAAGCTCAATCATTTGATACCCATAACATGGGAATGCATAGAAAATAACTAATTCGCCATCTTTGTAAGTCCGCCATATTGGATGTAGAATGACGCCACTTAAGTAGCTCACCATGCATTGTCATCTAAACTAAATATATATGCATATAATTTCGGCTCAATCGGAAACCGGAAAGTGGGTCAAATTAAACTTCTAAGATTTTTTGACACAGTGTCAGACGAAAATAATAAAAGCGTGTGAAAAACTATTTTATTGTTTTCAGAAAGATTTTATTTAATATTCGGTTTTGATAATTACTCAAGCGCCTTTTAAAATCACCGTAACCAAAGAAAGTTGAAATACAACCATCACAAAAATTATTATCGTAACCGGTAAATCCGTATCAACGTGAAAGCATATCAAAATTCATTACTTTCTTACAGTTGTATCTATAACAATATCTATTGTTTTGTTTTGAATATTATCTACCTTAGGGTGAGCTCATACTGAGGTGCGACTGCTGCGCGTACTTTTTCAAATATCGATATAATAAAGCTACCGTATACATTTTTTTTTGTGGGTTGGGAAATCATCCAATGACTTCTCCTTAAAACATCCAATGACTAAAACCCACCCCTGTTAAGGAACAAGGGTGGGTTTTAGTCAGTAAGAGTCAGACAGGGAAGGCCCTGCCTGAGTGCCCAGGGGTGCGGTAACTCATGTTGAGAATTTATCCGCTACCCCTAGGCATGCTACGGTGGAGGTTTGCCCCGCCTGGGCAGAACACCGCCGTGTCCTCGTGGATGCGATAGGCGGCAGCGACCTCTCGCGCCGTGCCCTGGTTCAGGCCATGGTACGGAGCGAGAGGGAATGGGGGGCCGTCTCCAACTTCTGCGAAGCAGTAATGCTCGCGAAGAGGGAGGCGGCACACGTTAGGGAGATTCAACAGAGACCGAATCGCCCTAGCGCCCCCAGCAGCAGCCGTCGCAGGAGACGCCGGGGGCTGCGAGACGATCTCCGGCCACCGTAGACCCGGGCCTGCGGACGGCGAGTAGCGGGTAACTCGCCGTCCGATCAGCACCAGGCCCGAGAGTCGACGGCGCGTAGTGTTCCACGCGCGCCTCAAAGAGTTGTCAGCAAAGGACGGGGCCTGCCACGGCCAGTGCCTGCCCGGGGGTGGAGGATAAATTCGAAAGAGTTACCTCGCCCCCGGGCGCGTAGGGCAGGGAGGAACAGGGGTGGGTTTTAGTCAGTAAGAGTCTGACACGCCCTTCCGCTCCACCCCAGAGCGGAAAGAGTCATTGGATGATTTCCCACCCCCCAAAAAAAAAAAAAAAAAAAAAAAAACCCCTAGGCATGCAGGCACCGGCCACGATGGGCCCCGTCAGAAAGGTACACATTTAAGTGAGAGAATTGGGACTACGATATGGTATTACAGAATTTGAATTCTTTCAAAATTAAATTTATATTCTTTCAAAATTAAATTTCTATTCTTTCAAAATTAAATTTCTATTCTTTCAAATAAAGTTAGAGCCAGCTTTTTTTATCCGACTACGGCAAAGCCAAAAGGAAGGGTTATGATTTTAGCAGTCTATGTATGTTTGTGGAAACGTAGGGGTTAAACAACTGAACCGATTTTGATGAATGCGTCGTATCGAGTGGGATGTCAAATGAAAGAGGAAAATTTCGTGTTCAGATATTCAGAAAAACACAACGGTTTGAGATTACTACATTCTCATATATATCATATTTTTTTTTATTTCATTGCTTATTTTTTATTTTATTTATGAATACTGTCGTGGTTTTATCCGTAATCGAATTTTGTTTTTGTGTTACTTCAACTTGTTGAGTGTCAAAGTTATAAACAAGGACAGCCACCAACCCCCCCACATTTTCGGTGGGAAAAACTTCTTAATCTCTCCAAACTTTAATATGAATTAAAAAACGTTCTATCTTGTTTCGCTACATATTATAAAAAGTGCGTCGTATCTCGGTGTGAGCCCACCCTTACTTATTACCTACTTTTCTAATTGCGTTGCTTTCTGAATGGCAGTTCCACACTCCATAATTAGCATATGCCATAACATGTTGAGTGCGTTAACTACACTTTCACCTTGCTTCACTTGCACGCACCAATCGTTGACGATACCACCGCTATTGGTAACGTTTGCATACAAGTTGCATTATGCGTGTTTCCTTCAGTTTCATTGTTAATTAAACGGGTCTTTGAATTTATTTGAATAATTTGTGTTGTTTGAATAAATTATTCAATGCTTTTTATAAAGGTATTTCCATAAATCATCTAGTGTTCCTTCTATTCGTTTTAAAATTATTTTGGCAAATATCTTATATATGTTAGACATGAGGCTGATTGGACGGTAGTTTCCGATGTCGTGTTTGTCTCCTTTTTTATATAGAAGTATAATATTTGATTCTGTCCATTGCTGTGGGATAATTTCTGTGTCTATGATGTCTTTAAACATTTCCGTGAGGATCGGTGTGATAACTTGTTTATTTCGCATTAAGATCTCGTTGTTTATACCATCGGGTCCTGGTGTTTTGTCTTTCCGTTGTGTATCTATTGCTTTCTCTATTTCCACATAAAGGATTTTGGGGATATTTGAGGTATCTACCAAATTTACTTCTTCTCGTGAGGTGTTGTTGTATTCATACAGTTCTTTGTAATAGGATGTTGCAATTTCCAATATGTCTTTTCTGTCGTGGTTCCATTTTCCTCTATTGCTTTTCATTTTTACCACCCAGTCTATAGATTTCGTAAGTTCCTTGTATGCTTTTTTAACATCAACCCATCGAGCAGGCGGGTTTTCGGAAAGGCTATTCGGTAATCGATCACATTCATGTTGTCCGCCAAGTCTTAGACAAGTATACAGCCTACCAGCGCGAATACTACATCGCTTTCATCGACTATACCAAAGCATTCGACTCCTTGTACCACGAAAAGATATGGAAGTCCCTAAAGGAACAAGGAATCGAACAAAAATATATCCGCTTAATAAAAAATGTATATAGTCATAGTACCGCGAGAATCCAACTAGAAAAGAAAGGTAAACCATTTAGAGTAGAAAGGGGTGTTAGACAAGGAGACCCTCTATCTCCAAAACTATTCTCAGCGGTTCTCGAAACAATTTTTAGGGGTCTTAACTGGGAAAACCTCGGAATCAATGTCGACGGGACCTCCCTAACACACTTGAGGTTCGCAGACGATATAGTTTTATTTGCTGAAACACCGGAAAACATACAACAAATGATACATGAACTAGCGGATGAAAGTGAGAAGATAGGTTTAAAGTTGAACCCAGAGAAAACAAAGGTTATGACAAACGGGAAGAAAACCACCATACATCTAGGAAATAATCAAATCGATTACACCGACGAATACATCTATCTGGGACAGCTAATAACACAAGAGGATCCTATACGCAAAGAAGTTGAGAGAAGAATTACAAATGGCTGGAAGAGATACTGGAGTCTGAGAGAGGTCATGAAAGACAAAACTCTTCACATTAATGTAAAGAAAAAACTTTTCAACACCTGTGTACTACCTGTTTTAATGTATGGCAGCCAAACATGGGCTTTAACACACAATACGACGAGAAAACTGGAAACCTGCCAATATGCAATGGAAAGAAGTATGCTGAATTTGAAAAGGTCGGACCGAATAAAAAACCATGTCATCAGGAAAAAGACGAAGGTCATAGACATAACATCCAAAATCAGAAGACTCAAATGGCAATGGGCAGGGCACATGATAAGAGGCCAAGAGAAATGGAGCAAAATTGTAACGCGATGGTACCCTAGAGAAGGGAAAAGGAAAAGAGGCAGACCACAGAAAAGGTGGGACGATGATATACGGCAAGTAGCAGGAGTAACGTGGAATAGAGTGGCCCAAGATAGACAGGAATGGAAAAGGTTGGAGGAGGCCTTTGCCGACTGGCAAACAGACCTGCAGAAAATAATAAAATATTAGAATAGAACAAGATTAGTTAAGCTACAAAAAAAAAAAAAAAAGAAATATTGGTATATCCATACTCATAATTTTTAATACTTTGTAAATAGATGCTAAGTTGGTCTGATTAAAGGGCTTTATTATTATTATTATTTCCATAAATCTCTCGTCTTTAAGTGCTTACAAACTATCTTTCCCGTCTACAAGAGTATTTAAGTATGTCATGGTATGAATTTTTACGTAATTTTTAATGAAGTTAGTTTTTTATACCTAAGATTTTTATTCTAAGTTCTTTCGAAGGAAACCTCCTCAACCGCAATCGAAATAGTCGCCATGGCAACAGTAAAAACCCTCGATTACAATCAATAAATAACAAGATATAACTGTCAATTCTAGGATTGATCGGAGTGGAGGAAATTATTCAGAATGAAGGGGTGGGTGATCCTTGAATTTTTTCCCCATTTGCAGCACGATATTTTTGGGGTTTAAGAGAATTAAATATTACACTAGCGTCCCGTCCAGCTTAGCTTAGTTGCAATTTTTTTTTGCGATTTCCCAAAATATTCGTTTATAAAAATCCTGTCCTGACAATAATTATTATAAACCCAAAAATAAGATTAGCCAAACAGGTGCCTGTTCCGAAACTGATTCGCTTTCAAACATTTGGCAATTGATTTTTATTTAAATAGAAGACACCTATTAGATAACATTTTAAAGTTGTGTGTTGTTTGCAAAATAACTAAAAAAATAAACAAGTTTTGTATCACTCGAAAACAACTCTTTTCTTCACAGAGGTCACATTAACAATGTAATTGGTTATTCCAGCTTAGTGAATAAAGTATAACTTAGCTCAATTGTAAAACTAATCAGACCCAGCCCATTCAAGGTTTATGCTAGGTACGTTTTACTTATCTCTGCATCTTTGAATATGTATCGTGTATGAATCACTGGTTCTGTCTGTGCAATAGGTCTGTTTAACGCCCTGCGTTATAGCTCGGTACTAAAATTGGACGTCCTATTCATACGTCAATAGTTTTCACATAAAAACATGTATCTATTACTGTAAGTATTACGGTTCTTATGCAGCTGATTAATGAGTACTTGAACACTTCTTTTCCGGTTTTCCTGCCAAACAGACGGGACTTGGCCACTTTTTTTACGGTGGGAAATCATCAGATGTCTTCTCCCGCTCTGGGTTGAGCGGAAGGGCGTGTCAGACTCATCATCAACCTTTTATTGTCCCCAGTGCTGAGGCACAGGCCTCCTCTCTGTGAGAGGGTGTGGGCCGTGATCCACCACGCGGGCCCAGTGCGGGTTGGTGGATGTCACATGTCTTCGAATTTTTGGTTCTAGGATATGCCGGTTTCCTCACGATGTTTTCCTTCACCGTTATGAGAGCAGTGGTGATGAAATAACTTACACAAGGTAAACTTGCATTTTGCACTCCACTGCGGTGGTGACTCTTTCGAACTCACCTGTGTGACTCAAAACAGAGAGGAGTAGAAAGAAGAAAGACCTCTGCCTTACAGTTGGACAACATAACGTACGTTAAAAATATCCAATAAAAATACCCAATGACTTGGTAACTTACGCATTGGCGCCAAATTATTTTAAGCTAAGTATCTAAGCACTCTACATGGAGACATATCTTCTTCTTTTTATATTTATATAAAACAAAATCGGGTTAGTTACACCATTTATAACTCAAGAACGGCTGGACCGATTTTAATAATTTTTATTGGTTGGATTTGTCTGCGTCCTGAATTGCAGAAAAACTATTAAAAAATTGGAAAAATTCACGAAAAAAAAAAATCAAAAAAAATCCCATATCTCGAGACAGGATTAATTTTTTGAATTTTGGGCGGTAAGAAGTCCACCGGGCCGGTAAGTAAAAAATAAAAAGCAGTCACTAAAAGTAGATGTAAATAAGGAAAAAACTATATAGGAACTAATATAAAGCAGGTCCAATAGTATGTGGCTCGTACCTAATAATAGTGTCCACCAGTATGACAAGTTACATTCAATACTCAAGGTTGGGCTCGTAACTAGAGCAGCTTTAGGTATATTATTATGTGCCAAACAAAGGTCATACTAGTTATTATATTATAAGGTTGGTGTTATTTGGACCAGGTTAGACTTATTTTCATTAAAAATAATAGTACCTATACACTTATTTATAAAAATCTCTGAACTAGAAAAATCTATTAACTAACCGTTTTATCTTTTTACAAGAATTTGAATAAGACTGGATTTGGGAAAAAAAATGCTGATTTTTCAACATTTCAGGAGTTTTGATTACCTACCTTTCAGTTCCAAATCTTAAATGTATTAAATAACATATGTCCATAATATTAGAGGACAATTATTGAAAAGTAGATATCTGCAATGTGTCTTGATTCCACTAGGTTTGTAGCTATAATATGCATTAAATAGAAAGTAATCTCATAATTCAATAGCTTTGTGTTAAGTATACCAATTTCAACCCAATTAATACACTCATTTCCTGCTTTTAATTAGACTGGCAATCAATTATTTTAAAGGCCTACCTACTAACAAAAATCGCGACTTGATTAACGAAGATACGTAACAGTAGATCAGTAACCATTGATTTTTAATCATTGACATGATTAATGAAACGAACTTAAATGAAGCCTACTAAAGTTTGAATGGACGTCAAATCAAACATAGGTACTTACATCAATATTTTATAGCGCTTACAATCTAAAAAAAATACTTTTGAACACTTACGGAATCAGCTGATATAGCGCTATCACTCAATGAAATACCGAAAACGCAGAGGCAACACAAGAGTCCACCGATTTTGCGAACCATTTTTGCACCAGCACTTATTTAATCAAAATCAGCAAAAATATTTAATTGCTACCGCGCCTAAAAACTCGCTAAGAATAAAAAATATTTTAAATGCGAGCTTGTCTCTTGTTCGTTCGAAATTCAAAATGTGTTTTAAAATGTGTTTTTTTTTTATTAATGTCAGCGTGCGGCGAAAGGTGCGCAGCCGGTCGCGGTATGGAACGTAACTCGCGAATGTGACGATTTTTGAAAGGCCCGCGTAGGAGGGTTTCGCGCCGATTTCTGGCCTGCGTTCCGTTTCATTCACGGTAGTAAGATGATGTAAGGGCCAGACATGAGAAATAATTTGCGTTTGTCTTGAATTAGGTGTTTACCTATAGCCGGCAGAATATTGCCGCTTTGTCAGATAAATAAAATTATTAGATAATAACGTGTAACTAGCTATTATAAATAAATAAAAAATAAGCGTGAACGAAATATTTTACATACGTCTGGTTAACAGTTATCTTAATAAGAGAAGGAAATCAATTAAGTGTGAATATTTGCGTAACATAATGTTGTTACTCAAGCATATAATTTACCGCTGCTCCTTGAATATTATAGAACCTCTGTCGGTTTTTTTTAATAACTGGCTGGTATTGCGTGTGTACGGTAGGTACCGTTTTATTTTTTATCTATGTTCTTTATTTATACTTAGTAGTCTGTTTTATTTTTCTTTGTGAGGAAATTTTAATTTAGTAAATACTAGTTTCTGTCACCGGCTTAGCCCGCGTGGTACTATAAAAAAAAATTGCGTATGTGTTAAAAGTGCCTTGATGTATAAGCAATATTACTGTAAAATCTCATCAAAATCCGTTCAGTAGTTTTTGCGTTATAGAGTAACTAACATACATCCTCGGAAACTTTTATATTAGTAGGATGAAAACGCGGAAAACCAAACCTTAAATGCTGCGCCGCGTCAGTTTTTAGGACCAACTGTTTCACGTGAGTGCTTAGAAATTATTGTCATTTATTTAGGCGTCTGCCACACATTCAAGTAACGTGCTGCTGGCCGTGTTATGTAACCATTATTTGCAAAATGTAGTCTTCCATTAAGGAATTTTTCGATGAAATTTGGTAGTGAGAGATGCTTCACTTTTCTTGTAGTTGGTAGTTGCCATGTTGAGTCAGTATTAATGTGTATCTTATTGAAGTAAAACGTCTCATTTTTTTCCAACGTCGTATTTCCTTTCTTTTTTTTTGGGGGTTGGTAAATCATGCAACGATTTCTCCCGCTCTGGTCGGAGCGGGAGGGCGTGTAGGACTTATACTGACTAAAACCCACCCCTGTTCCTTCACTTGCCTGAGTGCCAAGGGCCGCGGTAACTCTGTTTCGAATTTATCCACGACCCCAGGCAGGCATCGGCACTGACGGGCCCCGTCAGGTATTGCTGACATCTCTTTGAGGCGTGCGTGGAACACTACGCGCGTCGACTCACGGGCCTGGTCCTGATCGGACGGCGAGCTACCCACTACTCGCCGTCCGCAGGCCCGCGCCTACGGTGGCCGGAGATCGGCTTGCGACCCCCGACGCCCAGGGCGTCTCCTGAACATCGTATTTCCCTACGGTGACCCTACCAAACGAGGCGGTGTGCCGGTGTTCGGTTACGCACGACTCGGTCTATTATTTTCTATGACTAGTCGAGATGTGTAATTCAAAAGTAGCAAAAGAAAAGGTTTTTATCAACTATGTGAATAAGGAACGAGTTTTTAGTACAAAATTAATGCGGTTTTTCTGACGTCCGCGTTATGTTTTATTTTCTTTTTTGGCAGGGTTTGTAGTGTGTGCACATAATTAATGTATTGTTAGTTATTTAGTGGCAGTATTAAAGTGTATCTTATCAAGTGAAACGTTTCATTTCTTTCTAACACCGTACTTGTCTCTCCTTACCAAATAGCTATACAAATCTTTACTCATGGCTTATAACGATCAATACCAGCCATTTTTTTCTTTTTTTTTTGCTGGGTGGGAAATCTTCCAATGACATCTGCCGCTCTGGGTGGAGCGGGAGGATGTTTCAGACTCTTACTGACCAAAACCCACCCTTGTTCCTTCCCTGCCTGAGTGCGGTAACTCTGTTAAGAATTTATCCGCTACCCCTAGGCATGTCCGCTACCCCTCGATCAATACCAGACTTGTATTTCACTTTAAAATATGCCTATTACCTATCTATAAACTAAGTAAGATCTAGTTCCCATGCTAGTCACTTTCCTCGAATTCTATAATAAATGGTGCCAACTTATTTATATTGGCGCAAGTGGCCTGGCTTTCTGCCCACACCACACATGTTGCGATCACCATAAATTACTTCTTCGTTATCAGCTTTTGGATGTCGATCTCTCGTGGTGATACTTCCAGTATTTGTTATTGCAGTATGCTGGTTTAGCTCACAGGACAATTTTGTGTATTTTCTTATTATTATCACATTTTTTTTGTTTAGCCTATGCTTTCCCTCTGCTGGACAAAGGCCTCCCCCAAAACCATCCATGTATTCTTTTCTTGAGCTGCCTCGAACCAGCCCCTGCGGTAAGTGTCTCGGCATCTTTTCCTAGACCGGCCTCGGTGGCGGCGTCCGTCCTCAGGCACCCACTTTGTGGAGACTATTTTATTGCCCAGCGGTTATAGTGCATGGTGACGTGACCCAACCAATCCTATTTTGCCCCCGTGGCAGCCTTTTTTCCTGCATCAATGATCGCCGTTTTTGAGCGTAGCATGTCGTTTCTTATTCGGTCAGATCTTTTCGCGCTCAGAATGCTGCGTTCTATTGCTCTTTGACAAACCCCAAGGTGGGAATTTTGCAACTCGGTAAGCAAACAGTTCTGCGCAATGAGGTTAGGATGGGCAGGATGTGTATCATATGTCGATAAGTTCTCGCTTCAGCGAGACGGGTAGATCGCCGTTCAGAAGCATCTTCATGGACCAGTAGCTTCTCCAGGCGTTTGAAAGTAACTAACTGACCCAAGTAGATGTACTCATCGACACTGTACCTACCTCGACCCTACATTTAGTGCTAGTGCGGTCCAAAAAAAATTAATGACGGCTTTTATGTTGGATCGATTCATCGTGTGTCCTACCTTGAGGCTTTCCATGTTTCGGTATTCAAGCATGGTCTAGAGTTCCACAGCAGTGGGGCAAAAAGGACTATGTCGTCGGCAAATCGGAGGTGTGTCAAAGGAGGTTTGCCCTTGGTTGTCCATGAAACTGCCAATGTTCTGAAGATCTCCTCGTGAGTAGGTATATAATGCCGGACATAGCGGGTCACCGTACTTAATACCTGCCCTTCTGTATCCTAAACGAAGGTCCTGCAAAATTTAATAATTTAATGTCTGCGTTGCTATTATGTAGTAGATATTTTTTTAAAGTTCTCTGTATTGCTGTTCCAGTTCATGGTTTTCTAAAGATTTGAATATCTCGGAGTGTTTGGTACTGTCGAAGGCCAGAGTGGGTTATTAAATTCAGAATATTTCTCCAGTAGTTGATTCAAGGTCTGTAGGTGATCGGTTGTTGAGAAACAAGGGCGAAAGCCGGCTTATTCTGGTGGCTGATGTTCATCCAGTTTCGCGTCTATGTGATTGTGTACCGGTTAGGTACTTTAATAAAAGTCTTGTGCCGTACTTAAGTGAGATGTTAATCTGATTGGACGGTAATTGCCCATGTCATTTTTGTCGCCTTTTTATGCAGAAAGACTATTTTGGGAATGACACATCGATTTCGGAACTTTTCCTGATTGTAATACGGTGTTAAACAGGCGGGGAATTAACGTGGTAGAGCCGATTTTAGATAGTATGCGCTTCAGTAGTAATGCCATCTTCCCGTGTACTTCCCGTTCATTTAACGCAATTAATTTGGGGATGGTGCAACATGTGTTCTTCTACTTTCCTTCTCTTTAATCGTTTTTTCAGTAACTAGTGAGATGACCTTTCTAGACATTACATAACGTTTGACACAGTCCACCCATCGTTAATTCTTTGAACATATACTACTCTACCTACTCTTATTCACAATTCCACATTCGAATACCAACTCACATCATTACTCACGACATTTTCCTCTTCGTATTTGTTTGCTTATCTACCAATGTTATGTACCTACAAAACATTTATATTTTCAAGCGCTGAAGCTATCAAAATTAACTTTGAGCATGCTTTAAATCTGAATTTCAATAAAATAACTAGAGATATTATTTCTTCATTCAGTGAGTTTATTGGTTTACTCAGCTGGTCTTTTGGTAAGTAGGCTTATTTACTAACTAAAACTTTATGCAATAAAGGTACAAAGGCGGCCTTAAGGGTCTACTACCGGCCATGTGGCGCCCTCATTGAATAAAAAATCGTAGCGTAGCATAGAAAATAAATATTAAAGAATCCAACGTCACGTTTGTTACTAAGAGGATAAAGTATTTTTACGTTGTTAAAACAGGTCTCAAAATGTTTCGTATCCAAAGTAGTAGGCATAGGATATGGAAGTATATCGGGTACGAAAGAATATAATAAAAATAAACATAAATATATCCTACTAATATTATAAATGTGAAAGTTTTGTGAGGATGTTTGTTACTATTTTACGCAAAAACTAATGAACTAATTTTGATGAAACTAAAGTTGGTAATATTGCTATCAGAATAACACAAAGGCTATAATTTATAATGAGGGAAGTACTAATAAAACGCGGGCAAAGCCGCTGGTAGATGCTAGTATTTAGTATAATAAATACCTACACATAGCTACTCGTACTTAAGTAATTGCAATGATTTTATACATTGTACCTATTTTAACACATAAGACCGCTTTCGCTAGACGCCAGCATTATGTTCTAAGCTCACACCTATACACATTAATAAACAAAAAAATAAAAATAAGTAATCGAATTGGATTCTTATAGGGTTAATGTTAAAATTGAGGAATGGATTAAAAATCAAGACTACGAAGCAACTGAAAGTCTACTTACCTGGATCTGCTAAACCACTTATATCAATTACATCACAACGAAGGGAGCGGCAATCTCTACTAAATTACATCCACACACACAAATGCACACTTTCTCAACACACCCCACACACCCCGACACCACAACACCCCACACCACACACCCTCAAATCACATCACATAACACCACAATACACCATACCACACCACATCACACCACATCAAACCACAATACACCACACCACACCACATCACATCACACCACATCACACCACATCACACCACACCACACCACACCACACCACACCACACCACACCACACCACACCACACCACACCACACCACACCACACCACACCACATCACATCACACACACACCACACACCCCTCTCCCTTACATACACACAACAGTAGCACATTACACCCCACACAATATTTCTACATTATTTTATTATTTATATATATTTCTACCTTTTAGTCTAAATCTGGTCTGTTACTATCCGAGTCTACTAGTACGCTCATAAATTTTGCCTGTCTACTATATTTTGCGAAGACACTGCCTCCTAAGATACAGGATCCTCCTAGTTTAGGAGGCAGCGCTCAAATCTTACATTGACTGTACCTACCTTACCCATCTTGAGCACACTACTTTCCTGTTTGATTTTCTATTTACTTGTAATTTTGTGTACTCTAAAATATGTGTCAAACGTGTATTTATGCTAATAAAAATTATTATTATTATTCCATTTATTAAACTTTATGTACAGACTGTTGTCAGCATTACCTGACCCACCCTAAAATCAAACGACTTTGGACCCTCTGCATGTAGCATTAAGGTTTATTTAATTTATATGAGCTTATCAGACAACTGCTCGAGGATTTGATGAACAAATACAATAATAATATAGACACGCAAATTTGATCTTTAAAATGTTAGGATTAGGTTAAATTTTATAACTATTTGTTATAATATGATAAGTGTAATAGCTTATTTTAATGATTGCGTTCAAGTAATTCTGGTCTCGTGGTCCGTGTGTAAGACTGAGAAAAACGAGGTTCGAGATCAAATCCTGCGACAAAGATATTGTTTTGCTTTCAATATAAAATTTATATTCCAAAACTATTTCATGTATTATTGTAAAGAACTACAGACTAGGTATACATAAACTTTTTAAAATGGTAATATTTTCACATAACTTGTAATAAGTGGGTAGTTGAAAAATAAATATTCGTATTCATTGTAAAGCTGGTATTCAAATGCTACTATGGAGTGATTATTTAAAATACAAAATAATTTGCACGAGGAGAAGATGGCTGCTCGTGCTGTGCAAGAATAAACTTTATGATAGTATACTATATGGTTCAAATTTTTTTGAATATTGCGTCTAGCATTACAACTAAGATCAAATTTCAATGCGGCTTATAAAAGTTGTGTTGGTCTTGTAGTCACTAAGGTAGTGCGATGTTCATCGTTGTCTACGTTCGAAACCAAGTTTAACCTAAATTTAGATATTTTATTACACTTTTTTACATTTCTTTAATAGACGACGTAGGGTATTGTCTTTTTAAACGGGCAGTTTGTATAGAAATAAAACTAAAAAATTGCAAGTTTAAAATGTTTATTATTTCATTAAAACACTTAAGTAAGATAAAGTAAGTAAATGCTCATATATTTCCAAATTAATATACTTTTTATATTAGTATGCCATATAAACATTAAAAAAGGCATGCTTATGCTTAAAAGTTTGTTATCGAGAAAATGAATTCATCTGTGAAATGCTTTACAAATTTATAGCTGCCTATATGTAGTGAATAAACATGTTATTTAAACAGAAAAAATCTGTTTATAACAATAACATCACCACATAATCTGCAACATTTTAATGGTTGATCAATCAATCCATTGAGCATTTACTTACATGGTGTGTTTAAATATACCTACTAGATGAACTAGTAGCATCATGTGCTCCCAAGTCGATGTCACGACCTCAGCCAAGTTGTGTTTGTTTCGCACTTCCGTTGTGTCCCAATTTAAAACCATTTGACCCAATAGATTTTCTATAGGGTTCAAATCAGGACTTTTAGATGGCCAATTAATAACTGTCACACCTTCTTGAGCAGCTAACCATTCCCGCACAATGCCTGCACGATGGATGGAGCAGTTATCGAGCATAAAATAAATATGTGACGTTGGATAGGCAATTCGCACAGTCGGCAGCATGACATCACGCGGAATCTCCAAATACAAACTGCTATTAAACCTACCACCAACTTCCACCAATTCACCAGGTCCCATGGACGACATCCAGCCCCAGTAGCCCAGGGTTATTCTACCGCTGGTTCTACAAGGTAGCAAGCACTTCTCGTTGTAACGTTCTCCTTTCCTCCGCCATAAGATTTTACGTCCATCTTTGTCCAATTTAAATGATTTTTCATCAGTGAAGATCACAACATTTTCTTCCCAATTAAAATTTAAATATTCCTGGGCAAAACGGACCCTTTCTGCACGATGAGCAGGTGTCAATGCAATTTTCTGTGCCGGTTTATAATTCTTTATTCCAGCAACGTGTAAATGCCTTCTTACTGTTTCCACTGAAATATTGTGGTTTATTGCGGTTGCACGAATGGGCAAAAATGGATTTTCAACGTGGCTTGAAACAATAGCCCGGTGGCGTTCGAATTCGGGACTATACTTAATGGCTTTTGCTCCTGGACGAATCCGCTGAATATTTCCATTGTCTCCATAACGTCTTAGCCATAGCCTGACCGTATTTCTCTAAAACAAAAATAAACATTTTTGGAACCGTGTATGTAACCTGTAAGGAGTGAATATAATGGTAAAATAGCCAACTACGCGTTCATTCATCACAATCAATAAAATAAAATAGGTATAAAAAAACACTTACTGCTATATTAAGTCGGCGACCAATCTCTCTAATTCCAACATTCTGCTCATGTAAAAATATTATTTTATGTTTGGTATAGTCGTCAAGTTGCGACATGATGCTATATTACTTAACGAGTTAAACGATTTACAAATGTGTGTGCGCAGTCACTGCTATTAGGCGTAGTGTAAATTTTGTTACTTAGATGAATTTATGATCTACCTCACGAAGTAAATGTTTTACTTCGTATTCAACCATTCTTGATAAATATAAATTCTGTGAACTTAAAGTTTTTTTAAATTACCCACCCGTTTACAAGATAAGTTATTAGGCGAAAATCATATTGGTCGTTCTTTAATATTGCAAGCAATATTGTAGAAATTAAAACAAATTAAAAAAGAAACTGATGTATAGGTGGACTGTGTTTTCGAACCCACATGCTGTTCGTCGTCAATCCAGCATCAAACCGCTAAGCCACAAGAACTTGTTAAGAATACGCGAAATTAAAGATTGGGTTGTAATTATGTATTGTAACTTAAACGCTTTTCAACTTTAATGTTAACGAGATAATGATCAAAATAGCTTAACAAAAACATATATAATGCCGGTGGCTCCGACTTTGTTGGGTGGGTTTACCTTAATGTTACGTGTTAAAGATCAAATTTGCGTGTCTGTGTTATTATTGTATTTTTGTTCATCGAGTGCTCGAGCACTTGTCTGATAAGCTCATATAAATTAAATAAACATTAATGTTACATGCAGAGGGTCCAAAGTCGTTTGATTTTAGGGTGGGTCAGGTAATGCTGACAACAGTCTGTACATACTATTTACATTTTAAAAACATTCAAATATAAAAACATTTAAAAATATAAAAAATAGTAGCCCATCGGCATCGGGATAGGGTCCAAGCTACCGGTGGTCAGGGCTCCTGAGAAAGGAATCTCCTAACAATACGCGCCTTGTCCAGGAGTACCGCTTTCTGTATCAAGCCCTTGATCCAGCCGCCTAACGAGAGCCTCCTTAGGTGTTCGTCGAGGCTCTTGGCTATTAAACCATTGGCCGTCACGACTATCGGCACAATGACTGCTGTATCTACCTCCCACATGTCGACAACCTCGCGAGCCAGATCAAGATACTTTGTTTGTTTATCTTTTTCAGCTTTCACGAGGTTCTCGTCATGAGGGACAGTTATATCAACAATCATTGTGCGACGCTCTAATCGATCTTTCACCACTATGTCAGGCTTATTGGCAACAATAGTCCTGTCAGTGATGATAGATCGATCCTGCCAATATAACGTGATATTGCCATTTTCGAGAACTGGGTCGGGCTCATACCTATAGTACGGTACTTCGGATTCCACAAGATTGTATTTAAGAGCAAGTTGCTGGTGGATAATCCTGGCTACAAGGTTGTGTCTATGCAAATAGTCTCCGTTAGCTAGACGAGAACAACCAGAAATAATGTGTCGGATTGATTCCCCGGGCCGGTGGCATGCCCGACAGATGTCAACCGTACCGTCCTTCACAATTTATTTCTGGTAGTTATTCGTCATCATAACTTCGTCCATAATCGCACAGACAAAACCTTCGGTTTCCCCGAAGAGGTCACCAAAACGCAGCCGGATACGGACGCTAAGAGATCTACATCGGGCTCATCGGGTCCGTCTGAGGTCCATTTGAGTATGCCGAAAGAGTACATCAATACCGGCATGACCCAGCCGTTGAAGGCGCGCACCTTGTTCCCGCCTGATAAAAGACTATTTAGTACTTTTATTCAGGCGGCCAAAGAAGCGCTCCCTCAACGACTGCTTCACGTCCGCAGTATTGATGCCTAACGCTTCCGACATACCCAAATACTTGTAGGTTTCGGTTGAGCAGAGGGATCTAAGGTGTATGGAATCCGAGAGTTGAGTTCCCACGGATTCCATAATCTTCCCTCGCTTAACATGCATGACTGCACATTTGTCCACACCAAATTCCATCCTGATGGCGCTACTGAAGGTTT